>OX382302.1:20174331-20801295 GCA_947507805.1 Aporophyla nigra | reverse complement strand
TATAAATAACATCATACGTAAGTATATATAACGGCACATGTATCTTACACAACAACACAAAGGGGTTGCTAGCTAACCATAACATTTATTAATGTTTCAAGAATACCTACTTATGATACAATTTTGAACTGCAATAAATATTCTTTTACAATTGAATTGTTAGGCTGGTACCTAAATACATGAGTGAAACTTATCTACACAGAAAAATCTTATGAACTAACTAAATAACACAAACTATACATCGCTACGTGCAAAAATAGCTTATTAATTATTCTATAATGTTCCCACTGCTGAGACTCAGGCCTCCTCTGAACTGTGGTGATGAAATAATTTACACTCAGCAAAGTGCCGGCTTGGATTCGAACCATCGACTCGTACCACCATACAAAGATACTTATAAATATTATAATAAAATATCTTCTTTTCTACGCCCTACTTTTTGCAGTCGCCGCCGCCGCCGCGCCGTATCAGTCTTCTGCTTGTCACTTTTTACTTCCATTTATATAATTTCCGTGCGATCTGAATCAAATGCTGGAAGACGCAGTTTTCGCTGCAACAAATGAATTTACACAGTTTTGTTAGACTATTCTTACTGAACCCACACCTCAGAGACCTGCGGAATAAGTTAGGAAATGAGTAAGACTTATATTTTTATACCTTTTAATTCCTTGATGTCTAGACATTTAGCATTTTTCTCAACTCTTCTCAAAATAATTTCCGGCAGTACACATGTTTTAAAAAATGTTACCAACTTCGGCATCATAGCATTGATAACTTCCTCATCCCGGTTAACTTTTATGACAGTCAATGGTTGGGTGACAGATATAAAGCAAATGAAGTAACATTTATTCATTTTCGTAATTCGCAATTGACCCTGGACCTAGAATCAAAATAATAATAGCTGTTAAAAAGAAACAATCCAAGAAATACATTATTTTTATACATACATACCAAGAAATAATGATATTTGTTACACTGAACATTGTGTAAAATATGTTGTACTTTGGTATTGTCAAACAAAAACTTCATCACTACAAACAAGCAAAAGCGTACTAATGTAATGAACACAAAAATATGGTATCAAGTTGGGACTTACCATTCCAGATGAAGAATCAAAGTTGTGACCATATGACCTTCTTCAAGTCAACAATACGGTACCCTACCAAACCTGATAAGTTGTCACTTGATGTTCTTTCCACAGTTAGTTGATAAGCTTCAGTCTCTGAATCGGGTTGTGGCCAATCAAAATCAACAGTCTCTACTTGCTCTGTAACAGATTCAACTGTATTGAAGCTAGAGCTGCAGGCTATGGCTTCGTATCGAATTTCTGGTATACCACGCGAATAGGTTTAGGGCGTATCTTCAGCTGTCGAATGGTTGGACAGCTGATGATGATCTTGAGTTGAATGTGGACTGAAATAAAAGATAAATAAATGAAATAGGTACAGTTAAAAGTACACAGTTAAGACACAACACGAACCAACGAGTATCAAATAACCTCCACTCACGTAAATCTGATTCGAAATCTTATGGGAATCTAATTTACTCACTATAGATCACTAAAAGAACTTCCATGATGTCTTTTGAATACTGCTTGCACTTTTTTCCGTGATTTTCGCGGTCCTGAATACACATGTCGTATACATTTATGCAAGTTTATTAGTCGGGTTTATCTTAGGCAGTTCAGTTGCAATTCAATCTGTAATCAAAAAGAATAATTACAAACAACAGCAAATGTATCTTATTTATGAAATATTTCAAGAAACAGAAATAACACCACCACCAAGCTGTTGTTTTCAGAGAGAATATTTGAAATTTGTAGTATGTCATGTGACGACAATCAACGAGTGTTGCTAACGTTTGATTTTGTATTTCATCTTCTAAATCTTACACTTTTGTAAAGTTTTAAGGGTAATTAATTACCATTATAATAATACTCTATATCACCTTGAAAATCATTCATTGCACATAAAAATAACACTTACCGTCAATAAAACACAAAAACACTTCACTTTTCAATAAAAACCAGGGCTTTGAATAACGTTAAAAATTTGGTATCGTTACTTTCATCGGACGAAGATAACGTTATTAGTAGAGGTCACGTAATGCTTGGTAACGATACTTGGCATACGTTTTACCGGTAACTGAGTACCGTTAATTTTTTATTTATTTTCTTTCATCTCTTTCTTTCGTCTACATTATTGAAGTTGCATTTGCACCGTTTGATTGGCGATGTTGCCGTAGAGCGCCGCCGCCCATGGCGTTCCGCTTAGGTTGCGCAGGTTGACAACAACGCATTAAGTAACGATGTGATAAGAGAACGGTGTGGTGTAAAAGAAGATGTAGTGACAAAAATTGAAAAAAGTATGCTTAGATGGTTTGGTCATGTTGAGAGGATGAATGAAGGTCGGCTCACAAAAGGTATTTACAAGGCAGATGTGAGTGGAAACACCGGGAGGGGACGCCCTAGGAGGACATATAGGGACCTTATTGGTGATGTTCTTCAGAAAGGTCAGGTGCGTAGTACTCGCAACCGGCGTGTGTGTATGACCAATTTTATTAACCTAAACGAGGCAAAAGAAGTGTGTAGAGATCGTAGCAGGTGGCGTTCCGTGGTTTCTGCCTACCCCCATGGGAAAAAGGCGTGATTCTATGTATGTATGTATGTAAAAGTATCGATACTAGTAACGTTAATTGGTAACGTTATTTTATAGAGTCGATACCAAAGTATCGTTACCCGTTTTACCGTTAAAATATTAACTTTATGCAAATAACGTTACTTAACGATACTTATAGTGTGAATTTGGTAACGTTAACAAGCCCTGATAAAAACTGTTTCACGGATGGCACTCATTTGAATGGTTCTCAGTAGTAGGTAGCACAGTTTTTTTAAGTAATAATAAACATGGTAAATATCCCGTTTTAAGTTCTAATGATACTGGTGTTTATTGTTTCGTGTGGATTTCATGACAAAGTCTCTTCCGAGCCCCTTTTCTTTAATAAAAGAGACTTTTTTTTGCTAAATTGGTGTCCAGATTCTTAAATATTATACCAAAATGTTAAATTTTGCGTTGAAGTTTTAGTAACACCCACCACATTTGTTTACCATTTATTTTATTGAAATTTCAATGCGTACTATTTTTATTTTTGAATTCTTAGCAAAGTACGATCTTTTAAAATGTATGGTACGATCTTCTAAAAAATAAAGTTGGCAACCCTGCTTGACGCATTTTGTGTGTGCTAATAATACTAGTAAAATAAGCAATTATGAAAAATCAAAGTGGTTTGTCTGTGTATTCACTAATCTTGCTGGTTTCACATGAATGAAATATGATTCAATCAATAGATGTACGTAGTACCTACGTTTCACCATTGTGTAGGTAGCTTCGCTGATCGCCTGATTTAGTCATAACTTACTTATACATCAAATTCTATTCTCTGATTTTATTCAACCCAAACCAATGGATTAGTACCTAAGCGTATCAGAATGTTATCAGTACCTACTTACATACATTAAAAAGATTTTTAAATCTGGAAAGTCGTGTACTAGTAACTACTTACTACATATTTAAACTAGATAATACAATAATTACATTAGTATTGTATCTGTGTGAACCAAGGGCAGATCGCAGAGATATTTTTTTCACTTTATGTAAAGCATTCTTTCTCATTCCATAATAAAAAACATTTTATCAATCATAAAATGTTAACTGCGCGGGCAAACCCGCGCGCCCGGCGCTAACTTGCTAGAAACACAATATTCTGGAAACGATTCGCAAGTTTTCAAGACTCAAGCAATCACGCTTTGACGGTATGGCAACAACGCGGGGTGCGAGCGCTGCTACTTGAATGGCAACGTCGCATTATCGAATTTAAAAGATAAATTCTTTTAAAATGTTCGAATATCGAACAGCGCCATCTATTATGAATGATTACTAATCGTAAACTCGTAACACAACAGCAACCAACTTTCTCGGTGGTTCTATAAATTTCCGTCAGATGGCGCGATTCAGGTCACTCACACATGTAAAGATTTTTCGTTTTTTATTCGGTCTAATTCTCCTAGAAATACTGTTTTTTTTATAAAATTTGGGCCATACGCGAACATAATACATTATAAAGTCTCATTATACTTGCTTTTATTCTGCAGAAACTGTTTATTTACCGAGATTTCTACACCTGAAAAAAACCGGCCAAGTGCGAGTCGGACTCGCGCACCGAGGGTTCCGTACAAACCTGCAGGTCATCATCATCATCATTCGTCATCATCGTTTATGAAATTAAATGGTTTTTTTTTTTAATTTTTATATTTGAGTTGACTGAATGAAAGGTAAATTGTGGTTTACGATTTATGACGTATTAAAAAAAAACTACTTACTAGATCTCGTTCAAACCAATTTTCGTTGGTAGTTTTCATGGTAATGTACATCATATATTTTTTTTAGTTTTATCATTCCCTTATTTTAGAAGTTACGGGGGGGGGGGGACACACATTTTACCACTTTGGAAGTGTCTCTCGCGCAAACTATTCAGTTTAGAAAAAAATGATATTAGAAACCTCAATTTCATTTTTAAAGACCTATCCATAGATACCCCACACGTAAGGGTTTGATTAAAATTTTTTTTTGTGTTTCAGTTCTATGTATGGGGAACCCCAAATATTATTGTTTTAAAAAAAAATGATATTAGAAACCTCAATATCATTTTTGAAGACCTATCCATAGATACCCCACACGTATGGGTTTGATGAAAAAAAAATTTTTGAGTTTCAATTCTATGTATGGGGAACCCCAAATATTATTGCTTTTTTTCTATTTTTGTGTGAAAATCTTAATGCGGTTCACTGAATACATCCACTTACCAAGTTTCAATAGCACAGCTCTTATAGTTTCGGAGAAAAGTGGCTGTGACATACTCGGACAGACAGACAGACAGACAGACAGACAGACAGACATGGCGAATCTATAAGGGTTCCGTTTTTTGCCATTTGGCAACGGAACCCTAAAAATGTATGGCGAGGGCTATCTAGGCATTCACCTTAACTAAAAACACTCTCGATTATTTAAACGCACGACTATCTAGAGATTTGGCAACGTCTGAAATACGTGGACGACTACGTCACAGAGAGATCTGGCAACCTCGTGACATTTTCAATTGAATTATATGCGATTGTTTAGTGGATCTGGTTGTAAAAGTAAGTGTTGGGACGATTAGTCGTGACTTGGTTGAAGTTTGGGAGTTGATGTTGCGACTTTTTGTCGCATTGGAGTTTTTTTAGACTGTGACATATATTTTGGGGAATGTATGGTATAAATTGGTGATGGCCCCTATTGTTGAACTGCCCCTCTTTTGCAGGTTATTCTCTCTCTCTCTTTTAAGATTTGTATATTGTCAAATAATATGTGGGTAATGCTTTTCTTGCTTTTTAGGGTTCCGTTGCCAAATGGCAAAAAACGGAACCCTTATAGATTCGTCATGTCTGTCTGTCTGTCTGTCCGAGTATGTCACAGCCATTTTTTTCCGAAACTATAAGAGCTATGCTGTTGAAACTTGGTAAGTAGATGTATTCTGTGAACCGCATTAAGATTTTCACACAAAAATAGAAAAAAAAAACAATAATATTTGGGGTTCCCCATACATAGAACTGAAACTCAAAAATTTTTTTTTCATCAAACCCATACGTGTGGGGTATCTATAGATAGGTCTTCAAAAATGATATTGAGGTTTCTAATATCATTTTTTTTTTAACAATAATATTTGGGGTTCGCCATACATAGAACTGAAATTCAAAAAAAAAAAATATTTATTTTTATTTCAAAGTTAGTTTTAATCTTAATCATGGACTGGTAGTTTGAGTAATATAGGCGGCCTACTCAAAGTCCTCTCTTTGTTCGTCAAATCGTTTGATTTTGATTACGTCTGGACTTTGAAAGAGACTGTGACCTAAATTTGTTACAACCTTACTTCTCAGAGTATTCAATAGGAAACGCCGATCTTATCAAATTTTTAAAATATGATTGTTGTGCAAAACTGTTACCAATCTTCTTTCAGAAATAAAATTATTTTACATCTATACTGTTTATTACACTATTATTAATACAAGTGGTCACCCAGTAGTCGATATACGACCATAAAGGTTATATATCTATAAAATTAATTTATTACCTATGGTTATACTTGACATTCAGTAAGACTATAGACACAAAATATTAAAGACAGATATTCTCGATTAGACCCAAGGAACTTATTGGACCACAGATTTCAACAATAAACTTTCGTAAAAAAGGGGTGCATAGTTTTCCCTTCACGTCCATCCATCCATCCATTTCAGCCGTAAGACGTCCACTGCTGAACTTAGGCCTCCCCTAATTTGGGGGGTTTTGCCATAATCGCCACGCTTGGCAAGCGGGTTGGCGATCGCAGTATGGTGGTAAAATGCATAGAGAACGCTGCTGCCCATTCTCTAGTAAGTCCCTTAGTCGCCTTTTACGACACCCACGGGAAGAAATGGGGAAATTCCCTTTTCACGTATTAATATATATGTCGCAGGTTTTTCATAAAATTAAGTTTTTGATCAAAAATCTAGGTTTTTGATGAAAAACCGGAAGATTGACACATTTTAAACTCAATTTCATCATAAACCTGTAGTAATCCAGATTTTTGATCAAAAACCTGAACTAGTTTGGGTTTATGATCAATCTGATATACATTTCCGTTGACAGGGACTTAGGGACTTCCCCTGCTTTTGTTTCGCCTGCGCTCGCGGGCGCCCCGCCCTTTCCCCGCTTCTTCAGTCACAAAATACAACTCAGACGGGCAACCTGCGTTCATTTTTGCGACAAATAATTACGTAAAATATAATTATGTGAATAAATCTCATTAATATTGTGCTAGGGCTTACTACAAATGGCATTTATTTCATTTAAATAGATTTGTCTGTCATAAAACCAAGCAAACCCGTGATTTTGACAAGATCTTTATCATAAACCTAAACTAGTTCAGGTTTTTGATCAAAAATCTGGATTGTTACTGGTTTATGATGAAATTGAGTTTAAAATGTGTCATCTTCCGGTTTTTCATCAAAAACCTAGATTTTTGATCAAAAACCTAATTTTATAAAAAACCTGCGACATATTGATTATAAAGCTGAAGAGTTTGTTTGTTTGGTTGAACGCGCTATCCTCAGGAACTACTGGTCCGAATTGAAAACGCTACAATCAAAAGGAGCGGAGCAGCAATGAAAAACGGACGAAAACTGGCAGGCAATTGGATGCGACGGAAAGGGTCACGGGAGCAAAAATTTGACGTGGACGAAGTCGCGGGCAGAAGCTAGTGTAAAATTAAAGTGGTTTATAATTATTGAAGGTAAGATTGATTTTGGTCTGATGATGATACCATTCGCTCTAACAAAATTTGAGATATAGGTTCTAACGAACTTCCATTCAAATATTGGTCATGGCTTTAGGATTGAATGGCTAGTGCTAGAAAATTAATGAGACTAGGGTGACTAGCAAAGCTAGCTGCGGCTTCGTTAGTCAAAACAACAAGCTAGATGCACGTGATTTGCGTACAAATTGCGAAGTCCTACCATTTGTTGCATCAAGCCAACGTTGTCTAGATGAGGTCTTCATTTTGTCACCATATTTTGCAGATTTTCTTTGTCTGCCGAAGTTTCTTTTGGGATTTTCATTTATAATAAAAAATAAAAAGTCTTTCCTTGCTAATGCTTTTTAATCGCACTATTATACACTTTATCAATCCAACGACTTTTATCCCGTGCAGCAGTAACGATAATTATTTGAAACGATATTTCCAAATGTTGCCAAAGTACGAAGTTTGGTACATTAAAAGTTATCTGTATTTTGACAGTGTTGCTACACTGTATTAAAGTAATATCTTTTTTTATATTTCAAATCACGATAAATTTTTTCTTCCATGAGAAGATATTTTTTGCATCCAGTATTACTTACATTATTTCGAAATTTCATCGTGTGTCACCACTACGTATACTAGGTAAAGGAATAAGTAAGCATGTGGCGAAAACCACAACAATAAAACTTTTCTGTTGTTTCTGTCTACCCCCATTGGAAGAAGCGTGAGTTTACAAGTTAGCATGTATACATAAAACTATTTCTAATCACTATAACACTAATATTTCACATTCCAATAAATCTTTTAACACTTAAACTACATTACAGCTATCACTTCAAATTCGTTCAAAATTCACTTAGAAATCGCGTATTGAATGGGCCGCTTTATCTGGCCGCTTGGATGACGGCCAATGAATTCGGTTTGAAATATTACTAACAATATTCAATACCACATCCGTTGACACTTAATATAATAAAATTAGAGTTCACTTTACTGCTTTGAGATACATATGTTAATAGTTAAGATTCAATTTGAGAGTTTTCCAAGATGTCTACTGCCTAATTGCGTCCATTCAATCTGCTTAGCCTTTTCCGTCTAACTAGATGCAGCTGAATACTTGCTGCTGATACCTTCTTTTTCGTTGGACAGCAGTGGTGGCCCAGTGGTAACGGGAGCGACATTCGAGTCGTAGGTCGTAGGTTCGAACCCAGCCAAGGTGCTTTAATTTGTCTAAATTATTTCATCACCACTTCTCTCAAATTGGTAAATAAAAATATCGTTAGTAAACCGATGTGTCATTAGAAACAAAAAAAAAAACGAAGATACGTAACAAAGCAAGAAAAATAGAAAACTAGGTTTATTTGTCATAGAAACACGTGCATACAAAAATATGAGATCACATAAAGAAATGAAAACAACACAGATTTATACTAACCCAGCCAAGGTATATAGGTAGGTATATAGGTATACTTTGTGTAAATTATTTCATCACCACTTCTCTCAAAATGGTGAATGAAAACATCGTTAGAAATCAACATGTCTTAGAACCAAAAACTATAGAAAACTTACAAAGAAAAAAAGATTTATTTGTGTCAGAAACACGTTCATACAAAAATATGGGATCGCATGAAAAACATGAACACTAAACAGATTTATTCCAAAGAACACAGAACATAAATAGTCGGCAGCTGCACGCAATGACTGTGACAAGAAGGCTTCCCCACATGATGATGTGGGGAAGCAACATGACGTTGTGCTATGGGACCCACAGCACAGCGCTGATTGTCAGTGGTCACCCGAAAACGACGTACGAAAATCAAGTCAGGTGACATCTACCAACCCGTACCAGGCCTGCATGGTGGATTACGGCCTACTTCATCTTACATAAAGGAGGAGTTTGTCCCAGTAATGAGAAAATTATAGGATGATTATGCGCCAGTGACAGTGAAGCAGGGTCACAGCAGACCACGCAGGAGATTGCGGGACTAGCTGGATAGATTCCGTCAAAACTGGAAGGAGGGCGCGGAGACTCGCGAAAAATGGAAGGAGTGGAGCCTTTGCCCAGGAGTGGGACAGTAGAGACCAGTAAATAAAATCAATGCTTATGCCGCTTTTAAAAGATATGTGCCAAGAGAGATGTACTATAGGGGTGAAAAAATAAATTTGACTAGCTATTTTTGGCACTAGTAGTCGCTCAGTCTCAGCGCGGAAGGGCGTTCCATTCTATTTGGGGATAAAATAAAATGTAGAATTCATTTTTGGAATTTCCCAAATTATATTCTTCGTCCGAAACAGCTTTGGTTCAAAATAGACGAACCATCTGTTTTAACAGACAAGTGTCCCAGAAACTAAAATATACATTTAGAAATATTCTCACCGATCGGCGCGCGAGTTTGTCGCTTTTGTTCATTTATCTTCAAGCTTTGTGGCTTACAGGTTGGGCAGCGGGCCAAGTGTCAATTGTGGACGTACGAGAATCGTTTGTAGCTATTAGTTACTAGAAACATGACATTAATTCTTGTAAATTAAACGAAGTTTTATTTATTTTATTGTGGTTTTTATCATCAGGAATTAGAAAGGATGACAGATATATATATATAATGCACGTCAAGGGATGACGGATAACATAAAATACGGGTGACAATATAAATCCCATTAATGAAAGTCTCTTAACATGACAGTGTGGGTCGGTCTTAGTTTTAGGTTTATCTGATATCCAGCAGTGGACCTCTTTCTGCTGAAATGATGATGATAATGATACTTTCATATGCATTTGGTAAAATTCTGTTATTATTACTTTACAAACTGATACTTAGACTTTATTTACTTGTAGTATGTATGTATAACTATAGAAACAATTTTACAAACGATCATATGTTTCCTCTCTGTAATATTAGAGTAGATATGCAAACAGAAAGCCGCATTGAGCGGTCATAACCCTTTGTTTGTAACGTCACGATTTCTACTAGTTTACTCCTACTGCAAGCCGCGTTAAAGAACTTTATTGAAAAATACATTCAAAACGCCAAACGCGACTAGTATATCTATTTCCATGAAGTTTTCATAGAAATTGTTCTACTAGAGTCGCTTCGCGCCAGTCTGCGGGAGCCTTAATGGTAATCGTGAAAACCGATAAGCGCTTGCATACAAAAAAAAATCCACATCTTAGGTGCTTTTACACAAATCTAACATACGAGTGAGAGGTATGTAGTCCTCTGGACCGTATTTCGGCTAAAGCGGCCAATCTCAACGGAAACTAGTCGTCGGCGCGGGAGATATTATAGTCTACAAATGTGTGCGCTGACATAGGGGCACTCTTTCCTTCCTGTCATAGTCCGATGGAACAGCAATCTGACACAACCGGAGAGAGTTCAGGTGCAGGACCAACGACTTGACGTGCTTTCCAAGGCACGGGGGTATCACAACGCCAAATTCAAAACTCTCGGCTTATACAATTAAGAAATTCCTAATAGATAGATAGATAACTTTAGATAGATAATTTATTTATTGACACAAAAAAATATATTAACATTACAACAACCATTTTGCGTATAGAAAAAAAATGTAGGCTATAATGAAAATAGTATAACAGGGTTGCATCTGTAGCCGAACTAGGTGAAAAACGTGTATCTCGACTACAGCGCCATACCTCTCTGATAACGGACTGGGAGGTTTTTAGCTAACATTTCAAATTTTGTTAAAACTAATTTATATTATTTTTTCATACACAGTAATTCTATTAAAAAGAGAATTGATAAGACGTGAAATGAAGCCATGGTACGGAGCGAGAAGCTGAAGGGTAGGAAGCCGTCACCTCCTTCTGCGAAGCAGTAATGCTCGCGAAGGAGGAGGCGGGGCGCGTGAGGGAGTGGCAGTCTCTGCGCCCTCACGTCCCTAGCCGCCGCAGGAGGAGACGCCCCGGGCGCCGGGAGTCGATTGCGGACTCCGGGCCACCGTAGGCGCGAGCTTGCGAGTGGCGAGCAATGGGTACCTCGCCGCCCGGTAAGGACCAAGCTCGGGTCGATGGCGCGTAATGTTCCACGCGCGCCTCAAAGAGATGTCAGCAGTACTGGAGGGGTCTGCTAGGACCGATGCCTGCCGGGGTCGCGTGATTGTTCGAAAGAGATACCGTGACCCTGGCACATGGGCAACTGAAGGAACACGGGTGGGTTTTAGTCAGTAAAAGTCTGACACGCCCTCCCGCTCCGCCCAGAGCGGGAGAAGTCATTTGATGATTTCCCATCCAAAAAAAAAAAAAAAAGACTTGAAATGAGTAGTAGAACTTGTAGAGTGTGAGTAAGTGGGGTGTGTGTGTACATGTGTGTGTGTGTGTAATATATGGGTGCGGATGAGTAGGTATATGTGTGCGTTTTAATATGTGTAAAAAAGTTAGTATTTGCATTTCCGTTTAAGATAGTAAATTGATTAAAATAAATCTGGTTACGCGGGTACGATTAAAAGGTTTTCTGACTCATCATAATATAGTGTTAAAAGGAATTCCTTTACCTTATTTTACACTGGTTCTTGTTAAGAGAAAAGATATGCAAGTTAATGGAAAAACCCAATAATACTTTTTCCGACAATAGATCACACAAAACCAACATACACAAATCTAACATACGAATATCTGACATAACCACAAACACTTACAACTCAAATTAGTGAGATATTTCTAGAATTATATGTTTAAATCTTGAACAAAAGGATAAACGTTCATCACACATCACTGCTTCCACATTCTGTGAGAGGATTAACTAACGTTTTTACCTCATAATTTTAAATTCTCTACCCCTCACACTTCACTCCTCCACATATTCGTATAAGTAGCCAGAGAAAAATATCTAGTATTAAGACGAATGGGGAAGTTTGTTTGTTTCACATGGCAATTGAAGGCGATATTTTTCAAAACAGAGGTTTTATTGAATTTGTATAGTTATGTAATGGAATATGAGACCTTTCCCAAGTAGTGCGATAAATAGATAGAATGGTAAATTCCAATAGTATTTAGCCTGACCTGGGGACCGTATTTCGTTGAGTAGTCACGCTAACAACCATTAGAACAGCAAAGCAGTACCTCATAATCCTATACATTGTTCTCACTGCTAGGACACGTGGAGGAGAACGAGGAGAAGGCGTGGGCCGTAATCTACCACGCGAGTCCAGTGAGGGTTCATAGATGTCACATGTCTTAGAATGTTTGATTCCAGGACACGTTTCCTCACGATGTTTTCCTTCACCGTACTGAGAGCGGTGCTGATGAAATTATTTACACAAAGAAAAAGCGCCTGCCTAGGATATCATTACCTACTTGATTTGAATCTAAGTAAAACAACAGTTATGTGATGTTTGTTAGTATACTATCGCAAAGGGTGTGAAACGCATCGAAAGGGAAATAAGTTCATTCAAGTCGAAAAAAATCGAAAAAATTGTATTATGCAAAGAAAGCCACAGGTCAACCTAGTATGGCGTAATGTAGAAAAGAACCATTTTCCTCCATTGCGGTCTGCAAATAGGAGAAAAGACAAGAGACGGTTAATCCCGCTGAAATTGTTTGACAAGTTAGGGAAATTCTCGCTCGGAAAACTGCTGCGAAATTACTGGGAATCTCGTATTTGAAACGACTGATTCAACGTTTTGTGTCATCAACCTGGCGAAATGGTGGCAGGAAAATAATTGCTGAGGTTTTTTGTCTAGCCGCCTTTGTGGTTCGATCTTTAAAATCAGGGATATGATGGAATGTCACATCTTTACAAATTAATAAACTTGAGGTGTCTGTTTGTAATGTCAAAATAACAGCTTTTAATTAAATGCGTATGAAAGTATAAACGGTCCTTTTTTTATCTGTCCCTTTGTGTGTTCAGGATAACCTCCGAAACGGCTGGAGCGATATTGACGCGACTGTGGTAGATAGCTGATGTAATGAAAAGTAACATAGGATACTTTTTGTCCTGGTGGCGCGCCCGATAATTTCAGACACCCCACGCCTGCGAAGTCGCGGGCTTTTGCTAGTGCATAAGAATACCTATTGAACAAAATTTCCTCAAAGGCAAAAATTAAAAGAACACAAGGTCTGATAACCAACACTTACAAATCTTTAATTGCCAACTCTCAAGCACAACCTGCAGCCTAACTAAGTAACTCACATTTTTTCACTGTACAAAGGATTTTGAAAGAAATTCATAATCCATTGGTACAAAGGTTTGAATAAATCGTCTGCTCGACTACGCAATATATGTTGTCGAATTGTCAAAATCAAGGATATTGCAAAAGGCGCGAGCAATCTGCATTGAGACAATTTGTTACCTACGACGACTTAAAACACAATACTATATAGGAAATGCCAGGTACATTCCGGAGTTCTAATTTAATCCATCACGACCAATATATGTCACAGCACTTGCAGTGAACATAGACGTATGTAGTACCCCCTTCCACTCCCTTCCACCTCATACGATCGATCACAATTTGAGTATGTGTATGGTGGGTGGCGGGAAAGGTAGCCCCATCATGATTGATTATAATCAATCAATGATCCATGGGGAATAATTAACACGCGAAACTGGTTATTCCGTAAAACAAAAACGTTCGGAACATTCTATTTATGGAACTGAAAAGCAATAAAAAAGATTGAATGTAAATAAAAATATTTTTTTTTTTAATATATGCTTACGATGGGTTACAAACTATTAAGACTAAGACGCTGAAAAAATAACTCAGTTTAATTTAGGTCTTTGGTAACATAACGTTTCATTTTGTTATAAGCTACCTCGTATACCTATTATCTTCATATTATGAAAAAGAAAATTGCAATTCGGAATCCTGTGCACCGCGGAAATAGAGTAAGTGATGTTATACACAGTTTCGTAAAATTTTTAGATAACAGGTGCGTGATCCACTATAATGTTACCGACATAAAATCTTACTTCTATTAAAAATTTTAAAGATATATGTTTCTAGTTTGTTACTCAATCAAGAAAAACAGGCTAACTGAATTTAAATGAAATTTGGCAAACCGATGATTTTATAACCTGCACCTTAATTGCGAAACGCACAATTTATCAGAATCTGAATGGGATTGAAGATTATTTCTAAACCATTGCGTCATTTGTTCGAATAAATTTTCGGCTCAGCAACGTAAATAACGCAATGAATGTTGTTTAACTATGAATATTAAACCAATTCCTACCGATAAAAAGATCCGCAATTACCCCTCTGGATTGACACATAGGATACTTTATTTTCAAAAACATGTGAAACTAACAGGGCCCGCGTGGTGTATTACAACCCACTCCCTCCCACAGAGGGGAGGCCTGTACTACATTTTTTTTTTTGATGTGACATCATCAAATGACGTCTCCCGCTCTGGGTGGAGCGGAAGGGCGTGTCAGACTTTTACTGACTAAAACCCAGCCGTGTTCCTTTAGTTGCCCATATGCCAGGGCCACGGTACCTCTTTCGAACAGATCTCGCGACCCTGGCAGGAGCAATGGGAACATTGAAGGGCGAATATACATACTTTTGATCCCAATAGTGCGTTCCCGTGAGATAATTTCAGTCCTCCACGCGAGCAAAGCAGCTGGAAAAACTAGTAATCTAATATATAAAATTCTCGTGTCACAGTTTTCGTTGCCATACTCCTCCGAAAAGGCTTGACCGATTTTGATGAAATTTTTTGTGCTTATCCGGTATCTATGAGAATCGGCCAACATCTATTTTTCATCCCCCTAAATGTTAGGGGTAGTCCACCCCTAAATTTTTTATTTTATTTTTTAGACAAAATTTTTAATTTCTATTTTTTTATGATACAACATACAAAAATACAGACAACTCTAAATTTTCACACTTTTTCACCCGGCAAAACAACGTTTGTCGGGTCAGCTAGTAATATATAAAGATCTCTACGAATTATTTCTTTACCTTGCAAAAAATTCATCATCATCATCATCATTTCAGCCATAAGACGTCCACTGCTGAACTTAGGCCTCCCCCTTGGGGGGTTTTGCCATAATCACCACGCTTGGCGGGCGGGTTGGCGATCGCAGTATGCTGGTAAAATGCATAGAGAACGCTGCTGCCCATTCTCTAGTAAGTCCCTTAGTCGCCTTTTACGACACCCACGGGAAGAAATGGAAAATTCACTATCATTAAACTATAGACAGTTTACCTAACCATCAAGCAAACACAGGTGCAAAATCAACTCAAGCACACACATCTCAAGAATAGAACATACTAAGAGGCTTCCAGTAATCCTGTTAACTCTACAGGATTAGCATATCTGTGCGTCGAAATACATCTCTTGCGCAGTCGGTTAGAAACGTTACCCGATTAGATTCTTTGGTAATCCTTTGCTCGTGTTCTTACTTCATTTTTTATTCTTTGTGGAAAATGTTTCATGGCAATGTGGGTGGTGAAAAAAGATTGTGGTGACCGTATTACGTAAGCTAATGGTCTTGTGATAAAGATAACTTTAATAAGGTCACCTTGTCAGCTTGTGGCTAAGTAAGCTATGCTTTATCCGTGGATGGGTCACCTTTACATACTAAGATTCCGAGGCATGGCTAGGTAAGCACTTTAACCCGTAGATTCCGGCTGTCCTACGTGAATCTTGGACAGATGTTACGGGTCGGCAGAAGCACGAAATTCTGCCAGCCATTTTAATCAAGGGGATCGTTTTACCTTATAACTGGATTGTGGAGGTGAGACAGACGCTACATATAAAATACTAGCTTTTGCCATCGGCTTCGCCCGCGTGGAGGTCGGAAATTATCCCGCGGGAACATACTACCGGGATAAAAAGTACCCTATGTGTTATTCCAGGTTATAAACTATCTGTGTGCCAAATTTCATCTAAATCGGGTCAGTAGTTTTCGCGTGAAAGAGGAACAAACATCCACACATCCATACATACAAACTTTCGCGTTTATAATATAAGTAGGACATATTCAGCTACATCCGGCTAGACTGGAGCCAACCCGAACATGGTTGAGAAAAGTCTAGACACATTGAATGAGGACCGCTTTCTAGTACATGGGACTTAAACATAACTTGCAAAATTTCAGTTTAGTGTAGTGTATCCATTTAATTAATATGTAAACTATAACATTATCCCACGCGCTTAAGCAGTGAGATACTACAATAGGTACCTGTGTAAAAATACTTTTTTATATCACAAAACGGCACACGCTTTACTTGTGTTTACCAAGTGTACAAACACGGTGTGAACACAATAAACGAGTAGAGTGTGTGCGTGTGTCTGCACAGAACACAGACCCGCGCACACACACAAACTCACACTTCCGACTTCACCATTGTCTCGGACAGTACAGAGAAGTCTTGCTTTACTTGGTGTAAATAATTCCATTACCCCCGCTCTCAAAACAGTGAAGGAAAACATCGTGAGGAAACGGGCATGCTCTAGAACCAAAAATTGTTGATGTGACATCTATACCCGCAATGGGCTTGCGTGGTAGATTACAGCCCAGGCCGCTCTCTCTCATCAAGAGGTTGCCTGTGTCTCAGCAGGGGAACATTATAGACTTATATGCTAGTATAAGATAGTTCCTAAAGATAACTTTCAAAAGCTTACAGATCTTAATGCACTCGTACAACAATTTATAAAAACGTAGAACTCTCCTTACAGGATTTTTTTTTATTCCATTTTGTGTGAAAGTCTAACGTGTTTCTTTCCATAAATATTTACATTTTTGACGCCCTTAAAACGGAGTGAAAATATACACTTTTATTTGCAAATGTCACCTGATTAATATGAAAGGGAAAGATAACGAACATTGAAGGTTTTTACGCGGAGTTTTCGTGCTCAGTCACGTTCTTAACGTTTCTAAAAAAACAACCTGAGAATACAGGACTCGTAAATTTGAATATTTCAGACATGTTTTTTTTTTTTTTTTGATTTGCAAAGACTGAGGTCGTGGGTTCGATTCCCACCCAGGACAAATCTTTGTGTGATGAGCACAATCATTTGTTCTGTGTCTGGGTGTAATTTATCTATAATATTTATGTATTTAGAAATATATAAGTATATTTATCAGTTGTCTGGTTACCATAGTACAGGCTCTGCCTAGTTTGGGATCAGATAACAGTGTGTTGGTTGTCCTAAGATGTTTATTTATTTATTTATAAACGCCAATACTGCACATTAACTAATATGCAGTTTTTGCGATTTAATTTTGTGACGTATTTTCTTACAGTTTTCACGCCAAAAACCGAAAGAAATGACCTAAAAGCAGAACATTTATATCAAAAATACCCTTAGCAACCGTTGATATTTAAACTATTCACATTCCAAACTCAAACTTCAAAGTTAATCACGTCAAGTCTAGGAAACTAATTAATGCAGAAAGTCATTTCCAACACGTCATGTAGGTACCTTGTCAATGTCTTCCTGACGTGGGTAGTCCTATTATCTATTAACATTCTCTAATAGATCGGTAATGGATGGCATTTGAACCCCCTATGACGTCACAACTTGTATAGACGAACTAGACTTGTGTGGGTAGTTGGATTTGATTAATATTGTAGCGTACAGGTATAGGTTTACCTTGTTGGTTCAATATTAAATAGGTACTGTTCTAGTTCTGTGACTTTCTGGTAGATAGTGCCTATTCTGGTATTGGTAAAGCTTGTATTGTATCGAAACTGAAATACTTCGAATTTTGCTTTCTTAAACATTTTATTGAACACTCTAATATAATTATTTTGCTTCTTCATGGGACCTCAAATAATTATTCATTTGAGGTCTTAAAAATATTCAATAGCCAAGTTTTTGCGGCCAACTCTGTGTTGAATTGACACTAGTCATTAGTGAAATATAGAATTGTTATCTCATGAAGAGACGCGCGCTTGACTTGAGTTTACCAAGTGAACCAACACGCTGTGAATGTGCGCATGAAGACGTGTAGCGTTAGCCCATAACGCACACACGCACATACACTTCCGACTGCGCAATCATCTCGGACGATACCAAGAGCTCCTGCGCTTACGCACACATTCACATAGCTACATTTACACGTCTGTTCACTTGATTAACACGAGTAGAATGCGCGTAGCTTCGTGTGATAAAAAATAATAGTTTAAAAAAACTAAAAAACACGCTTCCATTGAAAACCAAACTAAAAAGTACAAAATAATGGAAAAAAAGCGTGGGGTGCTTTTAAGGTATTTTTTTATTGATATCAGGCACCCCACGCTTTTTTTCCATTATTTTATACTTTTTGGTTTGGTTTTCCATGGAAGCGTGTTTTTAGTTTTTTTAAACTATTATTTATTTTCTATTTTTTAGGGTATTTCGAATTTTGAGACGTATGTCAGCGTAGTTTGTGACAGTTTTTTTGCTGTCCTGGTAACCCTAGCAATGATAATGGCACAAATTTATGAAATTATTGCATTGTCATCAGTCCTTGACAGGTGTGCAAAGTTTGAATGAAATCTGGTCGTTTAAAGTGGGTCAAAATCGCACTATAAGGAGTCGGTTACAAACAAACATACAAATATACAAACATACAAGTGAAGCTAATATAAAGCGTGTAAAAAACTAGTAACGTTTCTGTAGGATAATGTTCGACATCTACGCAGGCGAAGTCTTGGAAAAAGCTAGCTTCTAAGTATTTGACCTAGACCCGCCACTCGCCTGCTAGAGTGTACTAAAACTAAACGGTACACTACACTTTACTCATGTCAGCTTAATTGTTACTGCTCGTCCCACATTTGGGACTACTTGGGTCTCCGTTTATTGTAATACAACATGCTAGGATTACTTAATCTATTTGATTAAGTTCCGAGAGGGCTAAAATGGCGGTGACAGCCGCCTGTTTCTGCGAAGCCATTGTGAGCGGCAATGTTTAGGAAAGCCGTTGTTCAGCAGAGACCGTCTCTTGGTTGAGATGGTGATGATCAGTTTGAAAGGTCCACTCAAGCTGTATGGTTCTTTCCTCAGAAGACAAATGATAATGATAAATGATTTTATTTCTGTAAGTAGGTTGGTACAAACACTTTTACACGTCAAAAAGACCATTTTTAAACAGCATTTCAGACATCTATTTACATGGCCTTCAAATGATCTAACCAAGATTATGACTGAACTTTAAAAGAGACTGACTTCTGAGTTTGCCAGCCACTATCTTGGATTTTCATTTTGCTCTTACTTTTGGTTTATGAACCCTCGAAAACCATGAAAACTATCTCTGTCTCGTTCTAATATCTACCTATACAAATAAATAAAATTAAAGTGTCTGTTTGAAATTTTAAATGAACAGCTTTTCACTAAATGCCTATAAAAGTATATACGGTACTTACATCAAAAATCTTATTCATAAATTTTTGTCTGTTTGTTTGTTCTGCTAATCTCTGAAACGGCTGCTCCGATTTTGACGTGACTTTAACTCATAGATACTTAATGTTATAATGAGTAACAGAAGCTACTTTTTGTCCCTGTACCACGTCCACTCTCACATCCACGCAGGCGAAGCCGCGGGCACAGCTAGTGTCTAATAAAAATTCACATAGAGGTTGCATAACGCTTTTTTCGCTACGGAATCATTTCCACAAGTTTACTCCTACTAAAAGCAGAACTTCGTTCCAAAAGATCACAGTTACAGGACGAACAAGTAACCCTCGGCTTTATTAAGCGTTTCTTTACACCTGCCACCTTCTGATTCCCTCATCAACATCAGGCGTACGTGTTTCGGCTGAAATCCTCCGGGCTTTCCCAAATCTGGGAGGTTAGCCATAATCGCCACGCGTGGCAGGTGGATTGACGATCGCAGCATGGTGGTAAAATGCATAGAGAACGCTGCTGCCCATCCTCTAGTAAGTAGTATTTTCTAACCTCTCTAGAAATTCACAAACAACGAATCAATACAATCACTTTTTTAATCACAGCTGAAATAAAACAAAATTGTAACGCTACAAAAAATAATCTATATAATTATATAAAATTCAAAGTCCTGAGTGACTGACTGACTGACTGACTGACTGATATATCAACGCACAGCCTAAACCGCTGGAGACGTGAAATTTGGAGGGTGTGTTTTTTGTGAGCAGTAGGTATCCACTAAGAAAGGGTTTTTTGAAATTCCATCCCTAAGAGGGTGAAATGGGGGGTTGAATTTTCATGCGGGCGAAGCCGCTGGCGGAAGCTAGTAATCATATACAACAACGATCCTTTACTTTAAATCCCAATAGCACCACATTCTAAACACGAAACGAACAAATTAGATTCCCAAACATACCAAACCTAACACAAAAACATATCCGAAAATTACTAAAACCACACAATAATCTATCAAAATTTTACACAGGACGTCCCTTGACTAATTCAGCTGGACATGCCACCACCCAGTGGAACACCACTCCATAACGTAGTTACCTACCTCTGCCGAAAATGTGACACGGAATTTCCACACTTGAAGTCTCTCAGATAAGGGTTAGATTCCGCTGAAAGTTTGGAACTGTTGAGACTGTAATTTGGTGGAAGACTGTACGGTACGGATAGATGTGTTACTCTAATGCATCAACTAGTAAATATTCCAATGGGATATGCCACCACTGGATTGATAATATTATGTGTTTGCGCTGCTTCCGTGAATTTTGGAGTAATATTGGACAGCATATTGATGAATTGAGTCAGTAATTGAGAATTTGCGTGGAAAGGCTAAATGAGCACGATTCTGAAAATTGAAATAATTATGTGTGTGGTGCACCTATTTTAATGTATAATGGATTAACGTTTCAAAGTGAGAACATGTGTAATGCTGTTTATCGTAGAAGTGGTTTCTGATGAAAATATGCAAAACAACAACTCAAATAATTTCCTGCAGCAATGGTAAATGAATATGTTGTTTAAACTATAAAATCAACTTAAAGAACACTGGCATTTACTACATCAACGTCCGTCATCGAAAACCTATCAAACATTTTGAAGTAGCAAAAAAATTGCTCTGTTGCTACGGCGTAGCTAACGCGATGACGTCACAGCTACGCAAGCGTAGCTGTCGTAGCCAGTGACCGTAGCGGTGTAACGGCATTACTCCCTCGGAACATGCTGCTGCATAATCGTGTTTTTCGATTAAGGTTATTAGAATAGTAACTTATTTACGTACGCAAGGGGTGGTTGTTACAAATTAAAATAAATCTCATCGTTTCAGCTGAAAATCGTCCACTATTGGACATAAGCACCGCCTCTTCGACCGGTTCTGGGATTCTCGCAACCAGAGGATTCCTGCGGCCCTCACCAGGTCGTTGGTCTACCTTGCGAGGGGCCTTCCAACGCTACAGCTTACAGTACACGGTCGCCACTTAAGAACAGCCCCATCAGCCACCAGTTCTGTTAGTTTAATGTGCTCTACCTACTGCCACTTAAGGTTGTGAATTTTTCGAAATTTTTGTGAATATGTCAGTTGTTCGTTCTTTGTCGGTTACCTTGATTCTGCTACGGATCTCATCATTTCTGATTCGTTCGAGGACTTAAAATAAATCTCACCCAACAAAAACCATCCCGCAAGATTCAAAGACCTGTTTCAACAAGTAAATGACAATTCTGAAAACTTTCGCCAAAAAAAATACAAGACGGTTGGAGCAAAAAGCGAGCCTTTCAAAGAATTCCTTTGCGAGGCTTCAAAATACAGTATATTCAAAGGCGGGGCTGATAAAGGTATATGCGGTTCACCGCAGGAAAACGTCTCGGAAACCGCTGAGGGTAAAAAGGTCAACAGCAGTGTTTAGTTTATAAATTTCTGGTATTTCGACGCTTTGACTTTCAAGGTCATTGTTTTGCGCCAAATTATAAGGTGATAGACTGTCAGACTTATTTTTAGAATGCTAGTTTCTAAGGATTTATAAACGTATCTCAATTATGAATGTTCATTTGCTACCGTAATGTGCTTTCTTTGGTATTGTTCGTCAAATCGTTTTGCTACTAAAGTATTGAGTTGAGCTGCGTTCTAACAAATGCGTGCACTGACTGGACAGGTCCACTCAATCTCAGTTTTTCCTCATAATACTATTTCAGACACCAATCGCTAAGGTCTTTACGTGATCTGACCAAGATTTTGTCACGACTTTAGACGACATTGTGACATATGAGATTGAAATGTAATTTAAAACACAGTTAGTTTATAACCTGGATTAACATACGTCTCCCTCAAACTTCGCCACTTCAACCAAATCTGCGTTTCTCGCATCCAGTTGACTCCTGCGGTCTGCACCAGGTCGTCTGTCGACCTGAAGTGACTCATTTCCTCCTAATGCCAGGGATTGACACGTTTGAAAGCTCACGTCATAACGGTGACATTTTTACAGAATAATAAATATCTTAGGACAACCAACACACCGTTATCTGATCCCAAACTAGGCAAAGCCTGTACTATGGTAATCAGACAACTGATAAACATACTTATATATTTCTAAATACATACATATTATAGACAAATTACACCCAGACACAGAACAAATGATTGTGCTCATCACACAAAGATTTGTCCTGGGTGGGAATCGAACCCACGACCTCAGTCTTTGCAGTCAGGGTCTCGAACCCCTAGACTAACAGGCCATCATAGATCGGGTGGTGCACTTCTAAGGTCAGTATTACCCATAATTTTCCTTCCGAACATATACTTAGTACATTGTGTTTTACGACAGCACCTAGATAAGGCTAGAGTTTATAGTTTCAGAACAATGTTATAGCTACGTTGTATATGGCTCAACGATGAGAGACTAAGTACTGAGGGTATTGTTAGTTTCTCAAATAGTTCAGGGATATTTTGGTTATATTACCGTAGTATATTTGAGGTACAAGGTACCCAAAACTGTCAAGAACTCTTAATCAACACTGAACCTAATGCTTTAGCGATAAAGTTGAATCTCTATTAAATAAATTTGACATATTGTAGTAGCTCGATATGCTGGCGTCTGTACCTTCATGTTCATCATTTCAGCCGTAAGACGTCCACTGCTGGACTTAGGCCTCCCCCAATTTGGGGGGCTTTGCCATAATCGCCACGCTTGGCAGGCGGGTTGGCGATCGCAGTACGGTGGTAAAATGCATAGAAAACGCTGCTGCCCATTCTCGAGTAAGTCCCTTAGTCGCCTTTTACGACACCCACGGGCAGAAATGGGGTGGTGTTATTCTTTATGTCCGGCACCACACGGTACTCCGGCACCACACATTCATGTTAGCGTAATTAAATAAAAGACAAGGCTTTATTAATTATAATATGCCCAATGCACTGTCTTAATGGCAATTTGGCTAAGCCGCAGGTGAGTAAAATCGCAAGTTCCAAAGATCGACATTTGTCATGCGGTGACAAGCCGAATGTGGAGGGTGACGAAAAGCGACCGTGTAAAAGCTCACTGGCAGGCGGTCGCCTGACGTATGAAGGTCGACTAGACACCTAGTCACCAGCGTAAATAAGGTGAAGACTTGATTTGCTAGGCTATTTACCGCCCCGACCCTTGCTCGAGCCAGCCCACGCCCCTGAACTTGTAGCATTAAATGCGACCCTCAGTAAGCATCATACTGATGCAGCCCGGCCCTTGCTGCCGATAAGTGAGGCGATTTGGTAAGCGACCAGCCTCATGACGTAAACGGACTTAGTGTGAATTCCCTATAAGTATACACCACAACTGTGCGACTTATAACAGAGGCAAAATAAAAGATGTCCGATGTTTTTTAAACAACTTTTGTAGGAGAAAACGTAAATACACATTCTAAAATACAATGATTCTTTTACCGACAATCCCTACAAGACAGAACCAAACATAGGAATATTACGTCCCCCACTTGAAGTTTCATATTTTTATTATTTTCAAACTACAGCCGAGTTGAGAATTTTTAAACTGCCGCACAGCATTCTTCATAAAATAGAATGAAAAGTGGAATTATTTTATGACGAACTTTGTCTTCGGATATTTTTTTCAGTCCCTGCAAACGGAGAGATGCGATGATTAAATTCCTTTTGGAAATTGGCGAACTTACAATTAAAATGGAAGCCGGGGATAACGTGAGTCCCTATGGAAAGTTTGTTTCCAATCACGTGAATCTATGAGGTTGGCTATGTTATGAACTGATTATTAATTTTGACGAGAAGCCAAGTTTCCTGTACAACAACTATGCGTTAATTACACATAGTAGGTAGTCTGTGTTGTAACAGTATAAAACATGATGTCTACTACGCCAAGTGGAAATGTACTGTGTAACTTAAACTTTAATATTGATATTTTCAGAGCAGAGAGAGCAGTGGTGGCTGAGAGCAGTGGTGGCTCAATGGTATCAGCCCCGACTTACGAATTAATCGTGGGTTCGAACCCAGGCAGGCGATTTACTTTGTGTACATCAACACTGCTCTCAAAACGGTGAAGGATAACATTGTGAGGAAACCGGCATGTCCTAGAACGAAAAATTCGAAGACATGTGAGATCTACCAACCCGCACTGGGCCCGCGTGGTAGATTACGGCCCACTACTTCTCACCGAGAGGAGGCTTGTGTCTCCGCATTGGGAATAATATAGGCTGATTATATCGATATTTTCGTCAATTGAGAAACATTTTTTACAAATCTTTTTCATTTGGTATAGGAAGCTTGCGCGGTGGTCCCATATACACCGTGACATTTTAATCGCCCATTTCATGTATCCAATGACTACTACACATCCACAAGAAAAAAATGAACATTTCAATAACTTAAAAATAAAAATACATACTATTCATTATGATGACGCATGATGTAGTTTGTTTGATATTTTGTCTTATGAAAAATGGTGATGGAATGATCTAGTCGACTCGTGCGCTGGGTAGGTATGTATGTTCTCTACCATATGATACGTAAACATGATTAACAGGATGTTTCATAATTCTAGTGCATTATTTATTTTTCATAGTACATATTTTCTTAATTGGTAACAATTTTTTTATCACGCCTAGAGGTATATTATGTCGGATACAGTGAGTGGACAACCTTTGTAAGATGACTAAAATGTCACGGTGTATATTTGTTTTACTTTGCTTGGTTAGTTTTTCAGTTAGCTTCGATAAATTCGTATTTAATTCACGTTGTGTATCTTTATGATATTTTATGTTATAATACTTCCTGTCACATTTTATTGATATTCCTCGAAGTTGTTAGAATAGGGTAGGTACCATATCTAAAAAGAGAAAAAAAATAAAACCTTTTTTTTTAAAAGAACACGAACTAAAAGTTGCTTTCATTTCGGAACTCGGTGGCAAAAAACTAAAATAACAACGACACCGACTTTCGAAATTCAAGTTACTTTCAGATTGTAGGGTTTTTATACACCGTAGCCTCTTGTATCTAATCTTTTTCTCTGATTGTTAACTTCGTTATTATAACTAACTATTATAATACCCAAATGAAATTAACATACCTGCCACTTAATTTACACAGTTTGAATTGCAAGCCCCCAATCCCGAAAACAAATAACACTAAGCCGAAACCTGTTGGCGAGTGTGTAGGATTATAAATAGAGATTTTATTTTTCCAGCGGTCAGGTAAATTAACAGAGCGTACGCAAGCTCTTTTGGGAAGTAATTCTTCAACATCATTAATTTTGTCATTTTAATTTAGATTAGGTAAAGTGTTTAAATGATAACAAGTGTGTTTCTATGATGATTGAATCCTACCATTAATATTATTTATAGCTATCTTCTGCCCGCGACTTCGTCCGCATTAAATTTCTTGCTCCCCCGACCTTTCCCGTCGCGTCGAATCGCCTACCCGTGCGATTTTTCCCGTTTTAACAACATTTTTCATTACTGCTCCGCTCCTCTTTGTTGTAGCGTGATGTTATATAGCCTATAGCCTTCCTCTATAAATAGGCTACCCAGAACAAAAAGAATTTTTCAATTCGGATTAGTAGTTCCTGAGATTTGCGCGTTCAATCAAACAAACAAACTCTTCAGTTTTATAATATTAGTATAGATGACTTTTATTGGCCAGCACTTGCAAAATAAAGACTTCTGTAAAAAATGGCAAAAGGGGCTAGTTAGATTAGATATCTATTAGCAGCATAAAGAGCCGTGACTTGACGAGTTCTCGGTCGTAGGTTTGAACACAGATAGATGCCTTTACTTTGTGAAAATTATTACATCACCACTGGTCTCAAAACGGTGAAGAAAAACATCGTGAGGACACCGGCATGTCCTAGCACCAAAAAATCGAAGACATGCGATATCTACCAAGCCGCTTTGGGTCCGTGTGGTGAATTAAGACCCTTCTTTACACCGAGAAGAGGCCTGTGTCCCAACAGTGGGAATATTATAGGATGATCATGATAAATGTGTAAGTTTGAATATTTGTTACTCAATCACACAAAAACGACGAAACAGATTTGGATGAAATTTGGCACACAGATAGTTTATAACCTGCATTAACATATAGGATTATTTTAATCGCTGTAATAGGTGCCCGTGGAATCTACGTGGACAAAGCCGCTAATTTTAGTTAGTTTCATATTCATCTGTCCGATGTAGTTAAAGATTGAATGTCCTTACAGGTACCTTTACAGGTACCTATGATATTCAACCCAACTGAACGCCATCTATATTCAAACTTTGTTCCCGTGAGATAAAATAATATTGCAGTTCTTATCTACGAGAAAACACACAGTTTACTTCTAAATCTGCATTTTAAATACTTTTTTTTAAACCTGAAACAAATAAACATGCGACTTGAACATCAAGCACAACGGAATGTAACGGAAACAGTCTGTTCATGAAAGGTAAATGTGAGGCGGTTTCGATAGTATAGTTTTACAATCTTATCTCTTACTTATCTCACTTACACAGAGGCTTAGCACGATCGCGTGAAGTTACAATTACAAAAATCATTCAATATTTAAATTGAAAATACTCTTTTCGCGCTACATCAATCATCATCATATCATTCATCATTTCAGCCGAAAGATGTCCACTGCGGCATATAGGACTCCCCCAATTTGGGATAATCGCCACGCTTGGCAGGCGGGTTGGCGATCGCAGTTTGGTGGTTAAATGCATAGGCTGCTGCCCATTCTCTCGTCAGTCCCTTTGTCGCCTCTTACGACACCCACGGGAAGAACCACCCACGGGCACCCATGGGCAATATCAATGAGTTGATAGTAATCGTGCCAGCCGCATTTTGAGCTAAAAAGATTCGGGATAATAATTGTATTTTCGATTCAAAAATCTATATAAAATGGCCAGGCCCACTGATTTGTTGATGGGTTTCGTTTTGGGAATGCAATCATCCTCACAAAAGAGATTATAGGAAAAATCTAAAAAAAAAAACCCTTAAACCTCGAGATTCCCAATCTGGGACTCAGGAAAACATCAGAAGCTAGGTCTACGTTCGAACGGGTCGTTTCCTATGTAGAAGAGCCGGCAAAAAACCCTACGGTTACTCTTAATATAATAATCGGCTTTTACAATGTTTTCAAATTAGAGTGTTGATAGGCATGGGAGGACAGTCTAAACCTTTCAACAAGTAGCAGGTACTTCAGAAAACAATAAAAAAATCTACTCTACAAAGCCTACAACGACATTCACAAAAAATCGCCGATGTCAAAATGAACTTTATCAATTTAAACGACAAAGCACAAAGACTCAATAAACACTGTCAAATCAGTAAACCACACATGGAGGGTAGTTTGATCAACACGCTTGACTGACGTGTCAATTTGCGAGCGACGCACAGGCCGTGATGACGTCAGTATGCAAGGTTTTGACGGCACCTGACGAGTGTTATATGGCTGAAGTGGCTGACCTATGTGTTTGAATGGTGAATTTGTAACAGAAGGTTTTCAATGGTATACAAAAAGTACATACGTGTATAAAATTCAAATTCAAAATGTTTATTTTCAAAAAAATACATGGTTTACAAGGGAAGATCTTACAGTTTAAAAGTCATTGTATTCTGCTTGCAAACAAGCGTGCAAATTATTATTATTGTTTAAATGTCATACCTAATTATCATGCAAATTATTAGATTAGCACATTATTATTACTCTATAATGACATTATTCCCTTTATACATTTTTAAAACTCATAAATTATATTTTTAAATATTAGAATATAAAATAAAAACATTTAAAAATATAAAAAATACCCACCGGTATCAGGAACAGGGTCCAAGCTACCGGCGGTCAGGGCTCCAGAGAGAGGAACCTCCTGACAATGCGAGCCGTGTCCAGAAGTACCGCTTTCTGAATCAAGCCCTTGACCCAACTGCTTAACGAGAGCTTCTTCGGGTGTTGGTCGAGGCTCTTAGTTATCAACCCATTGGCTGCGACGACTATCGGCACAATGATTGCTGAGTCTACATCCCACATGTCGACAACATCGCGAGCCAAGTCAAGATACTTGATAATGAAATTATTATTACACTACTAGCTGACCCGACAGACGTTGTCCTGTCTCTTTGATGATATTTGAGCACGCATTCTGTCAATTCTATGTCAAATGTCATAATGTTACATTCAAAAAGTTTACATTGTCCTATTATATGGTTGTTAAGTATTCTTAAATAAGTGTTCTTAAATTTTCTAATTTTCCGCGCAATTTTTTAATTTTTTTCTTTCATAAGAACCTTCTCCTGACAATTACAAACACAACAAAAAAAAAAAAACTGAAATCGGTCCAGCCGTTCACGCGTGATGTCGTGACCAAGGGAAATAGGGATTCATTTTTATATATATAGATTACTATTATACAAAATAAATCAAATTATTTTCAATAAATAAATAAATAAATTATTATTATTATTTATTTATTTATACATATAGTTTTAACACAGGTTCGTTTTTAATACTGTAATCAAATATTTGAAATTTTATAAAAACACTTTTTTTGTAATCACTCTGACAATTTTGTTTTAAAAACATTACCCTGCAACAATTAAAAATCATTTGGTATAGTATTATAAATTAATATACACATATTGAACACATTTTTCTTATAAATGTCTTTATGTCCAAATAAGGCTATTAACGGATAGTAACAAAAAGATAGATTTGATTATTCAACGCACCACAATGATGAATCGGTCTGACAGGCCTTGTTCCTATTACATTTTTTAAGATAAAGTAGCCATTGCAGCTTTCTGAATGGGGGATTGTTTCTTTCTGTGTCACTCGTGTTTATTAGTAGTTGTTAATATAGATTTTCCCACTGCTGGGACGCTTACTATCTCTGAGAAAGTGGGCCGTGATCCTTCACGCGGGCCAGTAGATGTCTAGTTCTAGGCCATGCTGAGGTCTGCCAGGGTCGCGAGATTTTTCGAAAGAGATACCGTGACTCTGGCACATGGGCAACTGAAGGAACACGGGTAGTTTTAAGTCAGTAAAAGTCTGACACGCCCACCCGCTCCGCCCCGAGCGGGAGAAGTCATTTGATGATTTCACACTCAAAAAACAAAAGGCCATGCTGAGGTTCCTACGATGTTTTCCTTCACCGTATCGAGAGCAATGGTGATGACACAATTTACCTAAAGTAAAATGCCTGTCTGGATTCGAACCTGCAACTCGGAAATCGTGGCTTTTACCACTGGACCACCCCTGCTCAGTTGTTTATAAGCTTTTATAACAGACGACAGAGAAACAAGAACGCGTAACCCTATGCAAGTGCTACGATAAACACCCGCAACTTTCCATTCAAGGTTTTTCCGTTGCAAATGCTTCACCAACCTAATTAAGTATATATAGTCGAAAAAGGTGCAGTGGTATCGGCCCCGGCTTACCACTTCTAGGTCGTGAGTTGGAGCCCAAGAAGGCGCTTTACTTTGTGTAAATAATTTCATCATCACTGCTGTCAAAACGGTGAAGGAAAACATCGTGAGTATCATGTCCTAGAACCCAAAAAAATTTGAAGACATGTGATATCTACCAACCCGCACTGAGCCCGCGTGGTAGATAACGGCCCACTCCCTCTCACTGAGAGGAGACTTATGTTCCAGCAGTAGGAAAGGTATACGCTGATTATGTAGTCGAATAATAGTTTTCGAAAAAGAGGTCCCAATACGTCAAATAATGAATATCCGTCTTGAAAATCTAGCTACTAGATCACTTAAAGCAAGGTTATATTGTATCATTACTAAAAAGCCATGGCTATTTTAACTAATAAAACCTGTACGATGCTATCAACTAAAAGGCTTATAATGATAGAGCGTAACTACGTATTATTACAGGCTTTCAGACGATATACTAATCACAAAGCACTAGGGTATTGTAATGGATAGTAAAATATATAACCTTGTCTTGTGCCTTTCAAACCTTTTAAAATACATAAATCTGACTACAATCTCATTGAAACTTATTGATTGTAGCGTTTTAACTACACACATACTGTTTGTTGGGACAGGTCAGCTCAAAGTTGCAATGGCTCTTTCTTCAAAATGCCCTTGCAGAAATGGCACTGCATTGTTAGACTCTCATAAAATTCTCATAAAATTTTTGGACTTTAAAAGAGACCATGAATTCTGAGTATGTTTAAATTTACCGACAGTATTAGTCACTTACCATGGTCTAGTAGTTTCCATCTTAAGATTTGGTATAATATTTTGGCGTCATTGTAGTGAAAGAGAAAGCATTTTCAAAGCTCAAAAGCGCTGCCTAAGAGCTATATTTGGTCTGGGAGTGGCAGACAGTTGCGTACCTATATTTAGGTCTCAGAAATTACTAACCTTCACATGCCTTTATATCCTTGAGTTAGCAATATTTGTAATAACGAATCGAGGTCTATTTGCAACTTTAATAGAAACTAGAAAACGAAATACAGCTATGAGATCTCAATACCAGAACCTATTATGCACGGGCGTATATAAAACTAGCTTATTAAAAAGAAATGTAATTTGTATGGCTCCTGTAATCTTTAATAAAATACCTAACCGAATTAAAAACTTACCGTTGCGCAAATTTAAAAAACGTTGCACTGAATTACTTGTAGATAAATGTTATTATTCTGTACAAAACTTCTTAAATGATAATTATTTGTAATATTTTTCTATTATTTTCCACTTTGTATGACATTTGCATGCTATATTAAGGCAGAATGTACATGGATCCCATTATTTAATTTAACAACTTATATGTATGTACCTACATTCTAAGCAAATAAAGACCTATTCTATTCTATTCGTCATATCATCTCAGGGAACAGTCAGCTAGGCTAGGCAAATGCCGGCGACCTCTAGTTTGTGGTGTAGTTCAATAGAATGAACAACAAAATATTGACGTATAAAAGTGTCTTATAAAATCTACTTTCATAAATAAACATTTAATTTCAACTTGTTTATCTGAAATTCAAAATCATTTATTTCGTACTAGTTTTTTCCAGCAGCTTTGCCCGCGTGGAGGTCAGAATTTATCCGACGGGAACGTACTACCGGGATAAAAATTATCCTAAGTTGTAATCCATGTTATAAACTATATATGTACTAATTTTCATCCAAATCCGATAAGCTAATTTTGCGTGATTGAGTAACAAACATTTGACATAAAAAATAGTAATATTATTAGGATAGGCACTTAATAAAAAGGCAGTATTGAACGTAAAAAATATGGTTTTCCCCTCCAAAACTTCTACTTACTACTTACGTATGGAGAAGAATGGGCAAAAAATCGTATCTTAATTCTCTCTTTTCATTATCTTAATCTTATCCTTATTTAGATTACTAAGGCCTGAATCATCCACTCCTATTGATTCCTATGAATTAACAGCATGAGAAAATTTAAAACATGCTCTGAATAATTTTAATCCAATCCATGGCTTCATTATCATCGGGTTTGTCTGCTTAATAAATTTAAAAAAATCATTTATTTCCAAAAGTAAATAACAAAGTAGTTATGCACAGCATTTGCAGCTTTACAACATAAATAACGTAATAAACATAGTTGAACTGTCAACATGAAAACCATTCCTACTTAGTGTGTTACAAAATTACCCCACTGGAGTTGTGACTTGCACCGTAATTGCGAAACGCACAATTTATCAGAATCTGAATGGGAATGAAGATTATTTCTAAACCATTGCGTCATTTGTTCGAATAAATTCTCGGCTCAGCGACGTAAATAACGCAATGAATGTTGTTTAACTATGAATATTAAACCAATTCCTACCGATAAAAAGTTCCGCAGTTACCCCTCTGATCAATCAATCAATCAAATCAATTCAAAATATTTTTATTTCACATAAACCAACATGGGCACTTATGAAACGTCAGAAGTTAGGTGCACGGTTCCAATTTGTTGATTCCTATGGAGAAGAGCCGACAAGAAACTTCATGGTTACTCTTAAAAAAAACCGGCCAAGTGCGAGTCGGACTCGCGCACCGAGGGTTCCGTACAAACCTGTAGGTATATAAGTAAAAGTTCACCCATCACGACAATCGAGTCGTAGTTCTGTTCTGTTTCTTGGCTTGGTTTTATTTCTGTCTGTGTTTTGTTCTGTTTATTATATAATGTAACTAAAAATTTACGGTTTTCGCAATTTTTCCTTTATCTGTGCTATAAGACGTTGCTTCGTACCAAATTTCAAAATTCTAGATCGACTGGAAGTACCCCTTAGGTTTTGATTCCCTTGCGAGTTTCGAAAATTTGTGGAAATTTGCGGTATAAACGGCTATATCTTTTGATTGCGTTAGCTTAGAAGCTTGATTTTTTCACAGCTCCAAGGGACAGTAGACTTGAGTTTATGATATAAATTTTAGCTTGATACCTTCACGATTTCCTGAGAAAAAGGGTCTTGACAGACGGACGGACGGACGGACGGACGGACGGACGGACGGACGGACGGACAACAAAGTGATCCTATAAGGGTTCCGCTTTTTCCTTTTGAGGTGCGGAACCCTAAAAAGGCTTTTCCAAAGGTTTCAAATTACAGTGTTAATACGAGAACAGTGTAGGCCTGTTAACAAGTACCAGGTATATAATAAAATAGAAAATTGTCTAGTATCAACTCAACTCACCTCACGCCACGGAGTTGTTACCCACACTGCTAACTAAATACATATTGACATAAACAGACTAGTTCACTCATGTATAAACAGTGTTAAGTCTATTAACTGTGAAATACAAACAAAACAGTACGTAAGTACTTGTAACACTCGAATTCTCAAACAGCACTCCACTTAACACGTTGGCTGCCATGGGGGTCAAAATGACCGGCACTTGGTAGAAGCGTTGGGGCCATGGGGGGCTTAAATGACCGGCACAACTAAGGTGAACTTGAACACCTTTTGCTCGCTGCCGGCCATGCGTGTAACGCAAAATACCATTACAAGTGGCCGGCGCGGCCCCAATGATCACTTTAGATAACTTGGCCTCAAAATATTTTTATATATATTTATATCATCATCATCATTTCAGCCGTAAGACGTCCACTGCTGGACTTAAGCCTCCCCCAATTCGGGGGGCTTTGCCATAATCGCCACGCTTGGCAGGCGGGTTGGCGATCGCAGTATGGTGGTAAAATGCATAGAGAACGCTGCTGCCCATTCTCTAGTAAGTCCCTTAGTCGCCTTTTACGACACCCACGGGAAGAAATGGGGTGGTGTTATTCTTTACGTCCGGCACCACGCGATATATTTATATATTTTATTTATATATTTTTAAACATATATTATATATAGAAATCTTATAAATAAGTCGTTTTACGTCATTTAAACGACTGATGAAAAACGCAAATATATTCGGATTTCCATATGGCAGCCAACGTGTTAAAGATGTACTTGTGTAACTCAAAAACAAAATGACAGGTGCGAAATAAAGGCGACTTATTTTGAGTTGGTTGTTTGGTTGTTTGGATTGGTTTAACTGCCTCATTGGACTAGTGGTAGCAAGCGCTACTGACTTGCATGAGGTCCTAGGTTCGATTACGGCAAAGTGTTATTGAGTTTTTCTATCTGGAATATCACAGTCGCAGCCCGGAGTCTGGATTTATGCCCATCATCATCATTTCAGCCGAAAGACGTCCACTGCTGGACATAGGCCTCCCCCAAGCTCCGCCACTTCGACCGGTTTTGTGCTTCCCGCATCCAGCGGATTCCTGCGGCCTTCACAAGGTCATCGGTCCACCTTGTTGGAGGCCTTCCAACTCTACGTCTTCCAGTACGCGGTCGCCACTCCAGAACCTTTCGGCCCCATCGGCCATCCGTTCTGCGAGCAATGTGCCCTGCCCACTGCCACTTCAGTTTAGCAATTCTTAGGGCTATGTCGGTTACCTTGGTTCTCCTACGGATTTGTGCCCGTTTGATGGCAATAGGCTCGCCCTCTATTACATGGGACTTAAACATAACAGGCGAAATATGGGCGTACTATACGTACACCTCTGCCCAACCTTTCGGAGAAACAAGGTGTGATGTTGTTATATTACGCTTATGTTAATTTGAGTTGCTTTTGAGAATTTTACAGTTAGTCCCAAAGATAAAATAAAAACCGGCCAAGTGCGAGTCGGACTCGCGCACCGAGGGTTCCGTATAAACCTGTAGTGTTTAATACCTCTACGCGTTCATGAGGAAAGGGGGTTTAAAATTTACAGTTTTCGCAATTTTTCCTTTATTTGTGCTATAAGACGTTGCTTCGTACCAAATTTCAAAATTCTAGATCGACTGGAAGTACCCTTCAGGTTTTGATTCCCTTGCGAGTTTCGAAAATTTGCGGAAATTTGCGGCATAAACGGCTATATTTTTTTTATTGAGTTAGCTTAGAAGTTTGATTTTTTCACAGCTCTAAGGGACAGTAGACTTGAGTATTTGATATAAATTTCAGCTTGATACTTCTACGCGTTCCTGAGGAAAAGGGTCTTGACAGACAGACGGACGGATGGACGGACGGACGGACGGATGGACGGACTACAAAGTGATCCTATAAGGGTTCCGCTTTTTCCTTTTGAGGTGCGGAACCCTAAAAATGGAAGTTTATGATATAGTACGCAGAGCTGACTTAAAAATGGGAAACTACGGTATAATGATTTCTAAGAGTGCTGGATGTGTGTTGGACACTTAGGGTCACAGCACACATATCAACTCGGAAAGGGATCGTCACCGTAACGCCTTTCACCTCGCCGTCAAACAGTCGTCAACCTAACGTAAGCACGGAACCAAAGCGGCCCAGCAGCTCCGATACGTCGACTCGGCTACAGCTAGGCGACGCCGCGCTTACGGCTCGCCGACCGCTGGTTGTCCTGGCTGGCACCAAATCAGTTTGAATCGACTTTGAAGTTGCCTTGAAAGGGGCAAGGGTGGACGAAGAGACGCAAGCGCGGCGACGGAGTGGCGTAAGCGCGGGGACGACGATCCGTAAGCGCGGGGACTGCTGGTTGCCACGCGCCAGATCGCGGTTCGTGAGCTTGTCCCAAGGCGAATCGTTTACGTTACGATTCCGATTAGTGTGCTTTTCAGTAGGGAGTTTCATACGAATCATATTAAACGGCTCGAGTTGATACGGTTACGATCCGTTTCCAAGTTGATATGTGTGCTGTGACCCTTAAGAGGGCGCCAAGGGTTTTGCGAAAGAATTGCGTTTGATATTTTGATGTATCGTTATTCCTTAATCTACAGTTATGCAATGGATGTGAAAGATATTTGAGGATAGGATTTAGATGTATGCACTCAATCCATAAATCGTACGCTTTAAAAAACGATAACACAAACAAAAATAAGTAAGAAACACGATTATTTGTCGATTCATCTATAGGAAAAATCAAAAGTAATCTCTGTTAAACAAAAAACAAACCATTAGTACGCCATTAATGCTTCACGGAATGTCATCTGCTTTTTACACGCTTTATATTAGCTTCACTTGTATGTTTGTATGTTTATTTGTAACCGACTCCTTATAGCGCGATTTTGACCCACTTTAAACGACCAGATTTCATTCAAACTTTGCACACCTGTCAAGGACCGATGACAATGCAATAATTTCATAAATTTGTGCCATTATCCTTGCCAGGGTTACCAGGACAGCAAAAAAACTGTCTTCGAAAACTACTCTGACATACGTCACAAACTACGCTGACATACGACACAAACTACGCTGACTTACGTCACAAACTACGCTGACATACGTCTCAAAATTCGAAAGACCCTAACAAATAGAAAATAAATAATAGTTTAAAAAAACTAAAAAACACGCTTCCATTGAAAACCTGATATCAATAAAAAAATACCTTAAAAAGCACCCCACGCTTTTTTCCATTATTTTGTACTTTTTAGTTTGGTTTTCTATGGAAGCGTGTTTTTTAGTTTTTTTTTAACAATTTTTTTTAGTAATAACAAACCTGATGATTTCTACAAACTATAAATCTAAAATGTTAAAATTGTGTATTTGTTCTAAGTATCGACATACCGCACCTTTAATAATAAACTGAAATAATTACAAAATTACGACTATTGGATAACAGCGTTTAAAGTTTTGCAAATACGATGCCGTCTACCTAACCTAACCTAACAATCGTAATTTTGTAGTTATTTCAGTTTATTATATTTTTAACTAGCTTTTGCCAGCGGCTTCGCTCGCGTGGAGGTCGGAAAATATCCCGCGGGAACATACTACCGGGATAAAAAGTACCCTATGTGTTATTCCAGGTTATAAACTATCTGTGTGCCAAATTTCATCTGAATCGGGTCAGTAGTTTTTGCGTGAAAGAGGAACAAATATCCATACATCCACACATCTATACATCCATACATCTATACATCCATACATACAAACTTTCGCGTTTATAATATTAGTAGGATAGTAGGATTAAAAACTAAAACAATTATCTACCTCTGTCTCACTTCACTACTCTGTGCTAACCTCACGATACACTTCACACCCGAACTAGTTTAAATAAATCGTTGGCGCGTAAGCAGCCCGCACCCATTTCGCATACATCTCCACCCGAGGAGGCACGTGGGTGAACTTAATCTCACGGGTTTGAACCAAACGAGTAATGGATTGTGAAATTATGTACGGGTTTGTATTGACGTTTTATAAATGGGTTTCAAATTAAGTTAACATTTTACAAAAAAAAATATAAAAAATATTAAGTCAATTTGTTGATATTTTTGGTTATAATAGCGCGGCTGCAGAGCATTGTGTTATGGGTTTGGTTCCTATGTAGGGCAAAGTATTACCTACTGAGTTAAACTATTCTGAAATGGACTGGTATTGAAATTATATAAGTAACCGAAATATGGCAAGGCAATCCGAGTATAAATATAATACATACATTTGAAGTATCTGTTTGTAATGTTAAAATAACAGGTTTTTTCCTAAATGCATAGTTATGAAAGTGTTACCTACCATTTATACGGTACTTATTAAAAAAAACGATGTTAAGAAGTTTTGGCTGTCTGTCTGTATGTTTGTTCCGATTAATCTCAAAAACGGCTGAACTAGTTTTGACGGGACTTTCACTGGCAGCTATTGATGATGCTGATATTTTAAGCTTTTTGTCCCGGTAGCACGTTCCTGTGGTATAATTTTCGACATTCACGCGGGCGAAGTCGCAGGTGCAGCCAGTGGGTTTCTAATGTTACCAAAACATTACAAAGGTCCACAATAACATACGACAAATTACTTTTCTAGGAACCGTGGACTTAAACATACAAATATTTATTCGCACATTATATCCACACGTTCGTATGATCATTTTCATTACTTCATACGTAAAAAGGAGTTATGTCACCGAATAACACGCCCAATAACACTTTCTTTTACGCGTTATTACACCTTTGGCTGTTACGAAAAGTGCCAGGAGCTGGCAATTTATACTAATATTATAAAGCTGAAGAGTTTGTTTGTTTGTTTGGTTGAACTCGGTAATCACTCAGGAACTACCGGTCCGAATTAAAAAATATTTTTGTGTCGGGTAGCCTATTTATTGAGGAAGGCTATAGGCAGTGGCGTGCACACAGTTTTAAGACAGGGTAGGCAGAAAATTTTACTCACCAAAAATACTGCACGTTGGTTTTGGTTCGTCGTCTTGTCGATTGATGATGTAGGTAATTGCCAAATGCCAGCTCAAATATCCATAGATTGACTGATTTTATATACATATCAAGTTACGGATATTCGAAGTGGCCTTTCGGCGCGTTTGTCTGATGTTTTGTAATGTTTGTGTGATTTGCAAAATTTAAATAAAAGCAGTGAAAGGATAGTGGTGTGAGTATACTATATAGGATTGTTTTATTTGTATATTAAATCTATACGCCTATCTTTCTGTAAGAATGTCTGCAATATGGAATCGTAAAAGTTGGGAAGGCGTTTTATTTCCGTAAGAAGGTTTTTTTCTATTGAAATCATGGAAAGATCTGTAAGTCGTTGCTGGCCTTGTGTATTTCTTAAGTAGGTGTGTATACGTTTTAGCGACGAGAATGACCTTTCGGTTGAAGCACTGCTCGCGGGAACTGTAACAATTAATTTTGCCAAACGCAGCACTTCGGGAAAAACTGTATTTATGTTATTTTCGTAAAAATGTTCTATAATTTTGTAAATACTAAGGTTTTTGAATTCGGCAGATTTATAAATACATTTGAGCTCATTGATAAGGCGGTCTAAGTTAAAGTCGTATAATTTATAAACATTTACGAATTGCGATACTAGTTCAACCGGAAAATTGTCATTATATTTATTAAAATTTTCGCATGAAAGTAGTCCAAAAAATTTTAACTCTTTCAGATTTTTATACCGGTCGCGACATTCGTTGGATATATTGTCTATAATTTCAATAAAAATCCGCTTAAAATAGATTTTTGCGTCCACAACATTACGCTTTCGTTTTGGCGGCCCTGTGATTATTTTTACGCTTTCAAAAATGAATTCAAACCTAGATCTGAATGATTCCAAAAACGATTCAAACTCCTTAATTTTTTTAATACAATAAGTGACATCTGACGTCTTTTTTTGCATAATTTCGTAAAGCACATCAGTTTCTGCGAATATTTCGTTAAACACATGGAGTAAAAACTGGAATTGAAAGTCTTTTAAATTGTCTAACAAATATGAAACTTGACTTAATGTCTCGCCATCCCAAGAGTCTTCGTTTTCGGCCATATCCTCAAATAAATCAATTAAATGTAAAGAAGAATTGAAAATTACATTTACAGTACGCGAATTGTAAGTCCATCGAGTGTCAGCAACGCGAGGCAATTTTTTCATATCAGCCATTTTATTATAGTGGTTTTGCCTTTTGGTACTATTATTAAAGAAATTTGCTAATGTTTTTATGAGATTGAAAAAACGTTTAGTTTCCGGAATACGTTCGCACGATTTGGAAAGTATCAAATTAAGGACATGGGCGGAACACCAAACGTATTCAGCAAGAGGACATTGCTGGCGAACCAGCGACTGAACGCCGTTACGTTCAGATGACAGGACAGCTGCACCGTCATATGTCTGAGCTACTAATTTCGATAAACAGTTAAATTCTGATAAAATCTGCAGTATGATGGTAGGTACTTAAAGTTTTCGCGGTGCGGTCGGAACTTACGTCAATATATTTTATAAATCGATCAAACACTTCTGACTTATGAAAATATCTTAAAACCAGTACTAGTTGCTCTTTGCCACTTACGTCTGGTGTTTCATCGACCATCACAGCTACAAAATCAGTGGAAGCGATTTGTTGTTTTATTGTTTCGGTCATTACAGACGCTACACTAGAGATTAAGTCATTTTGAATACGATTTGATAAACCCGTAAATGAGCTAGTGCAATTTTGTAAATGGTTTTCCAACACTCCGTCGTATTTCGCGAGCAAGTCGACTATTTCTAAATAATTTCCCTTATTCACTGACGAAGCAGATTCGTCATGTCCACGAAAAGCGAGCTCTTGTTTCCCCAAAAAGCAAACAATGTCAATAAGTCGCTGAAAAATATTTCGGTTCCGATCGACTTTCGCATTATGTCTATCAATGTCGATTTGTATCTGAGAGTTTAAACGCGTCTCTATACGATTTTTTCCAAAGGTGTGATATTTAAGGGAAGCTTCTAAGTGTTTTTCAGATTGTTCATGTTTTCGCGCGGCGGTAGGAAAATTATGAATATCCGCGTAACCGGTGTCGTTCCAGACGGTTTTATTATTTGAAAATAGAAGACAAACGAAACAAAATAACCGATTACTGTGTATGCAACCTGTCAGCCACTGATATGAATCATATTGTTTTTTATTGAATTTACGATTGACTTTACCTTTAGTTTGTATTAATTGCAAATCCGGTGTACCACGACCTATCTCGATAACTTGTTTTTTTTCACCGAAAGATAGCTTTGAAAACGCATCATGTTTTATTTTCTCAATACACACACCATCTGAACAAATTTCACACACAATATTATCCATTTTACACTGTATTATCAATATTAAAATTCTAAATATCTGATAGCGTAGTCACAAACACAACACACATCAAACAATATGGCGACTATTGACATTTGAAAATAAGTAGTAAAAAGGGAAACATAATACGACAAAAAAATATGGTCATCTAAATGTATAAAATTCAATAAAAAATGTTACTTCTTAAAATATTTGCATTGCATAGCAAACTTCCCTTCGGAAATTTTCGGTACTAGTCGTAATTTTTCGTGTAGCTGCATAGATAAACTACAAAAAGACACTGGCTTTTCATGCAGTTGTGTGCGTGATTTTTGTCATTGTGTGTCAACAAAGCCCACTTAGCTATAGGAACGCACACATATTAAATCCGCATGACCACGACTTACCGCGAGAGCACACATATAAAACATTCAGAGACGAATAGTTTGTGTCTTTGCCGTGGCAAAGGCGAGGCGGCGCTAGTGCAGCGCGAATCGATGATGCAAAATTACGTGAACGACCCTTTGAACTGTATCGATCTTAATGATACCACCGGCACTCGATAGGTGGAGCTGATTTAAGTTGTTTTATTTATTGATAAAATAATATTAGATCTATTATCATAACTAGGGTAGGCAGTGTCTTTCTGTCTTTATGGAACGCACGCCACTGGCTATAGGCTATATAACATCACGCTAAGATCAAAAGGAGTTGAGCAGCGACGAAAAATGGACGAAAACTAGCAGGCAATTCGATTCTTCTAACTGGACAGACAGCTGTGCTGCTGAGGAGTTTGTTGGCCACTCCTTCTTCCCAGCTAAAGCATAAATATAAACTAAGAAATAATGAACGATACACCCTTCTCAAATATCTTACAACCACAATTTCCAAACTAAATCGCAACACTCTCACAATTAGTTTTCTCCACTTATGGAAACTTCCAACCCTTATGATTACTCACTTTGCTAACTATGTAATCCCTTAGTAAGCCACTTTGTAACCGCTTTTCCTATGTATCCAGTTTTGATTTGAACGAAGACATACTTACTGAAGTCATCTTCTATATGTCGTGGATTGATAAAGCTACGGTGCGACAAACAGCGCCATCTAACAAGGAGTTTTGTAACTAATTTAAGTGACAAAAATATCGTTACTGAAAACGCTTGCGCTCCCCACCGCTTGGACACGATCATCGGATGCAGTTAGGACTAGCAGAAGAACGGAGTGTGGCTACAGTCTAACTCCAACAGTCTCAGCAGACGCTCAGTACCAACTCACGTGTTTGTTTCACATACAGCCTAGTTTTAAATAAAGTTATTTTGTTTAATTATCTATTGTTCGAGGAAAACAGTAACACTGCCCACATTTACGTACTATGTCGGATCGTGAAGAAGACCCAATGCCTCGCATCTCGGCCACCCATGCTGCGACTTTTGTAAAACTTATTATAAGTTGCTACAGAACTTGTTTATTTGAACGCGCTAATATTCGGAACTAAAAATCGGTTTTCAAAAAGCCTTTCTGCATCTTACAGCCTCATTGTCGAAGAAGACTATAGGCTACGAGAAGGCTATATTAAGACCACGATAGGACGGACTCTTAGGAACTAAGCAAGAATACAAAAAAGTCAAAAAGGGAGCTATTCGAAAACGGAATAGTAGCAATAGTGGATCAGGTAAACGAGAAATACACGCTGACGAAGTCGCGGGCAGAAGTAAGTTGTTTAAAAAAAAAATGCAGTGATTAAATAGTTGTCTTTCGTTTCTTTACTTTAACACGTTGAGTGCCGATCACGCGATATCGCGTGATTCGTCGGCTCTGCATTATGGCCGATCACACGATATCGCGTGCTTGCTACTAACAATTTTGTATGCGCTCTAAATCTGTGGCCATATGGAACTAACCATCAATCTGTGTTTGGCACTCAACGTGTTAATGTAGTCCTATTTAGGCAAGGTACAAAAAGATTTGAAACACTACAGGCGGTCTACTCACGTATACCCATTAGGCAGCAAATTATTCTCCATCATTCCCTCACTGCATTCGCCAAAGCAAAATATGAACCAGTACTATTAACAGACAAAGTGGAACATAGAAATGGCTTTTATAACTTTGTAATAAACGTAATAAGAACTTGTCAACAATCCACATATTGATCCTGACACCCCATCAAAGCCTTCGGTGGAAAAATCCACGCATGCAATTTGCAATAAAATGCCTATAACTTGCTTTTACGATCAGTCAGCCATCTCAACACTGTTCGTACCTACGCGCAGAATATCTGCGAACATTTAAAGCTTATAGCCCGAAGGTTAAGGCGTCCGCTTCTTAAGAAACTACAATAAACTACAGATTTATAAAAGGTGCGAGAGCGCGTTTCAAAAAACGAGGAAGTTATGCATACCACAATTATTTTTATTAAATTTGTATGAACACAATAACGCAGTCCCGAGTCCCATGCTCCATCGTGTAGTACAGAGCAGTGTGAAGACTGAGGAAGAATCTTTTATGCAGCACTCCTATTTCAATCAAAGTTCGAAGTATTTTGAAGAAAATACTTAATTCATTGCTTCGTAGGTTTGAAAATTTCTTCACCTAAACAAGGTAAATAAAGCAATTAATGTTGTTGAACTGTCAAAATGAAAGACATTGCATCGTAATTAGTGATCCTGAATATTCATAACGTCATGACTTTCCATATTTTGTTTAATAGTAACACTTTTAAACTTTACGTATCTAATATTAGGCATCAGTTAACACAAGTTTCCTGGTATCAAATATGTATTTTCAAACACTATACTAGCAATTTTAACGTTCCCAGAATCGTTTGATTGCGTTTAGGTAAACGCTCTACTGAGTGGTGTTTAACCGACGTAAATTTTCAATTATGTCGGTTTAAAAAAAAATGCTTTGCCATATAATTTAACCGCATAGGGATTGCACTTTTCTATGAGTCAAATTTCTACGCTAGGGGTTCATGATCATGATCACAAATGATCAAACACGATCCTACATGTGCTGAATTCATGTTTTCAGTTTGCGCATCGATTTTCCTACCACCCAGTATGCACTTTACTCATACTTGAGTTCTTTTAAAATTAGGAACGCGCCCCTACTTCGCACAGATACAATAGCAACATGACAAAACATAGAGGTTACTGTGCTATATCTAAATTAAACATGGGACTAAATATATCTTAGGACAACCAACACACCGTTATCTGATCTCAAACTAGGCAGAGCCTGTACTATGGTAACCAGATAACTGATAATATCCATACTAATGTTATAAATGGGAAAGTGTGTGTCTGTTTGTCCGTCTTTCACGGCAAAACGGAGCGACGAATTGACGTGATTTTTTAAGTGGAGATGGTTGAAAGGATGGAGAGATCCCCTAAAATGAGGGGTGGAACGCGCTAATCTCAGGAACTGCTGGTTCGAATTGAAAAATTATTTTTGAGTCGGGTAGCCTATTTATTGAGGAAGGCTATAGGTTATATAACATCACGCTACGATCAAAAGGAACCGAGCAGCAACAAAAAAATGGGCGAAAACGGGAAGGGTTAGGGGAGCAAATATTTGACGCGGACGAAGTCGCGGGCAGAAGCTAGTACCTATATATTTCTAAATACATACATATTATAGATACATTAAATGATCTAAATAATGATAAAAACCGCATGAAATCAACTGTTTTTAACCATCAATGTAATCAAGAAAATCTAAGAAGTCACAGTGGTTCGCAACCAGGCAGGAGCATTACTTTATGTTAATTATTAAATCACCACTGCACTTAAAACGATGAAGGAAAACATCGTGAGGAAACCGCCATGTCCTAGAACCAAAAATTCGAAGACATGACATCTACCAACCCGCACTGGGCTCGCGTGATAGATTATATCCCACGCCCTGCCGAAGAGAGGAGGCCTGTGTCCCAGCAGTGGGAACATTACAGACTGAATATGCTAAGAAGTCACACAGACGCGTATCTCCAATCTGTACAAGGCTAGAACGCAAGGGTGTGAAACTAGTCGCGTATAGATTTGAAATCACTTTTTAATCAAGGTCTTCCAATCTATACAAGAGTAGTACGCAAATACTCGTGTATACTTTGTAGTGGCCATAGTAACTAAATTGTTCCATAATATACAGTGCTACTCCGCATGCAAACTAAACCTGTAGGTATAGACGAGCGGCCAACGAGTGCCAGAAACGACATGGTTTGGGGAGGTTAGGTTAAGGTAAAACTGTGACCTCCTATGGAAACGCCTTGATTCTGTTGACGAGCCCTGTCAGCGAAGTGTCCTATCGAGCGTTGCTACTTCCCCTTCATTTTATTCGTCAACCCCACAGAATATAATCAAACATATTTCTCAAAAATGGGGGGGGGGGGGTTCGAAACTTTTCCTTCACAGGAGAGGCTCTACACCCCCCTCCTCCCGTAACACCCCTTAAATCGAAGCCCGGCAATCAGAAGTCCTACCAAATTCCTATGGTGGCATTCTGGCCTTGTATAAATTGGAATGATGCACGTGCGCGTCTACGTTACAAACTATATACAAGTAGTACGCAAAATTCGTGTATACTTTGTAATCACTAGTTTAAAAATTGCGAGCAGATTCCTATGGTTGCGTTTTGGCCTTGTACAGAATGGAAATACGCCACACAGACAGACACGAAAATGAATTTCGTTTTATACTATGTTCCATGGTTCCATGTGGTGCCTGACGTAAAGAATAGCACAGTCCTATATCTTCCCGTGGGTGTCGTAAAAGGCGACTAAGGGACTTACTAGAGAATGGGCAGCAGCGTTCTCTATGCATTTTACCACCATACTGCGATCGTCAACCCACCTGCCACGCGTTGCGTTTATGGCAAAGCCCCCAAAATTAGGGGACGCCTATATCCTATATCTTATATGAGAGCAGTGGTGGCCCAGTGATAACGGCCGCGACTTACGAGGTCGTGAGTTCAAACCCAAGCAGGTGCATTACTTTGTGTAAGTTATTTCATCGCCACTGCTCTCAAAACGGTGAAGAAAAACATCGCGAGGAAACCGGGCATGTCTTAGAACCAAAAATTCGAAGACATGTGACGTCTACCAACTCACACTGGGCTCGCGTGCTGGATTATGGCCCACTCCCTCTCACCGAGACGAGGCCTGTTTCCCAGCAGTGGGAAAATTATAAGCTGATCATTATTAAGCAGTCATACAGTCAGACACGAAAACGGACTCCAATTTATTCCATGGCTACCATCAATGTCGAATTTCTAAAACTGCTGTAATCAATGTCACCTAAAAAAGACCAATATTCTCCCAAAGTTTCCAGTAGCCTGTTGATCACTCCAGCCACCGTGTAATGTGCTGAAAGCTTCAGTATAAGTACAGCGAGAACAAGAACACAGCGCAACATCGAACGGCTGCCAAGTCACGACGAGGATATCGTCGTACGTTGCGAAGTTTCAAGCGAAGTTCGGAAGCACGTGTCGTATGAAATGTGCTGTAATGTATGTGTTTAAGGAGACTTTAAGTAGGGTCTTAAATAAAAAGGTTTAACGTTTTACGAGGTACATTTTAGCACGTTTTCAGGGTATTGCCTATTTTGATGCTGTGAAAGTAGTACTTAGCTAGGTATTGCATCTTTCTTTTACCATGTAATTTATTTAATGAAACACCTAACATATCTGTGTGACTATCTGCATGAACATGAAGCCCTGGGCTCGATTACCAGGTGAGCAAAATGTTATTGGGTTTTATATCTGGAATTTCTCAATAGCAGCTCGGAATCTGAATTTGTGCCTTGTTGGTGGCAATACGGTCGCCCAGAATTACATGGGACTTCGACATAACAGGTGAAATATAGGGTATATTATAGATACACTTCTGCCTAACCCTTTGGGCAATACAGACTTGATTCCTATAATTTTTCGTTTCAGATGACTACGGGGTTATCTTCCTCTCCATGTGTGATTCTTACATTTATGAACTCGGAGAGAAAGAAGACGGAAAGAATTTTTTGTCTGTTGTGTGAATGGACTTATTTCTCTGCTTCATTACTAGGTTTTTTTTTTGGATGGGAAATGGTCAAATGACTTCTCCCGCTCTGGGCAAAGCTAGGGCGTGTCAGACTTTTGCTGACTAAAACCCAACCATGTTTCTTCAGTTGCCCATGTGCCAGGGTCACGGTATCATTACTAGGATTAACGTATGAATTAAAATTTCATAATGTTGTTGACAAATACCTGCACTGACTAGCCAAGTCCATTCTATCTGTGTGTTTATTTCCTCAAAAGACTATTTCAGACATCAGTCTACATGCTTATGATTATAGATCAAGTCTGAACTTTAAAAGAGATTGTGAACTCTGAGTTTGTTTCGGCCTTGCTGCTCAGAGTAGTCAGACAGGAAACGCCGACCTCATTTAGTTTGTAAAATATGATTGGCTTGTAAAATTGTTTGTAGAAACTTACTCACAGAAACAAAATCATAAGTCAATATATTTTCAACTGAAATCTTCACATCACAGAAATATTTTCAACCAAAACAAAAAAACCTTCCAGCTCATCAGAAACGCTTTCAAACGCGAAATCTGTCCATCCGCGAAGCTTTAATAAAACGTCGTTCATACATCCATATTTCAATGCTTCACCCCCCCTCCTCTTACCCCCCCCTAGCTGTCAAAATTCTGCAACGTCGCCGACTTATTAAAGAGTGTCGCCGCGTCGTTAATAAGGCAAGCGGGGAAATATATTAAACGTGTGGAAATTTGTTGCTTTACTATATAATTTATACGGATGGATGAGGTAAGAAAGTGATAGAGGTGGGAAATAAGACAAGTTGCAAGTTCTGTTGCCATTTTAAATACACATACACGTGTCAAATTGGCTGTTGAACTGCAGGGCTAACCGTTAAGCTGCGCTTGCCACAGTTGCTCTGTGGATAACCATCTTTACGTACTAAGACCATTCCGTGCCTCGGAAAGCACGTTAAGCCGTTAGTCGCGGCTGTCCTGTTTGTGGGTCTCTGACAGTCATTAAGGGTCGTCAGAAGCCCGAAAGTCTGACAACCACTTACCAAGGGGTATCGTATTAACCAGTAAGTGGGTTGTGGAAGTCAGATAGACAGTCACTCCATGTAATAAAACTGGTATTCAGCTAGATCTGGTGAGAGTGGAAGCCGACCCTATGCACAAAAAAAATAAATTCGAAATCCCTCCATAACTGCCGGAGATATCGAAGAACATACGTACAAAAAAAACACAGACGAATTGAGAACCTCCTAATTTTTGAAGTCGGTTAAAAACTACTAACTAATTTAATCCACCAACATCGCGTCAAAATATTAATCAAAAATTTCGCCCGAATCACTCCAAAATCAATTTGCACAGGAAAATACACTAGAAACTTGAAGGCATCATTGAGTTAACTTCAGTAATCATTTATTTTGATGTTGAGAAATTGTTCGCGAAATTTCGTGGAGGAACCTATAGAAATTTTGCTTCAGTAGTTACAAGTCAAAGGGAAAGTTGACGAGTCACTGGCGCGGGGTGCGTTCAACTTCTGAACGAGATAAAATTATAGGCTCGTTAACTCAACAATTTAACCTTTCATGGAATACGGCAATCTTGCTTTTAAAGCCTGCTTTACGCGGACGGTTTAGAGACGTGTATTTTAATTTTTATGAGCGTTTTGAAGATTTCTCATTTCTTATAGATAATATTGCTCTATTGAAACATCCCATCATCATCATCATCATCATCAGCCTATAAATGTTCCCACTGCTGGGACACAGGCCTCGTCTCGGTGAGAGGGAGTGAGCCATAATCCACCACGCGGACCCAGTGCGGGTTGGTAAATGTCACATGTCTTCGAATTTTTCGTTCTAAGACATGCCAGTTTCCTCACGATGTTTTCCTTCACCGTTTTGAGAGCAGTAGTGATGAAATAATTTACACAAAGTAAAGCGCCTGCTTGGGTTCGTACCTGCGTTCTACAACTCGTAAGTCGCGGTCGTTACCACTGGGCCACCAGCTCCCATTGGCATTGAGACGTCATCATTATCATTTCAGCCGTAAGACGTTCACTGTCGGGCATAGACCTCCCCGTAATACCCACGCTTGGCAGACGGGTTGGTGATCGCAGTATAGTGCTATAAATGCATAGAGAAGACAGCTGCCTATTGTGTAGTACTCGAATGTCCCTTAGTCGCCTTTAACGACACCCACGGGAAGAAAGCGGATGGTGCTATTCTTTACGTCCGGCACCACATAAAACCACCTTAATTGAGTAATTGCGTAAGACACGAACAATGACAATGCCTTTCATTTTGACAGTTCAACAAAATTCTATGCTTTATTTACGTTGTCACCAGACGATTTTTGAAGTGAAAAACTTCTTTAGCACCGTTGTGATTTGAAAGTCTATGAAACGAAAAAGCGACAGTAAACAAAGACAAACAAATAAATTCATAAGATTTTACGTGGGAGAAAATGAGATAGGAAGCATTATACAGTGTTTCTTATGTTCGTAGATAGATAGCTAGCTATCTCGATTGTTGAACCGGAAATTTGAGGTCACGTGACACCAAAATCGCCATTTTTTTGTTTTGCACGGATGATAAAATGTGTGGATATGACTTCCGTATATTTCAATTGTAAAATTTTTGGGTAATTTGTTTTTAATCGTCTCATAATCTTGAAGCCAAAATTTTCGAAGGTTTCACTTCTACCACGTGTGAATTGCACTCATGTTTATTTTTTTTATGTAGAAATGGATTAGGAATTGCCTGAGATGCCCGTTGATCTGACATTACCAAATCCATCAACATTAACCGAAATACCGTCAGGAGCAAATCGGGCGACAATAACAAAGACTTGTCCAACTGCAATTGGACATAAACAATAAAGTTTTACTGCTTTTTCATGGCTTATAAAATTACCATATTCACGACAGGAGCATTGACTGAATAAAATGTCGTAAGGAAGCTATATATGTCTATTGTATCATAGGTCAGGCATTTGAGTAACAATAGGTAGATTATAAAATAAGTGTGCAGGTACACGTCAGACCACTTGCACCATCACTCACTTGAGGTCTTCTGCTACAGGTATCTCCATTCTTAAAAGAAGGCCTCTTCAGCTTATTTGTTAAAACCTGTTGATGATGAAATAAATAAACTTAAACCAAGATGTGATTAAATGCGTATTTTGCTTGTCGCAAGATACTTAGTTATCTTCTACTATTTTTTAACTACGGCTTCAGCCGCGTGGATGTTAGAAAACATCCCACGGAAAAGTACTACCGGAATTTAATGTGCCCTGTGTGCCCCAAATTCTTCATTTAGAAAAAAAAATATTCACACCTAGGTACCTACTTTTTTAATATTTGTCTAGTAGTAACTGTATGGAATTAATAAATGTGTTAATCCAGGTTATAAACCAGCTGTGTGTCAAGTTTCATCCGAATCCGTTCAGCCGTTTTTGCGATTATCCAAAACATACATGCAGACAAACGCATTCAAAAATATATTTTCGATATCAGACTGATTCTAACAGAAAAGTAGCATTTACATTATTTCTAAAATATATGTTTTGAATTCGTTATGATTTCATTGTATATATAGATAACGTCTGATCTCTCTTCGGTCGTGTCGGATTGCCGTCCCATCGGACTATGAGAGTGAGGGAAGAGTGAGTGCTCCTGTGTCTGCGCACACACTTGAGCACTACAATATCTCCCGCGGCGATGGTTAGTCTCCGTTGAGATTGGCCACCATTGCCGAAATACGGTCTGGAGGAATATATGTATAGATGATATAAACAAGAATAAACGGTCTATTACGTGTATAGATTACCAATCATTAATTCATCATTCGTGAGATTTTCTTTCATCCTTACAAAAATTTGGAAGTATACCAATCTAGCAATTTCCTGTCACCTTGTCGCAAAACGACACTGAATCAGAATTAATTTCTCAATCTTGATTAGCGCACCTTTATCCCGAAAATTAATCCGAAAAACATATATATTTCCAAGACAGTCTTAACTCAGTTCGACAATTAAACAAGAAAATAGCCTTCGGTAAGAAAATTGCGTGCGAAAAACAGCTCAGGGCAAGATATTAATTTCGAGCGCGAAATTTAAACAGTTCATTCAGCGTTGAATCCAACTTAATTTTCATCTGGCAAGGGTGCGTTCAGACCGGCTGTAACGCTATTAAAACTCGACGCGAGAATCTAGGATAATTATTTACGTACGAAGTGTTATATGGGGAGGGAATGTGATTATGTATGTTAATCGAGGAGTGTCGAATGTGTGTGCAAAGCTTTAGGTGTTACGTAATATTGCTGTCGGGATTGATATATTTTCAAGGTCGGTTAATATCGAACCCCATTTGTGTTATTCAGAATTAAAGGCGACGGTAACAGTAGAATAGGGATTAATCTATACTTTAAATGCGAAAGTAACTATGTCTGTCTGTTACGCTTTCACGACTAAACCATTGCACCGATGTTGAAGACATTTGGTACAGGATAAGTTTAAACTCCGCAACTTCGTCTGCGTCCGCGATTAACGACATTTACGAGGACGAAGTCGCGAGCAAAAGCTAGTGAAGTTATAAGACTGGTAGACGCATAATCCCACTGCTGGGACAGCCGTCCACTATTCATGAGGGAGTGGAACCTAATCCACTATGCGGACCCAGTGCTGGATGGTAGATGTCACATGTCTTCGAGTTTTTGCTTCTAGAACATGCCTCACGATGTTTTCTTTCCCCGTTTTGAGAGCAGTGATGATGAAATAATTTACACAAAAGAAAGCGCCAGTCTGGGTTCAAACCTACGACCTACATAAGTCGACGACACCATTGCTCGGATAAAATCGAATAAATGACTAATTTAACTTCATTTCACTGACGACGAAAAAATTGATATACAATCAGACACATTCGCTGAAATTTCGCAAAAACAAAACGACTCATTTTAACGAAGATTCGGTCAGTTTACGAAAAGAATCGTAGAATAAAATCGATAACCAATCGCCTATTCAAGTTCTATAGTAGGCATCAACAAAATTAAAAAGTATACTTGTACCTATTTTCTTTTTTTTTTTTCATTGTGCGCGCCTCCTTACTCATCTGCGTAAAACTCTAAAGAGATTGAGCATGGCAGCTTTTTAATCAAAAACATAAACCGGTGTATATCACGTCATTTTGTGAATAAAACGTGTTTAATAAGCGAAAAGGGCGCGTTCTCAGGTTTTCATGTCAAACGCAGTGCGAACCGTTTTAGAGAAAAAAAATGGGAATGGCGAGATAAGATTCATTGTGTAAGAATATACGAACAAAACTCGAACAAATACTTATTTCAGAAGGACTTGGGTGGTGTTTGGCTTTTGTTCCTTTCGTTCCAAGATTGGATAAAAATTATGCTTTTGCTAGTTTTGTTTAAGTCCCATTTAGCAAAGGGCGAGCTTATTGCCATCCATCAGGGAAAAATTCTGACTCCAGGCTGTTACTGAGTTGAAAGGGTCCGCTAAGACCGATACCTGCCAGAGTCACGAGATTTGTTTGAAAGAGTTATCGTGGCCCTGGCATATAGGCAACTGAAGGAATACGGGTAGGTATTAGCGAGTAAAAGTCTGACACGCCCTTTCGCTCCGCCGCCGCGAGCGGGAGACGTCGTTTGATGACCGACAAAAAAAAACCGGCCAAGTGCGAGTCGAACTCGCGCACCGAGGGTTCCGTACAAACCTGCAGGTATTCACGGTTTATGCATAAGGTTTATGTTTATGAAATTAAATGTTTTTTTTTTTTCTAATTTTTATATTTGAGTTGACTGAATGAAAGGTAAATTGTGGTTTACGATTTATGACGTATTAAAAAAAACTACTTACTAGATCTCGTTCAAACCAATTTTCGGTGGAAGTTTACATGGTAATGTACATCATATTTTTTTTTTAGTTTTATCATTCCCTTATTTTAGAAGTTACGGGGGGGGGACACACATTTTACCACTTTGGAAGTGTCTCTCGCGCTAACTATTCAGTTTAGAAAAAAATGATATTAGAAACTTCAATATCATTTTTGAAGACCTATCTATAAATACCCAACACGTATGGGTTTGATGAAAAATTTTTTTTGAGTTTCAGTTCTATGTATGGGGATCCCCAAATATTATTGTTTTTTTTTCTATTTTTGTGTGAAAATCGTAATGCGGTTCACATTACATCTACTTACCAAGTTTCAACAGCATAGGACTTATAATTTCGGAAAAAAAGTGGCTGTGACATACTCGGACAGACAGACAGACATGACGAATCTATAAGGGTTCCGTTTTTTGCCATTTGGCAACGGAACCCTAAAAACGCTGTTACTGAGACTTTCCAAGTAGAAAAATCCAATAATACTGCCAGACCCGGCAATGGCCTGGGACTTCATGCCCAGCAGACGCACTGGCGACCACTAGACCAACGAGGCAGTCAACAAAAGAAAATCATCATTCTCCTGCCCTCATCACAGTTTATTTGGGGTCGCCGCAACACGTATTTTTCTTCCACACTTCTCTATAAGTTGTCTCTCATCGGTGGTGACCCCGTTTCTATCCATATCATCACTCACACGGTCTATCCATCGTTCCAGTCAACATAGAGTATGTATTCTAAAAATAATTCCGCGACACCTAAGTTTCTGTCATTGTATACTTTTACGTAGGTGTCTTTAGCCAATTATATTCGAGAGACTATCTTCACAAACAACGTCATAGTCTAGACAAAGGTCACCATGTAAACGTCAATGGTTGACGTCAACTGCTCTATTAGTTGACCTCGCTATTCAGGGAAGCTGTCTACTGATCACAATAAGACTGAATTGGGATAAACTCTCCACCTCAGGGGCTATTTGGAACTTCGACACAGAATTTCAAATTTTGCTACGTTATTAACAATTTGACTGACTTGTTAGTCTAGTGGTTAGTGACTCTGACTGTTAAGACTGAGGTCGTGAGTTCGATTCCCACCCAGGACAAATCGTTGTGTGATGAGCACAATCATTTGTTCTGTGTCTGGGTGTTATTTATATGTACGTATTTAGATATACATATATAAGTATATTTATCAGTTGTCTGGTTGCCATAGCACAGGCTCTGCCTACTTTGGGATCAGATAACAGTGTGTTGGTTGTCCAAAGATATTTTTTATTTATTAATTTGCAGACCTGTCAGTGTCAGGCTACACATATATTGGACAAAATATGTTTCGCGACCAAAACTGACTCTTTCATGAAATAGTCATTCAATGGATTAAATGACTGCCAGGGTCGCGAGATTTGTTCGAAAGAGATACCGTGGCCCTGGCATATGGGCAACTGAAGGAACACGGGTGGGTTTGAGTATAAGTCTGACACGCCCCACCCAGAGGAAACGTCGTTTGATGATATACCACGCACCAAAAAATAATGGGATTAAATGAACATCGAAGGTTGGTTGGGTGATTTTAATTATTAGGATTCTGTGAAGCCATATTTGGTACAGTCACATATCATATTTTAATCAACATAGAAACTGACCTGAACCTGTAAATTTCAAAGAAAGGACATAATTCAGGTTTGTTATTTTGTATACAAATTCTTAAGGAGCTGACCAAAAAATACTTTGTTTCATATAGATGGTGTTATTACACTCACAAATACTAAGAATTTTATTTTGATAATATTACCAAATGGTAATATATTACATTATGCAATAAATTTTTGCCTCTAACAAATGTCTAAAATATTGTTGGCTAAATTATGATTTTACTAGTACGTACTTTTAAACTCAAATAGTAGCCAGTGGGTAAATTGTAGACTATGTTTGTTTTTTTTTTATAATGGAAAATGTCACTTGCCATGCGAAAACAGCATTTCAATTGTGTTCGAAATGAATGACGTCCTTAGAATGTCGCGGGCTAAAGAAATTTTCAGTCGCCAGTTCAAAGCGACGCGATTGCGTAGCCCATTCGTATTCAGTCGCCGTTTCCAAAATGTAAGCACAAAATTCATCGACCAAATTATTTCGAAACAAACCGGACTCCAACTCAAATAACGTTCGAAAAACAACTTTGAAAATTTCAAAAATGGAACGATTCCAAATACCATAAAAGAAGATATAGGGCTTCATAAGATTCGGCTCACGTGGCCAGCCAATATTAATTTCGCGGAAATGCACAAGGAATGGTAAACCGTATATTAGGTGAGTCGGTACCGGAACGTGCCGAAAATTGTCGTACGTTACGGTTACGGTTAATGAAATAAAAATGAAAGAAGATGTGAAACAAATTATGGTTTAATAATGTTTGGGAGGGTTCATTTGTGGTTGGTAGCTAAATAAAAACAGCCTCACGGATCGAACGATCTGGTTAAGTTACGCTTACGCCAGTTGGTCTGTGGATGGGTGGTGGGTTTACAGTCGTTATCGTGATTTTAGTTGCTACCCACCACACAAACTGTCAGGTGTTAATTATAATGCAGGGATAATAAAATATTTGACGTTGGAAAATTCTGCCCTCACTCACTTAATTTGAAAAATTACTTGTTTCTATTCATTGGCAAAACGTTCATCATTCATCATTTCAGCCGTAAGACGTCCACTGCTGGACTTAGGCCTCCCCCAATTTGGGGGGCTTTGCCATAATCGCCACGCTTGGCAGGCGGGTTAGCGATCGCAGTATGGTGGTAAAATGCATAGAGAACGCTGCTGCCCATTCTTTAGTAAGTCCCTTAGTCGCCTAATTACGACAACCACGGGAAGAAATGGAGTGGTGTTATTCTTTACGTCCGGCACCACACGGTACACATCACTCAATACGTCAAACAAATTAAATACAACATCGACATTTTCAGTAAAAGCTCTATGTCACAGATAATAAAACCTCGATATGCAGTATAACAGTCGGGAGTATATTGAGTCCGACACTATTGTAACATTGTCAGCGAACATTCTGGATGTGTTCACTGATAGTTATATTGGGTGTGTTCTGGATGTGTTCAGTGATTGTCGCCTATTCGGTTTTAAATTTTGAGAACGATATCGGATTTGCTTTATTTCGTTTTAGGGATATGAAAATAGTATCAAATTAATTACTGGTAAAGTTCTTTTTGACACTTTACTGACGTCTCAGTCTGTCTTACCGCATCTGTTCCATCCCATTTCTTCTCGTGGGTGTTGTACGAGGCTACAAAGGCACTTATAAGAGAATGGGCAGCAGCGTTCTCTATGCATTTTACCACCATACTGCGATCACCAACCCCTTACCAAGAGTGTTACCATTTTATTGGGTTTTGTTATGGGTTTTTATTGGTAAGCTTTGGGGGAAAAACGGTAAACCATCCCTTCCCAAATCAAACAAAATCACGCCCACTATAACATTTAAACAAAACGTAACACCAAGAATAGACACAGTAACAGCAAACATAAAATTAATATTCAATGTGCGACTAAAGCTACGTATAAACTTGTTTACGAGTATATCAATTCTAATTTATGCTGGGGCGGTCAGTGAAACGATTTGCAGCTACAACACAGAGGTTTTATGTGTCTTTATTTTTACTCCATTTCGTTTGGGAGCCGTTTACTGATGGTTTTCTGTTTATAGTTCTTCGTTTATGGAGATTTTGGATGGAAGTTGTGAGTGAACGTTTACGGTTCATAAAAGGTATTGAAGGTTCTCGTTGCTTGAATGTTGTAAAAGGTGATTGAAATTTTGTTGAAAGTTAAGAAAAAACATAAATTTGGCGCGAGCCCTAATACAGAGTGAAAACTTAGGATGACGGGGATTTCGATGGTTTTAGCAACTACCTTTTTTACAACGCTTGGTGTTACAAATAATCCTACTTATCCTAATATCCCACTAATATTAAAAATTTGGAATTTGGAATATTTGTTACTCCATCAAGCAACAACGGCCAAACGGATTTGAGTAAAATTTGATACATAGATAGTTTATAACCTGGATTAACAGAAAAAATACAATACTTTTTATCCCAGTAGTACGTTCCCGTGGAATAATTTCAGTAAAAAGCTAGCAGTTAATAAATGGTGAGAGTGGAGTTTCTGATTTTATTGTTTTGAGTCAAGTTTTCGATAGTCACTTTAGGTCATAATAATTCCTGCTAAACGTTTAGATTCCAAAGAACAACCTCTCAACTTGACACACTGTAATTACAAAAAAAAAATACATAAAAAAACAATATCCATTTGAATTACAATTAAACGCTCATGCGTCCGCCATCTTAATTTGTAAAGCCTTTGCTCCTATAATTAGAAAAGGGACGAAAAGAAACGTCTGCGAGCTCTCATTACCAAGGTATGTTAGGATGTTGAGCGTATATAAATACTCGCTTAGATGAAATTTAGTAGGCTTTCTTGCGTGAGAGTATGTCTGGAATATGTTGTGTTTGAAGACGGGTTGGGTAACGCAAAGAATAAAATAAGTGGTGCGGAAAGGAAAGAGAGCTAACAACAAAAGAAAATTAGCACACAACATCATGCCTGTAATTGCCCGAAAGGGCAATAAAGATTGTCCGGTAAAAACGAACTAATATTGTGCAGTTTGGCAATAAAATAGCTTTAAACTGTTAAGCTTATTTAAAAATGGATTACACGGATAAATTAGTAGGCGTGAGATTTGGCTTCTTTTTTTTCTGGGTGGGAAATCAACAAATGACGTCTCCAGCTCTGGGCGGAGTGGGAGGGCGTGTCAGACTTTTACTGACTAAAACCCACCCGTATTCCTTCAGTTGCCCATATGCCGAGGCTACGGTAACTCTTTCGAACAGATCTCGCGACCCTGGCAGGAGGCGTGAGATTTCGCTGGCAAACGAAGGAGGTAGATAAAAATAGACTAGTAAAACGATTTTCTAGGAACAACTATCGAATTCGCACAATAACGTGTTTTATTACCCGATTCCGATAACGGATCCCTGTAGTACCTTAGCATATACATCCACATTTCGCTAGTTATGATTAAGTCCCATGAAATAGCAATACATTTGCCATCGACCGGGCACAAACCCCGACTAACGGTTGCTACCTCCGGCCACCGTAGGTGTGGCCTTGAGGACGGCTAGCAATGGGTTGCTTGCCGCCCGGTAAAGACCAAGCCGGGGTCGAATAGCAAAGTCCCTGACATGGGAATCGAACCTAGAACCTCATGCCCAGCAGTGGCACAAGCGACAAATAGCGTTTGCTAGGACTTTTCGGATGACAAACAATAGTCAGCTATGAGTAAGTAGTTGAATATCGTTCGTCATATATGACTGGATGATGGTTGACAGCGAAGGATCGAAAAGCATTTACGTACAATTTCATCACTTATGAAAAAAACAATGCATCACATATGACGTCAATCGTGAATATAAATAGAAATACAGGATCAATACAGCGCACTCACATGAATTCGATCAGGGATATTCATGTAATCTACTTTTATGTTACTCTCACGACGAACTAGCTTTCTAGCAGAAAAATTGACATTTTAAAGCTAAAGCCACACTCAGATAACCTTTCGAATCTGTCAGATATTGTGAGATTACAATTTTGAGATTATAAGCTTTTGAAATTAATTGAATATCAACCATGTTGATATTCACAGTCATAGCAAATCTTCGTTTATTCAAAACATTTAATTCAAATTCAATAACTCTATTTTTACACTAGTTTTTTTGGTCCCTGACCTGTTGCGTCGCATCCCATCGCCCACCCGTGCTATTTCTTCGTTTACACTTAGCTCCGACTTTTATTTATTTTGCTCGGTTCCTAAGGGTTGTAGCGTGATGTTAACCTATAACCTTACTCAAGAATTGTGCTATCAAAGGCAAAGAGATGTTTTTTTTTTTTTTAAGTAGTAGTTCCAGAAATAACTTCTTTCAAACAAACTCACAAAGTTTACCTCTTTATAATTAGTGTAGAGTGTAGATGTCCATTTATAGGTAAAGTTATACACGGGGTATATTAACAAACATCATCATCATTTGTCTAACCTTTTCCAACCATGTTGGGGTCTCCTTCCATTCTACCAGATAATTAACAAACACTGCTTAAAATTTCAATCGTCAAAAAATATATAGTTAAGCAGACGTTCAAAATAGGCAACACTTAAAAATAAACCTCAGAATGTACACACGCCAAATCGTAAAAACCCATGAAGGTTTCAATATATTTGCTAAAACGTCAACAAAAAACGCGCCGTAAGTATTTTACCGATACCCAAAACGAAAATAGAAAACACAGCATCAAAAAGACACGCCAAAACAGTTTTATTTCAAGATGTTCGTCGCCCGACTATAAAAACGTCCATCAATCCTGCTGGACGATCGACAAGAGGCGAACACGAAAATTTTCATGTTCGAAGAAGATTATGATAAACAGTTTTCACTTGAGACTGGCGTAGATTGATCGTCCGTGGCCTTCTTCATTGCATATTTATTGGACGCTTAACTTGAAACATTCCGCGCCATATATATGGAGTTTGGGATTGTGGATATTCAATAAAGGAAGAATTTAGTATCGGGTTGCTTGTAGGATATAAAATGGTCGACGGAAACTAAATGAGTCCATGTCTAGATATTTTACGATTATTCATTGCAATTTCTGTAAGACGTTACGAAAGTTATATTTAAGAGGGTACTAAGAATCTTATTTAAAGAGGCTTTTGTGCTCCAAAAATGTTGCTCCTTATAATTTTAAAATTATTTACATCGTCATCTCGGACTTAAACAAAAAACTTTCAAAATTCCTTAATAACGAACTCATCTTCAAACTTTGTAGACTCTCAACAAATTCTCAAATCATCGTAACAAAGTTTGCATGAAAAAGGCGGAAGATTCTCCTTAATCGTTCGCTAACCTAAAAGATAATTGTCGCCAAAACTTCAACAGTTTGGAGCATCTGTTCGTTCTTAGGGCTCGGGTGCAAGGTCGACAAAATGTTTTGCTGTCTCAATTTGAATGAATACAGCTTTAACTAATTCATTTGAAGTATGGATGATACCTACGGCTATGATACGAGATTTTAAGTTTATGTATATATCAATTTTAGTTACAATTTTTGAGCTACTCAAAATATATAGTCTGAATTCTTAAAGATTCACTTTGTCGTTCGTCTATCTTTACGTCTTCCAATATTTCCTTTATATTAAAAACCATTTGACTTTACGAGAATCTAGAGTTATAAGCTACGCCTTTCAATTGTGTGCCAGATTTGTTGCAGTAGTTCTTGAGCATTAATGCATTCTTTCGTTTGATGGATGGTGAGAGCTTCTCGCTCTCCAATTTTCCATTTATCTCCGTCTGTCGGAAGAGGAGGAAAAATTTAGTGAGTGATATTTCGCCACGGATTCTTTTTTATCTGGTCAACTATCATAATTATCAGTTTGTATTCCTCCATTATTGGGCTCCACATTTTTGGCTTTTTTTGGAAATGGCTCCTTTTCCAAATACTGTTAACTTTTGTGTTAAATACTTTCCGTGAAGTAACTTTCGAGATGATTGAAGAATGAAGGTCTTGAAAATTGAAGAGTTACAACTTTGAATTTGTGTTTGAGGACTATATTTCTCTCTAACTTAACTGTTATCCCTAAGTTCTTCGCCTTATATCTCAAAACTAACTTGTTAATAAAAACTAAAAGACCAACTTCGTTACCTAAAATACGTTCTATTTCAATCAAATAAGGTTTTTTCGCCTAAAATATCTTTTTTACCACACAAGACCCTTGCAAATTTCAGAAAGGATACACTATACACAAGTTCGGAAAAGGCCAATTTGCTTATAAATTTACTTTGGCGCGGGACCTTATTCGGCGAGCCAAAAACCTCTTGGAGAATTTTAATTATTTATTATGTACCAACTTTGAGGGTATCTATCAATGTCGCCATTGATGGCTGGGGCCCTGTCGCGGTTTTAATGGCACCGACAATTTAGGTTATTGATTCATTTTGTCCTGGATTTTTTGGTTATGTAGTGCTAAGAAATTAGGGTGTACATCGTTCGTGTAATTTTCGAGGATTTTGCTTGATCAAACGTGATTAATTATATGTCAGGAGGTTGGAAATTTTACTGGTTTTTTTTTAATGTTTTATAATTATAGATGACTAGCTTTTGCCCGCGACTTCGTCTTTTCTTGGGGTTCAAACTTACCCCGTACCAAATTTCATGAAAAACGGTTAAGTGGTTTAGTCGTGAAAGCCGAACAGTTACTTTCGCAATTATAATGTTAGTACAGATATGGCTAGAAAGGGAGTGACTATCAAAAAGATGACTAGTAATATAATAGAGAAGTTTGGAAGAAAAAGACATGTTGCCCCGACTTCAAATAAATTGGGCAAACGGTAGAAGATTATGATGACAAAAAGAAATGGGCTTGAATAGTTTGCACCTAGACTTAAACTTTATCTTTAAGATTTAACAAACATTAAAACAACAATATTCAATAAACTGTTGGTACGAAAACGAAATACTCGAAGATAAATAAAATTGTCAAGTAAAGTTGGTAATAATTTAACATTGTACAACAAAAGGCACCTTTAAGGGCAATTTACAGAAATTAATTCACAGAAAATCTAATTAGAATTTCAGGAAACGTTCAATAGGAAATGAAACTTCTTCCCGTTAATTATGAAACTCTAGGTTATTATATTAATTCTGCAATCATTTGTTTCAAGATTGCATAAACGGATATGAGGACGAAACGGTCAAAGTTATCGTCAATCTTCAAGGAATTGCTATACATTGCGAATATTACTGCAAATAGTTTACTGCGATCTTCACTTCCGTGCGTTGAACGACGTGATGAATAGCACCATGCCCTTTCATCCCGTGGGTGACGTAAAAGGCGCCTAAGGGACTTACAAGAGAATGGGCACCAGCGTTCTCTATACATTTCACCACCATACTGCGAGCGCCAACCCGTCTGTCAAGCGTGACGATTATGGCAAACTAGCTTTTGCCAGCGGCTTCGCCCGCGTGGAGGTCGGAAAATATCCCGCGGGAACGTACTACCGGGATAAAAAGTACCCTATATGTTAATCCAGGTTATGAACTATCTGTGTGCCAAATTTCATCCAAAACCGTCCAGTAGTTTTTTCGTGAAAGGGTATCGGAGTGTCCTCACAAACTTTCGCATTTATAATATTAGTAGGATCCCTCTGAGGAGGCCAATGTCCAGCCGTGGACGTCTTTGGGCTGAAATCATGATGATGACGAATCTTCACTTCATCAGCAATACCTACGATAGTAACACCATTTCCACTTATTTTGGACTAGCTTCTGCCCGCGACTTCGTCCGCGTTAAATTTCGTGTTTCCGCGACCCTTCCCGTCGCGTCGAATCGCCTACTCGTGCGATTTTCCCCGTTTTTGCAACATTTTTCATTACTGCTCCGCTCCTCTTGGTTGTAGCGTGATGTTATATAGCCTATGTTACTCGCAGATAATGTAGCTTTCTAATGGCGAAAGAATTATTAAAATCGGTCCAATAGTTTTTGAGTTTATCCATTACAAACAAACAAATATACAAATTTTTCCTCTTTATAACATTAGTGTAGTAGATATAATGCAAAAGAATACGATGACCGATGATAAAAAAGAATGAATGAATGATGATTTAATGATAAGAATGAATACTCGAGCCAATCTTTATACATCTCATGACAACAAAGACCTGTAACAACGAGAAGCTGACACCATAAAAACAAATCTAATCACAGAAACAACTGTTTTCATACCACACGAACCGCAAATCATAATCGCATTTACACCACATATCCACCTTTACTCTCCCGGGAATCAAACGCTAGAACATTTAATATTTATATAGCAACTTAGTAGATTACGTAATTTTGGGATCAGTATATTGTCTAACACGTCCCAAGTGACTGCCTTCAATGCGGATTCGGATCAAGAGACGATAATTTGAAATTAAATTGCAGTTTAAACGGCTTATGTATTATTTTGAGGGACTATTATAATAGGTGTTAATACGATGGTGTCTAATTGTAAACTGTACAGGAAATTACGCTTAAAGTGGTGCAAACTATTGATAACGAAAATTAATATAGGGACCACTAATACTCTTTATAGAAAACACAATACGTCTTATACAAAACGCGATACTTTCGGCTTGCCCATCATCATTACCACCATACTGCGATCGTCAGTCAGTTTTGGGGGAGGCCTATGTCCAGCAGTGAACGTCTTTGGGCTATTATGATGGTAATGATGATGATGGTCTAACTTTAGTTCTGGTCTAAAGCTATGAGTCAGTTTTAGATTTAAATTATTAAAAATACAAAAATGATAACTTAGCACTGAACCAAGTTGTTTTGTAAAAGAACTATTTCGATTTCTGTTAGGTTCTCAATTCAAAAAAAAAAAAATACAAAAAAAAAAAACAACCGACTTCCTTAAAACCACTACAAAGTGAAAAATAACTTTAATTTCGGCAGTCGGTGTCTTAGGATTTGTATTTAAGGTTTTTGCCACCGACTTCCGGAAAATAAAGTTATTTTTCACTTTGTAGTGTTTTTAAGGAAGTCGGTTGTTTTTTTTTTGTTTTTGTAAAAATGTTTTAATTTTTACATTTTTAGTTATGGTATCTACCCCGCACTAATTCCAAACAAACAATGCATATTTATGCGATAGCAGAAATCGCGGTTGATTTGCTGTCATTTTTTAAAGAGTTCCGGTGTCTGTCTCCGGAACTCATCATCAGATCTATATGAAATTTAAATGGGACCATTTAAAAATAAACTCCTTTCGAACAAAAAAAGAATTTTGCAAATCCGTCAAATATATGACGGAGTTATGGCCGAACATACATTTAAAAAAAAACATCCGAATTGAGTACCTCCTCCTTTTTGAAGTCGGTTAAAAACTGGCTTGATGGTTTAAACTATACAAAAAGAACCTTATTTTGTAGAAAGACCGTTAAGTTACAAACTTAAATAACTACTAATGGTAGAAGTCTTAAAAAGAGTGAACTCTCAAAAGTGAACTAAGCACCTACTTCCGTCATTCATTCTATGAAAACATACCTAAAAGCAATGAAGACCTAGAGCATAATTAATTACACCAATCGATCAATTGACACCCGACAACAAAACAAACACGACAGTCGCAAAAACAAAACACTGTCAGAACCAATTTACAAAACAAAAGAACTTAAGGAAAAACAAAAGGAAGAAGAGAAGCCACTGCATTAACATGACACGATATTGGCACGAATTCGGCAGCCAATGCCAGTTACTGGCGAGTCAGCCAAGATTGCTGGCAGCTGACAGCGATTGGCACTATGATTGATGCCAAGACTGGCAGGTGAATCTATCGTGTATTCATCGGGCATTTTGGAATATAGAGTCGGCAAGTATTGATATGGTGTTTGGGCTCGTTGAGTTGGTTTCAACTGCGTTATTGGTTGGTTTAAACTGTGCTTTGTTTCCAATTTGTGTTGTTTTTAACTTGGTTTATGGATTTGAAAATAAATTGCAATTGGTTAATATTTTTTTTGTGTGTACCCAGAGGAAATGTTCCTGTTAATTCCTCTCTAATTTAGTTGTTACAGCAATGTTCCTAAATTTCTAAGATAAACCTTAAACACAAAAAATAAAGGTTAAGTTTGTTGTCTACAAAAACAATATCTACACGAACCCCTTCTATTATCACTTTGATTTTTTCTTAAGAAACAATTTATTACACTTTCTCATGGACTGCTTCGATGACCCCTCCCATTTATTAGAAGTGAAAACTTAAATCGATAAACTGTCCAATATAATGTACTATACTGTTTATACATAACTGATTAATTGGTATTTTAATAAAATCATTCAAATATTTTAAAATCAAGCAGCTTTATATATTCTTTTAACCAACTTCAAAAGGATTCTCAACTTCGGTTAATTTTTTAAATCATTTATAAACTTTTTTTCCTTAATTTACAAACTGATTTTAAAATATCTTCTTTTGTTTGGAAGGTGAAATCATAGTTATAATTTGCGCCTTGTTTCCCCTGCGATCCTGTATAAGAACTGCCAGGGTCGCGAGACTGTTCGAAAGAGACACCGTGACCCTGGCACATGGACAATTGAAGGAACACGGGTAGGTTTTAGTCAGTAAAAGTCTGAGACGCCCTCCCGCTCCGCCCAGAGCGGGAGAATTCATTTGATGATCCTGTATAAGAATATACAATATAAATTCTGAGAAAATTAGAGCATTTCAGTAGTTTGAACATCATCATCAGCTTATAATGTTCCCACTGCTGGGACACAGGCCTGCTCTCAGTGAGAGGGAGTGGGCCATAATCCACGACGCGGGCCCAGTGTGGGTCGGTAGATGTCACATGTCTTCGAATTTTGGTTCTAAGACATGCCGGTTTCCTCACGATGTTACCCTTCACCGTTTTGAGAGCAGTGGTGATGAAATAATTTACACAAAGTAAAGCGCCTGCTTGGGTTCGAACTCACGACCTTCTTACTACTCATAAGTCCCGGCCGTTACCACTGGGCCACCACCGCTCTCGTAGCTAGAACAACATTTGGAAATAACCATTGTGTTTTTTTTATGGTCAAATAGAAAAAGACGTTGAGAGAGATTTTTAACACTCTCACCGCCATTCACTTTTAAGGTTTTTCTAGAACAACAGGCCACGTGAGCGGCGCGCGGGCCATGCAATGTCTCTCTCGTGTCTCCACGCCACGCTAGATTTTGTGTAACTTTTGCAGCACGCCATGTAGGCGGCCGGCGGGACACGTCGTTAAGTTTACCAGCAGGCCGTGTGGTCAGCTGTGATCCCACAAATTCATTTATTTTTATAGAGCTTGGCTGGCACGTATGGCCTGCCCTTACAAATATGTGCAGGTTGCAACAAGTACTATTGTCATAAAATTTGGCGCGCTAGTTGTGGTACGCAGGCAGCCCACATGGCCTGCCTGTAAAAATGAAAGAATCGATAGTGGCTTGCTGCACCGAAATTTATGTGGGCGGCAGGCGGACCACATGGCGGTGAGAGTGTTAAAGTAACATCACAAACTTAGTAACAAAAAATGGAATAGGTAAACAGTAACAGGAATAAGAATAACTACGAAGAATCCTCGAGAACCTTTAGAAAGAAAACAAAAAGAGCTTGGAACAAAAAAAAAAACTTTAAATAGAATAGGAAGTTAGGTTCCAGCCCGAATATCTCAATTATTTTAGACATAACTTTTCCCAAAACTCGCGCTATTTTAAGAAAAGTCTTGACAGTACCTACTTTTGGAGTTCCCCACACAAGCGAACTGAAAAATACTTTCTGTACAAAAATATCTGACTAAATTGCTAAGTGAAAACCAGGTAGACGTTTTAGCAATATTGAATTGAACTAAAAATATTTGTGAACCAAATTGGAGTGGTAATTTCAACATGCAGGGTGGATGGTCCCGTTTTGAATACATTCAGTAATATTTTGCCTTCAATACATATTATAAATTAAAGTAGTTTTTCGTGTGCGAACGCGAAAAGCGACTTTTTGGACATAGACTGTAGTCATACTATAGACAGACATAATTCAGAAGAACTATAGGTAGTCTACAGTTCTTCTACTAGTTTTTCTGAACTACGCAACGGGTTTTAAAGTGGTTTTCACCATAAATTGAGAATTTATTTATTCCGGAAAGTAAAGTAGAGTGTTATGGGGAAGTAATTATAGATTGCAAATTTGAGTTTCTTCATGAAACCTACTTGATTTTATAGATATTGAAATCTCCGAAAATAACGAAATAGTGAAATAAAACCAAACTCATGAATAAAACGAAATGGTAGGGATGAACGAATGTTAAATTTACTGTAGCTATGATCACGCCATCTACAATTAACTTTATCTGTGAGGTCTACTATGGTCCATACTGAAAATAAAAAAACATATGAGGTCGGGGGACCCCTGTCTAGCATAAAAAAGCTTAAGGAAATTCGTTCCTAATTTCCTTAAGCTTTTTTATGCTATATCTTTAAAATACTAAAACTTTATTTTAACTTCACTATCATCAGCTATAGCACCCTCAAAAACCATGAAAATGACAGCCATGGTGAAAAAATTTAAATGACCGTAGCTGCTATCTTTGATTTGCATTTTGGTCTCACTATTGGATTCAGCACTCTAAAAAACTAATAAAAATCTATCTCACTCTTCTGTCTCCTTCCCTTATATAGTATGGAGGTACGAGTAGCATAACGTTTTTCGTTACGGAACCATTTCTACAAGTTTGCTCCTACCGAAATCTGCGTGAAAGAACATCGTTCCAAAAAAAACGACTTATTCGGATTTTTCTAACCACCAATACTGGCTCACAATGGTGACAAAACACTTAAGAGGAGAAAAATTTAACGTAAAATAAAAAAATCCTTTCCGCAGGACTCCGCACTTCATTCATTCGACTTTTTCAATCAATACCGTTTTATCTTCTACTTATATTATTAAAGTACTTTTGGCGAATGTAATTTGGGTTATCAGCAAACATTGAGGGGCCCTAATCCGGCTTAACGGTCCCCAATTTACGTCCATAAACGAAATTGAGGAAGTTAAAATTTGTGATTCGTCGTATTAATGTTATATTTCCACATAATATGGTTGACCTTTTTTTGTATTAAGTATAAAATGTTTTATATCGATATGGGAAGCTTTAAAGTATTGATAATATTAATATTTCCATGAATTGGTTACTGGAAAGGTTATTTGGGGTAGTGAGTCTCTATGGTACCTGTTAAGGGCGAAAAGTAATGTCTGACCTTTTAAGGTATAATTCGATCTACTGGGTACAATCGATATTGATACAGGTATGTTGAAATCTAATACATACTGTATAGGCGCGGTAAGACGCAAAATATTTGTATAAATAGTACTTATTTTGTAAAACTGTATTTCTAACGTGTACCATAATCCTTTGTTTTGAGTAAATAAATAAATAAGAATAAATAAAAAAATTATACTACCACAACAAAAGTAATTTTGCAGTTTTGAGGAAATAAAAAAATAAATGCATGACTTAGTGAAATTTTTTTCAGGTTTTTCTTTAATTGATTGAGTTCCGTTTATTATCATTACATAAAATTAATAGTTTACGCTCGTTTATTATGAGATCTATTCGACGAAAACCTTTTTTTTTTTGCGCTTCGTTTTACGATTGTTTTATTGTGATACTATTTTATTTTCATATTATAGAATAAGAATTTTCTTTGAAAATGTTTAAAACCAAAGATTTTTTTTTCAGTTGTAATATTTATGAAGTACCGACTTACCTATACCTAGGCCTAACTTTGTGATAAAAAAAAACTGAGCGTTTAACGGTGTCGGACTACGTTTGGGCAGCACCTTAAAGAACTTAGACTGTGTAAAAAATACGCAACTTAGAACATTGTTTCTTCACAAAGAAACGTATTTGGAAAACTTTAAGTGACAGGCTTACAACCGCACAAAAGTTAGTACCAGTAAAAGCAAAATACCTCCACAAGGTCACAACACCCAGGGCTTTAAAACCCTATCAATCGTTATGAGAAAGACGTAAAATGTTAGGCCATAACTTGAATTCCCACAAGAATTAACATTTTAACATAAAAAACTTGTGCAAACGACATTGCTGGATAATTCCATTTCACCACACATTAAAATGTAATATCGGGCTAAAATAACTTAAGACACTTGAGATACAGACTCGTCGCGTGACGGTTAGTGAGGACGCACATTTACGACTTTTAATCGCAGCGAGAGCTTCTGAGAGCAGTGGTGGCCCAGTGGTATCGGCCTCGACTTACGAGATCGTGGGTTCGAACCCAGGCAGGCGCTTTACTTTGTGTACATAATGTCATAACGACTGCTTTCAAAACGGTGAAGGAAAACATCGTGAGGAAACCGGCATGTCCTAGAACCAATCATTCGAAGACCTGTGATATCTATCAACCCGCACTGGGCCCGCGTGGTAGATTACGGCCCACTCCCTCTCACCGAGAGGAGGCTTGTGTCCCAGCAGTGGGAACAATATAGGCAGATGATGAATCGCAATATGTTAGTCGGCGTACACGCATGTTACAACAACGCGGCGGGATTTTTTCGCGCAAAAAGATCTCCGACGCACTGTTTAGCGCCGAATTTGAAAATCGAAGTTTTTTCGACCCGCTGAAATACCTCCTTTTATATTTTCGGGTTAGTAGTCGATTCGCACGAAAATTATTCGTACGATCGTGCGAATCGTCCCCTTTCAATAAAAATATTTTTTTAGTAGGCGATTCGCACGGAAGTATTTAAATTGCGTGCGAATCGACCCCTTCAAGAATTAGTAGTATGCGATTCGCACACTTAACAAAATGTGCGAATAAAAATCTAAGTACAGTCATGTACAATATTCTAGAATATTAATATTAAAATTCAATAATTCTCTATTCGCATCGCAGTCACTCCAGTCGCTCCAAAATTGTACTAGTTAATACTTAATAGAGAAAAAATATTTTGTTTTTGTTTATTTAATTGCCACATTTAAAACCATACCTTAGCTAATTAAAACGATTTTTATATTGTTATTACGAATATTTAAAAAGATTTATATATTTATAGTTTCGTTATATTTTTCGTTGTTTTTAAAATTAGCTTTTAGACCATTATAACGTTAATTATTTAATTTTGACTTACCTTTTTTAAACAACATTATTTTTAACAAGACTCAGGAGTTCATAAAAAGTTGATTTCGGTAAAAACTCTAATAAGTAGTAATTTGTGATGATTTAAGGTAAATGCAAGTGTACGGAAAAAGAGTACTTACTTGTAAAAATGCAAAACCAAATATTTGATTATAAATCGTACCTACTAACTGTGATTTTATTTGTAATCTTGGTTATAATTATTAATTAAAAATCTAGTGTGAGATAATATCCCGCCACGATATTTGTACGTCCGTTTTACAGACACCAGCACATCAAGGTACCCGAAACTGTCTAATTCTCCCAATCAATTATGAACCTAATGGTTTAGCGATAAAGTTGAAAATCTATTAAAGAAATTTGACAGCTTGTAGTAGGTCAATGTGCTGGTGTCTGTACGTAGACTTATTCTATGGCTACAGTGTCGAGATAAGGCGATAACTACACTACGCGCAGTCTCTCCTGCAGACCGCTTGACTGTCTCGCTGTTTTAGGTGGATGCACTTTGGTAGCTCACGGTATTAAAGGTCTTTTTTCTGTTTTTTGTAATTTGCATGTCAGTATCAGGTTGTATCTCGATTCTGGATTAAAAGGACACAATTATTTCACTGCAGACATAAAAACACGCATTTTTCCGATGGAGGGACGCAGCGACTATAGAGTGCCACCTGCTACGATCCAATAAGGTCAGCGTGTGTCATTCTAGGGCCTTCCAAAAACATAATACAAAACATCAGCAATGAGGTCAGCGTAATGTCTTTCTAGGACGGCCCAAGATCATGACCTATAAGGTCAGTGGATGACCTTTGAGGGCACTCCCTGCTGGCGTTTCCACTCACGTCTGCTTTGTAAATTCGTTAGTCGCCTGTAAAACGATTGTTAAAATAGTAGTAAGTAATAGTATTTACAGAGTTATTATGGTTAAATTTATACTAATATTATCAAGCTGAAGAGTTTGTTTGTATGTTTGTTTGGTAGAACGGTGTAATCTCAGTAACTACTGGTCCGAATTGAAAAAATCTGTTTGTGTTAGGTAGCCTATTTATTGAGGAAGACTATACGCTATATAACATCACGCTAAGATCAAAAGGAGCGGAACGGCAACGAAAATGGACGAAAACTGGCAGGCAAATCGATGCGACGAGAAGGGTCAGGGGAGCAAAAATTTGACGCGGACGAAGTCGCGGGCAGAAGCTAGTCATCAATTAAACCCTTCAAGTTGAATAATTGAAGGATTTTTTCATGAAATAGTCAACAGATTTTTTACTGAACATCAAATGTGTTTTTACTGAAGTTCAAACGCGTGTTTTACAAATAAATGTTTTCATTCAATCACTGAAGCGACAACAACGAAACAGTATCACAAATATACAAAATCTTGCTAACATACTAATAACTTCTTTGGGATGCTCCTCGAAATAGTATAATTTGTCTCCCAGGAACTACACGGTGATAATAAAATAAACGTGGAGGTAACTAGAGTTTACTAACGACATCCGGAAGTTAACTAACAAGTTACGAAATTAAATTGTTGCCACTGGAATTGTGACTGCACTTGTAGTTTCCACTTATTGTATTTCTAAAGGTAGAACTACAATATTGTCTTGCGAAGGAAAACATATTGACATTCGAGATTATCATCTGCCTAGTGTTTTTCCCAACTACTTTGGTGTCGGCTTCCAGTCTAACCAGATGAAGGAGTGCCTATCTGACCACCACAACCCAGTTACTGGGCAACACATTACTCTTTTGTAAGACTAGTGGGCAAATATTCGGGATTCTGACGAGTCGTGATGACTGTCAAAAATCCACGATATGATAGCCGGGACCAACGGCTTAACGTGCTTTCTGATGCACGGACCAACCACGGCAAACGTAGCTTAACCTGATCGATCAACATGTGCGACTGTTATTAGGTACTTAGCCACAAGTTACTATCGGAATATCTTTAAAAAATCTAAACTGATTTTAGTTTTTTTTCTTCTGGGTCATCCAATCATCCAATGACGTCTCCCGCTCTAGGCTGGAGCGGAAGGGCGTGTCAGTTTTCTGACTCAAACCCACCCGTGTTCCTTCAGTTGCCCATATGCCAGGGCCACGGTATCTCTTTCGAACAAATCTCGCGACCCTGGCAGGAACTGATTTTAGACTCGATTATACTTACTTATAGACACTGGTTTTAATTGGCCGAAAATGTCGGAGGATCAAAAACCACTGAAGTGTTCTGTGTTCAGGAGTAGGCTCACGAATAAAAAACAAACTTTTTACCAAAAATGCAACCGACGAAAACAGGAACTGAAAAGCAGTCGGCGCCAAACAATCAAGTTGCCATAATTTTTCTTGGCGCTTTAATATTTGTATGGCGATGGCGCCGACTCAAAATTAGTCATTTCCATTAATTTTTGAGCTTAGTTAAGTTCCTTGTCTAATTAGACTGAAATGTTTAATTTATTTATTTTAACTTTTGGATTTTATTTTTCAATTTTAAACGGGACCAACTTCCAGATATATTATTTCTAATAAATAAGGATTAACAAAATCAGAAAACTCTGTAAGAAGTTTTACGTAGTCAATGTAGTCATACATAAAAATAGATTTAAAAAAATCAACGCGTCGACTTGAGAACCTCCTCCTGTTTTTTCGTCGGTTAAAAAGTAAGAAAGCCTAACTTTCTCACTTTTTTAAACGACTTCAAAAAAAAAAAAGGAGGAGGTTATCAATTCGACTGTTTTTTTTTTAAATTTCTTACCTCATAACTTTTGACTGGGTGAACTAATTTTGATGTTTTTTTTTTTTATTTGAAAGCTGGTGCTTTGGTCATATTGTTGTATGTTCGGCCATAACTCCGTCATATATAGACGGATTTGCAAAATTCTTTTTTTGTTCGAAAGGGGTTTATTCCGAAATAGTCCCATGTAAATTTCATATAGATCTGATGATGAGTTCGGGAGACAGACACCGGAACTCTTTAAAAAATGACAGCAAATCAACCGCGATTTCTGCTATCGCATAAATATGCATTGTTTGTTTGGAATTAGTGCGGGGTAAATACCACAACTAAAAATTTAAAAATAAAAACTTTTTTACAAAAAAAAAAAACAACCGACTTCCTTAAAAACACTACAAAGTCAAAAATAACTTTAATTTTGGAAGTTGGTGGCAAAAAAACCCTTAAATACAGATCCAGTCACCGAATACCGAAATTAAAATTATTTTTGACTTTGTAGTGTTTTTTTTTAAGGAAGTCGGTTGTTATTTTTTTGTAAAAAGTTTTTTAAAGTTCTTGTGACAATCGCAAGCGAGATTAAACGATTGTCGACGATACTCACAACATGCGCAGGTCCTTACGAAGCACAAAGTTGTTTTAAAGAATTTACGTCGCCGAGTTTCGCGGGAATGCCCGCAATTTTGTACAGGGACGGAGGCGCAGGAATTCGCCTTTGTCATAACATTTTCGTTGACAACGCGTTTTAAATACGCCTTTGTTTTACGAAGTTATTATTTTTAGTTTTTGTAATCTGTTCTCGGGACCTTGATATGAGAATGGAAAATGAGTAAAGAGCAAGAAAGGAAAATGTCTGAATCAGCTAGAAATTTTGTCTGGAATGATAAGGACGGTTGTTTTTTGAGGTTATCTCTCATTGAGAGGAGGCCTGTGACCCAGCAGTTGGAACATTTTCTTTTCGTCAGTGTCTTCAAAGGAATTCCGGTGTTGTACTTCGTAGCACGACCATGAACGCATTAATTATAACTTAAGTAAGATTATAGAGGTATAAAATTTCTAATTAGTGGTATAAAATAGTACAAATTTAAAGGATTTTAGTACCATCTATAGTTATAATGCCAGCTACAATCTTAGCGTGGTTGTGCTGGAAAGGAATCTTCCTAGCACGACCCGTATATCTACGATAATTGAGTGCTATAAAATTACTCATTAGTGGTGTAAAATAGTACAAATTAAAAGGATTTTATTACCATATATAGTTATAATGCCAGCTAGAATTTTAGCGTGGTCGTGCTGGGAAGGAATCTAGCCAACCCAACCTGTATATCTACGATAATTGAGTGGTATAAAATAATAGTTTAAAAAAACTAAAAAAATACGCTTCCATTGAAAACCAAACTAAAAAGTACAAAATAATGGAAAAAAAGCGTGTGGTGCTTTTTAAAGTATTTTTTTGTTGATATCAGGCACCCCACGCTTTTTTTCCATTATTTTGTACTTTTTAGTTTGGTTTTCAATGGAAGCGTGTTTTTTAGTTTTTTTAAACTATTATTTATTTTCTATTTTTTAGGATGTTTCGAATTTTGAGACGTATGTCAGAGTAGTTTGTGACGTATGTCAGCGTAGTTTTCGAAGACAGTTTTTTTTGCTGTTCTGGTAACCCTGGCAAGGATAATGGCACAAATTAGTTTGTGACGTATGTCAGCGTAGTTTTCGAAGATAGTTTTTTTGCTGTCCTGGTAACCCTGGCAAGGATAATGGCACAAAGGAGACGGATACGCTTTCATACAATCTTGGGCCTGGATGTAAAAAGATGAAATTGGTGTCTATTGATAGGTACTATATTATTTAACAATCACTGAAAATTTTGCAGGTTTTGGCAATCTGAGAACCGAGTTAAATAAGATTTAGGAAAAGTGAGGTTACGTAACAATCTACACTTAACAGCTGATTTTTAAGTGCGATTCTCATTCTTTAAAATACAGTTGGGGTGTTAAATATAAAGAATATTATTATAATTCATAATCATCATCATTATTTCAGCCGAAAGACGTTCATTGCTGGTCATAAGTCTTCCCCGATTCGGGGGGGTTTGCCATAATCGCAACGCTTAGCAGGCGGGGTGGCGATCGCAGTGTGGTCGCAAAATGCAAAGAGAACGCTGTTGCCAATTCTTAGTCCCTTAGTCGCGTCTTACGACATCCACAGGAAGAAATAGGGTGGTGCTATTCTTTACTATTCTCTCTATTCTTAATCATTATATAAGTATTTGTAGAAGGGCTGGTGGCTAAGTAATAACAGCCGCACGGGTTAGATCAGGTTAAGCTACGCTTGCCGCGGTTGGTCCGTGGATGGGTGATCATCTTTACATACCAAGACCCTTCCGTGCCTCGGAAAGCATGTTAAGCCATTGGTCCCAGCCAGGCGCGGTCGCAGCCTAACATTTTGGGGGGGTCACCATGAGTACTGAAGAATATTTTTAGAAAGGTAAATCCTCTTTGGTCAAGTAGTCTCAAGCGCTGCTGATCAGAATGATGTCCCGGGTTATAATCTTTTTGCAAATGTCCATCGGAGTCTCCGTGGCTGAAGTGAGAACAATTTTAAGATAGTAAGCGAGGCAAATCGTTCAGGGTTTCGACAGCATGACTGTCTTTGGGGGGGGGGGGGTCATGACCCCTAGAACCCCCCTTCTCGGACCGCGCCTGTCCCAGCTATCTTTCGTAGATCTTAGACAGTCGTTATGGGTCAACAGAAGCCCAGTCTGACAACCAGTCTTACCAAGGGATATCATATTACCTAGTAACTGGATTGTGGAACTCAGATAGGCAGTCACTCCGTGTAAAATACTGGTACCCAGCTGCATCCGGTTAGACAGGACGCCGACCTCAACATAATTGGGGAAAGGCTAAGCAGATGATAATTTATATAGGTATTTGTAGAGTGAGGGAGAGAAAATAAAAATGTTCTTTAGTAATATTTTTTATTTATCTTCAATTATGATTAAATTGTCATCTAGAAACTGTGCAGGTGGTACTATATTGTCTTGGTACCTAGCCCAACTAAGGTACCATATTATTTTCATAACAAGAGGTGGTCTTTGATCCAACTACCAGCAAGCTTGGCAAACATGGTCACTGCATTTTACCTGAAAGATGTAAAAAGTGGTTAATAACAGATAACATGATTAAGTACTTTTAAAAAATCTTGGTCCGATAGTTACTTAGTTCTATATAATGTATCTACAAGGGCCTTTTAAATGTTTACCTATACTTTATTGTATTAATTAACACCGAACTACCTGCTAAATATCTCAAATATTATGTTCACTGAACACATGTGTGATTATTGGAGAGCGGGGAATACTGTCCTACCGTGATACAGTTTATACTATGATGTAGTACAGAGGTCAGTGTGAATTACTTTCTAACAACCAAACAACCATTTACGTTTGATATAAGATCTTATTTGTTTGTTTTTTATACGTACATATAACTCATTGTACCTAAGGTTGTTATTGTGCTACTAGAAATAAGAATATTGCCCCTAAAACGACCCACTGACCTTTTATTTTTTATTATTATTTTGTAAGGATAACGGTGAAGGAAAAAATATTGTAAAGATTGCAAACCAGCGTGGTAGACGTTGGTGAGGTAAACAAGAAGTGAGTAAATACTTACAGATTGTGGTGTACGCCATTGACGAATTACTGCTAATATCATTTCGTCATCCAAATCTAGACGATCTGTTGTATTACAGCGATTAGTCGCTATGCGACAATTTACACAACGATCCATGGTGTCGCTTTCCAATCGGTAGGCTGTTCGTAGAATCCAAAATGACAAGTCCAAGTCCAACGTTTAAGCGGGGTTCTCCGTGTTGGGTATGGTAGCAAGGCAAGGGTCATACAAGAAAGTAGCTCCGAAGTTCGTAGAATGAAAGCAGGGGTTGAGGAAACATCAATAAAACTATGGGTGGAAACACGATACGCACATGCAATAAACAATATGAAACGAGTGTGTGTCAGCGTTATGTCATGCATGTCATGTCAGAGTTAGCACAGACTAAACATACATTAATCGATTAACAAACGTGGATCAATTTATGTTAATTATATAAATATTTAATTGGTTTAAGCTGTGCAGTATGTTATTTCTAATAGATTTAATTATTTTAATTGAATTAATTATCTGGTGAAGGCATCTTATTAAATAGTATGAACGTTAATCGATTATAATTTAATCGATATTCCATTTACTTGGGAACCTTAACTTAATTTTAGGATTTCTCATTTTCCAGATTGTAAATTGAGTTGATTTTTCAGATTTTGATATAGAAAAATATAAGCTTTTTTTTAAACCATTTCTCCACTTATTACATTTTGGCCCAGAAATGCCCGTCTCCTTTATGAAATTACTGTATTGTCCTTGACAGGTGTTCGAAGTTTGAATGAAATCTGGTCGTTTAAAGTGGCGCAATCAAAATCGCGCTATAAGGAGTCGGTTACAAACAAACATACTAACATACAAACATACAAGTGAAGCTTATATAAAGCGTGTAAAAATGTCTAATTAGTGATATTAAAATAGTACAAATTATACACTACAAACTTAGCGTGTTCGTTCTGGGAAGGCATCTAGCCAGCACGACATGTATATCTACGAAAATTGAGATGTATACAATTTTTAATTAGTGGTAAATAGTAGAAATTAAAAAGATTTTAGTACTATCTATAGTTATAATGCCAGCTACAATCTTAGCGTGGTCGTGCTGGAAAGGAATCTTTCTAGCACGACCTGTATATCTACGATAATTGAGAGGTACAAAATGTCTAATTAGTAGTAAAATTAAAAGGATTTTATTACCATCTAAAGTTATATTGAATGCGTTAATAATCGTGCTACGAAGTACAACACGAATTCCACACAGCTTAGCGAATGAAGTTATTAACGAGCTGTGCATTACACCTAGCTACTGCAACATTTACAACCAGCCTATAATGTTCCTTATAACTGCTAGGACACAGACCTCCTCCCGATGAGAGGGAGTGAGCCGTATTTTACCACGCGAGCACAGTGCAGGTTGTAAGACGCCACATGTCTTCGAGTTTTTGGTTCTAAGATTTGCCGGTTTCCACACAATGCTTTTCTTCACCGTTTTGAAACCAGTGGTGATGGAATAAGTTACACAAAGTAAATCCTGTCTCGGTTCAAACTTATGACTTAAAACTCGTAAAACGCGGCCGTCACCACCAGACCACCCCTTCTCTCCACTACAGCGTAAATGCTACTTACCAAACAATAAAATATGGTCTGGCACGAGCCATGCCAATTTAAGGCTGTTCTACATGCAATAACTTCCAACACCACAGGATTGTGTCTCCATATCTTTGGCACGCATACAAAATGCATATTAATTGCACATATGGCTGGTAAACATCTGGGTGTACAAAATTGCACATCACATGTTTCCTCCCCAGGGCTGTCTTACATCCGGAATTTCCAAGATGGAAGCGGAAAATTATTTGAGAATACAAGGGGGAGCGCCCGGAAATTAAAGGTGGGATAAATTGGAGGCATGGAAATTTTGGTAAGTAAATAAGCAAATATTATATGAAATTGATGCAAATATTGATACCATTTGTGATCATATTAATTACATACTGCTAACAATTGAAAACTTTGGCTTATATAGCCTGTCAATTCTTAAATGAACGACTCGCTGTAGGTTCAACAAAATGTTATCTGTTCTGATGCGTTGACAAAAAAGAAGAGATTCAAGATGTTTGGAAAACACCTGCAGGTGCATCCCGATGTTGCGCAGTATATGCCGCAAATGCTTCGTTTATGTCAGGTGTTACATATCAATCAAGTCAGCAGCAGCAGTTGCAGACCTGTGCAGGATAAAGGCTTTAAAGCTACGCTACAACATCCCCTGCCTTAATTTTACTCATTGTTTGCAGCACCGTAAGACGTCATCACGTCAACGCCGGCTGTCGCTAGAATCCAGCGCTGAGGCTCTGTCAGGCATAGGGTCGCAGCACTATGCTGACCGATGGCAGTTTTACGTGGCTGTGAAGCATGTTTTCCCCCAGCTTTTTTTAAAATATTAATTGTTGTGTTCAGTCTTTTTCTGCGTGATATTTACCGCAAATAAACATATTTACTTATGTGTTGTAACCTGTCCTCCACTTTCCGCATCCATTTGTCCTAGCCATTTTCTTTAGATCGTTGGTCCAGCTAGCTGGGGGACGTCCCACGCTACGCTTGCCGATAAGCGGTCTCCACTCCAGGACTCGTCTCCTCCACCTGCCATCGACTTAGTAATTAACAACAGCCACACGGTTCGATCTATCAGGATAAGCTACGCTTGCCGCAGTCGGTCCATCGATGGTTGACCATCTTTTAATACCGATACCCCGCTGTGCCTTGGAAAGCACGTTAAGCCGTTCGTCCCGACTAGTTGCATATTTCACAGTCGTTACGAGTCATTTGTACCGTGTGGTGCCGGACGTAAAGAATAACACCACCCCATTTCTTCCCGTGGGTGTCGTAAAAGGCGACTAAGGGACTTACCAGAGAATGGGCAGCAGCGTTCTCTATGCATTTTACCACCATACTGCGATCGCCAACCCGCCTGCCAAGCGTGGCGATTATGGCAAAGCCCCCCAAACTGGGGGAGGCTTAAGTCCAGCAGTGGACGTATTACGGCTGAAATGATGACGAGTCATTTGAAGGCTGAAAGTCTGACAAGCAGTCTTACCACAGTAAGTAATCAGCTACATCCGGTTAGACTGGAAGCTGACCCCAAGGTAGTTGGGAAAAGGCTAGGCTACTCATTTAATTGTGTAAATAAATATTTTAGTAATTCATAGAAACAAGGGGGACGACAAACATCAGGACAAACTTCAAAATTTGCCAACCCTGTACCAGGACTGCATAATGTAGCAAGAACGTATCCCAAACTGATTAGTGTACCGAATGCAACTTAGTAACCGAAACCGTGGAATATTTAGCGAAGGAACGTATCAATAAATGAGCAGTTTGTAAGTGTGATTACATTCTGTAATATGCAGGGGTACTGATAGACTGCAACTTAATTCAAACTTACACCTGAGATACCAACTTGAGTTACCGTGGATTTGAGAAGTTTTGCGTGTGAGGATTGTTTGGAGATGTCGAATTTTTGATTTACGGTGAATAAAGAAGAAAATGGAAACAGTAAAAATGTTTAAAGGTATGAGGAACAGAGTATAAAATTCACTCATACTCTATAGAAAAGTGAGGATCCTCCGTCCGGACAGGGTGTTGTGTCTGATGGGCAAATGCACGATGATTGTTTTTTTATTTGGCAATGACATCTCACAGGAAAACCAAGGAGGTTGTCGGCTGTTTAACCAGACTTGCCTGTGGCTGCCTCAGTAAGTTAAGGCCTCCCAGCCAGGGCTCAAAAACTTAATACTAAGAGACTAAATACACGCTAAGGGTACCTGCGTGTAGTCAGTGCAGGATTCTGTGTGACGTTAGTGTTTTGCTTTGCATGTGAGGGTGTAGCATTTTAGGTATTTGTAGAATTGTTAATACAATGTAGCTGTTTACTGACTTCTTCAATTACCCTGCAAATATGGCTTAATGATGCGGTAAGGTAGCCCGTGAAATTCTAATTTCTCACTTTTTGGCAGAATTTCAAGTTGTATGTTATCAAATACAATTCGCGACCCTAACAAACATCGCTTTACAGAACTGTAATCATTAAATCTTTAATACAACACACTCAATTTCTTACAAGTAATCCCGGGACGGGACGCCCTAGGAGGACATAAAGTGACCTTATTGGTGATGTTCTTCAGAGAGGTTAGGTGCGTAGTACTCGCAACCGGCGTGTGTGTATGACCAATTGTATGAACCTAAACGAGGCAAAAGGAGTATGTAGAGATCGTAGCAGGTAGCGTTCTGTAGTTTCTGCCTACCCCCATTGGAAAAATACGTGAGTTTATGTATGTAATCCCATTGTATGACAACTTCATGAGCGTCAAATTATGACCAGGAGCTGATACCTGAAGGCTTCCTCATTTTTGCACAGCATCTACTTCATCATCATTTTAGCCGCAAGACGTCCACTGCTGGACATAGACCTCCCCCAATTTGGGGGGGTAGGCCATAATCGCCACGCGTGGCAAGCGGGTTGGCGATCGCAGTATGGTGGTAAAATGCATAGAGAACGCTGCTGCTCATTCTCTAGTAAGTCACTTAGTCGCCTTTTATGACACCCACGGGAAGAAATGGTGTCATGGTATTCTTTACGTCTGGCACCACACGGTATATCTACTTAATCTTCCTGAAACCTTCAAAACTTCCACCTGCACCGAAAACCAGAGGCTTCGTTTACACACCTAACGACGTCACATATTAAGATTAAACGTACGATCCGCGAGTTTGTATAGTTAATGGACGCCATTTGTAAGTACACGGCTGCCTCATTTAGCTGGGGTCGCACCTCATTAATATCAGCGGGGAAATCTGAAGAGGTTTCTTTAATAACGAGGTTATTTTATACAGTATGTATGAGGCAAAAATTTTTTTGCAAAACAAAAAACAGCCGACTTCCAAAAAATCATTACAAAGCGAAAAATAATTTTAATTTCGGAAGTTGGTGATTTTGGATCTGTATTTTAGTTTTTTGCCACCAAATTCCGAACTAAAGTTATTTTCACTTACTTAGTAGTATTTTTGGGTGAGTCGGTAGTTTTTATTTTTTTGCATTTTTATTTTTTATTTTCAGTTTTAACCTATCATATCTACCCGGCACTAATTCGTATACGACTACTGGCCAGAGGGGTAATTGCGGAACTTTTCATCGGTAAGAATTGGTTTAATATTCATAGTTAAACAACACTCATTGCGTTATTTACGTTGCTGAGCCGACAATTTAGTCGAACAAATGACGCAATGGTTTAGAAATAATCTTCAATCCCATTCAGATTCTGATAAATTGTGCGTTTCGCAATTAGGGTGCAGGTCAATAGCAGTATCAGGAAGTATTAGAACATCGTCACGATAAACAAAGTGGATTAAAAGCGTACAGACGCCAGCACTTGAAGCTACTACAATCTGTCAATTTTCTTTAATAAGTTTTCAGCTTTAATGCTAAAGCATTAGGTTCAAGGTTGACTGGGAGAATTTGACAGTTTACAGTTTGGTTGGTACAGACCTACTATCGAAGCTAACGCATAAACTACCGAAGTAAAAAAGAGATATGAAAAATAAAATTTGTATGGGACCACTCTTTCAGCATTAAAAACTTGGAACCCGTTAAAAAAAATATCTTCAAAATCGACCCACAAGAGAAACATAGTTCGTTCGTCACTAGTGTTGTGTCCTATAAAAGGCGCCATGTTCCATTTAACATGATGGCACAGGTACCCTATAACCAACGGGCGTTTAAGACGCTTCCACGATACGTCTCTGAGAACTTATGAGGGAACAGAGAACTTTGCCTTCACACATAACCACATTCAAACATACCCGTTCAAATCATAACCCTCATTTTGCTTCGCCGAGCAAGCTAAGGAGGGGTTCCTTAGCTTCAATGAAATCGTGTAAAAGTAAAAAAAACAGGTTTGTGTACATTACAACGTGGGAGAGGCCTATGTCCAGCAGTGGACTGCGATAGCCTGAGTTGATTGATTGATACCCGACTGCGCGTTAACAAAGACAGGGCTATGATTGTCATGCACAACCGTAACCTATTATTATCCTTTTCATATTAATTTAATGTTGAAGTCAAGTGTTTTGCACTTGACTTCAACAGTAAATAATTATGAAAAGATCATGTCAACAATGGTTGTAGGTTAATACCAGGTTTAATGTATATTTTTCATTACGTCATTTTTCCATGCTGTCTGTCATCATAATTAGTAGAAATCCACAAATAAATGTGGTTTGTTTATAAGGATTTGTATTTATTACCTGATTGGATGATTTGACTCGTCACCAGAAAGAGGTCCTACATTATTTACTGTTTGATGTTTAGGTTACTCAACCAACAGAACTACTAGCCAAATACTCAGCTGTATAGCCATAAGGAAAATACTAGCAACTGAGTGTGCACAGCAGGCTTTTAGTTCCTCCGTAAAAATTCAACATCATTGGACCAAGAAGTTCGTAACATTTTTACAGTAAAACTTACATAATTTTGCGCCATCTAGCGAAAACCTTACTAACGGGCACAAAAAGTTTGAGTTCCTGTTAAGAAATTGGTAACAGCGCCATCTAACAGTCCAATGCGAAACCTTTAGTGTAGCAAAACCGAGCCGAGACGATCAGAAAAAAGTTCTAATGCTATCAAAGAGATGGCGCTAATAATTGAAGAATTTGTGAAAGATTCTATACAAAATGAATATTTTTATATTTTTCTATCTAGTTAAAAACAACACACACAAAATAAATAATAAGGAAAAAATGTTGTATTGTGGTCATAAAAATTATAAATTTCATACCTGTTCATCATCGCTGGCCGGAAAGGTCGCCTCCCAAAAATCCTGGATATTCTCTGGATAGTCAGCCTCGTTGGTTGGATCAGGACTGAGACACGCCTCTCTAGTCTTGAACACGAAGATCAAACCACCATATTCCTCTTCAGGCCTCCAAGCCCCACACATAGTAGCCACTGTTCTTGTCACAACCGACTGATAATCACTATCAAGCTTCATTTTTTTTATTGGCTCGTGATCCATTTTTAAATCGCTTTTACTTTTCAGACCCTCACCAGCCATAGGTAATTTATTTCTTAAATCGAAACGCGGCACACGGAATTTTATTTTAAAACTATTTGCTCTACTAGCTATGGTTTTAAAAAACCTAAGCATTTAATAAAAAAAAAGAATCTTCAAATAAACAGAAGTTTATTCAATGAAGGGAACTAAGAGATAAACATACAAAACAATAAACAAATGTTTATTTACACTACGTTAAAAATAACTTTGACATGAAACGCGCACACGCGGGTCATAAGACCCAAGATTGTGGTCTTAACTACAAGTTTATAGTTGTTGACACTTGTTACATTCAAAATTAATAGTATTTTCACTCAAAAAACCAAAGATACGTGAGATTTTAACCTCAAAGCCGACGGTTTTAGGTTATGCTGCTTCTGCACCAAGCAACAAAACGTCAAACAGTGACAATCAATCAGCTGTTTTTTAAGTCAGTGAAGCATGTCAAATATTGTTTTTTATTTCGGAACTATGGTATTTTGAGTAAAATAATTATATTTGAATCACATCAACATAGCATAATAAAAATAACTAAATATCATAAACAGATAGTTGTGACATATTAGATGTTTGGGAACTTTAGGTTTTTCTTGTTGTATTTTGGAGGAGGAGTTAATTTATACTTTCTCCAGTAGATGGCAGTGTGATCGCAATGGTATTGCGTTATTGTATTACTGTTCCAGTTCGCATTGTGTTGTTCGCTAGTTTTGCATCTACTCGCTAGATGACAGACTGGTCATAGATTTCCCTTATATTCGACATAATTTGCATTTTTTTTAAAAACTCCGTAAATCTATTTTGCTTATAGAAAATTTCATAACTGTTCTGGAGATTCGCACATTTGTTAGATGTGGTTACCTCGGACTCACAGGATAAAGTTTAAGTACAAAAGTGCTAGTAGGGAAGATACTGCTAACGTAAGATTGACCGCACCTTTGTAATGACCGTTTTAATCGTTGTATACGTACTTTAGATACTTTAATCAATTAATGCCACGTACAAAAAGATAATAGGTGAAGACGTCGCTGTTCAAGTTTCTCATAAAAGTTACTGATAAATATAAAGGCTATAAATATATAAAGGCTGGGAGGAATTACGACGCGCAACTTAATACCATGGTTTCAGTGATTGATTCTGAACATTCCTTCGTTAAAAGCCGTCTGTTATTAAAAAAACAAACTGGCTGTTTCATTTTGACTGCGTAGGTGTTGCACTTTTCTATAAATCAGCAGATCGTTTTTTTCGACAGCCAAAGAAAAAAATCTGCACTATGTTCTAGGATCATGCTGAATTCATGGTTACAGTCTGGGTGACGATGTCTCCTCCGTGCAAAGGCCTCTCTTTCCTTTTTCCACTCAACTATGAATGGCCTGTTAGTCTATTGGTTAGTGACGCTTGACTGCTAAGACTGAGATCGTGGGTTCGATTCCCACCCAGGACAATTTTTTGTGTGATGAGCACAATCATTTGTTCTGTGTCTGGGTGTAATTTATCTATAATATTTAAGTATGTTTATCAGTTGTCTGGTTGCCATAGTACAGGCTCTGCCTAGTTTGGGATCAGATAACGTTGTGTGGTTTGTCCAAATATATGTATTATATTATTAAGTCCCTCTATCTTGAGCTAATAAGGACCAATCTCTCATGTAGGCGTTGAGTTCGTCCCGCTGTCTACGCCTGGGTCCTCCACGATGTCGTTTGACATTTTCGGGGACCCATGTTGTGCTCAACCATAACTAACTATTTAGTAAAAATGTGGTTTAATATTTTTTTGTTACTAAGCCTTACTACCCCTGTTTTTCCAAGCATAAAATAATCTTACTCTCATTTGCAAACTTTCCTAAACACAGAATTTAAATAACGACGTTCCTAAGTATTCCCGTTATTTTCATTTCTTTCATCTCAGCCAAATGATTTAAAAACACAATCAACGAAAAGTAAAAGGTTTGGAGCAAAGTAAACATTATTCGCGTGGCTGCCATGTTGTCTGTACAAACAGTCACCACGAACAGTGTGTGACAACCCTATCGGTTGACACTTATTTACATCTAAAAAGGGGTTAGAAAAAGTAAAGGTAATGTTTGTGTGTTTTACTTTTGTTAGTACCTACTGCTGTACATGCCTATCTAGAATTTACTGAAGTGTGAAGGCATCTTCTCTCCTGTACTAGTAATAATATTTTATCATCATCGACATACACTAAGTGGAAAAAAAAACTTATTATTGAAGCTAAATCAAAAGTTATTCATAAGAACTTGACCTTGACCTTTCAAAAAGAAGACATTTTCGAATCTGTTTTAAGGAAGATATTCTAAGGTAGCCCGCTAAATTCAAAGATTCTTTCGTTTTTAGGGTTCCGTTGCTAAATGGCAAAAATAATTGGGGTTACATACAAAGCGAAAACTTGTAGGAATTTAATAGTAATAATGTAATCTCGTGCAAATAAATATAATAACAACTGATATGCACAAACATAATAATAATATGTATAATACAATATAATTATATACCAAATGAAAGACAGTAAATGAGAATATTGATTTAGTTAAATTGTAACTCAGCCCTCTTCCTCTCTCCTAATTTTTTGCGTGCCCGACAGGGTCCATATTTTGATCTTGTACCTTTATTATTTCTTACCATCTATGTAACATATGGAATGCAATAAAGAATTGAGTATTGAGTATAGAACTGAAACTCAAAAAAATTTTTTTTCATCAAACCCATACATGTGGGGTATCTATGGATAGGTCTTCAAAAATGATATTGAGGTTTCTAATATCATTTTTTTCTAAACTGAATAGTTTGCACGGAAGACACTTCCAAAGTGATAAAATGTGTCCCCCCCCCCCCCCCCGTAACTTCTAAAATAAGGGAATGATAAAACTAAAACAAATATATAATCTACAATACCGTGTAAACTTCCACCGAAAATTAGTTTGAACGAGATCTAGTAAGTAGTTTTTTTTTAATACGTCATAAATCGTAAACCACAATTTACCTTTCATTCTGACTCAAATATAAAAATTAAAAAAAAAAAAACATTTAATTTCATAAACATAAAGCTTATGCATAAACTGTGAATACCTGCAGGTTTGTACGGAACCCTCAGTGCGCGAGTCCGACTCGCACTTGGCCGGTGTTTTTATGCAATTTCGTCAGTCAAGTGTAAGGTTGTACGTTGTTTTGCGACCGCGAAATTTTGAACATTGCCGCGGGTTACCCTGGCACTTGCTCTTCATGGATTGGTATTACGTATATAGGGTGGTGCCAGCAACTCTACAGGTCCAAGAGTCGGTCGTGCATTGATATAACACTGTTTGAAATAAACAGATTATTGGAGATTGACTTTCATAACCTTCTATCCCATAATATAAATAAATATCATATACCGATATTATATTTAAGAATGCTTTTACCTTTCGTCCTGAAAGAACATCACCATCACTCCTCTGCCAGAACTGACACGAAAGATTCATACTTTCCGCAAACGTTAATTTCGGCCGTAGGTTTAAAGAAACTTTATTATCACCTAGCTTTTGCCAGCGGCTTCGCCTGCGTATGACACAAATAAATCTCCCTCTTGAATCACTATATCAATTGATGAAAAGATCTATGCGTACAAACGGGAGTTCCCACTTTGTTTTATACTACGTAAAGGTAGGCTTTGTTGAGAACAATACTAGAACATCAAAACAATCTACATGGTCCTTAAATGATCTGACCAAGATTATTTCCGAATTTTTGTACACACATTGACATTCACGATTTTTATGCATATGTTTTTGCAATGACATGAATATTTACTTTGTAAAGTATTTTATAATGTTTAAATTATTGCGGATGTGAGTGAAGACTATGTCGGCCATTTTTTTTTCTCAGTTGGTTTTATTTACGGCCTGGCAATTTGAGTAATTTATGCGACCTACCCAAATGTCCCTTGTACATTGTTTGTCAATTCGTTGACCTATTTAACTTCCAAGTTGAGCTGCATGATTACCTACTGACAAATGGATGCACTGACTGGACAGGTCCACTTAATCTGTGTGGTTTGACCAGTTCAGACACAAATCTATATCGTCTTCACATGATCCGACCAAGATTTTAAAAGAGACTGTGCCCTCTCAATTTGTTTCAGCCGTCTTCTCAGAGTAGTCAGATACGAAACGCCATCCCATCTAGTTTCAAAAATATGATTGACATGTCAAAGTGTTTGTACAAAACTACTTACAGAATTAAAATCATTTATCATCTACTACTCAACAATTTTCCTTCGATCCTAAATATAAGTTATCCCCAAAACCAATTCTCTATACCAAATAAAGCTATTCAGTGCCATGCCGCCACAGCAGCTGAGGGTTCCCACCAAAGATTCCGTCTGATTTATGACTCGTTTCGACGTTGATTGCTTATTGTTTCTCAGCCTAGAGGTCCTCGCGTTAGTCAGCTTAATTATGTCCCTTGGATGTAAGAAGCTCATTACGGTGTAATAGGTACGTTTTATGGGATGACCGCTAAATTAACCTCAAACTTTCTTATTACAACAGACTGTTGTAATGATGTATTTAAAGCACGTTGAAAAAGCCTAGACTCAAACTTTGTAAAGAGAGAAAATACATGGGGTGTCGGTGGATAGGTCTTTCAGAAAATACTTTACGTTTGTTTAACAAAAACGATTCTGGGATCTTTTTGTGAATTGAAGGGTTAAGTGAACAAAGGTGTTAACTGACAAAATCAAAAAATCCGACTTTTTTGCATGATAGTTTTTAACTGATGATAAATCGATTCATGAATTTAAAACACACCAATTATAATTCGTTACATAGTTACAGACGCTAGCAAAGGTGTTAACTGTCAATCAAGTATATATTTCAGATCTGCAAATGTGTTAACACAAGGAAGTCGGTTTTTTTTTTGTCAGATAACACCTTTTTCCACTTAACACTTCAATTATTATGCTTTAAATTGTTAATTTTAGTTAGAGTCTGAGCCTGCTAAACGGTTTTCTTTTTGGATAAGCGAATTAAATGTCTGAGTAGTAGTATACAGGATAATTTTTTATCCAGTGTGCAAATTGTAACCATGAATTCAGCATATCACTGTAGACCCCCCAGCATAGAAAATTTTCGTCGGTTATACAAAAAAAAAAATCTGCTGTTCCATACATTTTGACCCCGTAGGTATTTTTTTTTTTTTTTTGTAAAACCTACGAAAAATTTCACCGCTAGGGGGTCTAGAATGATATGCTGAATTCATGGTTACAATTTACGCACTGGATAAAAACTTATCCTGTATAGGGAAAACTATCACAACAGCTAAGTAATCTTAACAAGTTAACGAGTAATAGTCGACCAACTCACATTTGCAGTTGGAATATATGGAAGAACATGTTTTTCAACCACAATGTTAAGTTCGTTCTTGGGATAAATTCATCCCACCCTCGGAACCTGCACTGTGCGTGATGCGACACGCAGTCGGCTGGTTTTTTTGCTGTCCATATTCTCAAATCCTTTTATTGAAACAACATTACCTTCTCATTTTAAACCCGCATCCAGTTACCAGGTCCACGCGGGCGCAGACGCGTAATGCCATATATTCATTATAGTAGAATTATTTTTATTTATAAGTAATTTACTTGACTGCATCGTCAAAAAACCAAAATAGCAGTATAAAATCTCTGCAGCATAACATAGAGAATAGACCTCGTTGCTATCAATCTTTTAGTTTCTGCCAGTATCACAAACAAAACTCCAATTCCATTTTCCTCATCATGTACAAACTGGATGGCAAAAGAAACTGCAACAACGCTATAGGAACTATGCTATACCTATGCTGACAGGATCCATTTCCACAACTGCCAATTGCCACCATTACTTAGTGATATTTTCCTCGTCCACTCTCTCGATTGGTCGCGAAAGTGGTTCATAATCGCACTAGCGACATCTGTTGGGCGTCACCTAAACGATGCGCTGACGGGTGACAAATGAATAAACCTTAATAGCTGCCTACGTTAGGTGTTTAGTGGGGCTTCGAAGTTAGCGGTGTTAGTGGATCATTTCAGCTGAAAGACGTCCACTGCTGGACATAGACCTTCCCCAATTTCGTGGGATTTGACATAATTGCCACGCTTTTTTTTTTTGGATAGGAAATCATCAAATGACTTCTCCCGCTCTGGGCGGAGCGGGAGGGCGTGTCAGACTTTTACTGACTAAAACCCACCCGTGTTCCTTCAGTTGCCCATGTGCCAGGGTCACGGTATCTCTTTCGAACAATCTCGCGACCCTGACAGGCATCGGTCCAAGCAGACCCCTTCAGTGCTGCTGACATCTCTTTGAGGCGCGCGTGGAACACTACGCGCCGTCGACCCGAACCTGGTCCTTACCGGGCGGCGAGCTACCCATTGCTCGCCGCCCGCAAGCTCACGCCTACGCTGGCCGGGAGTCCGCTATCGACTCCCGACGCCCGGGGCGTCTCCTCCTGCGGCGGCTAGGGACGTGAGGGCGCAGAGACTGCCACTCCCTCACGCGCCCCACAGGTGACGGGTTCCCATGCCCTCTCGCTCCGTACCATGGCTCGCACCAGGGCCGGACGCGAGAGGTCGCCGCCGCCGATCCACGAGGACACGGCGGTGCTCCACCCAGGCAGGGCACACCTCCACCGTATGCTCCACCGTGTCCTCCAGACGATCCTCGCAATGGAAACACCCGGGCGTTTCCTCCCGCTTTATCCTGAACAGGAACCCACCGAAGCACCCATGTCCGGTGAGAACCTGCGTCAGGCGGAAGGTGAGGACGCCGTGGCGCCTCTCTATCCACTCCTCAAAGAGGAGACTTACCGCCGCAATTGTGGCGTGCCCAGCGCTGGGTTGCGACAATCGGACCTGCCATGTCGCCATGAGATCCTGCCGGAGCGAAACTCCGCCGTGCCGCGATTTGTCGCGGCAGCAGAGTTTCGCCCCGGCATTTCGTCTCATCGCGCCACTCCCACATGTGGGCGAGGACCTTTGCCTCCAGATCCCATGGTGGCACTCCGGCAAGGAGGCTCGCCGCCTCGCAGGAGACCGTGCGGTATCCCCGGACTAGCCGGATGGTCATGACCCTTTGGGCCGCACTCAACCGGCGCGCTGGGCGCAGCCTCAATGAGGGCGCCCACACCATAAAGGGCCATGGACCGCACGACCCCCGTGTAGAGCCTCCGGCAGGAGGCGTTTGGATCCCCCAGATTGGGCAGGAGCCGCTTTAACGCAGCCCCAGCCCGCTCCAGTCTGGGAGCCAAACGTCGGAAGTGCTCGACAAAGTTCCACCGGCTGTCGAGGACAAGTCCCAGGTACTTCACCGTCGACTCGACGCCGATGTGAACCCCTCCTACCGTGAGTTGGGAACCCGCAGGTGGCGCGTTCCGAGGACCATGAAAACCCATGGCCTCGGAATTGTGCAAGGCCACCTCGAGTCCCAATTGCCGGATCCTATCGACGATTGTCGCAACCCCGCGTGTCATTATTTCGGCCGCCGCCTCGTGCGACCTCCCCTGCGCCAGGACTAGCGTGTCGTCAGCGTAGCAAACTACGCTGACGCCGCTAGGAAGGTCGGTGCGCAGCACCCAGATAATCGCCACGCTTGGCAGGCGGGTTGGCGATCGCAGTTTGGTGATAAAATGGATAGAGAATGCTGCTGCCCATTCTCTAGTAAGTCCCTTAGTCGCCTTTTACGACACCCACGGGAAGAAATGGGATAGTGATATTATTTACGTCCGACACCACACGGAACGGTTAATGGATAATTCTGAGCAAATCATCGAAGACATAGAGAATTTTACTGATTGATGAACACCGCATTAAAATCCGTTGCGTAGTTTTAAAGCTGTTGGCGTACAAACGCGGGAAGCGACTTAGTTTATACGAGCATTTGGCAGCGGCTTCGCCCGCGTGGAGGTCGGAAATTATCCCGCGGGAACATACTACCGGGATAAAAAGTACCCTATGTGTTATTCCAGGTTATAAACTATCTGTGTGCCAAATTTCATCTAAATCGGGTCTGTAGTTTTTGCGTGAAAGAGGAACAAACATCCACACATCCATACATCCATACATCTACCTATACATCCATACATACAAACTTTCGCGTTTATAATATTAGTAGGATAGTAGGAAGTAGGACTATGTAAAGATAAAGATGAAGAAGTTACAACTTCACGACATTTTGGTGATGACATATTTTTCTGAGGGTGCACGAAGCAATTAGCTGCGTCAGCAAACGAGATATTCTTTCTAATTCATTCCAGATTATGAATTTATTTTTATATGCACTAACTATAAGAGAATTAGATACTCTAACAAAATCGCTACTATTTAAATTCATGGCCCAACAATCCAAAAGAAACTCACAAACCGCGAATAGTGTAACATCGCAGGCTGGATTCACACGTATATTTGTCACAGTCAATCCTCGTCGCGAGAGAGTGTGCAGCCCGCCTTACACCGTCATACCGGGATTAATGTTGAGCTTTTTGTGGTCATCTGTTACTTTGATATAGATGATGGAGCTGTTATAGTTGGGTTTCTGAAGAATGAAGTTGAGGTTTTCTTTTTGACGAAGTTCCTTAGGTAATATTTTGTAAAAAAAAACTCTCCATACCTATTACAGTCATCATTTCAGCCGCATGACGTCCACTGCTGGACTTAGGTCTCCCCCAATTTGGGAGGATTTGCCATAATCGCCACGCTTGGCAGGCGGGTTGGCGATCGCAGTATGGTGGTAAAATGCATAGAGAACGCTGCTGCCCATTCTCTAGTAAGTCCCTTAGTCGCCTTTTACGACAGCCACGGGAAGAAATGGGGTGGCGGTACGTAGTACGTCACCTTAATTGCTCAAAGATAAGTAAAAACATTTATTTCAAGTATGCACGTAAAGCACACTTATGAATGACAAAAGGTAGTTTCGTATGGAGAAGACTAGACAAGAAACCCCACCGTATCTTAATCTATTATTTAACTTATTTTTATTATTTTCTTCTAATCCCTGCTAACCCCTGTGGATTAACAGCACTTAAATTGTGTAACACATTTATCATTCAGAATCTGAATAATTCTAATGGATATTGCTAATACATTGCTTTTTAAGTTCTAAAGATTTGTCTGCTCAATAATGTAAATAACGCAAAGAACTGTCAAAATGAAACCCATTACCTCTGTTAAGGCTCGTGCAGACGACCTGGCGCGCCGCAACACGGTCATACAAATTGACCGTGTCGCGGCGCGACAGGTCGCCCCTGTGTGAACGGTCGCGCGCGTTTTCATAGAAATTGTTCTACGGATCTAAATCGCTGTATCGCACGCGACGTCGCGTCGCGCTAGTCTGCATGAGCCTTTTATTGTATTAAGGCTCGTGCAGACTAGCGCGACGCGACGTCGCGCGCGATTCGGCGATTTATATCCGTAGAACAATTTGTATGACCGTGTCGCGGCGCGACGGTCGCTCCTGTGTGAACGGTCGCGCGCGTTTTCATAGTAATTGTTCTACGGATTTAAATTGGCAAATCGCGCGCGAACGTCGCGTCACGCTAGTCTGCACGAGCCTTTATTGTGTTATCCTTTTAGCACGCGGGAACAAAAGAACTAATATCAATTTTACTCTTTTTCAATAGATACCTTGTTGATGGATGCTGTGGTTCAGTTATAGTATCTTATGTAAGGCAACGTATTTATAAAAGAAACAACTGGAATTTGGTATTTACATCACATCATGTATCGACATGCCCGTGATTTCATGGTGTGGTAAAAATCCGAGTAATGGCTTGAACAAAGACTGTCTAATCTACTCCACTATCCAACACAAAAACAATCCCTAAATGACCTGAATCCAAAATAATAACGACGCCACTAAAATCGTCAACCCCAACCTGCAAAGCAATACATATGTAAATCGATTCAAACGTCCCTAATTAAATGCTTAACCCTGCGAATGCTACGGTAACAAACTCCGTGTCTATCTGAATTAGCGCCCGCCATAACTATCGGGCCGGGAGCCCACCTCGACCATAAATTAGATGCTGCTTGCCCACTACACGGGTTGAGTTTGTGTCCATTGTCAAACGGGATTTTTTGTGTGGTCATCTAACATATTTGTCGGGAACATATTATGATGTCAGTAACTGAGGCATTGTAGTGATTTCGCTGTTTTCAGGCCTATTTTTAAGGAAGACTTTCAAAAAATGTGGCCGTGCGTGACTGGATGCATGTTACGATTAACTGGTATCAAAAGTTTGATATACATGGACTGGCACCTACCCCTATCTGTTCCGTAAAATTTTACCGTAAGGGTGAAGTGAGCAATCGATAATATTAATCATAAGCATCAGTAGAACAGTGGTGGCTCAGTGGTATCGACCGCGAAAATTGTTCAAGTACAACACTTCACTTCGGATGAAGGTAAGTTTTTATGTCATATTTTCGAGTATATTATACACCGGTAGATATATTTCAAATTGGAATTCCATCTTATTTTACAATTCTTGACGATCAATGAAGTAAAGTTTGAACTATTTAAATCTAACATATAAATTATTCCAAGTCGATGAGACTTACTAAGAGTAGAATAGACTGCAGCAAAAAGCCAAGACATTTGAACGATGACTGCAAGCTATATAAGCCCAGATACATAAATAACTCACCACAAAAACACATAAGAACAATGGAAACGCTCTATAAAGCATGGGCCATAGACTTTTAATCAATCTGCACGAGCGGTACGGTGCGCAAAAATGGCCGTCCTACCGGCGGACGCGGCTTAATTAAAGCCATAAGGAAAATACGTTCAGTTCCTCTATGAGTTTGTTTTTTTTTTTGTCATCGGTACATTGTTGGCTTGATTGTTATTGTTATAGTTGGCACAAAAAAAATATTTTTTGGAATCGTGTAGAAATATTTCCTAAGTTTTGGAAAAAATGTATCAAATATTCATTTGAATTTTCAGAACAGAGGGAGAATATCTACTCCCTGTTAGTCCCAGCTTGATGGACCGATGACCTCAAAAAGATGGCTCTGACAAACTGGATGCGGATAGCGGAGGACAGAGTGTTGTGGCGCAGCATGGCCAAGGCGTAAGTGCAGCAGGGACTGCGATTGGCTGAGTTGATTGATTAACTGACTATTATCAAACTTAAAAGATATACGCTAACACGGACTTTTTTAAGAAAGAAATTCCGTCGTTCAGTGTTGCGTTACTTTAACCGCTTACGTAGCGCACGCAACGGAAGTTCTCAAGAGGAATACTTTTTCCCCGTTTTTGCAACATGTTTCATTGCTGCTCCGCTCTTTTTGGCCGCAGCTTGATGTTGTAGTTGTGTAGCCTTCCTCGATAAATGGGCTACTCAACACTAAAAGAATTTGTCAATTCTAACCGTATTTCCTGAGATTAGCGCGTTCAACCAAACAAACTCATCAGCTTTAAAATATCACTAGCTTCTGCCCGCGACTTCGTCCGCGTCAAATTTTTGCTCCCCTGACCCTTGCCGTCGCATTGAATTGCCTGCCATTTGTCGTCCATTATTCGTTGCTGCTCCGCTCCTTTTGGCCACAGCGTGATGTTATAAAGCCCATAGCCTTCCTCGGTAAATAGATTACCAAACACTAATAGATTTTTTCAGTTCCAACCAGCAGTTCTTGATTAACGCGTTCAACCAACCAAACAAAAAAACTGTTCAGCTTTATAATATCCTATACATATATGTATTTATGTTAAAATAGATAGTATAGTTTAAAGTAAAGATAGTAGATACCACCAACCAACCTAATAGCAGAGCCATTATCACAGAAAAGTATTTCAAATACGAAACCAATCATTTTCTGGCCAGACATTGAAAAATTGAGACTCCCCTTCCCGAAGGAATTACACAAGATATACCAACGAATAAGCAAAAAATAACAATACATAAAACAAAATATAACGTGTATGTTAATCCTCGGTTTAATCTTAGCAACAAATCGCGATGCCAAGAGTACGTTTCTTGCGAAATGGATTTTATGGTAATATTATTCCCATGGAGAAAGTAATCCTCCACTGTAGGGTATATAAGAAAATGTATGAGATTACCTGTTATATTTCGTATTAAACATTAATGGCGATTTGAAAATGAAAGAGAGAGAAATAAGCAAGAATTTGAACTAGGAAGCTGGAGTTTCTTAATTTTATTTTATTGAACCGTCAATACAAAAAGGCTGTTTCATTAGGCTATTGTAATTAACGATAGATTTTTAAAGAGATGAGAGACTAGCCCTAACATCATAGCAGTGGACAATATTAGTACATTGTTTTTAAATGAGTTAAATACGGGGCTTTTACCTTCATTATATATGTTCATTTTATGTATCTGTTTTATTTTCGTAATGTGCGTTTTGTTTTTGCAGAATAAACAATTTCGTCTCACACCTTTTCGTCTGTGTGTTGCATGTCGCGTGACGGTCGGTCGTGGAGTAGGGATAACGTGAAAGGCGCGCTCGCTGGTGCATGTTGTTGTTTATGGATTTATTTCAATTTTGAGTGCTTGAATTTATTATTTAACTTATTTTGTATGAATATTAAATTAAGTCTTTTTATTAAGCATATGCATTTTCCGAATTTTTTTAATTAAATGTCTATAATGTGAAAAAAAGTTTCACTTTTACCGTGGTTTCATAAAAACCACACAATCCTTTATCTTTCTTTCAGATGATTGAAGTAAATCTAAGTTACGTGTTTAACAGTTGTAAATGTAAATGCATTGAAACATTTGGCTTATCATTTTAATTCTAAAGTTTAATTTCCATTTAAGCTCACAATCTTACAATAATAATAGAGGAGCTAGGGGCTTGACTTTGTAGTAACAGCCCTATGGTTCAATCGATCAGGATAAGGTACCCTTGCCGCAGTTGCTCCGTGGACGGGTGACCATATTTGACATACCAAAGCCCGTCGCCTCGAAAAGCATATCAAGCCGGTGGTCACGGCTGTCTTTCGTGGTTCTTTAACAGTCGATACGGGTAGTCAGAAGCCCGAAAGTCAACTTTAAGTGATAATTCTTACGAAGGAGTATCGTATTACCCAATCAACTGAGTTGTGGAGGGTACACTGTCCATCCTGGTAAAATATTCTGGTATTCAGCTGCCCGGTCAATATGAAAGGCGACCCAAACATAGTTTGGAAAAGACTTAGCGAATGATTATATGCAAGTATTTATCATGATTTTGCCTTTTAATTCTTAATTTCCAGACCCAGATGAACAACCTAGATGCTGGAGTGGTGTTTAAAGACAACGGGGTGCGCAGTCACTAATTAAGGAACCGTTCGATCACCGTTGCGGAAGACAGTCAAAAAACTAATTCTAGAAGAAAAGGACAAATTACAAAAGAGAAGAGAGGATATGTAGGTTTGTAAAAGATATTTTAAAAGAGCATAATCTATATATATATATAATTCAAAGTCCTGAGTGACTGACTGATATATCAACGCACAGCCTAAACCGCTGGTCGTACAGACCTAAAATTTGGAGTGTGCGTTCTTTGTGAAGAGTAGGTATTCACTAAGAAAGGGTTTTTTGAAATTCCATCCCTAAGAGGGTGAAACTTTAATTTTCTATGAAACTTTTTATTCTCTGCGTCGATTGACACGCGGACGAAGTCGTGGGCAGAAGCCAGTATGTAATATTTATTTCTAGGTTTATTCATAAGCGGAAGAAATACTCTAGGTTAAGTTTTGGAACGAAGTCAAGAGTCAAGCCATCGCATAATGTCTACTTACTGGGTTAACCCCGACCAAAAAGCATTCAACATTTACAGAAAAAGGTACGTTTGAAGTGTTTAAAAAATGAAAAGCAAACCAAAGGCAGGAGTATACTGGCGCAGGTTAGTTTGTGTAGTTGTGTCTTGTACTATGCATTATAAATGGCGACTACGCATGGACTACGCCGATTGCGTGAGCAATGGAACGTAGAAATGTGGATGGGAACTAAGTTGAAACGTTTTTACAGCGCTTTGAGTGAGTAACGAAAATTTTCGGCAGTTTTTGAGAAAGATCGGGAAATATAAATGAATCGGCGAAACGTCTTAACCAAAAATAGTACCATTCATTCACATTCATCTTCTTGGTACCTAACTTAGTTGTCTTTTATTGTAAAATTCTGATGGCAGCCGTTTGAAAAACGCTGAATACGCTGCTTTTCCTGAAACAATGATCAGTTATTTTTATCATATCGTATGCTGCAATGGTAAGTGTCATCACGCCAACAAGCGCCGGGGGTCTGTATTCTATAGGGTTCCTAGCATTATGCTGAGCGATGGCCGTTTTGCTTTGGACGGGACGCATGTTTTCCATCAACTTATTCTTTTTGTGTTTTTCTTTCTTTGGGCCTTGTTTACTGCAAACAACCGTGTATTCTTTCTTTCTTTCTCTCCTTCTTCTTACCATGTCTTCTCAATTATGATATTAATGAATTCATGTTTTGCTTGAAAACGACAAGTAAAGACGTCTTTTAGTACTGCAATATTAACGCGCGGTAAATGTCCATTATGCCCAATCCAGCATATATACCAATCCAGCTCCACTGTCGTATTCAAAACAATCCACAGGCAAATAACCGATTCTCGGCCCCACGGGGGTCGTTCTGCGTCCGCTTTACTTTTTCACATTATTCCGACTGCGGCACACTGGCGGGGCGACAGCGGGACGTCTGCGGGGCGGCAGCGGCAACGTGCGTGCGATTCCCATTACCTAAGTGTTTATTTTTATGAAATGTGTACCGTGTGCGCCCCGCTTTATAATACACGTGAGATTTTTCCAACGATTTTTCAAAATGAAGGTTTTTAGGTGGAATTTCTAAGCTTTGTTTGGGGCATGTTTATAACTGGTCCCTGCGGATGCATGGAGGATAAGGGTTTGAGTAACGTATGATAATTGTCCGGCTATTTGATTGTGCTGGCTAATATTAATCGCGTGACGGACCTATACAATGGAGATAGTAAAATCAATGTTTTTATTTTACAGATGAAGCAGTTGTTAGTATGGGCGCTTTTTTGTTGAAGTATAGTTTTCATTTTATTTTTTTGGTATATTGGCAAGGCTAGCTGATATGAGCATATGGCAAATGATTTAATTAAACGTTCTGTGTCTCGTAATGGTAATCACTTCACATACTTACTTTTTTATAGAATCAAGTTTATCTTAACTAAACAGACAACTCTGCTGCTGGGGAGTTCATTACGCCACTTCTTCTTTCCAGCTAAAGCACTAGGAAATGGTGAAGGGTGGGCGTTTTGAGGGGACTACCTTATGTAATTTTGACGTGCTGATCCTCAGACTAATTTGAAAAATGATTTTTTATTTTTAGTACGTAATCCATCGAGACCCAATATTACGCAGGTTCATACTTATTAAAATCGTATTGCCATTTATATTGTCTTTCAGTTCTTTTATATTAAGAAGTAGGATCAGACTAATTACTTTATTTAACTTGCCTTTGGTAGTTTGTAAGTATTTGTTGGTCAAATCTTTCAAGATGAATTAAAACCAGTTCCTCTTATAAAGGTGACATTCTATTTTATAGTCCAGACATTTAGATGTTTATGTACAGAGACCAGTACACAAAGCTACTACAATCTGTCAATTTTCTTTATTAGGTTTTCAACTTTATCGCTAAAGTATTAGGTTCAATATTGATTGAGGATTGAGAAAATTGCGTCTGTTTCTAAGTAGCATCATCAACATTTCAGCAGAAACACATCCACTACTGTACATAGGCCTCCCTGGAGATAACTTGCGGGTTTGTGATCAACAGTATGGTGGTAAAATGCCTAGAGAACGCTGCTGCCCATTCTCTAGTAAGTCCCTATTTTTTTATTTATTTTTTTGGATGGGAAATCATCAAATGTCTTCTCTCGCTCTGGGCGGAGCGGGAGGGCGTGTCAGACTTTTACTGACTAAAACCCACCCGTGTTCCTTCAGTTGCCCATGTGCCAGGGTCACGGTATCTCTTTCGAACAATCTCACGACCCTGACAGGCATCGGTCCTAGCAGACCCCTTCAGTGCTGCTGACATATCTTTGAGGCGCGCGTGGAACACTACGCGCCGTCGACCCGGGCCTGGTCCTTACAGGGCGGCGAGCTACCCATTGCTCGCCACCCGCAAGCTCGCGCCTACGGTGGCCGGGAGTCCGCTATCGACTCCCGACGCCCGGGGCGTCTCCTCCTGCGGCGGCCAGGGACGTGAGGGCGCTGCCACTCCTTCACGCGCCCTGCCTCCTCCTTCTAGTAAGTCCCTTAGTCGTCTTTTACGACACCCACGGCAAAAAAATAGGAAAATGCAATTCTTTACGTCCAACATCACACAGAGTTATTTTAGTTAAAGTATGCAGCACTGTAGGCACAGCTGAAGCCTAAGATACTTCCTAACATACAGTCTCTCTTTGAAATCCTTCCGTCTGGCGCTGTAACATCGTTTGTGGCGATTTGAATCTCAAAGATTTCGAATTTAAGTTCCGCTACGCCCTCGGCTTTTGGGTGTGGCGCAATTATGAAGCGAGAAGCGGTTGAAATTGAATAATTGGAAAAGTTAACATGACATGTTCTGAAAATCAATCGTCATACTCGTAATTTTTCTATGCAATTTATTAACCGTCTTCAAAAAGGAGGAGGTTCTCAATTCATCTGCTTTTTGTGTCATGTCTATGTTCCGCATTTCCTTTGTTAATTATGGATCGAACTCAAATACATATTTTTAATGGCTATCAATTACGTCACATTAAATTTATTTCGGATACTTAAAAAAATATTGAATAATTTTGCTTGCTTTATATTTGCGATAGCTTCGATAACACGTATTTAATCCAATTTGTGTATCTTATTGATGTTCTAATGATGTTCTGATGTCACTGTTGTTTATGCAGTGTGTAGTGTGAACGAAGTATGTAGATAGTACCAAAACGTGAAATCTTAAAACATGTTGGGATCTGTTTTTTAGTTTCTTGGGAAAGATCGACACCCACTACCCAAATTAATTTTATTTTCCAATTTATATATATTTTTTTTTTAAGTTGGTTGTCCTTTTTGTAAATTCTTCATATCTTGACAGTGGGTAAAAGTAAAGAAATGATATCATCACAATTATTTACATGTTATAGGACGATTCGCAGCATTATTTTTCCTTTGTCTCAGCGTCCCTCTCTGAAGCTCGCGACTAGGAGAGAACAGAAGCTTCGATAACTGATTTGCTGCCAAGGCATATATCAAGAATTAAGTCTCTGGATCTGGAAAGAACGTAGATTGGGTGAACTAGCAAATTTAAGCCAAATGGGTAATTGCGTAATACACTATCAGTAGGAATAGCTGTGATTTTGACAGTTCCACAACATTCATGGCGTTGTTTACGTTGCGAACCAGACAATATTTCCGAACGTATGAAAGAACGGATTAGTAATAACCGTCAAAAGATTCTGAATCTAATTAATAGTGTGTTACGCAATTAGGGTGCTGTTTTGCAACCGACATGCAATGTCGAGACACTCATAGCAAATCTGCTACTGAAAATTTGAAGTTGGTAAAACAAAATTTTGTTTAGATAGATCCTACTAATATTATACATGTGAAAGTTTGTGTGCATGGATGTATGATTGTTACTCTTTCACGTAAAAACTACTAATCTGATTAAGATGACATTTGGCACACAGATAGTTTATAACCTGGATTAACACATAGGATACTTTTTATTCCGGTAGTACGTTCCCACGGGATAATTTCCGAACTCCACGCGGGCGAAACCGCTGGCAAAAGCTAGTTGCGTATATAATTGTTAGATAGTTGAGTATTTGCATTCGCTTGAACTTTCAACTTGAGCCAGCGGCTATCATTTTCTGCGCAATATTCAATTCTGATATCCTTTGAAGCATCATCTTTATGTATTAGCTAGTCAATCTGCTCGTTGTATCTACATTTTAGTATAACTGTAGTTTAAAACCATTTACTGTTGTCTAGCAGGCTTAGAAATGGGTGGAAGGGGCCTATGAATATAATTAGGATATTAAGAACGTGGCGCCCTAAACTCGCAAACCACGAGCCGACGCAAGGGCAAAATTCGATCGGAATATTGCTATCTCTGTTTGACAATAGGAGGCCAACGGTGACGCGGTGCGCAGCCGTGTGTGAGTGAGTAGTAGTATTTACCCTTTATGCATAACGACTCGAAGACATTTTTATTTACTTGTAATTAGGTATGTTCGTTATTTGCTTTATTTTTGTTGACTACTTTGGGGAATCGTTAGTAAATGTATAGACTAGTAATGCGTTTTGTGGAAATTTCTTTACAATGTCCGTATCTCAAATTATTACAATTTATCTCGAGATCTAGGCCTTTTGTAGAGTCTTACATACCTTTCCTAACTTGGTACTTGTAAACTAATTTTAAGCCTATTTATGTTTGTTCATTCCCTATGGAGTGGTCTCAACTTTAAAAAACTGGCCAAGTGCGAGTCGGACTCGCGCATCGAGGGTTCCGTACAAACCTGCAGGTATTCACGGTTTATGCATAAGGTTTGTTTATGAAATGATTATTATTATTTTTAATTTTTATATTTGAGTTGACTGAATGAAAGGTAAATTGTGGTTTACGATTTATGACGAATTAAAAAAAAACTACTTACTACATCTCGTTCAAACCAATTTTCGGTGGAAGTTTACATGGTAATGTACATCATATATTTTTTTTAGTTTTATCATTCCCTTATTTTAGAAGTTACGGGACCCGGACACACTTTTTACCACTTTGGAAGTGTCTCTCGTACAAACTATTCAGTTTAGAAAAAATGATATTAAAAACCTCAATATCATTTTTGAAGACCTATCCATAGATACCCCACACGTATGGGTTTGATGATTTTTTTTTTGAGTTTCAGTTCTATGTATGGGGAACCCCAAATATTATTGGTTTTTTTTTCTATTTTTGTGTAAAAATCTTAATGCGGTTCACAGAATACATCTACTTACCAAGTTTCAACAGCATAGCTCTTATAGTTTCGGAATAAAGTGGCTGTGACATACTCAGACAGACAGACAAACAGACATGACGAATCTATAAGGGTTCCGTTTTTTGCCATTTGGCAACGGAACCCTGAAAACGAAGGCATTTTCTGTCATATTTATGTATAAGTAAGTAAGTATTCTTTTTACTAATTCTAAAAATTGTTATCACTGTATTATAAAACAAAGTCCCCCGCTGCGTCTGTCTGTCTACTTGCGAAGAACTCAAAAAATGTTGAACGGATTTTCATGCGGTTATCACCAATAGATAGAGTGATTCATGAAGGTTTAGATGCATTGTCCAACCTCCACGCGGGCGAAGCCTAAAAGTTACCTACTTATAAATAATGAATAAATGTTACTAAAAGTGTTACGCAAAATATTAGTAACAGACAAATATTCCAATAATTTATACATATTTACGCGATAAAAGAGGATTAATAAAAAACAACGTTTTTTTTACACGCTTTATATTAGCTTCACTTGTATGTTTGTTTGTAACCGACTCCTTATAGCGCGATTTTGACCCACTTTAAACGACCAGATTTCATTCAAACTTTGCACACCTGTCAAGGACTGATGACAATGCAATAATTTCATAAATTTGTGCCATTATCCTTGCCAGGACAGCAAAAAAACTGTCTTCGAAAACTACGCTGACATACGTCACAAACTACGCTGACATACGACATAAACTACGCTGACATACGTCACAAACTACGCTGACATACGTCACAAACTACGCTGACATACGTCTCCTAATTCGAAACACCCTAAAAAATAGAAAATGAATAATAAAAAAAGCGTGGGGTGCTTTTTAAGGTATTTTTTTATTGATATCAGGCACCCCACGCTTTTTTCCATTATTTTGTACTTTTTAGTTTGGTTTTCAATGGAAGCGTGTTTTTTAACCGACTTCAAAAAGGAGGAGGTTCTCAATTCGGATGTTTATATGTTTTTTTTTTTTTTTATGTATGTTCGGCCATAACTCCGTCATATATAGACGGATTTCCAAAATTCTTTTTTTGTTCGAAAGGGGTTTATTCCGAAATGGTCCCATATAATTTTCATATAGATCTGATGATGAGTTCGGGAGACAGACACCGGAACTCTTTAAAAAATGACGGCAAATCAACCGCGATTTCTGCTATCGCATAAATATGCATTGTTTGTTTGGAATTAGTGCAGGGTGAATACCACAACTAAAAATTTAAAAATAAAAACTTTTTTACAAAAAAAAACAACCGACTTCCTTAAAAACACTACAAAGTGAAAAATAACTTTAATTTCGGAAGTCGGTGGCAAAAAAACCATAAATACAGATCCTAAGACACCGACTTTCGAAATTAAAGTTATTTTTCACTTTGTAGTGTTTTTAAGGAAGTCGGTTGTTTTTTTTTGTAAAAAAGTTTTTATAGTTTTTTTAAACTATTATTTTTTAATTAACATTTATTTGTAATGTTCTTACACGTTACTCTCCTGACGAAAAAACCTTATAAAATAAAAATCAAAAGTAGTTTATTCAAGCTAGGTTTAGAATCAGCACTTTTCGAACGTCAAAATTACATAAAACAGTCCCACAAACCGCCCGCCTGACACCAACTCCCCAGCGGCACTGTTTAGTTACATAAACTTGATTCTATACAATAGTAGGTAGGCAAAGTAATTACGAAACACAGAATATTACAATACATTATTGACCATATCTGCGAGAGCAGTGGTCTGGTGGCCCAGTGGTAATGGCCCCGAGTTACGAGTTATAGGTAGCGGGTTCGAACCCAGGCAAGCGCTTTACTATGTATAAATAATGTCATCACCATTGCTCTCACACCGGTAAAGGAAAACATCGTGAGGAAACCGGCATGTCCTAGAATTAAAAAATCGAAGACATCAGACATCTACCAATCCACACTGGGCCCGTGTGGTAGATTACGGCCCATTCCCTCTCAGAAAGGAGGCTTGTATCCCAGCAGTGGGAACGTTATAGACTGATTATGTATTTGCCATATGTCAGCTAACTATGCCAATATACCAACAAATAAATAAAAACTGGTGAAGTAAAAAATATACAAAGTAGTAGGTAGGTTTAAATAGTGTGTGTGTGTGTGTGTGTGTAACACAATAAATGAACATTATGATAATAAATTGTTCAGAATCGTTTACAGAATCGATTTCTGTTATTTTCTATACTGGCAATTGTTTATCCCAGAAATATTTAAAACTACGTTAATTATGGTCAAACTCACGTTCCCACGGACGTAATAAGATCGCGGCTGGCTATTTTCGCGCACTGTATTTTAAACTGTCGGTGTTGAACCGAGCATTGAGAATACAACAGAGTGCAGCGCGGGTCAGTCTCAGCGCGTCGAAGCACAGTTGAATTTTCACCTCTTGGCGCTGAGTAGTACCTTGAAAATCCAGCGCACGAAAATAACCAGCCGCGATTTTATTACGTCCGTGGGAAGTCATAAAATAATTAACGTAGTCATAACATAATTAACGTATACCTAGATAGGTAGGTAAATACCAACTTATACAAAATATACTTAGGTACCTACTTACTACTATTAAACTCGGACCACGAAAAAAAAATCTTTATTTTATTAGGCTGAGTTTAAAAATATGTAAGTAAACAATTAGTAGTCAAGCAATATTAGGCAGGTAACTTATAATATATCATTGGGTAATAGAATAGGTGCTCACTTACTGTGAGACACATCCCAACGTTCGGAGTCCATGTTGGCAACCAAACCGAATCGTAAACAATAAATCCAGGTCCGTAAACAAAGTTCCTGCCAGGGTCGCGAGATTCGTTCGAAAGAGTTACCATGGCCCTGGCATATGAGCACCTGATGGAACTAACTAACGGGTGGGTTTTAGTCAGTAAAAATCTGACACGCCCTCCTGCTCCGCCCAGAGCGGGAGAAGTCATTTGATGATTTCCCATCCAAAAAAAAAGAAGCAAAGTTCATCATCATTGCATTCTCATCAGTCATTCCGTCTCTGTACTCGATACCAGATCAGAAGAAAAATCAAAAACCAAGTTCTATAGCATCAGTGTCAGTGTCAGTGTCAGAAATATCACAATACAATTGAATAAACAAATAAAAGTACGGCCAAAATGCATGTTACGCTAGTGTGAATGCATGTCCGAGCGGTACACAACACACCTACCGCGAGTCGTACGACCGTGCACACATTGACATTTTTGTGAGACGCGATAGCAATACCAGCTATTGAAAATTATGATAAATTTGGATGTGTTCCGTAATACCAAAAATGATGAATGAAAACTTAATGATTTTTCAATTGTTTTTTGTTATTTATTATCTTGATACTATAATCTGTGTTATGGATAAAACATTATTACAGATATTGTTGTTTTTAATGCAGAAAAAACAAAAAGAAAACATGTCATTTATGTTGTAAAAATGTGCGAAATGCAATTCGCTCAAACTTTGTTTTGGCTTAGTTTTTTTAAAAAAAAACGTCACCATAACCTAGATAAATACTGTCTAAAGCCGAATATCATCTTAAAATGGTGGAAATATGCTCAAATTGCAAATGATTTTGGTATTACGTTTGTATGGACAGACTGTCCGTCGCCGAGCCCTTAAGGGTTCGAAATGCACGATTGAACTTTATCTTGATTAGAAAATAAAGAATGTTGGTGCTAACACAGTCAATCTGTAAATGTTGCCTTGAGCATTGTAAGGTTTATATTATGCATAATTGAAATTACACGGTTGAAAATTTACCAATCATATCTATCCACCGTTATTTTGTTTTTTTACTGGTCATACTGATAGCGGAAATGCGTATTTAAATAAAACCGGGAGACTTAAATTATTGCACTGGCGACACTGCGAGTGACAGTTGAGGCGAGTTGCTACAGATTGGGCACTTTTCGATGGAAGTTGGCAGCGAGCGGTCGTGGCATTATTGTACCGTGGTGATTAATTTTTGGAAATAAGATGAGAGAATAATAAATAAGTTTTGAAAGTTACCTGTGATTATTTGAGAGATATCCAATACTATACTGAACTACAGTCAAGCAAAGATTTTAATATATCTTTGTGACAATGATCCGACGTGTAACCAGTGAATAATATTGTTTTATTTGAAACAGTAACAGATGCTATTCTTTAAGATAATATTGTCGTTCTAATAATAGAAGTAGATAAAACGATGATACATACTTTGTTACCTTTTATCTATTGGTATCTAGACGCATCATTATCTAAGGAGCTAAATCTTTATACTAACTTATCTACATTATTACAGCTTGTATTTTTGCAGTAACCATTACCTATGTAACATACATACGTAGTTCCTGCAAAAATACATGCTATGCCAAGCAAGAAATTGATACAAAGAGTAAATTTTTCACGTCGTGAACATAGTGTCTATAGTTTTTATTTTAGTACGAAATAGTACAAGCATAAAAAATCAGCCTATAGTGTCCCCACTGCTGGAACACAGGCCCCTTTTTTTGAGAGGACGCGGGCTTTAGTCTGCCACACGGGCTCTGTTAGTAGATGTCACATTTCGTTTCCTTACCATGTTTTCCTTTACAGTTTTGTGAGCAGGGGTGATGAAATTTACACAAAGTAAGCAAGTCGTAAGTCGAGACCGTTATCACTGGGCCACCACTGCTCTCACATAATATGACATAGAATATCATAATGCCTGTAATACCCAAAGAGTAAAGCAGAGGTGTTCTTCTACTACATCCACATTTCGCCAGTTATGTCTAAGTCCCTTATAATAATAAGAGAGGGAACCCATTGCTATCAACTGGGCACAAATCCAGATTCTGAACTGCTACTGAGAAATTCCTGATGGAGAGCGAAATAAAACTTTGCTCGACCTTGGAATCGAACCCAGGTCTACTTGACCAACGAGGCAGTCATGATAATCAATTTAGCCGGAAGACGTCCAATGCTGGACATAGGCCTCCCGCAATTTGGGGGGGTTTCCCATAATCAACACGCTTGGCAGGCGGGTTGGTGATCGCAGTATGGTGGTAAAATACACAGAGAACGCTGCTGCCCATTCTCTAGTAAGCCTCTTAGTCGCATCCTACGACACCCACGGGAAGAAATGGGAAAGTGCAATTCTGTACGTCCGGCACCAAACGGAACAACGAGGTAGTCGTTGTATTTTAATTAGTATTGAATTTGTCAATATGACAAAGTAACTAATTATATGATTCAACCAAATTATCCCAAAAAGAACATAAGTACCAAAATTCATAATCACAATGCAAAAAAAAAAACACCAACGCTTCGTCCAATCTCACTTCCTCGCACATAACAATTAGCTGCGCGGGCGCAGTGACGTCACGCGCGCTAATGAGGAAGGAACGAACCTCGACCGGGATGCGAACAATTAGCGGGATCATAACAAATCCCCGGGAAGTGGTTGTAATCGGGACGCGAGGACATTAGCAATTGACTCTGTGATCGTATCGGAATGATGGGTTTTGATGAAGCTGAAAGAGTGGAAGAAGGTACGAGGTGGATGATTTAAAGAACTCATTAATCTATGTAAAAAATAATAGTTTAAAAAAAACTAAAAAACACGCTTCCATTGAAAACCAAACTAAAAAGTACAAATTAATGGAAATAAATTATAGTTTAAAAAAACTAAAAACACGCTTCCATTGAAAACCAAACTAAAAAGTACAAAATAATAGAAAAAAAGCGTGGGGTGCTTTTTAAGGTATTTTTTTATTGATATCAGGCACCCCACGCTTTTTTTCTATTATTTTGTACTTTTTAGTTTGGTTTTCAATGGAAGCGTGTTTTTAGTTTTTTTAAACTATAATTTATTTTCTATTTTTTAGGGTGTTTCGAATTTTGAGACGTATGTCAGCGTAGTTTGTGACAGTTTTTCTGCTGTCCTGGTAACCCTGGCAAAGATAATGGCACAAATTTATGAAATTATTGCATTGTCATCGGTCCTTGACAGATGTGCAAAGTTTGAATGAACTATAATTTTGAGACGTATGTCAGCGTAGTTTGTGACAGTTTTTCTGCTGTCCTGGTAACCCTGGCAAGGATAATGGCACAAATTAGCTAGTTTTTTACCGCTCGAACGTGTCACAGCCGTACGTCAACTAACTAGCGCCCTCTAGCGGACAACATACAAAAGACGCTCAGGCAAGTGAAGCCTTTCCTGGTAATCCTGGCAAGGATAATGGCACAAATTTATGAAATAATTGCATTGTCATCGGTCCTTGACAGGTGTGCAAAGTTTGAATGAAATCTGGTCGTTTAAAGTGGGTCAAAATCGCGCTATAAGGAGTCGGTTACAAACAAACATACAAACATACTAACATACAAACATACTAACATACAAGTGAAGCTAATATAAAGCGTGTAAAAAAGCGTGGGGTGCCTGATATCAAAAATACCTTAAAAAGCAAGTTTTTAGGGTGTTTCGAATTTTGAGACGTATGTCAGCGTAGTTTGTGACGTATGTCAGCGTAGTTTTCGAAGACAGTTTTTTTTGCTGTCCTGGTAACCCTGGCAAGGATAATGGCACAAATTAGTTTGTGACGTATGTCAGCCTAGTTTTCGAAGACAGTTTTTTTGCTGTCCTGGTAACCCTGGCAAGGATAATGGCACAAATTTATGAAATTATTGCATTGTCATCGGTCCTTGACAGGTGTGCAAAGTTTGAATGAAATCTGGTCGTTTAAAGTGGGTCAAAATCGCATTAGAAGGAGTCGGTTACAAACAAACATACAAGTGAAGCTAATATAAAGCGTGTAAAAAAAGCGAAAGGTCACTTATTTATACATTCATTCACTCACTGATTAATCACAAAATCTCAAAAACTACTGGACTTACAAAGATGAAATTTGGCACAGGAGTTTTTTTTATTGTGGGTGGGAAATCATCAAATGACGTCTCCCGTTCTGGGTGGAGCGGAAAGGCGTGTCAGTCTTTTACTGACTTAAACCCACCCGTGTTCCTTCAGTTGCCCATATCCCAGGGCTACGGTATCTCTTTCGAACGTATCTCGCGACCCTGGCATGCACACGGATTATGAGGCGTCAGCTAAAAAAGGATTTCCGGAAACACCCCCCGTAAAAGGGTGAAAAAGGGGTTGGAAGTTTGCATGAAAGTCAATCAGTTTCGAAACTAACTTCTTCAAATTTTGTGTTTAGACTGATGATTAAAAAAAAAATTATACAGCGTTTTTGATAATTCTACTCCCGAAGACCTAAAAAAAGAGATGAATTTGTATGATGAGCATATGATTAGAATCCCTGCCAGGGTCGCGAGATTTGTTCGAAAGAGTTACCGTGGCCCTGGCATATAGGCAACTGAAGGAACGCGGGTGGGTTTTAGTCAGTAAAAGTCTGACACTCCCTCCCACTCCACCCTAGAGTGGGAGACGTCATTTGATGAATTCCCACCCACAAAAAAAAAATAATTGGAATCCAACGCAACAAAACCGCCACCCAGGTGGGCGAAGCTGCGGGCAAAAGCTAGTGTAATTGTGGTATATACAAATGTACATCATTAGACACCACGTGATAGAACATGTGCGAGCACTATTATCCTACTATAAAGCTACCATGTACGTCTTTCATTGACTTGAATGTGCCCTCGCAGCTGAGAGTTTGTCATGCTCATTCATGAATATGGCTCGCTGGTGGTGGCATGTGTGTTCCATCATTAAGTTCCCTTTAAAATGGTTGAGCTGAATGGTGCTGATCTATACGTCATGTTTGTGAACGGGCGCCGTCTGTAGAGACTGGTCATCTCTGCCGCGGCTTAATATAATTTCTGAATTGTTGTTTTAATATTGTTTTAATTACGGACGCTTTTAATGTGCAATTATTTTTATGATAATTTTAATGTCAATGATGTAACCAATATTTTGATTTAAGAGTGTCCATGAAGTTGCTTACCCGTTCTTCTCCATTACCTATTACGCTTTGAAATAGGCAACTTGTTTCACTGACTGATTTACCCTTTGACAATTCAGAAGTGCCTGTCTTTGGTTTATTTGAAATACATGCTTTGAGCTTGATTTCATGTTGCCCATACATCTATGAGTACTAATATTGTACAGAGATAACAGTTGCGAGTTTGTATGCATGGCTAATCTTCGGAATTACTAAGCCGATTCCGAAATTTCTTTCTCTAATGGGAAGCTATAATATTGCCGATAGTCATCGCATATATTTTAAGTTAAAAACCAGACATTTTAGCCAGAAAAAATCGCGGGCAGTAGCTAGTGTGCTGAAATAGCATCAGAAGCTTGTGCTTCGCCTGTGGAGTGTTTCGTGCATATCGTTCTTGATAGAATCACATGCTTGAATGCATTAGAAGTATATCTAGAAAACGCTTTATGCTTTCGAAGTACCAGGTAGTCATAATTCTGTAGGAGGTCGCCTAACCTCACCCTAATTGCGCAACACACTATTAATCCGAATCTGAATCATTATGAAGGTTATTTATTGCTCATCATTATTCATATTTTTCTTTCTTTCTTTCTTGTCTTTCATATGGTCGAAAAAATTGCCTGTCCTTAGCAACGCAAACAACGTCATGGAATTTGGGGAACTGTCAAAATGAAAGGGATTCCTACTGATATGTATTACGTACCCTCTGGGTATGTGTCAGGTAAAAAACGCTTTATGCCGACGACGTACCAGGTTATCATAACTTTGCAGGAGCTTACCAAACAAAGGAGTGTCAGCTAGATAACGCTTTATGCCTTTGAAGTACCAGGTTATCATAACTTGGTAGGAGCTAACCAAACATATGAGTGTCAGCTAGAAAACGCTTACCTGACAACCACCGCGTACCAGATTGTCAAGCTTGGTAGGTTTATTACAAAATTTATTGAACCTGAGGCGATACGAAGTTCGCTGGGTCAGCTAGTCTAGAATAAAAATCACCACGTGATACAATTAGAATACCGTGATCTATATTACCAGCGTCGAGTCAATCATAATAGATTTTTTTTTGATTGAGAAAATAAGTTATATTGAGCAAAGCTTTTTAAATAATAAAATATGACATTACCAGTCCATAGAATTATTACCAGTCCTTTAATATAATTTACCATTGACATGCATGTAAAAGATAAATTTTATTTGATTAATTATGTACAAATAATACATTTAATTGACATTATTTTTAATATGACATTACTAGCCCTTTTATATACTTTACTATTGACATGCATGTAAAAATAAATTATAATTGATTATTATCTATTCACATACATAAAATTGGCATTATTAACACGAACGTGACATTGCATTGTATAAATTCAGATTTATTACTACTAACTAAATATATTTGTACACCAATTTTCATTGGTAGGGCATAGAGCTCGACTAGAATGTATACATAAGACTTTTATTACCAGTGTTCACAAATAAAGACTGACTGATTGATTGATTGATTGAAAGCCTGTCAAGACCATCATCATCATCTGCCTAGCCTTTTCCCAACTATGTTGGGGTCAGTTTTCAGTCTAACCGGGTAGCTGAATACCGCTATTTTATACGGACTGATTACTTCTCTGACCAACACAACCCAGTTATTGGGTAGTACCTTCTTTCCCTACTTCGTTGGTAATACGATAGGTACCTCTTGGTATGACTTTCGGTTTACTGACGACCCGTAAATACTATCAAATATCTACGAATCACAGCCGAGACCAACTACATAATGAGCTTTCCTATTCCGAGGCATGGACGAATCTCGGTATATAACGACGGTCACCCATCGGCGGATCAACCGTGGCAAGCTTAACCGTGATAATATTATTACTTAGCCACAAGCCTCACAAATGGTTGACATGACGTTTTTCAATCAAATACATACTTTTTCGAATGTACTGACATACAAGATATTCTTTGTATCTTCAATTCTGCGAAAAAGAACACAAACCAATTACCTCTTAAAAAAATCACACTTTAATCAAATCAGCAAATAAGGAAAACACTAACCCTTCTTAGTGAATTAGTCGTACCTACCCTTGGAACGCATGTGTGTACGAAAGAGCTAAGAAATTGCTTCCTCTTTCGATCACTTTGGCCCAATCCATTGATTAACGAAAATCACGAGTTAACAACCCTCCGCACCTGGGCACCCAATTCTGTTAAAAATGTCAAATAGGGTTGTGTTTTACTGAAATACACTTTTTGGATTTTTTTGCTAGGTGAAGAGTCTGTTAATAATGAATAAATGTGGAACATGTGTTATTTCTTTGAAACAATGACAGAAAGAAACGCATATAGAACTCGCAGAACAGATGGCCGATGGGACTGCAAGGTTCTGGAGGAGCAATCGCGTACTGGATGATGTTGCGTTGGACTCCCTCTAGATGGGCTAATGAACTGGTGAAGGCCTCAGGAATCCGCTGGATGCGAGAAGCACGGAAACAGTTGAAGTGGCGGTGCTTTGGAAAGGCCCATGCCCAGCAGTGGACGTCTTTCGGCTGAAATAAAAATAATAATATCTTAGGTCAACCAACACAATGTTATTTGATCCCAAACTAGGCAGAGCCTGTACTATGGCAACCAGACAACTGATAAACATACTTATATATTTCTAAATACAAACATATTATAGATAAATTACACGCAGACACAGAACAAATGATAATGCTCATCACACAAACATTTGTCCTGGGTGGGAATCGAACCCACGACCTCAGTCTTAGCAGTCAGGGTTACTAACCACTACACTAACAGGCCAGTCAAAACAAATTGGGTAAAATATGTGTCACATCCACGCACAACGGCTGTTTGTCAGCATAATGTTATGTATGACTCTATATGAAACCGAGCCCCAGCACTAGTTTTCAGCGACAGCCAGCGTTGGCGTTATGACGTCTACCAGTACTACATAAGAAATAATAAAACTAAGAAACAATTTGAGTACACAATTAGTTCTATATTTTTATACAAGGATGATAATAATATCTTAGAACTTTAGCAGCCAGGCTCATCGTAGACCAAAACTAAAATAGTAGATGGATAGGTTTAACGTAAGAACAATTGACGATATTGATGAAAAAAATAGAAGAAAGAAATAATGAAAAATGCTTTTATTGGCGTTAGATCATTAAAATATATATATATATATATATTAAAACAAAACAGAAAACAATGATAATACTGCCAAAAGCGCCTCAGCTCAGTATAATTAATGTCGGATGATAACAAATAAAACAGTAAAATATGAAAATATTTTCAGAATGACAGGCTGTGGTGAAAATCTGAATGAAAATCGAGAAGTAGATGAACAAGGGAAGGATAAAGATCCAACTGGAATAAAAGGGAAGGACAAGTAATTTAACAGAGCATCAATTATAATCACCTACTGCCAATTTAAAGCTGTTCCAGCTTAAAGAAAAGATATTTGGCGAACTGACAACGAAAATACTGCGACACAACCCTACAAATCTAAAACCTAAAGCATTTGTCGATGCTCGCGTACCCTCGTATGTTACGATTTTCGAACGCTGAGTCTTTCACATAACTTACTATACTAGAATCTATAGACACAGGATACGTTATTTTGTATAGACAACAGGAAATAATTTCAAAAGTTATATTTTAACTTTCGAGCGCAAATTTACCGATGTTGGGTAGGTACATCAGTTAATTTTCCGTGAAACTATTTACTACGTTGATGATTTCGTCTAAGTCGCGGGAAACACCTGGATGAGGGACGCTTGAAAAAGAGAAGTATGGTGGATAAAGTAGACGCCTACAAGCAGTGGCAGATTCCGTACTGAAATAATGATGACCCAAAGGGTGTCAGCGGAACCTTATCATTAAGCCTTCGCTGTCCGTTCTTCCATCCATATGTCAGTCAGTGGGCTGTATCTCATGAACCGTAATAGAGACAGTTGAAACCTGCAGTGTGTATTAATATTGATGCAACAACAGCAACAACAAAAATTGGGATTCCCATACAAGAAATATGCTTTTTTCGGTATTTTTGCCTCGTGATACGAAACCCTTTGCGTGCGAGTCCGGCTCACTCTTGGACGGATTTTTTAACGACCATCGCTTCCACCAGCATAATCTCTATTATCAGGTCCATTCGCGTTTGTGCAGTTTCCGTATATAAAGCATTGTAAATACGAAAATCTCGTCCGAAATGCCTTGTTTCTATAAGGCATATAACACATAACATAAAATCACGCCGGTATACCCCAGAGCAGGGCTGTCCAAACTACATACCTTCGCGGGCTAATTAAATTTACTACAAAAGCCGGAGGGCCGCAGAAACAAATACTTTCAGTTTTCAAGTAAAAAAATACAAGGTAACCATTTCTTTATACGATTATTGGTTCTTCGTTAATTTGTCTTTAACAATCATATCGATATCAATGTCAACATTCGTTGTTGCCAGACGCATAGCATGAAGAAGTGACTTATCTGAACAATGAAGATCTATACTTAGATTTTATAAAGTTCATTGTTGAATACGTACTTTCACATAAATAAGTGATACTAGACTATAACTGAAGAAGTAAAACTATTTTCTGATTAATTTACACTTTAAAACATCCGTCGCGGGCCGCATAAAAAAAAAGCCGCGGGCCGCATGCGGCCCGCGGGTCGTTGTCTGGACAGCCCTGCCCCAGAGGATTAAACAAAGGTGTCTCTACAAGTATACCAACATTTCAATAGATATGTCTCAAGACCCATGCTAAAAGGGCGAGGCTATTGCCATCAACCAAGCACAAATTCAGACTTTGGGCTGCTACCGAGGCATACAACCCAGAGAGGTAATTGCGGAACTTTTTATCGGTGGAGAAATTGGTTTAACATTCATAGTTAAACAACATTCATTGCGTTATTTACGTTGCTGAGCCGACAATTTATTCGAACAAATGACGAAATGGTTTAGAAATAATCTTCAATCCCATTCAGATTCTGATAAATTGTGCGTTTCGGAATTAGGGTGCAGGACCCCATGTTCAACAGAAGCGCTTGCAACCACTAGTGTAGTTTACAATGCACTCTAAAATCTAAGTAATACATAATACATAATCAAAATAGGCTTCTTCTCTGTGAGATGAATTGGACCGTAATCTCCCACGTGAGCCCAGTTCGGGTTTGAAGATGTCACATGTCTTCGAATTGTTGATCCTAGGACATGCTGGTTTCCTCAGGACGTTTTCCGTCTCCGTTTTGAGAGCAGTGTTAATGAAACAATTTACCCAAAGTAAAGAGCCTACAATCTATAAGTCGTAAGCCGCGGCTGTTATCAATGGGCCACCACTACTCCTATACAAAATAGATTTAAAAAAAAATATCTTAGGACAACCAACACAACGTTATCTGATCCCAAACTAGGCAGAGCCTGTACTATGGCAACCAGACAACTGATAAACATACTTATATATTTCTAAATACATACATATTATAGATAAATTACACCCAGACACAGAACAAATGATTGTGCTCACCACACAAATATTTGTCCTGGGTGGGAATCGAACCCCTAACCTCAGTCTAAGCAGTCAGGGTCACTAACCACTAGACTAACAGGCCAGTCATAGACTAATCATGACATGTAAATTTGATACACTTATAGCACCGGCTCCTACATCGTGTGGAACATGACATCAATTTGTGATTATGAATTTGTTCATGGGTGGTCTGGAGTTAAAAATAGATCAGATAGTTCTATTCTTGTTAGTTGACTCACTCTTTAGATGGCGAATGATTGGGTTGGTTCTTCAGCATTTATTTGATAAATGATTTAATTTCTGTTAGTAGGTTTGCACACGTCACTCATAAATTTTTAACTAGATAAGGTTGGCATTTCCTGACTACTCTGAGAAGAAAGGCCGAAACAAACTCAGTGGTAACGTTTTCTTCTAAAGTCCAGACATAATCTTGGTCAGATCATGTGTCTGAAATAGTAGAAATGGAAAAAAGAACCACACAGATTGAGTAGACCAGTCTATTTAGTGCACGCATTTGTCAGTAATCGTGCCGCTCAACTCAGAACTCAAGAAGCTCAACAATTCGACGAACAATACCAAGGAAAGGAAAATGCTAAAAAAATATATTTTTGTTCAAGTTAATATTAAATCTTCAAATACTTTTGAGTCACAGTCTGTTTTTTTTCGATTTTTTAAGTAAAAGCATCCACAATTTTTGAATTATCCGAAGAAACCCTACTTTTCCTCTTCAGCAATCGAAGACAGAATTAACACTACTAGTTTAAACTCCCGGTGTTACGTTTAAACGCTTTTCCCTCAAAAAATTCCAATTAAGTAGATTATACTTTGAAGCAGGGTTAACTAGACCCGAAATGAGACAGAACAGAGTTCTGTTACAACAAATAACCGCTTTACCCCCAAATTGAATTACGTTCAGTGCTGGTGGAAACTTACGGAAGCTAATTTGGTGATTAATCGCTGCTGTTGAATCATGTAAAACAGCAGTACTCGTTTTTAACCGACATTCCTCGGTATGGTTCTGTTTTCAATGCTCTGGCAACTGAGGACCAATTTCGTTTTTTCTTTTAATGGATCGTAAAAAAAAAAAAACTTTAATTTCGTGAAGTCGGTGGCAAAAACTAAAATACAGATCCAAAAACTCCGAAATTAAAGTTATTTTTCAGTTTGTAGGGTTTTTAACCGACTTCAAAAAAAGGAGGAGGTTATATGTTCGAATGTATGTATTTTTTTTTTTTTTTTTTTTATGTATGTTCACCGATTTCTCCGCCAATAGTCAACCGATTTTGAAAATTCTTTTTTTATTCGTAAGGGTATACTCCTGAGGTGGTCCCATATTAATTTTGTGAAGATTTGATGTATACTTTGGGAGATAAACGAAGGAACTCCTCAAAAACAAACAGTACACGTAATGTGATTTGGATATTGTACTAAAGATCAAAAATAATTGCTGGTTCTATCTATCCATCCGTGGTGAACTAATTATAGTCTTCGAAGATACCGCATGGAACTCCTCATCGGTGAACAGTACATATAGGAACTTACAGTGAAAGGTTAGAAGGTTAGGGGATAATTCTTTGAATATTATAGGCACGTTTAGACGGATTTGCAAAATTCTTTTTTTGTTCGAAAGGGGTTTATTCCGAAATGGTCCCATATAATTTTCATATGGATCTGATGATGAGTTCGGGAGACAGACACCGGAACTCTTTAAAAAATGACAGGAAATCAACCGCGATTTCTGCTATCGCATAAATATGCATTGTTTGTTTGGAATTAGTGCAGGGTGAATACCACAACTAAAAATTTAAAAATAAAAACTTTTTTGCAAAAAAAAACAACCGACTTCCTTAAAAACACTACAAAGTGAAAAATAACTTTAATTTCGGAAGTCGGTGGCAAAAAAACCATAAATACAGATCCTAAGACACCGACTACCGAAATTAAAGTTATTTTTCACTTTGTAGTGTTTTTAAGGAAGTCGGTTGTTTTTTTTTGCAAAAAAGTTTTTTTTAAGAAGTCGGTTGTTATTTATTTTTTGTAGGTATAGTACTTTTTTAAATCGACATGGACCTGTTTTTTGTAATAAGGAGTCCACCCGCAGATATTGGGTTACTTTTAGCTTAGTGCATGATTCCGGCTTAATTTTAAAATGCGGAAGAAACAAATTGTAGAGAGAAATACAATTTATATTAGTAACGAAAATCTTTTATCGCATTACCGTTCGATTACAAAGAGACATACTTGCAAGTATCTATTAAAGCTTCTTATCCATAACGAGAACAAATAATCTAAGCAATTATTATCTATACACGTCGCAGGCCTGCCTCAAAAATAATTCCCCGTAGAACCCGTCTCCAAGGCACGCAAAACAAAAACAGTGTGTGGCCAGTTTTAAAATTAAGTTCAATTTAGTGGAAACTGCGACGTGCATTGTGCAAGATGAGCTGTTTTGTGGAGAACGAGTTTTTGCACGAAATGAAATACGTCAGTTTTGTGCTGTGATGAAATAGGACTTGTCTGTGGTATTGGGTAAGAAAAGTAGAATGAAAGATAAGAAAATTGGAGTAAAAATATTGTTACTCACATTTTGATCTTCAGAAGCAGGTCAGATTTCAACAGCATCTGCAGAACAGCATTCTGGAATTCATAACAGGATCCCTTACTATTCTCCCGAATTCAAGCATCTCATTGAAATCATATTTTTTTTTTTGGGTGGAAAGTCATCAAATGACTTTTCCCGCTCTTGGCGGAGCGGGCGTGTCAGACTTATACTGTCTAAGCCCCACCCGTGTTCCTTCAGTTGCCTATGCCAAGGTCACGGTCACTCTATAGAACAAATCCGTGACCTTGGCAGATTTTATTGACACCTTTGGATAAATAAATTTATCGTAAGAGATTAAAAGCTCTCAGTGACAGTAATCTCTTAAAATAAAAATATGTTTTTCAGTTTCTAAGGAGGATAGTTTGTCATCTAAGGTAGTCAGATTTACTACAATCATCATCATCATCATCATTTCAGCCGTAAGACGTCCACTGCTGGACTTAGGCCTCTCTCAATTTGAGGGGCGTTGCCATAATCGCCACGCTTGGCAAGCGGGTTGGCGATCGCAGTATGGTGGTAAAATGCATAGAGAACGCTGCTGCCCATTCTCTAGTTAGTCCCTTAGTCGCCTTTTACGACACCCACGGGAAGAAATGGGGTGGTGTTATTCTTTACGTCCGGCACCACACGGTACAATGGACAATTACACAATGTGCTATCATAATTCAGCCTATAATGTTCCCTTGGGACTCCAGCCTTCTCTCAAGAGAGGTAGTGGGCCAAAATCTACCACGCGGGCCCATTGTAGATCAGTTGTCGTCACATGACGATGTGAATTCGAAATTTGGGTTCTAGAACATGCCGGTTTCCTCACGATGTTTTCCTTCACCGTTTTGAGAGCAGTAGTGTGATGAAATAAGTTATACAAAGTGAAGCGCCTGTCTGAGTAAGTCGCGGCGGTTACCACTGAGCTGCAACTGTTCTCAATGTGTTAAGCAGGGCCTTATTTTAGTCTACAGGTAGTAGAAACTAAACAGCTAATCTTTATATATATATAATTCTACTGTACGTGTGTATGTCGCTGAACTCCTCCTAAACGACTGGACCGATTTGAATGATTTTTTTTTGTATGCGTTTGGGTGGCACCCTGGATGGTTTAGATTCACAAATCAGCCCTACAGATGGCAATGCTATCGAGTTCTAGGAAACAGGACAACGTCTGTACGGTCAGCTAGTTCAATATATTAATAAGCTACTTCATTCATTCCCAACATCTAAAAATCAATATCAGCTGACCCATAAAGCCACACCTGCCGAAAAAATCCCATATTGCGCGACAATAACCCATAATTAAGCCCATAACAACATTATAAACACTAATCATAGCTTCACATTGCCGCCATCAGGAAATTTAATAATACGTCCTTGTCAGTCTTTGAACCCCCTTTTTACCAACAACCCTACAAACTTAAGTTTACCGTCCCTAAAACCTACACTCACTCTTGATGTTTAACCGTCAGAGTTGATAATCGAATGTTTTCAAGTTTGACAGGTGAAGGAGGTCGTAAGTTTTCCATAATGACGTCATTGAAGGATGTCCCAAGGCACTTTCGGTATTAAAATGACAAACGTAGGCCGTTATCGAGTATGGAAATCTTCCAATTTATTATACGATAGGTAGTTATTCTATTAGGTAAACAGCTCCGGGTTTAATAGAGTCATCGGGTTTATTAACAAGGGTTGGGTAAACTATATTGTGTGAAGTGTATGTCATTTTTTATAGTTGGTCTATCTGAGTCAATTATGGGTCGTAAGGAATTATGTTGGCTTTGAGTGGCAGGTCGTCAGTCACGCTACGGTTTGTTTTGTGGAGTCGCAGAGTGGTTCTTCAGAAAGAATCGTACGGTTGTGATCCTGAAAATTAAATCGATACTATCGCTAATTTAGTACCTAAATAATATTCAACGCAAAAACCCTTTTCAAATGCATCTCTGGCAAAATTTCGCCTTTTTAAATGATTTTGAACAGTACTATCTATTAGGAAAATTAAGTCATTACTATCGATTTAGCACACAATTGAAATTTTATGCAAAAAACCATTTTCAAGTACCTCTTTGTGAGAATTCCGTCGCTTTTTTTAATGATTGATTGATTTAACAGTACTGTCTTTATATAGTATTAACAAAAGAATGTCTTTATGACCGCGTTCTTCAAACCTTCAGGATTTTGATGTAGTTTTCACTATTATATAGATAATTTATTACAGAAAGTTTACGTGCATAATACATTATATGAAACTTACATAGCATATGCATTGAGCCGATAATGTTCCCACAGCTGGGACACAGGCCTCCTCTCTGTGATAGGGAGAGGGCCGTAATACACGCGTCGATGTCACATGTTTTGAGAGCAGTTAATGGTGACGAAAATAAATACACAAAATAAAGAACCCACTTTTTTTTTTGATGGGAAATCATCAAATGACGTCTCCTGCTCTTGAGCGGAGCGGGAGGGCGTGGCAGACTTTTACTGACTAAAACCCACCCGTGTTCCTACAGTTGCCCATGTGCCAAGGTCACGGTGTCTCTTTCGAACAATCTCGCGACCCTGGTAGATAAAGTGCCCACCTGGGGTCGAACTTAGAACTTTTCTTAAACTTCCATCATCTTGATCATTCTCCTGCCCTCATACCTCATTTATGTGTGGTCGGCGTAACATGTCTTTTTCTTCCAAACTTCTCTATTAAATTAGTCGTCATGTCGTTAGTCACCCCTTTTTTACACGCTCTATATTAGCTTCACTTGTATGTTTGTATGTTTGTTTGTAACCGACTCCTTATAGCGCGATTTTGACCCACTTTAAACGACCAGATTTCATTCAAACTTTGCACACCTGTCAAGGACCGATAACAATGCAATAATTTCATAAATTTGTGCCATTATCCTTGCCAGGGTTACCAGGACAGCAAAAAAACTGTCTTCAAAAATTACGCTAACATACGTCACAAACTAATTTGTGCCATTATCCTGTCCTCGAAAACTACGCTGACATACGTCACAAACTATGCTGACATACGTCTCAAAATTCGAAACACCCTAAAAAATAGAAAATATTTTTTATATCATCATTCAAACAGTCCATCCATCGATTCTTTGGTCTCCCTCTACTCTTATACCTATAGACATTCATACTCAATACCTTCCTCACGAAATTTTTCTCATTCCTCTATCACGTGCCCATACCATGACAACCGATTTCTTATAAAAACTTTTTTACAAAAAAAAAAAACAACCGACTTCCATAAAAACACTACAAAGTGAAAAATAACTTTAATTTCGGAAGTCGGTGTCTTAGGATCTGTATTTATGGTTTTTTTGCCACCGACTTCCGAAATTAAAGTTATTTTTCACTTTGTAGTGTTTTTAAGGAAGTCGGTTGTTTTTTTTTGTAAAAAAGTTTTTATTTTTAAATTTTTAGTTGTGGTATTCACCCGCACTAATTCCAAACAAATAATGCATATTTATGCGATAGCAGAAATCGCGGTTGATTTGCTATCATTTTTTAAAGAGTTCCGGTGTCTGTCCCCGGAACTCATCATCAGATCTATATGAAAATTATATGGGACCATTTCGGAATAAACCCCTTTCGAACAAAAAAAAACCGGCCAAGTGCGAGTCGGACTCCCGCACCGAGGGTTCCGTACAAACCTGTAGGTATAAAGTTTAAAAAAAAATATATATATATTATATGATGTAACTAAAAATTTACGGTTTTCGCAATTTTTCCTTTATCTGTGCTATAAGACGTTGCTTCGTACCAAATTTCAAAATTCTAGATCGACTGGAAGTACCCTTTAGGTTTTGATTCCCTTGCGAGTTTCGAAAATTTGCGGCATAAACGGCTATATCTTTTGATTGCGTTAGCTTAGAAGTTTGATTTTTTCACAGCTCTAAGAAACAGTAGATTAGAGTATTTGATATAAATTTCAGCTTGATACCTCCACGCGTTCGTGAGAAAAAGAGTCTTGACAGACGGACGGACAGCAAAGTGATCCTATAAGGGTTCCGCTTTTTCCTTTTGAGGTGCGGAACCCTAAAAAGAATTTTGCAAATACATCTTTATATGACGGAGTTATGGCCGAACATACATAAAAAAAAAACATATAAACATCCGAATTGAGAACCTCCTCCTTTTTGAAGTCGGTTAAAAATTACATTTAGTAAAGAAATGTCGATGTTTTGTCTACTTGTACAAACCGTGCGAACCAAAGGCGATTCATTAATATTTCACAACTAGCTTCTGCTCGCGACTTCATCCGCGTTAAATTTCTTGCTCCCCAGCTCTCCCCGTCGCCGTCGCATTAAATTGCCTGCCCGGGCGATGCCTTCGTATTTGTGACTGCTTTCTTTTTGCTAGGCTCTTAAGAACGCCTTGTCGTGGAGGGTAGAGTGGAGGGCACTAGACCACGTGGACGGTCACCCATAAGATGGACTGACCAAAATAAAAACTTTTTTACAAAAAAAAAACAACCGACTTCCTTAAAAACACTAAAAAGTGAAAAATAACTTTAATTTCGGAAGTCGGTGTCTTAGGATCTGTATTTATGGTTTTTTTGCCACCGACTTCCGAAATTAAAGTTATTTTTCACTTTGTAGTGTTTTTAAGGAAGTCGGTTGTTTTTTTTTTTGTAAAAAAGTTTTTATTTTTAAATTTTTAGCTGTGGTATCCACCCGCACTAATTCCAAACAATGCATATTTATGCGATAGCAGAAATCGCGGTTGGTTTGCTGTCATTTTTTAAAGAGTTCCGGTGTCTATCTCTGGAGTTCATCATCAGATCTATATGAAATTTATATGAAACCATTTCGGAATAAACCCTTTTCGAACAAAAAAAGAATTTTGTAAATCCGTCTATATATGACGGAGTTATGGCCGAACATACATAAAAAATATATATATATATATAAACATCCGAATTGAGAACCTCCTCCTTTTTGAAGTCGGTTAAAAACCCGCAGTGGGCGATCCATTATATACGTACACCCACAATTCCGAAAATCGGATTGGATGGCGAGAAATCGTGAGGCGAATCACATCAGCCCCTAGTCAAGAAATTTCACGAGGACCACGAACGCTCTGACAAGAGTGTTAAGAAGAAGAAGAAAGGCTCTTAAGGGTCCTGGGTGATATTAAATAGTCTATAGTCTTCCTCGATAAACTGGCGATTCAACACTAAACATAGTTTTTGAAATTAGTCCGTTCAACCAAACAAACTTTTCAGCTTTATAATATTTAGATTTTTATTACAATTAAAAACCTTTCAGTGGACCAACCTTAAAAGAAAGACGTATACTATTGCAGATTTTTTGTAGAACTTTTTAAAAGGAAAAATTCCATCATACATGCTTGTCGCGTTACTTTAACCGTTTACGCAGCGCACGCAACGGAAGCTCTGAAAAGGAATAACTTTTCCCCGTTATTGCAACATTTTTCATTGATGCTCCACTCCTATTGGTCGTATCGTGATATTATATAGCCTATGGCCTTTCTCGATAAATGGGCTACCAAAAACTATATATTTTTTAAATTCTAACCACTGAGAATAACCAAACAAACTCCTCAGTTTTATGATATTAGTATAGAACTCCGTTTCTAGACATTTTTGACCATCTCCAGAAACTTTCATGAATTGGCTGCTATAGGATCGCTGATGTAAGTAATTGAAAAATTGTTGATTAATAAAAAAGAATGATAAGTAAAATATTTGTAGAATAACGTGTAGGATAACATGTGTGTTTGTGTAAGATGATTCAGTGGCAATTTTAGTAGACTTAATTGAGGAAGTGATAAGAAAACATTTCAATTCAAAATCATAAAACCGTTCAATTATTTCTTTGTCTTAGGCAAATATACGTCCAATCATGGGCACACGGTAGGGCCATAAAGCCGGCGTGTGCCACTGTACAAATATCGTTTACTTTATTATTTAATAACTACGGAAACAGTGAGAACGTAATGGTCGACATTGAAAAATTTAAACACTGAGCCTACTATTTGTTTCAACTCGATAGGAAGTCATGAAGTGATGATTCATGAAGCTTGGTGTTTATGAAAACTTTAGTTCTAGCCTACAGCACTCAGAGCCAGTTGTTGAATTTCTAACTTTATTTGACTTTTGGGTAAAGTTCTTAATGTAAAAAGACAACATAGCACCTGACTAAATTGTCAGTTTTGTAAAAAGAACTGTATTTCGATTTCTGTTATGTTCTTTTGAAAAAAATAAACTCGATGGTTTTAACCATACCCAAAGTAAAAAAAATTGCACTCCGGGAGTGCCGGCAGAAGTGAAAACTTGATTATTAACGTTGAGCATGTTTGATATTTTGGAATGGTTAGGGAATAATTTGTTGTTCAATTTCCATATTTTAAGCACTTTATATTCACGAATTTTACGAATACACAACAATGTGATCACTACACAGACGGTCGAGCCATCAGCTGTCACCATCCATGGATGCGCGTGGCACGCTGTAACATAGACGAACATTCGCGCAAGCGCCCTGCGCCGCCTAAACGAAACAGTAGGCCCAGGCATACATTTTCGCCGCGCCGTAGAGAGGGGATAGCTGTCTACTCTCCATCCGTCCTACGCTTTTTCGATCAGGTCACGTGTCCTGACGCGAGTTTAAGATTTTATACCCATTACAGAAAAAGTGCTCAACGCCGCTAAAGAAGTTTTCACTTCAAAAACCTCGTTTTGTAATAAGACCGATAAAGCTTAATAGAAGATGATGCGAAACTATCAGATGAGAAAAAATAACGTCTGCATTTTAAATCACTATAGTTATTTGTACCGTGTGGTGCCGGACGTAAAAAATAACACCACCTCATTTCTTCCCGTGGGTGTCGTAAAAGGCGACTAAGGAACTTACTAGAGAATGGGCAGCAGCGTTTTCTATGCATTTTACCACCATACTGCGATCGCCAACCTGCCTGCCAAGCGTGGCGATTATGGCAAAGCCCCCCAAATCGGGGGAGGCCTAAGTTCAGCAGTGGACCTCTTACGACTGAAAATGATAGTTATTTTAAAGATAAAGTGATATAATGGTGATTATAGTGGTAATGGTGGTGTTGATGATGTGGTATAAAGATAATGTGAAGTATCAAGACATGTTGTTAATTTATTTTGAGCTCTGTTTTTTGTGGCATGCAACTTTAGGTAGGTAATTGAAACAAAACTCTCATGATCGTAAATATTTATGTTTCTTTTTCTGATAAATCTTCATGCAATTTTAATTACCAACTTACTTAACCTAAGTTGCTCAAATTCATAGACAGCACGAAATACACGATCGAGTTTAATAATTACCGTCTCACCTAAACCGAAAACAGAAGGTACCCACCTAAACTAAAAAAAACTCAAACCTATCGCGCTTAAACGGCATTTCCTTACAAAGTAAACACATTTAAGTCCGATTTTTACTGTGAAACGTCACTGGTCAACCCCGCGGCTGTTATTAGGGGCAATATATCAAAATATTGTAAAATGAGGGTAATTTCACCCTTGTTTGCTCTGTCGCGGATAATTTTTTATTTACCCTCCCTTACGTGGAGTTTTTATGGTAATAGTGTCATGTGCTACAAAGCTCACCCATCCAAGCTTTTTGTCAATAATGAATTTTTTAATTGGTAACCCCTTTGACCATTTGGAATTGTGTCAGGTTTGGAGTATGATTCATTCGATTTGTGGTATTGTGGATTGTTTTGGTTATAAAACCTCATTACGCTTCAACAGGGTATAATAGTAAGATATAAGTTATACTTGATCATTTTAATAAGAGTATTAGAAAAGCACAAAAATAATGTAAATGGCATCCTATCAATCAATCAATCTAATCAGCCTCTAACGTTCCCACTGCTGGGACACAGGCCGCCTCTCGGTGAGATGGGGTGAGCTTTGTTCTACCACGACGGTCCAGAGCGTGTTGGTATCACATGTCTTAATTTTATTTTTGTTCTACGACAAGCCGGTTTCCTCACGATATTTCCATCACGTAAGTAAAACGCAACATAAGTCGGGGCCACCAGTGCACTACGGAGCTTATTGCTATCTGCAATATTATATAGATTTGGCCCTTGAGACAAGAAGTATTCCCTACCTTTCCAGCCATTTAAATGAGCCTATATAATTATAACATACTTACACCATCCTCATCAATGAACCTCATGAAAAAAAAAAACTTGTGTAATTGAGACATGCAAATTTAAATGCCGAGGCAAGACATTTTCTACCTGTGTTGCGAGTTTTGTTCGAAAAAGTCACCGTGGCCTTGGCATAGGAAACTGAAACGAACACCGGTGGGTTTTAGTCACTAAACGTCTGACACGCTCGTCCGCTCCACCTTGAGCGGGAGACGTTATTTGACCTTGAGAAGTGTAGCTGAACCTAGCGAACCTGCAACACAAGGCAAAACAAAAAAAAAAAATTTGTTAAGATAATATTTACGAAGATACTGGAACTTTGTTGCCTAAGTCCACTAATTTTTAGTATGGGCCCACTATGCGTCGCCACGCTCGCCACCCCAAAATTTAGGTTTACCCTCGCCTGTAGATGTTTCACATCAAAAAGGCATGATATTTGCATAATTCCTAGTTATAAAAAAAAAAAAAAAAATCATATTCCCCAAATTAATCTAAAGTTGTTAACAGATTACAGTCAATCCGTGTTATTATAACTAAAACACGCAAAATTGACATCAGGGAGGGCCCGTTCTTAATCTGTCCTAATGACGAGTGAATTGCCGTGATATTGTGATTACACGTAATATAACTAAGTAATTAATTATAGTGCCTGTTAGTAAAACGTCTAGTTTTGTTATTTTTGATAAGGGCATTTTGTCGTGGAATTAATGACATTTTTTTGGGCGAACGGATTTGGATTAAATTAGGCACACATACATAGTTTACTAGAAAATTAAACTCAAGGAACGTACTCCCGGGAGGAAAAGTATCTTATGTGTAATTCCAGATTATATATATACTACATGTGTGCCAAATTTAATTGAGATCCCTTCAGCCGTTTTCGCGTGATTGAGGAACAAACATCTAAACATACAAATGACGTTCTCTGCTGGACATAGGCCTCCACCAAGAACCACCACTTTGACTGATTGGGGGGGGGGGCAATTTTAAATACAACAGTCGGCCACCTAATTGCCATTTCATCATATCCATTTCGATTCTACAACTTGAAACTTGAATCAATAAACTTAAAGTCTACACATAAGCACAATAAACCCTAAAAAAAATCTCTGAACATCACACCAAAAGCAAAGACGTCACTCTAAAAAACAAACAACATAAAGCCCACACAGAGATTATTATCACAAATCGCCTAAAACCTGTCACAATATGACCCAAAAAAGACGATTTTATTCATCAGCTATCGCTGCTTGACAACCAACAAAAACACCATTCATTAGCGCGTTCTAATGGGAATAGAACGCGACTTCACTAAAAAACAATATCGTTTTAATACGCTCCGTTTTCCGCTTGAGTGATGGCCCCAAGAGCTTAAGCGACATATTAATTTCGTAGTGAAATATGGCCACTGATGTCGTTTGGGTAAGATAGCCTTCATAGAGGCTATAATGAAGGCTGGAGGCCTATACTTAGATTCTCGAGTGTTTTTTTTTTTTTAAATTAGGTATTAAAGAATAACCGTATTGCACCTTGCGTTCGATAGGGAGTTAATAAAGCCAAGCCTTCATGAAATGTACTATGCCTTAGCACGTCTGTAATCTGTTGTTAGAAGAGCAGATGATGATTTTGACTATCATCTCAGTAAAATTAGTAATGGGCTTTGCAAAAAGTCTACTTATGTATATGGTATATGGTAGCACGAGACATGTGATAACACAAAAAGTATGTTCTGTTATTTGCAGTACAGTACCTCTTCACATACTGCAATTAAATGACACAACATTCAAAATGTATAATACTTTACGATTATACTATATCTTTACACAGTTATAAAACAAAGGCGCTTCCCGCGCTTATACGCTTAGATCTATTACTAGCTAACTAGGTACGCAACTGATTTCAATGCGGTTTTCATCAATAGCCGAAGTGATTCAAGAAGAAGGATTATATGTATAATACGCGAGCGAAGCCGCTGGTAAAAGCTTGTATGATTATAAATTAGAAAGAAGAAAGAAAGAAAAATACGTTTATTTGCGGTAAATATGACGCAAAGACAAACTAAACACAACACAAATATTAAAAAAATAGCTGGGGAAAATATGCGTCAAATCCACGCAAAACGGCCATCGCTCAGCATAATACTGCGACTCTGTGCGAAACAGAGCCCCAGCGCTGGTTTTCAGCGACAGCCGGCGCTGACGTGTGACGTCGGACGGTGCAGCAAATCATGACAAAAAAAAAGTAACAATACTAAATCTTAAATAACAAAATATTAAAAGGTAAATAAAGAGTAGAAGAGATACAATTTTAAAACTTAAACGATAAAAAACACATTATTATAAAGTGGCAACAATTCGTTGCAACAGCAATATGACACACGCGCCGGCGCGGGCGCCGCCGGATATTATTTATCTGTGCCATTCTTGACAGAGTCCATGCATAATGTTTGCATAATAAATTAAACATAAGTGATGTACCTAACTAATATTTTACTTAAAATATGATTTAAAAGAGTAGCCACGGAGTTCCTTGCCTTTGCGTCTCCATAGATACCTTCTACGCTTTAAAATGAGCAACTAGCTGCATATTTCTGACTGACCGACTCCTTGAAAATACAGAAGTACATGGTTTAATCGAAATAAATGCTTTATGTTTGAGTTTGTATGTAATTTTGCAAGTTCCCTTCGAGAAAAGTATCTATACTTTTTTTTCTGGATGGGAAATCATCAAATGACTTCTCCCGCTCTGGGCGGAGCGGGAAGGCGTGTCAGACTTTTACTGACTAAAAACCCACCCGTGTTTCTTCAGTTACCCATGTGCCAGGGTCACAGTATCTCTTTCGAACAATCTCGCGACCCTGGCAGAAGTATCTATACTTAATATTATAAAGCTGAAGAGTTTGTTTGGTTGAACGCGCTTATCTCAGAAACTACTGTTTCGAATTATTGTATTTTACTGTTGTGTAACCCATTTATCGAAGAGGAGCTATTGACTATATATATAACATCACTCTAGGAACCTTAGGAGCCGAGCAAAAAGAAAAAAAGTCAAGAATACGAAGACCGCGTACGGACAGGCGATTCTTTGCTATGCGCAACAGGGAGAGTCGGGGGAGCAAGAAATTTAACGCGGACGAAGTCGCGAGCAAAAGCTAGTTATTAACCAGCTAGTTGCTAGTTGTTACCTTTGAGTGTAACGTGTGGTGCCGGACGTAAAGAATAACACCACCCCATTTCTTCTCGTGGGTGTCGTAAAAGGCGACTAAGGGACTTACTTGAGAGTGGACAGCAGCGTTCTCTATGCATTTTTGAACTGTATGTGTATAGTCATAAGTCAATTCATTATGTTCTGTGTGCTTAGTGAGGGTACCGGCAGTAATAAACTAGCTTTGGAGTAAGACGGTTGTTTCCTTCGTATCGACATACCATTTGGCGACGAGTTTTTTTAATCTACCCACGTAATTATAGAAAATGTCGAATTACATCGGAAATTTGAGCATTTTTGACTATAAACTGCACGAATGGGAAGTTTTTCATGGCAGACTGACGCAGTTCATCAAGCTGAACAACATTTCAGACGTCAACAAGAGTGCAGTGTTGTTGACGCATTTGTCAGACGAATCCTACCGTTTGGTTCGGAACCTAGTGCATCCGAATAAGCTCGAGGGAAGCAGCTATAATGAGCTAGTGAATGTACTCAACAATCACTTCACGCCAAAGAGGTCAACATTCGCCGATAGGGCGAAGTTCTACGAAGCGACGAAATCCGACGGTGAAAGCATCGAGGAATGGGCTGCGCGGCTGCGAGGGCTAGCCGTGTACTGCGATTTTGGATCAGAGCTGGACACGCTCCTGCGTGACCGGTTCGTTCTAGGCTTCAGAACGGGACCTGAACGTGACCGATTGTTCGAGAGTGACTCAAAAACCCTGACCTTTGGGCAGGCCCTAGAAGTCGCTCAGAGGGCTGCGTGTGCACGACAGGCACGCTCCGACGTCGTGGTTAAGGAAGAGCAGGTGTTTTATGCGAATGCAGGAGGACGCCGCGACGCGCGCGGGGCCGCTGCTGACACGAGCGGAAGTCGAGCGGCTGGCGCCGCCGCCGGTGGTGCCGCGGCTGGCCGTAAAATTGATGACGGCGAGCAATCACGTTGTGCAGTGTGTGGTTTAAAAAATCATAATGCGTCTCAGTGTAGATTTAAGAACTATAAGTGTCTTATTTGCGGCCAAAAAGGTCATTTAAAAAAGTTATGTGCGGTAAAGAAGTCAAATTTGCATAATATCGGCACGGAGGAAGCAGATACGTCTAAAGAAAATGTTTGTAAAGAGTGTGAACTTTATAACTTGAGGTATGTTGACTATAATCCTATTAAAATTAGTGTTAATGTGAACAATATAGACATGAGTATGGAGTTAGATACTGGGTCAGGAACCACAGTTATTTCAGAATCGTTGTATTTACTTAATTTTTCAAATTTAATTTTACATAAAAGTGAGCTTAAGATGTGTTTATACAATGGCCATAAAATCACGCCCAGAGGATATTTTATAGCTAAAATATCATATTCAGGTTTATGCGAAAACATAAAAATGTATGTAATAGAAAACGGTGGCCCACCCCTATTGGGTCGTGATTTCATGGCAAAATTCCGAATATATTTTGCAACAGCAAATAACAGCATAGTTTGTATGAATAAGAACATTGACGAAGTGCAACGGTTGTTGGACCAATATCCAGATATTTGGAAAGACGAACTAGGTTGTTTTAATAGGTTTAAGGTCGATTTACAGATAAAAGACAACGCCACACCGAAATTTTTTAAGCCTCGGCCCGTGCCATTTGCTCTGAAAAACAAAGTCAGTGCAGAACTGGACAGGTTAGTTAGTTTGGGGGTACTCGTGCCGGTAAATTACTCAGAATACGCTACACCTATAGTTCCGGTTTTAAAACAGGATGGAAAATTAAAAATTGCAGGTGATTTCTCTTGTACACTGAATAAAGACTTGAAAGTGGACAAATATCCTTTACCACGAATAGAGGAAGTGTTTTCAAAGTTGGGTGGAGGGGAAGCGTACAGCAAAATTGATTTGAGCAACGCCTATAACCAATTCAGCTTATCAGAGCAATCCCAACATTTGACAACCATTAATACACACAAGGGGTTGTTTGCTTACACTCGTCTAGTTTATGGTTTGGCCAATGCTCCAGCTATATTTCAACGAACAATGGAAACATTGTTATCCGGTATAGAGGGAGTAAGTATTTGGCTAGATGACGTCTGTATCACGGGCAAAACAAGAAAACTACATTTGTCTAGATTACGAGAGGTATTAAGGAGAATACAAGACGCAGGATTGCGTCTTCAAAAGGACAAATGTGTGTTTTTTAATAGTAGTGTGACGTATCTAGGTTACGTAATTGATAAGAACGGGTTGAGAACGTGTCCAACTAAAGTCGAGGCAATTCTAGATGCACCCGCGCCTACCAACGTATTAGGAGTAAAAAGATTTCTAGGCGTAGTAAATTATTACAGGAAATTTATTCCAAGTGCTTCGTCTGTACTGAGTCCGCTGAACGAATTGCTGCGCACAGGCGTAGAGTGGCAGTGGGGCGAACAGCAGCAAGCTGCATTCAATAGCGTTAAAAGCGAGCTGGCGAGCGAGCGTGTGCTGGCGCATTTCCAGCCAGACGCACCGCTGGTACTAACGGTAGATGCGGGGCCGTGCGGCCTCGGCGCTGTACTCGCGCACAGGGACGTGGATGGCCGGGAGCGGCCAATCGCGTTCGCTTCACGATCGCTGACGGCGAGTGAAAAGAACTATAGTCAAATTCATAAAGAGGCGACGGCTATTATATTCGGGGTGAAACATTTTCACCAATATCTTTATGGCTGTCAGGAGCCTTTTATTTTGAAGACGGACCATAAGCCCCTGTTATCAATTTTTGGCAAACGAAATCTTATATCCGTCACGGCCGCTCTGCGTCTACAGAGGTATGCAATAATTCTAAGTGCATACAACTATACGGTACAGTACGTAGACGCTAAAAACAATCAAATAGCTGATTATTTTTCGCGGTCGCCGTTATCAGTAGCGGTCAGTGATAACGATAAGCTAGAGGACGGGTCTTCAAAGTATTTTCTTTTCTTAGACGCCAGCGTAGAACCGGTTTTGTTCGATGATATTAGACGGGCTACTGCCGCCGACAATGTACTGAAAACAGTTATAAAATATATGAATAATGGTTGGCCAAGGAAAATACAATGTAAATCAATATCGCCGTACTTTCATTGCAAAGTGGATTTAGAAGTGATCGATGGTTGTTTGTTTCGCGGTCACAGAATAGTAATTCCGGATATTTACAAGGACAAAATGTTGAAGGAATTGCATTCGGCACATTTCGGAATCGTTAAGACCAAGAGTGCAGCTCGTAGTAGAATGTGGTGGCCGGGGATCGATGCCGATATCGAGCGATGGGTGGGAGCGTGCGCCGCGTGCGCCAGCGTGCGCAGTGCGCCGCCGCGCACGCCGCCCGCGCCCTGGCCGCGCCCCCCGGCCGCCTGGCACCGCATACATATTGACTATATGTCTATAGGGCAGCTAGTGTACCTTATTGTTGTGGATGCGTATTCTAAATGGCTTGAATGTGTTCAAATGGATCGTGGCACTTCTACCAATGCTCTTATTCAAAAATTGAAAGATATGTTTTCAAGGTTCGGTGTGCCGTATGTTATTGTATCAGATAATGATGCTAAAATTAGCTCAACGGAATTTCGCACATTTTGTCGAGTCAATGGAATTGAATATCTAAATTCGCCTATTTATCATCCTGCCAGTAACGGGCAGGCAGAAAATTCTGTTAAAACTTGTAAAAAGATGATAAAGTGCATGTTCGCAGAAGATAGATTAAGTCAAAAAGATATTCAGGAAAAGTTACAGGGTTTATTGTTTGATTTCAGGAATACTATTCATTGTGCAACTGGTGTAACGCCAGCTATGTTAATGTTAGGACGGAATTTAAGATGTAGGTTGGATTTGATTTTACCAGAAAAAAATAATTTTGTTGAGAACACCGACCAAACAACAATGAAATGTAAGAGATGTTTTCAAGTAGGACAAACTGTATGGGCGAAATGGTTTATCGCGAGAAAATGTATTTGGAGTATAGGTGTCGTTAAAAGGATTATAGGTAATAGAATGTATGAAATTTATTTTAATGATTACGGAACCAGCTGTAACAGACACATAGATCAAATAAGAAAATATACTATTTCGCATAATAGTGAGGTAGCAGTTGTTAGTCCGTCGACAGAAGGAGCGCCCGTTGTCCACAATGTGCCAGATTACAATGCACGGCCTGTGTTGCCGTCGGGCGCTCCATCGTCATCGCCACCGCAGTCTCCATCCTCCGCATCGTTATCTAATGAGCGATCTTCCGTGACTTTGGCATCGCCAGCGTCCCCAGTTCCATCCGCTAGCACCATGGAGCAGAGGGAGAGGGAAGTCACGGCTGACCGTGACAGGAATACCGTAGCAATAAGTGCTGACAAGATGAGAGAACAGAGGGGTTCGGACGATGAGGATTGGGAGGAAGCTTGCGATGTGATGGAAGGCAGAATCCGACCGGATGAACGGAGTGTTGATTCAAATGAGGATATAAATTCTAATGATGTAAACACTAGTCCGGACGGACGTTCTAAGAGGTTTAGGAAACATGTTTGTTATAAGAAATATTTTAAATAGATTAGTATTGATAAGAACACATGTAAAATCTTTTAAGAATGTCTTTTATTATTGTTACAGGTATTGAAATTAATGTTGGAGGGAGATGAACTGTATGTGTATAGTCATAAGTCAATTCATTATGTTCTGTGTGCTTAGTGAGGGTACCGGCAGTAATAAACTAGCTTTGGAGTAAGACGGTTGTTTCCTTCGTATCGACATACCAATTTTACCACCATACTGCGATTGCCAACCCGCCTGCCAAGCGTGGCGATTATGGCAAAGCCCCCCAAACTGGGGGAGGCCAAGTCCAGCAGTTGACGTCTTACGGCTGAAATGATGATGATGATGATGACCTTTGAGTGCCAGAACGACTTAAACTAACTTAAATTCATTTTACGGACCACTATTTGCCTGCGCAATGACTGCTCGCTCGGAACCTTCCTTTAACTCGTTAATTTATCTCTGCCTATCCCACATTTTGAGCAGCATATAAACAAAGCACCCACGAATTGATTGTCTCATCAAGGGCTCTTAATAAGGAATCTGACGCGTCACTATAATTAACTCTGTAATCAGTTTTAAGTGATAATAACGGCATGCGGGTACTGTTACATTGTTTGTTTTTTTGTAAACCGTACGTTCACCCTATTGTCTTTGGGCTGATGATGATTGGGCAATGAGTGGAGCTCTTCATTATAGAATAAGCTCTAGGGGGTTAATCAATCTGCCGGAAACAGCTGTACTAGTATGTTTTACGGAGCGACTCCCTATCTGACCTCAACAACCCAGTCACTGGGTAAAACGATACCTCTTGGTAAGACTAGTTGTCAGACTTTCGGTATTCTGACGACTCGTAACGACTGTTAAAGATCTATGATTGGCAGCCGGGACCAAAGTCTTAACGTACTTTCCGAGAGGTACGGAGCGGTCTTGGTAAATAAAGATGATCACCCATCTACGGATCAACCTAGGCAAACGTAAATTAACCTTAATGATCAACCCATGATAAATCAAGCTCTAGAAATTTTGGAAATTATATCAATTGTTGTATGCAAATATGATAGTTACTACCCCAGAAATAGTTAACCACGTTAGTATATTTGGGTGTCGTCTAAAAAGGCGGAAATCGTGCCGATTCTACTGTGGACTTGACTTAAACTTAATCCCTCTAGAAACATTTCATTATAAGTAGGAAGGCAAGGCTCATAAATGACTTTCACTTTTAAAAACTTATCTGATCTAATGGAGACCAAAGCTCCTTACTCTGCGAGGTCTAATTCTCCAAACCTTAAATTTATGTCAAAACGTCATTTTTAATTTTTTACTTTCATGAGTTACTAAGAGTGTTTGTGGTTGTGAAACAAGGAAATAAAACCTAATATTTGCTTTTAATATTTAGGTAAACGTTGAAACAGACGAGATAGCTTTTCAAAAGTAGTTTCGATAGACTAATTCCTTCGTTTTCTTCGAATTTAGTAACCGACTTCAAAAAGGAGGAGGTTCTCAATTCGGATGTTTATATATATATTTTTTTAATGTATGTTCGGCCATAACTCCGTCATATGTAAACGGATTTGCAAAATTCTTTTTTTGTTCGAAAAGGGTTTATTTCGAAATGAACCCATATAAATTTCATCTAGATCTGATGATGAGTTCCAGAGACAGACACCGGAACTCTTTAAAAAATGACAGCAAATCAACCGCGATTTCTGCTATGCATTGTTTGTTTGGAATTAGTGCGGGGTGGACACCACAACTAAAAATTTAAAAATAAAAACTTTTTACAAATAAAAAACAACTGACTTCCTTAAAAACACTACAAAGTAAAAAATAACTTTAATTTCGGAAGTCGGTGGCAAAAAAACCATAAATACAGATCCTAAGACACCGACTTCCGAAATTAAAGGTATTTTTCACTTTGTAGTGTTTTTAAGGAAGTCGGTTGTTTTTTTTTTTTTTTTTGTAAAAAAGTTTTTGCTTTATAAATTTTATATGATACTATAAATGTATGTCCAGAGGCTACCCTTGAAATGAGCTACCGATTTCAAACCCGAAACCGCAGACAAAAAAAAACTCACCGTTTAACCCTAAAATGATTTACAACCTAGAAGACTAATAATAATTTTCCACCAACCCAACCCTTACATAAATCGATTTAGAGAACAATAACACCATTTTACGACACCACTAACAAACCAACAAACATCAATTTATTCGCAATAAAAAAACGACAATAACGAAGAAAATAAAAAGCCAGTTACCAACGATTTTAGTAGATTTTAAGATAGTTAAGCCACAGTAGATAAATATACAGTAAAACATCTTCATACAAACGTGCCGCTTTCGGTTTGAATGTGTGCGTGCGCGCCGCGCGCCATGTCGGCACGCGATTTCACGCACACGCTAGCATAATATATGGGGGAATAAGGTGGCGGCAGTGCGGGCTGTGCAGCGCGACTGTGAGCACGCGCGTACGCTACATGACCGCTTGCGTTTGTCAACTCTCGCCGGCGCGGGTGGCGGACACTTGTCGTAAATTACGAGTATCATGACTTTTCTCGGTATCAAATTTGTAACTTAGTATAATAAATGTTATGTGAATAAAAGCTTTTTATTTTTACTAAATTTATAAATTGGTAAAATATTCAATCATAATATGCTTTTTATTTTATAAATTTAGATCAAGTGTATTTAATCAATATTTTCGAACAAGCAGTGTTCGAAAATATTAACTAAAAGTAAAAGTGACAACCCTGGGTATCAACGCAAGAGTAGGCTAATAACTCGGCGGGCGGCCTTAGATAACCTACTGTATATTTATCTACTGTGGTTAAGCTTAATAAAGGAGTTGTAAAATTAATTATCCAATCGTTTGTTAAGAAAAAGAGAGAAAAGTTAGTCGTGGTCATATGTACCCGTACATTTAGTTTGAAAACAATAAAAATCGTGAACAACCAATGGTTCGTTGATTGAGAAAGATGACTGCTAGCTGTGAGAACGATGTTCGTCAGATTATAAGGGCGTTTTAGAGTTTACGACTGGCATTAAAGTTTTAATTGGGTTTTTAAGTTTGTAATGGCGGAGTGTTAATGGACTGTACTATGATTTTGTCCGTTACCGGAGCAACGGATTGGTTTCCTTATAGTGAGTATACTACACCTCCGTTTGGCAAATCTTCTGCCTAGATTTTACCAGTCACCTCTGCGTATTCCATTGCATATTTTTGGAACGAAGTTCCTTATCGCGCGTTGTGAAAGGGGGCTAGACGGAAAAAATTCTTACGAAAAGTTGTTACGACATGCTTTAACCAAATTCAAAAAAAGGACGAGGTTTCTCAATTCGACCGTATATATTTTGTATGTTTTGTTTTTTTGTTGTGAGTAGAGAGGGAGAGAGGGGGAGAGGGGGAGAGGGGTGAGGGAGAGAGGGGGAGAGGGGGAGGAGGAGATGTGGAGGGGGAGGGGAGAGAGGGTTGAGGGAGAGAGAGAGAGAGGGAAAGAGAGAGCGAGGTAGAGAGAGAGGGAGAGAGAAAGAAATAGGGAGAGAGAGAGAATATTTTTGTTGAGTGTATAAAGGTTTTTTGTACATAATAAATAATTAAAAAATTATAACTATTATGAATCCTGGAAAGGAACTTCGTTCCATCCGGGTGTCCCTTGACACCTCTAAAGTTTTTTCAACTTCCTGTGTATATGTTACCGGCCAAACCCGTTTTTAGTACGAACTAATTTCGCCTAGGCCAAACCAGTTCTCTCTTCTCATCAAATGACTCTACATGTTTATGTGTATCAGTTTACAACGGTTAAAGTTTCACATTGGAATGATACCGTGACACTACATAGCTAATTTTTACCCCTTCAGTGCTGCTGACATCTCTTTGAGGCGCGCGTGGAACACTACGCGCCGTCAACCCGAGCCTGGTCCTTACCGAGCGGCGAGCTACCCATTGCTCGCCGACCGCAAGCTCGCGCCTACGGTGGCCGGAAGTCCACTTTTGACTACCGACGCCCGGAGAGTCTCCTCCTGCGGCGGCTAGGGACGTGAGGGCGCAGAGACTGCCACTCCCTCATGCACCCCGCCTCCTCCTTCTCGAGTATTACTGCTTCGCAGAAGGAGGTGACAGCTTCCCATGCCCTCTCGCTCCGTACCATGGCTCGCACCAGGGCTGGACGCGAGAGGTCGCCGCCGGCGATCGCCTCCACGAAGACACGGCGGTGCTCCGCCCAGGCAGGGCACACCTCCACCGTACTGTAGTAGGCTGTACCTGCTGTTTTATTTGACTTTTCTGCATAGGTCTATACAAGTTTGTTCTATCGCGTGTAGGGAGAACTAGTTTGATCTAGGCGAAACTAGTTCGTCCTAAAATTGAGTTCGGCTGGTAACATATAATTTCCATGGTTGGCTTTACTTTTCTACAGTATAAAACTGTAGATAACTTGATTTAGGCATCAGTTCATCCAAACGGCTTTTCTGATACTGAATTTTAATTGATCTTTCCTTCCTTCACTTGTGGTGTCGGACGAAAAGAATAGCACCATCCTAATTCCCCGTGGGTGACGTAAAAGGTGATTAAGGGACTTACCAGAGAATGGGCAGCAGCGGTCTGTATGCATTTTACCACCATACTGCGATCGCCAACCCGCCTGTCAAGCGTGGCGATTATAGCAAAACCCCCACTTTCTGGGAAGGCCGATGTCCAGCAGAGGACGTCTTTCGGCTGAAATAATGGTAATGATGATCTTTCCTTACCTGCCGTGTGGCATCTCTGCATGTAAAATAGGTATGTTACAGGCAAAGATGCCACGGTTTTGAAGGCTACGATTTTGTTTAGAGAGACAATTCGAGGGCAAATCGTGTCTTAAAGCAAAATCGTAGCCGTATCGTCCCTTCTAAAGGTAATTCTGAACCGATAGTTACATGAGTCACTCATTAGTTGCAAGCTGTGCTTTAATCAGTGAGAATAACGCGTAATTAGTTGATGTGGAGCAAGAGAGCGCTCTCACGGCGGCAGGCTTTGACTAGTTGACTTCTGTCTCTGTTTGGCACATGCTAATTGTGGTATTGGTAGTATATAAAAGATGTTATAGGAATTTTATTGGCAGGGTCTGCTTATTCCTGCCAGCGTCACGGATTTGTTCTTTAGAGTTGCCGTGGCCCTGGCAAAGGCAGATCAGTGGTGGCCCAGTGGTAACGGCCGCGACTTACGAGTAGGTCGTGAGTTCGAACCCAAGCAAGTGTTTTATTTTGTGTAAATTATTTCATCGCCACTGCTCTCAAAACGGTGAAGAAAACATCGTGAGGAAACCGGCATGTCTTAGAACCAAAAATTCGAAGACATGTGATATCTACCAACCCGCACTGGGCCCGCGTGGTGGATTATGGCCCACTCTCTCTCACCGAGAGGATGCCTGTGTCCCAGCAGTGGGGACAATATAGGCTGATAGGTACCGAAAAGATGTTATAGAAATATTTAAGAGTAATTTAAGAGTTACTGTGGCCCTGGCACAGGCTACTGAAGGAACACGGGTGGGTTTTAGTCAGGAAAAGTCTGACACGCCCAACTGCTCCACGCAGAGCCCACATAAAAAAAAGGATCTGCTTAGTTCACTTCATGGTCATTATTATTAGCATATAACAGTCACTTATATAAGACGTAGGCCTCTCCAATTGAACGTCATCTAACTTGATCCTCGGATTCTTTTATCCAACTGCTACCGGCCTCCCTGCACCCACCATCCAGTCATTAGCACAAAAAGAATCACTATGCAAGATTTTCACTCTCCGATTATTTTTGCGACGATGAATATATAAATGATAGTTCGATGGGGTGACATTATGGGCCCGCTATGTAGACATTGAGTTTTTAAAGATTGTTTAACATTTGCTTTTCATGAGTGTGATTGTTTTAGCGAAATGAAATGACCCTTCTTCCTAAGTTAGGTGGCTGAAGAAGACATCACCAACAAGGAATGAAAAGAAGAACAAGGGAAGCTAAAAGAAAATAAGCTCGCAGGTACTACAAAGTTAATAAACCATTCTACTCGCATGGTTCCCGTTTACAAATAACATCGCCCTTTCGCGCCCCATGGGGGTCGTAGGTGGCGACTAAGGGATTGTACCGGGGGGACGAGTGGCTGTCAAATAATTCTGTACCGATCTGAGAAAGAAGGATACCTAAAGGGCCTTTGAGAAAGTCCTAAAAGTGAAAAGTGGAAGTTCACAAATTTTCGTTACAGGAATCGACTTAACCAACATTATCCGTAAAGCCCCAATCATTAAAAACGACAAAATAGAAAGTGAAAAACACGACGAAATTTTTGAACGTTTGAACTTGTTTTTTCGCTTTTAGTCCATAATTTCAAACACTAAAAACTACAACACTTCAAATTATACCCAAAGGCTTTCTTTCATCGGTCTTATTAGCTTCTATTTTCTAATTAACAGATTCCTGTCCTTATCGAATAAAACAAAGTCGCTTTCCGTGTTTGTACTCTTGATCTTTAAACTACGCAATGGAGTTTAATGCTGTTTTCATCAATAGACAAAATTATTCAAAAGGAAGGTTTATATATACAGTACACGGCCAAAGCCGCTGGCAAAAGCTAGTAATAAATAATTCCATCCATATTAAGATTATAAGTAACCCATCAGCCCTTATCTCTCAACGCCATATTTCCCATTGTTATTGACACCAAATAACATTAAATAAATCATAAGCCACCTTTACCGATACAGTTGCGCCTGCGCCACCATGAAACAATACACATCAATGTTAACGATTTATTAATTGCGATGCGACAGCACAAAGGGCGGAAGTCAAAGATTACACTCAGTAGAAAACAGACAGGTCATAACTTTGGTATCTTCAACATTTTATTACCTGTGCGAAGTTATTTTGTCAGCATACTATAAGAATTTTTGTCAGTAGATCGGAACAGATATATGAAAATTTATATTAAATTAGCTTTTGCTCGCGGCTTTGCCCGCGTGGATGTCGAAAATTATCTCAAGAGTATGTACTACCGGAATAAAAAGTATCCTGTGTACTAACCCAGGTAACCTTTCACAGAAATCCGGTCAGCCATTAAGGTGGGAATATCCTTTCTTAGCGGATGCCTACGCCATAATAACTATCTGCGTGCCAAATTTCAGCGCCATCCGTTGTGTGGTTTGAGCTGTGTGTTGATAGATCAGTCAGGAACGGTTACCTTTTATTTATATAATTCTTTGCATTTGTGGAAACATTTCAATTACAATCCTATCATCAAATATTTGGCCTTCGAGCCGGATCAATGACAGAAGCAAGAAGATTTAAGACATCCAGTATTCAAAGGAGTATTTAGGCGTTCCCCTGTACGTCTAGAGAGTTATAACAACCTTCAAGATGTCGCTATTGTATTTGTTTGTAACAACCAACATACTAACCGTATTGTGGAACTTTGCATCTCTCATTCCCATACACCACCCTTTAAAGATCCACAGGCAACGCTGTCACGCGTCAACCCATCTCTTTCCCCACCTGATCTATGTCACCATTGCGTGTGCGCACATGCGGGCCCCAGCAGTTATCAGTCCATCTCTGCTACGGACAATTGGTAAAAAAGGCCCCCGACACTAAATTCACAGTAAATTGCTAAAACAGTTTGAGTTTGATTCGTCCGATGCGTTTACGATTCCGTACGAAGATTGAAAAAGATTGCTCTTTTTAGTAAATGCGGGTTATTGGATTTTTTTGTGTTGTTTAACGTATTTTTGATCAAGTTTATAGGTATGGTGGTAATGTTTAAACAATGGTTTTACATCAGTTTCGCTGTGGATCGCCAGATGTATCACATAGCATAACATCAGGCCTTTGTTTCTCGAAGAGGTAGGTAGAGATGCACCTCAAGTACTGTCCACATCTCGCTAGTTATGATTAAGTCCTATGTAGGGAATGTCTAAATATCATCAAAATCTAGTCACAGACTAATCTCGGCAACAATCAGATGCCAAAAACTTGTTAAAAATGTATGGAAAGTCAAGGTATTTTGGACAGATTAAAACTGAAATCAGAAGTATAAACGTTAAAATTATAAAAATTGTCCCTTAGATGTCAAATCATTCATTTTTTTTTTCAATTGATCAATCGAATCATCGAAAAAACTGCAATCGAGGTACTGTTCTCAAAAAATCTGATTGACGGAAGATGGATCCAGTAAATCTTTATGGCCCTTATAAGAATGCAGAATCGACTTTTAAGAAACCCACAAAAATAACGACTTGGCATTTTGATAGATTAGGTAATCTTTCATAAATATTGTAATGACTCAAAACCTCTATTAATAATTTTATATTTATTTCTGATCATATCGCCATATGCGCAGATCGATCACAGACAGGCAGACCAAACATTATTTATTTATAAGTTCAATAACAAAAAACAAAATTTAATTAAAACATCATCAATATACAATATCATTTCAATCTAACCCTTCGAATGCGACCGTACAAATTAGAGGCCGGAAAAAAAATTCAATAACCCTCCAGTGGGCACCGATCGGCAATATCAATGACGTTTAACCCTAAACATAATCGAGTCTGAATCGAAACTACCTCAGGGACATCGGGTCTGTTGTGCCCGTAAAATTGCCGAGTATTTTTTGCAATAAAATTGCTCCCCAGCTTTAAAGGGGGTCGTTCACGCCCCGGGCGGTTAAGGGTTACAGAGCTGTGTTGACGTATTCCGAATGATTTCGTGTAAGTAGGGATAATACTGTTGGTAACAGGTAAGCTATGGAAATGCGAAGCTTTTGTACGATATCGATATTTTCTTAGCTGAAGTTTTCTTTAGATTTTCACATGGGAATGTAGGGATGGAATTACTGGAGGTAAATGTATCAAAAATAAATTAGGTGGAAAAACTTAGGTATGAGATCAGATTAAAAGATAAAACATAGTTTTTTTTTTTGTATAGTTCTTTAAGGCTTGGTAACTGATGTACATGTTTAGATACGTTTTTCAAAAAAAAAAAAGTTCGCTAGAGTAAATACGTTGAATAAATACAACCATACAAAATGTATTCAAAACTAACAAAATCTTCAAAGCACAATACCACATCAAAACGGTTAACCCTTACAATGCGAGAGCATATTTTCCGCGGGGCGATCCCGCGTGTCGCCTAAACGACCCCATAATTGATAAGTAAAGGAAAAGAAGAGTACCGCCTTATACATATTTATGAGATCCTAAAATTGCTACGGGACCATGCGAACGGGAGCACTTGCGCCCATTGCCGTCTCATTATGTTTTTAGGGTTCCTTTGTTATCGCCACTTTGATGTCTGTTACAGAAATCGGCAGAAGGATTTCCTTTAGTTTGCATGATTTCGAAGTTTGGGGGTTAAATTGTGAGTGAAAAATTGCGTGCACGAGTTCTGCTTTTTGGGAATTGGTTTTCCAATATACTTTTTGTATTTTATTTTATATATCTACGTGAATCTGTGATACATTTTTGTTTCTTGTTTTTGAGAAACACATAAACTTGGCTTTAAAAAATATTTTAGTTACGTCTAATTCCACATCGTTCACCTATCGATTACCTACTTATGTCAAATATGAGTTGGGAATTACTCAGATATTTTGACATCAATATTCAGGATAGCATTGAACACCAATAGAAAAACAAGGCGGCCTCTTAACACAGTTCCTACACCCAGCATCCTCTAACATAAAGCGAGTTTATAAACGCTGAGCCCGACGATGCGTTCAAAAACCACAATAAACGGCAACTTTATAGGTAAAACAAGAAAGCGACACTCACCTTGCGACAATAATCCATTGTTGAACGTTTTCTTTGCTCTTTTTATAATCCACGCTCGTTTTTGAACGTGCTAAATGAAACGCTTGGCGACGTTCTTATTTTGAATTGTTGGGGGGTACAAAGGGCGATATACGGTAATGTGGTTAAGAGTTTTTGCCTGTCGCAATGGAGGGTTATTTTTTTATTTTTAATGTTTATTATAGTTGATGAAACTTTTTTTATGCCGTAGATAAATCATTATGTAGGCTTTTTGTAATAAAATACTCATAAATAGGAGGACCTACATCATTCTGAACATTTTCCATAAGGCTTTGTAGGACAGGACCAATTGGAAGTGGGCACCAAGGCTTCTGACGTTTCATAGGTACCTATTTTTATATGAAACTAGCTGACCCGACAGACCTTGTCCTGTCTCTTTGATGATATTTGAGCACGCATTCTGTCAATTCTATCTCAAATGTCATGTTATATTCAAAAAGTTTACATTGTCCTATTATATGGTTGTTAAGTATTCTTAAATAAGTGTTCTTAAATTTTTTAATTTTCCGCGCCATTTTTTAATTTTTTAGGGTTCCGCTTTTTCCTTTTGAGGTGCGGAACCCATCCATTATAGGATCACTTTGTTGTCCGTCCGTCCGTCCGTCCGTCCGTCTGTCAAGACCCTTTTTCTCAGGAACGCGTGGAGGTATCATGCTGAAATTTATATTAAATACTCAAGTCTACTGTCCCTTGGAGCTGTGAAAAAATCAACCTTCTAAGCTGACGCAATCAAAAGATATAGCCGTTTATGCCGCAAATTTCCGCAAATTTTCGAAACTCGCAAGGGAATCAAAACCTAAAGGGTACTTCCAGTCGATCTAGAATTTTGAAATTTGGTACGAAGCAACGTCTTATAGCACAAATAAAGGAAAAATTGCGAAAACCGTAAATTTTTAGTTACATCATGTAATAAAAATATTTTTAATAATTTTAAACTTACTATCCCTTTCCTCATGAACACGTAGAGGTATTAAACACTACAGGTTTGTACGGAACCCTCAGTGCGCGAGTCCGACTCGCACTTGGCCGGTTTTTTCTTTCATAAGAACCTTCTACTGACAATTACAAACACAACAAAAAAAAAAAAACTGAAATCGGTCCAGCCGTTTACGCGTGATGTCGTGACCAAGGGAAATAGGGATTCATTTTTATAATATATAGATAAAATAAATATTTTATTTTAGAGAAATATGTAGAAAGATGATATTCTTAGAGAGCTTGTGGCTAAGTTATAACAGCCGCGGATGAACTCGATTTTTGTCAGTAGTAGTAATAGTGTAGTCAGTTCATATGTGGGCGAATCGACAATTCCAGAAATACGAATTAGATGAGTGGCACGTTTTGAATAAAAAAATAATTACATTGTATGTAATAATTTAAATATTTTTTTTTTACAAAAAAGAAACCGACTTCCTTAAAAACACTACAAAGCGAAAAATAACTTTAATTTCGGAAGTCGGTGTCTTAGCATCTGTATTTAAGTTTTTTGCCATCGACTTCCGAAATTAAAGTTATTTTTCACTTTGTAGTGTTTTTAAGGAAGTCGGTCTTAGCATCTGTATTTAAGTTTTTTGCCACCGACTTCCTAAATTAAAGTTATTTTTCACTTTGTAGTGTTTTTAAGGAAGTCGGTTTTTTTTTTGTAAAAAAGTTTTTATTTTTATTAACTTTTTAGTTATGGTATCTACCCCACACTATATATATGGGTGCAAAGTTCATATCAATAGAAATGAATTAAGTCCAAACACCGGGTAATTGCTGTAAGTCGTTGAGGAGTTCCCTCGACTGTCTTTCGGCTTCATCATCAGAGCAACTTCAGACCTTCATAAATAGTAGTACTTTAAGATAAATTAATGAAAAAAATTATAAACGCACTAGTCGCCACTACCATTTTCGAAGGCTCCCATCGACTTCTCAGGGATGCCATCATCAGATCCTGGTTTCCTTATCATGCCCTATCCTTGAGATATCTTCTTTCCAACAAAATAAGAATCATCAAAATGGATTCATAAACGACGACGTTATCCGCGAATACACATTAAAAAAAATATACGCTTGAATTGAGAAACCTCCTCTTTTTTTTGAAGTCGGTTAAAAAGGAGTATGTTTATCCTAAACTTTTCATCGTTTCTCTAACTTTTTATTAAAACCCTGCAAGGTGCTTAATACGATTCACCTACAAATAAATTCAAATCGTGCGAGTCGCTATACAAAATATTATATCATTTAAAAGTGACAAATAAGCAAAAACAAACAACGTTCAAAGTGTTCCATTCAAGCTTTTAATTCGCTGTACTATAAATACTCAACGACATCGCAAACGTGACCAACTCACTGAACAAACTGAAACGTTAATAATACCAGCACAGTAAGTAGTAGGTACAGTCAGCGCCAATCATATCGGGACGAATAGGCTGTTCAGAATGATCTAAACAACTATGAAAATTCAATATTAACTCCATGACACAAGGAATGCTTCAAAATGAAGACAGTACACGACAACTGTCATTCTGACACGAACTTCATTAAATCAAATCAAAAAAAAATTAGCTCACATAAACCTACATGGGCACTTATAAAACGTCAGAAGCTATGTGCATGGTTCCAATTGGTGGATTACTATGGAGAAGAGCCGGCAAGAAACTCTTAAAAATATTTTCTTCTTACAATGTTTTCAAACTACAATGGTATGTGAGAACAGTGTCGGCCTGTCAACAAGTACCAGGTACTTAATAAAATAGAAAATTATCTACAAGGCCTAAAAACGTTCTCCTAGTCACAAAATATAAAAGAATCTACATAAATGATATTATTGCATAAATAAGATATAATAACCTACTTTAACCAAATGTCATTATTCCCATGACAACCAATAGATAAAGAGTTCACTCCAATTGAGATAAAGTTTAAATTTCTTAGTTGTTGCGATCATTTTGAACAGTTTGTTCGTCCCGATATTATTGATGCTGACGGTACTTAATGAATGAACTCATATCAATTCGTGTGAGACGACTTGGCACCACATGTCAATGATTCGCTTCCGTTCACTTGTTTTGCTTTTGTTACGTCATATCCTATTGACGATGATTTGTTAGTTTGGTTACTTAATAAAATAAAAAGTCATCCTTGTAAAATAAACTACAAATTAAGTACAGGCACATCAGGCTACCTGAAACTGTCAAATCTTCCCAATAAGTCTTGAACCTAATACGTTGGCGATAAAGTTGAAAACCTATTAAAGAAATTTGACAGATTGTACTAGCTTTATGTGCTGGCTTCTGTACATACTGGGCTATTTATAATTATATATTATATAGTAGCTAAAATCTGAAGACGCTATCATTATTTCAACCGAAGGTGACAATTTAGGAGGGTTTGCTATAATCGCCACGCTTGGCAGGCGGGTTGGCAATCGCAGTATGGTGGTGAAATGCATAGAGAACGCTGCTGCCCATTCCCTAGTAATTCCTTTAGACGCCTCTTACGACACCTAATAAGGAATGGATGGTATTTAAAAGTACTTCAATTTATTCCCATTTCAGTTACCTAATTTTGCCTGTGTTCCACCAAATACACTGAATATGCACCAAAATATGTTAATTAAAATATGTCATAACGAGCATCTATTTAACAACTGTTGCAAATTTGTAAAAATAGTAATACACCTAATTTTAAAAACAAGCATTTATTTTTTTAGTTTTACTTCAGATAATGCACTGCATTGTGCGGCACACAGTCGTTTCTAGCACTCGCCGGCCGCTGCCGCGGCTCCGCTCGCTTCGCTCGCTCGGCTCGTGCGTAGGAGGTCACAGTTTTAACCTAACCTAACCTAGTGCACTATGTGAGCTCGAGTATGTCGCACAAGCGTGCATTCCCACACTCATTTGTCGAGCTCACGTAGTACATCCAGGAATATTTGGTGCACGATCAGTATTTTTCGGGGAAGAATAAAATAGTTATTGTTACAATAGAATATTTGCAGCGCACTACAATAAAAAAGTGTTATATCTTGGTGTTAATTTGGAATTTGTTTGATGTAACATATTTTGTTGGCCGAGTAGTTTAATTATAGTAAAACAATTAAACGGGTTTAAGATCAATATTTTAGAAATGCATACATAGATGTACCTTAAGATTTTTGGTGAACACAAAAATATTATCCATAAGGAATTGGATGGTGCTTTTATTTACGTCCAGCTCACGGAACAGCCAGACAAACGCCGTGGGTATCAATGTCAATATCTAAACACAATAGAAATAAATATTTTTGGGAGGTAAACGACCGCTGTTAGTTTTGTTACTTGAAGTATAATTGACGTAAATTGCTTTCTTATACTTGTTACCTCATTTTTACCCACCGAAAAAGGTTTTTTTTTTACTGATATTTCCAGTAACTACATTAAATGCGGGCATTGTAAGTCGTAGGTTCGAAACTAAACCAGCCGCTATATCATAATCATCATAATTTCCGCCAAAAAAAGGCCATGGCTGGCCTCCCCCAATTTAGGGGTTATTTGACCGGCAAATCCGTTTGAACGTTTGACCGGCCGCTTTACTTTGGGTTAATTATTTCATCACTACTCTCAAAACTGCAGGAAAACTCGTGAGGAAACCGACATGTCTTAGAACCAATTAATCGAAGACATGTGACATCTTCCAACTGGGCCCACGTGTTGGAATACAGCCCACTCGAAGACAGGAGGCCCCCTGTGCTCCAGCGATGGAAACATTGTTAGATGATAATGTAAAGAGGAAGGAAACAAATGAAATAGAATAATAAAACATGACAAGCCATTGCAAGACGAATTCAACAACAAGCATTAGTTACTGCGTAATTCATATAAATGGTCTATACTGTATACAACTCTATAGCGTGCAAATATTCCAAGGAACATGTTTTATATCTGTTGAGCCTTCCATTCATGAGCTTCTTTTATTAATGACACAAGTGTATGGAGTTAAGAATGTATAGACATCGCTAGTTTATATGGAAGTTAGTTTCGAACGAACTGAATAGAAGACATGACGGCTCCCACAGACAGGTGCGAGATGATTCTGGCAGAACAATTTTCGTGAGAACTGTCTTACTAAAATCGCGTTGTGCCTGTCTATGGGACCCTTAATATGAAGGAAATGACATGGCACTTGTTAATATGTTTTTTTTTTTGTAGAATCTTTTTCACTCCTCGAAGATTGGCTATGCATGAATGTTATGTGACTTAATAAAAAAAAAACGTGGTTATTTCGATTGTCAAAAAGAATATAGAAATTATATACTATCCCTAGTCTATCTCAGTCCCTTATCATGCAGGGTGAGCAGGGCCTACTGTTACTAGCTTGAGTCACACATTTTTCAACAAAAACCGTGACAAAATACGTGACTTAAGCCTTGTCACAGACGTCGTGCTCGCTTTACTGTTGGCAAGATATTTTAAGTCATATCTTTAGCCATGATAAACGTATTTACGAAGTATAATATTATTCCTTCTGAATATAAACCAAGATATAAAAAAAGTTAATTTTAAATAACTGTTTCCAAGCTCGCTGTCTATTCTATCCATTATTAGGTCTACACTAAATAGTGTGAAACACTTGTAGCAGTTCCAGATCATTAGCGTCGCGAACATGTGTCGACTTATCGGGACAGACAGACAGACAGACGGCGCGAATCACTCGTTATGTAACTGTGGAATATTTTGTTTGTTCTTTTAATTATTTAAAACTAGCTTTTGTCAGCGTCATCCGCTTATTATACACTAGCTTCTGCCCGCGATTTCGTCCGCGTTTAATTTCCTGTTAAATTTTCCCCGTTTTCGCAACATTTTTCATTCCTGCTCCACTCCGCGGTTGTAGCGTGATGTTATATAGCCTTCCTTGATAAATGGACCAAGCAACACTAAAAAGCAAAACTAAGAAATTTTGAATTCAAACCAGGAGTTCCTGAGATCATAGCGTTTAACCAAACAAACAAACAAACTCTACAGCTTTATAATATTAGTAAAGAAGTATAGACATAAACCTTCCTCTTGCATGATCTGTCTATTGATGAACACCGCATTACAAGAGTACAGACGCGGAAGCAACTTGGTATTATACCAAGGTCTAGGTCGTAAACCAGACATGTGAACAAAACTTGTTTTATTGCCCACGCTCTTGTTCTTCGTCGCCACACTCTTGATAGAGTGGTCGCCACAACACTGACAACTATGTCATATCTGTTGTGGTGGCGACCTTCACGATCCGTCGCCATTCTCGTGAAGTGGTCCAGGTCCATTGAGTGCTGTTTTGACTTGAGCGGTCCAACGCATGGGCGACCTGCCATGCGCTCTTGTGCCTTCAACTTTTCTCTGCACGACCAGTCGTTCCTCAGATGTGTCGTCTTGACGTGTGATATCTCTAAAGAAAACGAGAATACGACTTTGGACGATGAAAGAAAACTCTGTATGATGCTAAATTCTTGGAGGATTGAGACATTGGTTCGGAACTATATACAGGTTATGCTAAGCATCCTCCTCCTCAAACCCCACAATTCTAAAGAGTATATCTTCTTTTTCTCGCTTTCTAACTATAAGTCCACGTCTCACGCTAATTTTCGATATTTTTTAATTCAAGGATTCTACTCTCAAGCAAGAAATCCGTAGAGTCGGCCAAAGATACGGGTTCTTTCTACTCCCGGACCTAATATTAGTTCGAGGCCTGAACTAAGAATGAATGAGAATACAATTTGACAGCTGTCCTAGTCCATGTGTTCTTGCTGCCCAAAACAGTTAATCGGGAGTAGGGTTCATTCCGAGGCATCGAAATACTTTTGGACTGGTCTTCGCTGACGGACTTAGAAGGTAGGCTTCCTGGCTCTGATATAACTGAACTTCATTTAACTAAACTCTGAGCCATAACAGAAGTCTTCTTAGAATATGGCTGATAGGGCGAATCTCCGCAATAAAACTAAACATATTAAGCACACCTAAACGGCGTTTAAGGGCTGCAAGTGTTGTCATCGTAGGGGAATTTTGACACTGACAGTTCTCGACCGCAGTTCAGGGTGCTTACTCTCGAATATAATTCCAATAGATCGACATTGGAATTGTCAGTCAAACGTCAGGGATTGGCTGGACTCACTGAGTCTAGCCAGTCCCTGACGTTTAACTCAACCAACTGACGTTTGACCAATGTCGATCTATTGGAATTATATTCGAGAGTAAGCACCCAGATGTGTCAATCTCGCTAAATTTTATTTGTGAAATCAGCTCTGGACTGCTTAGGCTTCAGCAGGCAGGCTCGATACAACTTTTGTAGAACAATTTCTATGGAGTTTTCATAGAAATTGTTCTACCACAGTCACGTCGTGACAGTTTGTGGGAGCCTTGTATCCGGCTCCGACAACCCTCAGAATTATTTTCTTTAACCAGCATTACCAATTACTAACCAATTTATAACTTAACAGGTCCCCAGGATCCCATAGTCAATCTTTTTCACATCTGCGGATAAAAATATAAAGGCACCACGAAAAATCAAGCTAAATATGAACCCAAAATCTAACATTAATCAAACCAAATCATCACTCTATATCCCCCACTACGCTCATCTAATTAACCAAAATTAATCTATAAACAACACTTATAAAAATATTTACCAGAACGCACAGAAAAAAACATAATAAAAATTGTAAAAAAAAAACACTTGCAAGAGACACATGTTCTCTTAAGACTTAACCCTGCAAACGCAACATGTCTTGGTACAGAGATTAATTCCATTAAGGGCCCGTTTACACGTACGACGTCACATCACAGTAACAAAATTGAGAGAAGGACAAGCGATGGTTACGAGTTGTCGCTGCGGCTTCTTGCAGGTGCATTGTCGCTAGTATGTGGTTACGTTTTGGCTAGTATTTGCTGACAGATCTTTGTGTTTGCTGTTAGTCTTGTCTCGCCGATGGTTGCGTTGTGGCTGCGACGTGGACTTGATGTGATCGGAATTGCCCACACGCTTGATTTTGACGGTCAAATGTTGTCGATCACACTGACCATATTTGACCATCAAATCATGATTGTTTATGTTAGTACATTATTCCATTCATTCTTAAGATTATTTCTATCATAAGTTTAATGTGTATGATGTATGGCTGTGTTTTTTTAAATAAACAAATAAAATCAAGAAACTATTCATATTATACAAATTAGCTCCAACTTGCCGTCGTTGGGGTTGCAGTGTGGTTGTGCTACGTGTGCTCGGGCCCTAAAAGCAATAGAATAGGGAACATGCAATATTTTTATTTTTGTTTTCACTTTAAAGAATTCCATGTAGAATAGACCACAAATATATTATAAAATTAAAACATTGTAATTTATCGGGAAAAAATCGGTTTCAAATTGACAGTTTAAATTTTCCCGCGAAAACGGACCTATAGTTCCGATGACGTCATTCCAGTCTGTCACTGGCCGTATTTGTTCGACGGTTTTCATACTTTTGCATATTTTTTGGACTTTCGAGATATATTTAATAAAAATTTAAAATGGACTATCCATCAACATCAGGTGATCATAACAATACCACTAATAATCCGAAAAAAGCCGCGTTTATTCATGTTTTGTGCCAATGAGTCCGTGACTACTTCAACAAAGTTTCCAAATAAATTGTTTTTGACTAGACGTTCTGACCCAAAATTGAGAAAAAAATTGATATCTAGCTGCAAAAAGAAATGACAATTATTCTCCAAAGACCACTATTCGATGCTGTGAAGAACACTTTTGACGTAAGTCATAAGGCGAATATACTTGTTATATTATACGAGTATGCTTAGTTAATCTCTATATAAAAGTACTATGTGGTTAATCTGCTTGTACGTAAGAACACGTTAGTTACCTACCTAATACTTACAAAACTTGTCTATAGTAGATTTTTAATTTCACAGTTTGAGATCGACGTCGATAATTGGTAAAAGTTTAAAATGTGTGGAAGAAACCTTTTTCTGAAAAAAGATCTCATGTCAACACTAACTCTTGGTAAATTCCTGGAGTCTGCTTTGATAATCCCAACTACCATTTTTATTAAAAAAACGCAATTAATATTACCATAAAATAATATTCACTTTAACAACCATAACCTCATCAAATCTTCGTAACCGGAGTGACGTCACTAAACGCTGATTGGTGTTTTGAAATACGTTTCGTTTCAAGTGATTTTTAATACGTAATTATTGTTAAAAATCAACATTATGTAAAATAAAAACATTGCAGTGGCCCTTCTTTTATACTTTTTTAACATTTAAATCATGAAATTTTCATATACATTATATTTGCATCTTCCCTATTATTCGCACATGTAAATAATAAAGCACAGGAAGTCTGTGTGACATGTGGTGGGGTGTCGATGACCCCCACTAGAACATCTAGACTTATGTTTTAATTGCTTTTAAGATTATGCTTTAAGTTGAGACTGCTTAGCTGTTCGAATGTGTATCTTCTTGTAATTTTAACTGAATTAGGTATGGAGCTTTTTGGAATTCTTAATGGATTTTTTCTGGTATAACCCCATTGGTTTATGTATGTGTGTAAAAAAAAAGTAAGAAAACAAAAGAAAGATTTATTTATTCTGAACAAATAACGCTGAACGCACATTTCGAAAAAAAATACAAAATGTGTATTTATATATTTTTTCAATTAATAATCAATCAATCAATCAATCATTTATTTTGTTAAACATAGGTATATTAAACAGATAGTCCATGTCAAAAATATGTGCACTATGTTTTGCCAATAATTGGCGTACAAAATTAAAACAAACAAGCAATTAAATTAAGGTGGCATGCCAAGAGATTACATTATAAAAATTATAGTCTTCAATTTAAAATATGTCAGCTAAGGAGTTACTTACAATCTATCATAACTAAACACAACACAACACAAAGGCAAAATAAATAAAATCATGAGTGTTTAATTGGTAAGTCTAAACCGTCATATCTTTGTTTATCAGTGGTGAATTCAGTGATGGAGTAGTAACATTTATCTACAAGGAATTCAAATAAAGACCTCTTAAAAGATCCCAGACAATCTTTACTTCTAATAGCTGCTGGTATATTATTGTATATTTTTGGGGCCATACCTAGCACACTTTTGCCGAAAAATGCGGTTTTATGAGAGGTAGCATGAATGGTATTCTGATAACGGCAAGAGCGCAATTTTTAAAATAAATAAAAAATAGTAAAACTACTATTCTATTTAATGGAAAAAACCTAGTAGTCAATCAATTAACTGCCACTTTGTCCATTGCTAAATAAATAAATCGTTTTCTGGATTTCAACAAGGTCATTATAGTTTACGGCACACACAACCTTGATAAGACAGTTGTAGTTAATAGACTTTGAAAGTTTTTAGTTTCAGGTGCCTATATTTTTATGACACATAAATTTTACATCAAAATAAAAGCCCCATATCAACATTTTCATGTCTACTATTTTGAATTCTATTACACAAAATTTTATTTCACAAAAAAACTGCTGCTTGTTTGTTTACAAGGGATGGAAAGATTGATAAAGATGTGGAAAGAAGAGTGAATGCGGGAAATAAAGTAAATGGTGCTTTACATGCGATTGTGACCAACTAGTTGATATCAGATAAGGCTCGACTGGCTGTTCACAATGGTGTACTGGTGCCTACGCTTATGTATGGAAGTGAATGTTGGGTATGGCAAAAGAAGCATGAAAGTAGAATAAATGCTGTGGAAATGCGTTCCTTGAGAAGCATGTGTGTGACTATGAATGATAGGCTGAGGAATGATGTGATATGAGAGCGGTGTGGTTTAAAAGAAGATGTAAGTAGTGACAAAAATTGAAAAAAGTATGCTTAGATGGTTTGGTCATGTTGAGAGGATGAATGAAGGTCGGCTCACAAAAGGTATTTACAAGGCAGATGTGAGTGGAAACACCGGGAGGAGACGCCCTAGGAGGACATATAGGGACCTTATTGGTGATGTTCTTCAGAAAGGTTAGGTGCGTAGTACTCGCAACCGGCGTGTGTGTATGACCAATTGTATGAACCTAAACGAGGCAAAAGGAGTGTGCGTATCAGGTGGCGTTCCGTGATTTCTGCCTACCCCCATGGAAAAAAGGCGTGATTGCCTGATGATGATGAAAAAAACTTTTTATATTGTATGATTACAAAAGAAAATAGTAGTGAGGCACTTCTTCATAACAGAAAAGCTTTGTAGCCAATCAAAGGTTTGATTGAGCGTAAAATTCCAAATTCCTAAATGACACACATTCAACACATAATAAATTAATCTACACACAAAGCCAATAAACCTAAAACAGCCACCGAAAATTAACCCTACAAATTCTACCGGACGAATTCGTCTCTAATTTGTTCACCTACCCGCTGCAAAAAGATAAAATTGTTCCTACTAATGTCACATCTAGATGCAAATTGTTTCGGCCCGGGGGTATTTATTTTAATTCTAATTTCCCGCGGTAAATACCACAAGGGCGGTTGCTCAGCCGCTTCTCCGCTTGAACGTTGAAACTTTTCCTTTTTACACTTTTATTAAAGTCTTGTTTAAGTGACGTTGGGAATACGCTTTACAGTTAAATTGGTTGTAAATGTCGTTGAGAAAGGATATTGACAGCGCTTACAAAATTATTTCTTTTGCGAAGTTTTTAAAAAAAATAAAAGTTATGAGACTGGCTTCTACAGCGTTCACAGAATTATTTCTTTTGTTAACTTTTTTTTTAGTTATGAGACTAGCCTTTCACTTATTTCGACAAAAAGTACAGCATGGTAAGTACAATGGTCAACTTGTGAATGGTGAAATTGAGCTAGTTAAGTACTTACCTAGGTAGTACTACTTAAGTTTTCAGATTAGTACTTAATTAAGTATACTTGTGATGTATACTTATAGAAGTGGGTATACATGTTATGAAAGTGTAGAATCGAGACTTCTCTATTTTACCTGTTTTATCGACATCCTTGTCCAAAAAACATACGGCAACCATTTTTTTTTTTCTACAAAGTTTTTTTGCTGTAGGAAAAATTAAAAGTGCAGTACATAAATATGGTTCAAAAACACAGTAAAGAATAGCAAAGTTACCGCTGAAAGAAGACAACAGCCATTCCGTCACTGCATCGCACTAATTTGAAGTTGTTAATGTCTTAGAAACAAGTTAGTTGCGACAAAACTTCCTCCTTTACTTTGAACACTGCAGTTGGAAAAACTACAGTTTTGAAGACAGTAAATTGTTAAGAGTAAATTAATAGGTCTTTTCCCGGTTATTTTTAAATAATTATAGTGTTCTTAATGTCATTTATTTAAAAATTGTTTCGCTAAGAGCTTTTTATTAAAAATTAACCCTTCAAATGAAATTAAATAGGTGCAAAAATACATATAAATTATTCATGAGAAAAATTACACAGAATACAATATTTGAAATCATAAAATGTAACAATATTTTCCTTTTCAGGATTTCCTTCCACCTTTATCACCAAAAAGCGCTCTAAGTTACTTAAAGCGCTTAATTACAGGGGCCAGTTGAAATAAAATTTTGACTGTGAATTAAAAGTAAACATTAGAACCGGGTAATTCTGTAAAACGCCTCTCGTAGGCGAAGACCAAATGATTTTTGAGAGAACTACCTGCTTGTTGTTAAGCTTTTCGGGTAATTGTGGGGCCATGGTAACCGCGATTTGTTTGAAATTTGCCAAAATTAAACAAAAAGAATAGAATAGAATTTATTTGACATGTAGTAAACAGATACAGGGTGACACTTAATCTATGTGCAAATAGACTGGTACAAGATAAATGATCAATGACCCCTATGCTAGGAAAAACCTGTGTTACAGGGGTCATCCATCCGTCCAATATAAATGTTATAAAAGGTACTTACAATTTAGTATTGTGAACATTAAAAATTATAAACTAGACTAATACAATTGATTTTAGTATAAGAAACGGGGAAAAAAGTAAAAGTAGTTACAATTAATTACAAGGAGAAAGGAGTATCTATTTGGGTGCCTTGTGAGTGTGTTAGTGTAAGTTTAGTTGTTTATGTGTAGGTGTAGACGGTATGTGTGAGTGTGGATATGTGAGAGTGAGTGACGGTGTGTATGTGTGTGGGTGCCTGATTTGTTTCAGTTATGGTTTAAGTAAATCTTCCGTGTCGTCATAATTTAGAGTGAGCAGATATTCTTTTAGTTTCTGTTTGCATTGGAATTTGTTTAAAAAATGTATGTTTAATGTGCGGTGAAAAAGAGGTGTGTGCTTATGTCCGCACTATAGAAGTGAGTACTTACGACTGGAGCCGAGTATAAGCGATTCAGCACCGACTGACTGGAGCTGAGTGACTGGCTTATTAATCCAGTGGTTAGCGACCCTGACTGCTAAGACGGAGGTCATGGGTTAGATTCCCACCCCGGAAAAATCTTTGTGTGATGAGCACAATTATTTGTTCTGTGTCTGGGTGTAATTTATGTATAATATGTATGTATTCAGAAATATATAAGTATCTTTATCAGTTGTCTGGTTGCCATGGTACAGGCTCTGCCTAGTTTGATATCAGATAATGGTGTGTTGATTTTCCTAAGATATTATTATTTAATAGGTACATCTAATTCAGCGTCAACGCCCCAAGCGTGACGGTTCAGTTACACTGTTAAGAAATTGTGTAAATTGCGCCGAAAGAAGTTTTTACTTAAAACAATATGTCGCTTCAAAATATACATTGAGTTCCATAATACAACAAGCGAATGGTTATGGAACATCAGTAATAATCAAAGTTATGTCACCCTTTCCAAATTGCGGAGCAAAGGCTATTATTTCTCAGAGCATCATAAGATTAATTTACACCAAAACATATCGTACTGACGCTCTACCTTGTCTGTAGCAAACTATTAGATACTATATTCACCAAGATAATGGCACTTGGGTTAACAAAGATTAGTACTATTGAATTTTCATCGATGATAGTAAGTTCACAAAGTGTAATCACTTCCTCCGTATAGTATAGAATTGCGGCGTAATTGCGTAACACACATTGACAATGTCACCTTTAATTTTAACATTTCAACGACATTCATTGCGTAATTTACGTTGCCGAGCAGACGATTTTTTTAAACAAATGAAGCAAGGGAAATAGAAAGATTGTGAAATTTTTCAGTTTCTGCGAGACACAGCCGCTTTCTCTCCCGTTGTTTTTAAAGCCTGAGTCGTAATGTTTCGTATTAATTAACTCAGTATAATTAAAGTGGTATGCGCAACACTGGCCCGGTCGCTTTTCCAACGTTTTTTGATCCAGGCACCGTGCACGGTCTGTACACGGTTTTACATAGGTAAGGCAGGTAAGTTCGCGAAGTTCTACCGTAATTAGGTTGAAGTAAGAAAGTTAGTGTTTAGTTTAATGCGATTAGTTATTTTAGTGTGGGTGGGCGTTTGTAGGGTTAAGTTAGTTCAGATGCAAAGCGTTCTTAATTATTTAGTTAACTAATGCTAATTACCTTTACACATAACCTACCTACATGAGCAGAGCCGTGGTAGCTTATTGTCAAAGTTTTTTTAAATTTTTTGACTAATATTGAGTATCGACTATCGATCAAAAGCTTTTAAGAAACAGTTGTCTAATTCTTTTTCTTTATCTATCAGTTTTGAACTAATTTTAATTATTTATTTTTATTCACTTTCCGGATTACATTTCAAGCATTAAATTCACTAAAAAATACAGCACAGAACAAAGATAGAAAATTATAACAGCACATTTTTTTCTAAATTCAGTGCTGCACATAGAACTAACATTCAGAAGAAAACACAGCGCACACAGTGTCCAGTTGGAAAACGTAGCGAGTACCCTTCAAAACGGTAGGGTTAATAAGCTTTTCGTCTTTATAGCCCCGTACAAAATTGCTCAGAGTTTCTGACACTCGCTTTTGAGTGGCCATTCGTGTAAATGACCCTCAGATATTTTGAATTTTAAACTGTATTAAAATGAGCAAAGGATTGGGAGCCCAGGTTGATGGTTAGCGCTAAATTTTATTAGCAAAACTGCGGTTGTAAAGGGTTAGTCGTTAAAATCTTATGTTGGTAATGAAAAAATAATGAATAATATTTTTTCGCTATCTCGCACTTCAGATATTTCTTTTTTTTTTTGTAGATGGAATTAATTGTTATCTCTAAATTACTGTGCAATGTTTTATAAAGGGTTACATTATTTTGTGGTCCTTACATAGATACAAGATAATACTTCAGTTGAAATAAAATCACAAGAAAACAAAGATCTAAAAAAGAAATCATAGAAACCTTCCGCCCTAATAAATTCTGATTTCTGACCGCGCCAACTTTTACGACTAAATCCCGAAAATCAAACGTCCGAAGACCGAATTACGATTACGATTTTTCATATTCCACGTTATTTCCGAGCTCCGTACTACAATCGAGGGGATGATCACAATAATGGGATTTAGCTACGAGATTATGCCAGGATTATTTTGCACTGGGTACGAAGTAAAAAAAATTATGTAGCTCACTTCAAATAAGAACCGTCGTCAATTCAAAAGTAACCCTGCAACTGCTGACGTAAGGTTGGAATTGGAATTGGGTAGAACGGTTGGGAATTTCATTTTGTCCCGAATAAAAATATCCCATACGACGGCTTTGCTTTATCATTGCGAAGTGGAGGTGTAATTAGTTTTCGCAAAGCAAGCTCTGCTTCCTTATTCTGGGATTTACGGTGCCCTTTGTCCGGCATTGTTATTTTTTTTAAGGAAATAATTTACAAAGTATTTTGGGAAAATATGGAGATTTATCAGTGGGTTTTCTACATCTGATTGTAAGATTTTAGTCGTTATTTTATATGGTTGTTAAAATTGTATGTAAGTGGTAACAAGAATATCCCTAATCAGAAATTGTAACAATGTCATACTACAAAATTCCTGAATGCAGTATGGATTTAGGTAAGCGTACAAAGTCGCCACGACTTGCATTAAAAAATAACAGTTCTTTTATATTATTATCAGAGCTGTATTGTGTAGTTTTATTTAATTTGTAAGTCTCCGCTCTTTTTAAATCTTTATCACAACAAAAACACGACATTACTATTTCATCACACAAAAATCTACAAAAAAATTATCGCTCCCAATCAGAATACGCGCGCGTAGGCGCGTCTGGATTAGCGTCCCGTATTCGGGGCCATCCGCTGTGAAAAATTGAAGCTTTCATTGTTTTTAATGTCGGATCGTGACGGCGAGCTTACTGTGCCTGTCCACGGATAATTGTATCATCTTTTGACGAATTCGCTGCGTTATTAAAATGGATACGATTCGTGTTTATTTTCGGAGTTGGAGATTTTTGGAATCTGCATTATAGGGTTAGATGGTACTACTATCGTTGAATTTTGGGAAGGTGATTAAATGCTTAGTATGAAAAAAAAAGTGTAGGACAAGCACAAATATAAGTCGTTTTTGCTAAAAATAAGAGTGGACGAACAAAAAGTAGATAGGTACGTATAATTTACGTACAAAACTAGTATTTGAGAGTAAAACAGGGATGGTTCATATAGTTTACAATGCGTGTTTCTCATTTAGTACTTAACTGGAAATTACACTTATTATTTCAATTTTTTTTTTTTAAATATGCATCTACAAACTTCAAGTTTTTATAACAAAGAAAGCACTGAAAAAAAAGACAATATCAACTGTTGTCGTGTGCATTCCGACTACCTATTATTAATTAACAAGAAGACAAAGATCGATTTAAAACAACTTTTACTGAGTAAGAGTGATAAAGAACGAAATATGGTTAATGAAAGGGAATCTTCCATAATCTGCCGAGGGACATGCTGCACAAATCAGCCTAAATATTTCTGGAACTATTCAGTTGATTTTTTAATTTTTTAATGAAAACATAAATTCATAGTGTGCGATTGCCTTTATTTTTTGTTTTTTATTTTTAACTCTTTCCAAAAACACTGTATCTACGTAAATATATTGTTTTTCATTATTTAAAAATAGAAACTTGACAGAATGCATTTATTCTCACACCTAATGTTATCAATAAAAAAAACACAGCTAACAAATTTGTCACACCTCTCCATTCATATCAATAATATCCAAATACTTAGACGCGCGAACGCGAAATTTTTTTCCAGCGAAAAATTGCTCGCGTATAAATGCATCGGTAGCACAATAAAATCCATCACGAATCATATTATTGTGTTACCTATACAAAGTGATTGTCACTCGGGGCACATGGCGGCTTGCGACGCCCGAGGCGGGGCTTATCACACCACGCCCACAGAAAAACGGCTCAAGCGATAAGGTCGAAATCACTATGGAGATTCTAGAGATTTTCGGCTTTACAGAACAGAAAGCCGCGAGAGCGCGCCGCGAGTGTGTGTCTGCCTTAAAACATAGTCGCCACCCGCGCCGGGCGCACGCTCGCCATTCCAAATTCGAACACGAATTTTTAAATTCGGTATTCCAAATTTTGGTCCTTTGATCGAAAGTCGGTTCTTAGAAATTAAAATCGGTTATAGGTTTTGAGTGTTATGCGTCGGAGGCCGTAATTTTTTTGAAAATGGAAGTAAGTGCGATGCCTCCGATGCCCCTGGACTTCTCGATGGTGAGGAATGGAAGTGGTTCACCTGGTTCGCTGCGGGAGGGTTCCCCGAGGCCTGTCTCCAACAGCGCATTCAGAGTTGTCACCCCGAAAGGTAGGAGAAGGAGAAATCTCTTTGGTAGCTTTTTGTAAAATGTTTTGTTTTTGTTTTGATTTTTTTGAAGAAGATTGTGTGTGATTGCCACTGAAAAATAATTGAAAATCTTCATTCAGTTCCCTTAAGTACCTCAGGATCTACAGAAAAAAAAACGTCGTTGATTATTGCACGGCAAATATTTACTAAGTGGTTGAACAAAAAATTGTTTACTTTGCGACGCATTTCTTTTATACTGCATATTTTTGTTAGTAAACTAACAATATTGTTTCTAAAATGGGCAAAATATTATGAAAGATTAATTTATTGTCTGTTTTCGTTACTATTTTGTAACAATTAATGATTTGAAACTTAATAGTAGCAGTAAAGTTTCAAAACATAGGTTGTTTTAGTTTTAAAACTTAACAAGATGAGTAACAATTTAAATGGCTATTGCCCTGGTCTTAATAATGAAAAAAAAAAGGATTAATATCGAAAAATGGAAACGCAGAAAGCTTTTATTACGCTTTGAAGAACAGTGGGTCCATTCTCATCAGAATCTAATCAGTTTTTCTATGAACTAAATATTGAAAAACATCTAAGTATACAAAAATACTTACCCACTGAATATTGTGATTATTCTGTTTAGTTTTCATGTTGTTTAATGTAACAGAATACAAATAAAGGTTTTATAATTACTTACCTCAAAACTTTGAAAATAGATGTTTAGTGTTTGGTTATTTCTTCTTTTAGATTTCAGAACCTAACAATTCCATTGATATTGTATTTCAATTAACATAAATATGTTAATTAAACATAAATATGTTAATTGAAATACAATATCAATGGAATTGTTATTTTAAACAAAAAAACACACTAAATTTAATCATAAAAGCTTAAGTATGAAGCTAAACAATGCCTAATCACATGTATTTTATCAAATAAGTTTTTTTTTACACCAAATACATGTACCGTTTCCAACGGTTTTTTTTTTTGTATGACATCTCGCAGGTCTACCTATGAGGTTGTCGGCTGCTGAACCGGACTTGCCTGTAGCTACTTTAATAAATTAAGGCCTCCAGCCAGGGCTTAAAAACTTAAAACTAGAATCCACTCGCTAAGGGGACGAGAGCAGCAATGGACGGGTTGGATAGAAATGATGAGGAAATTCCAGTAGTATTTTTTTTTAAACTATTGAAGAGGATGTAGTACCATTTCAATTTGTATATATTTTTTAATAAATTTGGAACAATGCGTCAAGTCTAGACTACCTAGAGAGCCAGAAAGATTTTCATATTTATTTTTCAGCAAAAACTGAGGAGCTGGAGACTAAATAAGTACAGACAAGTTTTATGGATGGGTGACTGCCCATTATATATCGAGACCCCTTCGTGCCTCGAAACGCACATGAAGCCGTTGGTCCCGGCTCCCGGCTTTTATTCGTAAATCTTTGACGGTTGTTACGGGTAGTCAGAAACCCAGAAGACAGACAACCAGTTTTACCTATTCTTATCGTGTTACCCAGCAACTGGGTTGTAAGGATTAAACAGGCAGTCACTCCATGTGAAATACTGGTCAGCTGTTCAGCTGGACCTCTTTAGACTTGCAGCCGATTCCGACATAGTTGGGAAATGGCTAGACAGATTGACTTTTCAACAAAAAAATATATGGATAAAAGGACCAATTTTTAACCGACTTCAAAAAAAGGAGGAGGTTATCAATTCGACTGTATTTTGTTTTTTTATGTTTGTTACCTCATAACTTTTGACTGGATGAACCGATTTTGATGATTATTTTTTTTATTTGAAAGCTGGTGCTTTCCAAATGGTCCCATTTTAATTTGGTTCCATTCGGATAATGGAATCCATGTGAAAACCATATAAGTCTTAAATTTGCATTAAGTATTTGCGCGACAAATTAACGAATGACACGATTATATTAGTGCGGAGTTTCTACCATAACGAAAAAGTTAAAAATATTTTTTTTTACAAAAAATAATAACCGACTTCCTTAAAAAAAACACTACAAAGTCAAAAATAACTTTAATTTCGGAAGTCGGTGGCAAAAAAACCTTAAATACAGATCCTAAGACACCGAATTCCGAAATTAAAGTTATTTTTGACTTTGTAGTGTTTTTTAAATTGATAGTCTATTCAAAATAATCCAATTTCTCTATGAGTTAGCTGATCACATAATCAATACAACTGTCAAAGGGAATTTAATTGTCACCCCTCGACCCTTGACAAATGACACCCGACCACTGTTATTACGAAGTTATTGGGTGCAGCTACACTTTTAATTAAGTTATAACTTGATCTATTGGGAATTCTGACCTTTATCTAAGTGTGGCGCCCCGTCAGCTAACAATTTGCATGTAGGTGAAATATTATATAAGTGAAATAAATAATTACACATTTTAGTTATGTACTAGCGCTCGCCGTAAACAGTTGTTTTATTTACATGACTCATAACATCTAGTACACACGTAAGCAGTAGGTACACTTACATCTGGTGACCCCGATATCAGTAACACGCGCTGCGATTTAAAGTAATTTTTTCGTGATTTTCCCGTGTCGTGATAACTGCACTGCACAACCTAATCAGCCTTCCACAAGCGGATCTCCCTGATTTGGTTTTCAAGAGGCACATAGTTATCCAGACATGACGTCAAGCGGAAGTTGTGGAAATGGGGCAGCATTATGCGGAGCAACGGACAACGGACTTAAAGAGAGACTCCTTGCCGTATACGAAGAATACGAAGAGCGGCAGTTCCAAAAGCTGGTAGGTGAAGTGTCGGAAGTATCAGGCGGTCCAAATCAGCTTATCGTTAAGTTAGTTAACCAAGTGAGCAAATTAACCATGGAAATAGCAGCGTTAAAAGCCAACTCACATGGCAATGGACGTCATAATTATAGACGCAATCGGAGCCGGTCGCGCCCAAGATCCCTCTCAAGATCGAGGATTTCGCCCGACAGCCCAAACTGGTTATGCAATTATCATTTCCGGTACAGGAATCGAGCCCGGAACTGTGAAAAACCATGCAATTGGAAAAAACCGTCGGAAAACTAAGTCCTGCGTTGACAGAGGCGGTCGTCAGCGCTATCATTCCTTCAAACCGCCTATGCGTTACCGACCGAAAAAGTGGGTATCGTTTTTTGGTTGATACTGGCGCTAACATCTCAGCAATACCTAGAAGAGGGAACCGTTTAAAAACAGACGACACATATAAAATCTATGCCGCAAACGGAACGCAAATTAAAACATACGGTGACAAAACGCTGACGTTAAATCTAAACTTGAGACGGCCGTATCGATGGACTTTCATCGTTGCTGACATTACGCAACCAATACTGGGTGCCGATTTTTTAGAAAAACATAACATTTTGGTGGATATTCGAAATAAACGTTTAATAGATGGTACGACTGGACTTCAGAGGAACGCAAAGTTAATGAAGTCAAGCACACCAACACTTCGGACCATAAACTTAACCGACGATTATGCAGACATTTTGGCAAAATATCCAAATATTTTAAAACCACTCGACACACAGTCGCAACCCAAGCATGACGTGGTTCATCAAATCATTACCAACGGACACCCTGTTTACTCCAAGTCAAGACCTTTGCCAGCGGACAAATACCTAAGAGTGAAGAAAGAGATTGAACACATGCTAGAGGCAGGGTTATGCAGGCCTTCCAAGAGCCCGTGGGCAAGCCCTTTGCACGTGACAACAAAGAAAAATGGCGAATTACGATTATGTGGTGATTATAGGAGATTGAACGCGATCACTGTACCGGATAGTACCCCGGATAATACTTAGTTATAGGTTTGGTAAGTTTTTTGTTTCTGGTATTTGCATATGTAAAAATTTGATGTTTCATAATTTAAGACGGGTTGTCATGCCGCCCGGTAAGGACCAGGCTCGGGTCGACGGGGCGTAGTGTTCCACGCGCGCCTCAAAGAGATGACAGCAGCACTGTAGGGGTCTGCGAGGACCGATGCCTGCCAGGGTCGCGAGATTGTTCGAAAGAGATACCGTGACTCTGGCACATGGGCAACTGAAGGAACACGGGTGGGTTTTAGTCAGTAAAAGTCTGACACGCCCTTCCGCTCCACCCAGAGCGGGAGAAGTCATTTGATGATTTCCCATCCAAAAAAAAAAAAGACGGGTTGTCATAAGCCCGAAACTCTGGCAATTAGTCTTATCAAAGGGTATCGTATTACTCAGTAACTGGGTTGTGGAGGTCAGATAGGCAGTCTCTCCATGTAAATGGTTGGTACTCAGCTCCACCCGCTTAGACTGGAAGCCGACCACAACATATATGGAAAAGGCTGGTCAAATGATAAAATAAATAGAATTGAATCCTACTAATATTATAAACGCGAAAGTTTGTATGTATGGATGTCTGGATGTATGGATGTGTGGATGTTTGTTCGTCTTTCACGCAAAAACTACTGACCCGATTTAGATGAAATTTGGCACATAGATAGTTTATAACCTGGAATAACAGATAGGGTACTTTTTATCTCGGTAGTATGTCCCCGCGGGATAATTTCCGACCTCCACGCGGGCGAAGCCGCTGGCAAAAGCTAGTGATTACATATAATTGTTATTCTCTACTGACTCGTATTGAAACGGCATTTTTGGATGTTGTATAAAAATGATTAAAGCCAATTAGATTTCATTTTAAATCCCAAAGGTTCATAGCCTGAATCTCTTTGGAGTGTCAAAATAATAGGTAATTTTTTTTTTCAATCGATCAATCATTTATTTTGTTAAACATAGGTATGGTCATAGATAGTATGTAGGTATTGTCTAAAATATGTCCACTATGTTCGGCCAATAAATGGCGTACAAAATTAACACAAACCAACAATTATAATTAGGGTGACATGCCAATAGATTACATTTAAAAATAATGTAGGTTAAGAAGTAATTAACCGTTCATACCTTTAAAACAGGTTGACCACAAAAAGCTTAGGTACCCATATGGTGATAAAATTTTGAACAATTGTATGCATAATAGAGGGGCAATTCTCGTTATTTTAAGATCGCTTCAGTCTGCACCCTAATTGCGAAACGCACAATTTAGCAGAATCTGAATGGGATTGAAGATTATTTCTAAACCATTGCGGCATTTGTTCGAATAAATTGTCGGTTCAGAAACGTAAATAACGCAATGAATGCTGTTTAACTATGAATATTAAACCAATTCCTAGCGATAAAAAGTTCCGCAATTACCCCTCTAATCTAACTCTCAATCTGTCAAAAATACCTTGAGTTTCCATACAATATTGACAAGTTTATGACAATTTGTAGTCGTTGTCGTCGAGATGAGACTTCGACTAGTTTTTAAAGGTTTCTGATGACGTGAATTGGCCTTCTTTTCTCCTTACCTAACAGGAATAGGTTTTCTTCTGTATTCGCTTTCAAATTTTTTTTTTTACAAAAACATAAAGTTTCATGTGTCCTATACAACGAAAATAAAATTTTCAAACCCTATTTATAAGGTAAAAAAATTTCTAATTGGTACATCATTTATATAAAATATACTTATTTATGAATCATTTCAAATTAACAGCACTTTGAATGAACATCTTATAGTATAACAAAATGGCTACATTTCTCTTTACAAGCTACATACGTTCACAGACGAACCCTCTAATTCTGATTGGTCAAAGGAAATTAAAGTTCTCATACGATACCTGGATACTAGAACACAAAGGAAACGATACCGGATACCGATACTCTATGCAATCCGAATATTAATTCGGAATTTCCATTCTCATCGTCTATGGGAGATGGTAATTTTTATTCTAGAATTTCATAATTTTAAAATGCTGGAATTTGAATTTAAATTGTAACTGGTACATACTAAATTACAATTTATTGTGTCTTTAAAAAAAAGTATGGTAACAATTAAAGTAATAAAATACGTTTGAAAAGAATATGGATACCGTAAACTAAATTCTATTTCAGATAGTATTTTTAAGTTTAAACGGTAAATTACTTTGGATGATTTTATGGGGCATAGTTTTAAGTAAATGACTACTAAAACTCTTAATAAATAATTGATAAGGATAATGAAAACAATAAACAACAGAAAAAATAATATAGATATTTGAAATAAGTTAAGTAGGTAACTTCTTAGATTGTTTTTTTTTTTGTAAATACCTAATTATGTGCAAAAAAAATCTAAGAAGTCTTCTTGGAGAACATGAATTCAATTTTCAATCTTGTTATGGGTAATAAAAGAAATAATATTTTATTGGTAGCTTTAATCAGCATTGTACTCAGTTGACAACATAACCAAGCAAATATTTTTTCTCTATTAATTATCCTTGAATAATTATTTTTTACCGTTCCTTAAAAAAAAAATACCATTTTCAAGATAAGCCATACTATAATTAATGTTAATACTAGGCATATTATTATTTTAATAGGTATGTATAAGGAAAATAACAATAGCATGAGAATAATTAACAAATCTCTACAATAATGCCCGCAAAAGTTGTCATAGTTTAATATTGTGAATAATTCAAAAGTGGTTTAGTGGTAAATCAAAATAATGTCAATATTAATTGTTACAGTAAATAATTACGACATTTAATAAAACAGGAATTATAGAAAGGAAATTAATTCACTTCACATATTGTGTGTAATTTTAAATGATTATTTTTATTAATTATTTTCATTTATCCTTTCGCTTGTATGCTAGAAGAAATGTCTTAAGAAATAAGCAGTACCTTAATACTTAATTGTATAATCATGCCTTACCACTCTGCATTTTAGTGTGTGTAGATAAATAATAAAATATTTAAATAAATAAAAAATCCATTAAAATTTCATCGAACATTTCGAAAGCAATCTCAAAATCAATGTTACAATTAAAAAAGAGCAAAAAAGTTCAGGGTTAAAAAAAAACCCACAAATGACATTCCAACCCTTCTTCATCCACACTGACACAAAAATAATGCAAAATTTAAAAATAAAGAATATCCCTCAAACAGCACTCCAATCAACCCTGCACCGGCCACGAAAGGGCAAAAAGTACCCAAAGTACAATAGCACCGTTACCATAATCCGGAGGATCCCTTAGACCCGGCACGCGCCTAACCCTCCGCATTCTAAGTGTTAGCTCGATTGTTAAATTACGAACGTTTTTAGCGGATTACAAAATTGTAATTGTTTTACGCGTATTTAAACTTTTGATAAGGGAGAAATTAACATGTACGTTTTGGCATTATAAAAATGGTTTAAAAGAGAAAGTTTAATGTGATGAATAATAACACGTAAAATTTAAAACTAGCTTTTTTATTTTTTAAACGTATAACTAGCCTTTTCTCAACTATTTCTGGGTTGGCTTCCAGTCTTACCGTATCCGAATACCAGTAAAAACCAAACCAAAACAAAACCAAAAACGAAAACCATACATTTTCAAATAGCTTTTCAATATAAGCATTACAACTTTTTATAACTAGGCTAATAAAATCAAAAATCAATCAAGTTGGTAAGCCTTTTCCAACTAAGTATGTTGGGGTCAGCATCCAATCTAACCGGATGCATCTGAATGCCAATATTTTACAAGGAGCGACTGCTTACCTGCCTTCCTTTATTCAATTTCGACCAACCCGTGCGGCTGTTATTATTTAGCCATGAACCCGAAAAATATCTGAAAATATGAAACAAATGATTAGTCTTTTGAAACGCATTCTATTCGTATTGAAATTATTAGAGACTTAATAAATAAGCCTGCTTTTTTTTTGTCCAATCCAAATTCAAGGATTGCCTAATCTAGGAGTTTAATTGACAGACCATATTCGCAACATCACACTGCGTTCCAAAACACAGAATACTGACGTTGCTCAAAAAACCGCTTAGCTAAAGTAGGCTGGACACGGCTGCCGTACATCCAATGACCTGTGTAACAGTTTTGTTTTAGAATGTTCCCAATAACTAATGATTTCTTCCCGTGATGTCGTAAGAGGCGACTACGAGCTTGAGGGTGGCGAGCAATGGGTAGCTCGCCGCCCGGTAAGGACCAAGCTCGGGTCGACGGCGCGTAGTGTTCCACGCGCGCCTCAAAGAGATGTCAGCAGTACTGAAGGGGTCTGCTAGGACCGATGCCTGACGGGGTCGCGTGATTGTTCGAAAGAGATACCGTGACCCTGGCACATGGGCAACTGAAGGAACACGGGTGGGTTTTAGTCAGTAAAAGTCTGACACGCCCTCCCGCTCCGCCCAGAGCGGGAGAAGTCATTTGATGATTTCCCATCCAAAAAAAAAAAAAGGGGCCTTGGTAGAGAATGGGCAGCAGCGTTCTCTATTCATTTTACCACCATACTGCGATCGCCAACCCGCTTACCAAGCGCAAACCCTCCCAAATTGGTGGAGGCCTATGTTCAGCAGTGGACTTCTTTCGGCTGAAATGATTATGAATGATTGAAGATAGAAACAAGATTCTATTAAGTAAACAGAAAAACCACACAATCTCATTAAAATCAATGTCTTGTTGCGTGTCGCACAGAAATAATGGCAAACCCAATAACGGCCGGTGTTCGATCAGACAAATCGGATTATATCCGGGATCAGATGTCTCGACAACCAACGTGGATATTATATACAATCCGGATAATATCCTCTCCGACATTAATTGTTTTCTGTAATCTGTTTGCAAGATTTTGTTGATTATTTTTAGGAGAGATCTTATAAATAATGTAATTAATAGGTAGGTAGTTTGCAATGCCTTTCATTTTGACAATACTACAACATTCATTGCGTCATTTAAGTTATCGAGCGAACAAATATTTTCAACATATGAAGCATGGATTAGGAACTCTTTTCAAATTTCTTCATATAGTGAAATAAAGTGACGCAATTTACGTGTAGGACAATGAATGCGAAAACGGAAAAAATAAGAATTCCTTAACTTCGATATTTGCTATATTTGGTAGTTAATATAAGTGTTGATTAACTAATTAGTTCGATACCATGCAGTATCTTTGATTGGTTTCAGCGAATGTTGTCTTTTTTTGTTTTTAAATGTTCATGCAACTCTAACATCGTCCTTTTTTTTAATTCAGAAGATATTTGTCAGTAGCAACCCTCTGGACATGTGCTGCTTGATGGCATAAGTATAATCTGCCTATAATGTTCCCACTGCTGGGACATAGGTCTCCTCGCTGTGAGAGGGAGTGGGCCGTCCACTACGAGGACCAGTGCGGGTTGGTAGATGTCACATGTCTTCGAATTTTTGGTACTAGAACAATTCAGAGTTTCCTCACCTTGATTTCCTTTTTCGTTTTGAGAGCAGAAGTGATGACGGCAAATAGGCTCGCGAGCTATTACCTTGGAAATTAATATAACTGATGAAATTTGAAATACTATTGGTGCTTCTCTACCTAACCCATCGAGTATTTCAGGCTTGATATTAAGTTGTATGTTGTTGAAGATATTTTGCCTTGCAATATCCTGCATCTATAAATCCAAACAGATTTTTCATCACAACACAACCACTGAAACCTACGTACAGATACTACATATGAAGACCTGATTTCTGTGCGCGGAAGTGCACACCGCACAGCCGATCCATCATTCTGGATGGAAATCTAATTTGTTACATTCGGCACTACTAGCAGCCCCCCTAAATGAATTACCGTCGACACGAAACGCTACTGAGCTATGCGATTTATTTTTACCAATGTCATATGTGATGTTACACATCTGTGTGGAAAATAAATATCTGTTTCTTGTGTGTAGGCAGTGTTTAGTAAGGTTTTGGAAGATAAAAATGTGATAGAATCAGAAATTGAGATAGTTATTCAAAATGGTCTCTCATTAATGAAGGTTCTCATAAAGAAATAATAATTCGTTTATTGGCATTACAGCAAATTTAAAAAAAAAAACTCTTAGAACTAACAAACCTGGCCAAGTACGAGTCGGACACACACATGAAGGGTCTTATATCACAAAGCATAAAAACGTCTGAAAAACACGTTTCTTTTATTGAGACCCCGTATAATTTTTATTTTGTTTTTAATATCTGTTGTCATATAGGCAATAGAAATACACACTCTTTGAAAATTTCAATTGTCTACCTTTTACGGTTCATGTGATACAACCCGCTGCCAGACAGACGGACGGACGGATGGACGGATGGACAGCGGAGGCCTAGTAATAGGATCCCATTAGCAGTCGTTGTATACGGAACCCTAAAAGAGAAAACAATGATTGTAATGCTAAAAGGGCCACAGCACAGGGTAAGCAGTAAGAAGACAATATAAAGCGTACCATCTGACGCTAATTTGCAGCTACAACGCACGAGTACTGAATTTAAAAAAAAAACAAGCTAATGGGTTGGATGCATTCCGAGTGGTGGCGGACGAAAAGAATAACACAATCCCTTTTCTTCCCGTGGGGGTAAGAGACAACTAAGTAACTTACTAGAGAATGAGCAGCAGCGTTCTCTATGCATTTTACCCCCATATTGCGATCATTAACGTCAACCCGCCTGCCAAACGTGGCGATTATGGCAAAACCTCTCAAATTGGGGGAAGCCTATGTCCAACAGTGGACGTCTTTCGACTGGAATGTGGATGATGATGATGATGAAGCTAATAGAAAAGAAAGTTTTCATTTCAGATCGGAGTCCATAGGGTTAGTAAAAAAATTTCATAACTAAAAGACGACTACTACTCTACTGACTTTTTTTTCTTATTTCTGTTAATGGTTGTTTGTTTAATACAATTTGGTTCTTATTTTTAAAATAACTTCCTGGAATAGTGCATACATTTCGTTTTTTTTACCATTGCTTAAAAATACAATAATATTTTCTAAATATACATAATCCGTTTTCCTCTTCCTCATGAAGAACTCTAAAAAGTAGGACACTCAAAAAGGCCTTATATAATGTTCACAATGTAAATGAACTATTTTATTCATCATCTGCAGACGTTCCGACTGCTGGATCACAAACCCCCTCTCGGTAAGAGCGAGTGGACCATAATCCACCACACGGACCAACTCCGTGTTGGTAGATGTCACATGTCTTCGAGTTCTGGTTCTAAGACATGCCGGTTTCCTCACAATGTCTCCTTTCACCGTTTTGTGAGCAGTGGTGATGAAAGAATTTGCACAAATTAAAGTGCCTGATTCGATACCCACGACCCGTAACCGACTCGTAACTCGCGGCCATTACCACTAGGCCACCGTTGCTCTATTTCATTCACAACATTTTAATTATAAAGTTTCCCAACTGAATGAAGATCCACAATGATCAGTGTCTATTACACCATTGACAAACGACAGAAAAAAAAAACACGCAAACATCAATTGCGAGGCAGACGAACATGTGTTGCCGGCGACAAAACGACGACATTAAAATCGCACGACCTTGACAACATCCTACATCCGCTTCTCACAGTTGCACGCATTAAATCATTGCGTTACGGTCATAAAAAATATAATTCTTGTACAGTGTGACCAAGAAGAAGACAAAATACTGAAGGGTTTGAGAGACATAGTGGCAGTGATGAACAAAAACGAATCAGTGAATGCAAAACAAAAGAAAGTAGATCAAAAAGTACATTATTAGAGTTCAAAAGAAGACACGGCGTAAACTCAAGCCCGTTGCAATGTTATTTATTTATAAATAGTGTCAACAACGCATATATATGTAATGCCTACTTATTTGTATGATAAACGCAAGAGTCAGTTTCTTTGATTGTTAAGCTTTCACGGTAAAACGGCTGAAAAGATTTGCATGAAATTTGGTACACAGATAGATCATGACCTGAGTCAGACTTTTGATCCTGTATCGCAAACGTAAGCTAGTAATAGTGTAGTATTTTCACAAACTGATAAAATTAATTAAAACTTACGCAATATAATTATTGTCAAATTTATGAATGAAAGCTCAAATCGAAATTGTCGTCCCATATTTCAACGGGACTTCATCTCAGCTTAGATAAACGATAAAGATTCCAGGGTCGCCATTACGCTAATGGGGCACACGTGGCCGGATCGGCAAATCCCTTCGTCGTGTGAAGGCGATTTAGTGCCCAAATTAATTATTAATGGACCCTTTGATGCGGTTGGCCCAACAAGCAGATGATTAGTTGATTGCGAGAGATTTTTAGATACTCGAGATTTCACACATTTTACTGTTGAGGTTGTCCTCATGTATATATTATTATAAAATAAACCCACATTTCGTGTCTGTTTGTGTCACCGCCTGGTTTTTTTTAATAATACACAATGGATTTTATGTACTTCCCATTGATTGATGATTTGAACATCATTTAGATAATTAATTCCGAATGATGTATTTGCATAAACTTACATAATAATAAACAAAACCTTAACGATTTGTTGTTGCGTCAAGTTCTAAAAATCGTGCGCAACAATATATTTCAAATAGTAGAAACAATGATAGGACCGTTACGAGAGTGTATATCATCGCCAGCCTGTAATGTTCCCACTGCTGGGACACAGGCTTCCTGTCGGGCAGTGGGAGTGGATCATCCACCACGCGGGCCTAGTGCGGGTTGGTAGATGAAAAATGTCATCGAATTCTTGATTCTAAGACCTCACGATTTTTTCCTTCACTGTTTTGAGAGCAATGATGATGAAATAATTTACACAAAGTAAAGTGCCTGCTTGGGTTCGATCCCGTTGCCTAACAGTGACAGGGACATTGTTATGTGTAGGTAAAATGACATAACAAAACTAGTAGAAAAAAACTGGCCAAGTGCGAGTCGGACTCGCGCACCGAGGGTTCCGTACAAACCTGCAGGAACTCACGGTTTATGCATAAGGTTTATGGTTATGAAATTAAATGTTTTTTTTTTGAAATTTTTATATTTGAGTTGACTGAATGAAAGGTAAATTGTGGTTTACGATTTATGACGTATTAAAAAAAAACTACTTACTAGATCTCGTCCAAACCAATTTTCGGTGGAAGTTTACATAGTAATGTACATCATATATTTTTTTTAGTTTTATCATACCCTTATTTTAGAAGTTACGGGGGGGGGGGGGGACACACATTTTACCACTTTGGAAGTGTCTCCCGCGCAAACTATTCAGTTTAGAAAAAATGATATTAGAAACCTCTATATCATTTTTGAAGACCTATCCATAGATATCCCACACGTATGGGTTTGATGAAAAAATAATTTTGAGTTTCAGTTCTATGTATGGGGAACCCCAAATATTATTGTTTAAAAAAAAAATGATATTAGAAACCTCAATATCATTTTTGAAGGCCTATCCATAGATACCCCACACGTATGGGTTTGATGAAAAAAAAAAATTTGAGTTTCAGTTCTATGTATGGGGAACCCCAAATATTATTGTTTTTTTTTCTATTTTTGTGTGAAAATCTTAATGCGGTTTACAGAATACATCTACTTACCAAGTTTCAACAGCATAGCTCTTATAGTTTCGGAAAAAAATGGCTGTGACATACTCGGACAGACAGACAGACAGACAGACAGACATGACGAATCTATAAGGGTTCCGTTTTTTGCCATTTGGCAACGGAACCCTAAAAATCATTACGTATCCCATTCATTAAATTAAATTGAGTTGTAGTCACTATCTTCCGTGTTTCTGTTTTGTTCACGACATACTAAATGTTGAGCGTTCATTCAGTATTTTTCGTTAATACGAGAATAACATTATCCTGAATTTGACTGGTTATGTGTAGATTTCCACCGCATACGCACGTTTGTTAAAAACTTTAGTGAGTTTTCCTTTTACATCGTTATTGACGTATCTATCAATGCCGTGGACACGCAACGCACCTTAAGACAGTCTCGCGCCTTAAATATACTATATTTTCATAATATTAAATAACAGATATTAATTTATAAAAGAGAGAGAGAGAGAGAGAGAGTGAGAGAGAGAGAGAGAGAGAGAGAGAGAGAGAGTACATAAGAGGAAGTCTAAAAGTGGCACCAATAAGTGAAAAGCTGTGTAGGAATCGGTTGTCATAGTATGGTCACGTGATACGGAGGAATGAGGAAAATGTCATGAGGAAAGTATTGACTATGAATGTCGATAGCTTTAAGAGTAGAGCGAGACCAAAGAAACGATGAATGGACAGTGTGAATTATGATATGGATAGAAAGGAGGGTGACTACTGAGATGAGGACTAAAAAAAGAAGTGTGGACGGAAACGCCATGTAGCGCCGACCCAAAATATATTTGGATAAGGGCAAGAGAATGATGAGATATTAATTTATAAGACATTAATTTCAAACGCGTAATATACGGGCAAATCTCCGTCTCCAAATTCTTCTCCTTGATTCCCATTAAACTCAAAAACAAATTCTATTACTCCATTATTACCACTAATCATCCGATACAATAATTCCATCTGGTCCAAACTCCATTCCTCATTGACCTAAAGCTTTAAATCTTAACCTTATTAGAATCTTCCTGTGTCCAATTGTTGCGAAACGTGCGGCTGACATCAAAGCGAAACTGACCAATGAGCGCAATGAATCATAGGCAATGGAATTGATTGAAACTGTTTTTATTATGCCGACTACTGACGGTTTAGTCAAATTGGTCGACTTTGTAGATAGGTTTAGATTGGATGAAACATTTTTAGTGTGTGGTCAGCTAGTTAGTACATTTTTGATTAATAAAATTTTTTGGTTGGTACATTTTGTTTTGTTTTGGATTCCGATTGGAATTAGAACAATCAATACGAATGTTTATGAATTTAAATTAGATAAGTCCTACAGTAGTCACGGTACCCATTCGTTTTGACATCATATAAGAACGAATTAACGAAAACATGAAACTAAAACAGGTGATATTTTGGTGTAGGAACACCTCTGCCTTACTCAACACTGGGGATAACACGCAGGATGTAATGGTATGTGTTAATTTAAAAAAAAATACGTCCTTAAATAGTACTAATTTGGATTTTTAAGGATTTTAATTTGACTACATCGACGTATCGTACCTTTTTTTGTGGGTGGGTAAAATGACGTCTCCCGCTCTAGAGTGAAGCAGAAGGGCGTGTCAGACTTGTACTAACTTAAATCCACCTGTATTCTTTCAGTTGCCCATATGCCAGGACCACGGCACCTCTTTTGAATGAGTCTCGCGACTCTGGCAGGACATAATTATTGTAAAGTGATCCTTAATAATATGTGTTTTAAACATTTTTCATCTATTGCTAATGTGGTATTTAGGTCCAAAGGTCTAAAGAATGAGATGCGAAGTGTAACACTATCCGAACGGCGACTTTGACCTCAATTCAGTGGGGACCAGTCTCACGGGTATGTGTTTCAGGCGGGATTTTTATTCATCTATTTTTATTACAGAAATATCTAATAAGAGCTTAGTCCTTCCGTCTTCCCAATAAGAATTAGCTTTTTAATCAAACTATAAGTTAAACTTTTCGATTATTTATTTTTTAGTATATAGTAGAGGTTGAGACAAATACTCTTATTTAATTTGTTAAATTTGATCATTGCAATAATAGGTACTGCAACAGAATTCAAAACTTGGAACTCGGATCACTTATCAAAAACCAGAAACCTCACCAAAAAAAAAATGTAATTCCTCACAAACAAATGTTGATAAACATAGATAAGAAACTTTTTCTTCTATAAAGAATCAGCATCAGACGAAGTAACAATTGCGTCCAATTGAAATTCTGCCCTGAGAAAACATTCAATCTCGCACAATTAACACCTCTTAACCCATTCCGGCGTTCGCACGCCAATCACCAGCCAGAAGATTGTACAATTTAATCGCTGCCACACTGTTCTTGTGCCAGATACAAACATCGATGGGCTAGGAATTAAAAATGTAAAGGTTCTTGGCCATTTAAAAACGAAGAGACTTGTCGTGGTTAAATTGGAAGTAAACGCTGTGGTGGAGGAAGAAATTGAAGCAATTATTGTGGAAATAGTCATACTTGATGTTAAAGAAGATCTTTTATAGTAAGAAGATGCCTCTGAACCTGGGGATCTAATTAATGATTTAACAATTTCAACTGGATATTTGTGTGATTTCAAATACAACCAAACAGTCAATGAACATGGACGATAAATTATAATCTCAAGTGACAAATCTTCACCAATCACATTAACCTACTTCCCAATATTCAATAAGCGCATCTGCATCCATTCATAGCCAGGCCAAGGCAAGCCAAGGCCATTTCTATCGCGAATACTTAACAAAAAAAATATTCACACACTCGACCATTACGAGCCACGATTTAATTTACGACTAGATCTCTTTGGATCAATTAAAGTGGCAGATGACAAACAGTGGACATAACTATGACTAAGAACACGCGTAGGTGGCGTGGTTCCGTGGGAAACGAACAATGTCTTGATTTTGACAGACGTGTGCATTGAATTTTATATTCTTATAATTAATTAAAGACGTTACTTGTTTGATGGGTAGATATCAGTTTTTATGGGTACGAATATGTATAGTATTAGGTGATAGGTCATTTAGTAAAAAGCTATAAAGGTCTGGATGAAACCTTATGATAATATCGACTGATAATTATGAGCCTTAAGCAGACTATGCTTTTAAAAACTGTTTCAACATTCGGATGTAATATTACTAAGAACACATAATTGAAACGATTAAAAATTGCAACGAATCTGTAAGTATGTATGTATATACAATCACGAAGAAATTAACTTCGATGCCAATCTTGACCTTCCTAAAGTCAGGAAACCCGTTGATTGGATATCACGGACGTTGCATCTGAAAACGGAGGCTGTGGGCGGAGGAACGTGGGAACTCTTAGTGGACTAGTCAACAATGAGTCAGGAGTGACTAATGTAGGACAGGCGCCATGCCTGTGCGGTAAGACGTAAGATGTGATGAATAAGAAGAATTGTAAAACAGAAGCTGGATTTTACAAGAGGTGAGAATATTGAAGAAGACTTTAATAACTCTAAGAAGCTACCTTACTAAACAAAAAGTAATTAAGTAACGTTATCAAAGGAAAGTGTATAAAATTCCGTATAAATGTCCTATGAGTAAAACGAAAAAAAAATACTTTATCGCAAATAGCGGTAGATAAACCATAAAATATGATTGACCTAGGTCAACCATTGTAATATCTGATCCATGCGTAGCTACCAGTTGATCAGATATTCTGATCAATTGGTAGGAATGACCCATTCTCATTAAGGGTTAGCTTCCATATTTAGAAAAAAAACGGGTCACCTTTCCTCTGCAAATCATTGTACGTTACTAATCCGTCCTTTGTTATTCCCATCTGACCCATTTAGAATTTGGCGAGCAACAATCAGAATAAAAATAATTAGCTACCAACGTTCCTAATCAACGACTTCCTCCGTTAGTTTCCAAGCTTTATTTTAATTAGCAACTTTGTTATCGCTAACAAAAAATATTTTTCTGTTGCTAATCAGTGAGGAAGCCGGGACCCCGCTGACCCAAGGACTAGCGTGTTTTGCAGTTAAAAATGAAAGATTCTTTATACCGTACAAAAGCTTAGTGTTACAGATATCTGGGTCTTGTAGACCGCCTGTCTCCAGATAAGAATGTCATTCGTTTCTGTTTATCATGTTTTTATGGTATTCTTTATAATGAACTGTGTATTCTGATGAATTTCTTTGTACTTGGTAATTGGTTGGTTGCTAGAATTTTTTGTTTCAACTGGATTTTTATCAGGAGTTATTATGTTGCATTTCTCTTGAATTTCATTTTCAAAATGTCAATTCCATTCATCTATCTCTATATTTTTTGTTACATCAACTTGTTGTGCAATTGATAAGATCAATTTACCCAATCCGTACTGTTTTAGTCAAGTACCTATATATATTATATATATACGTTAACCTACCTAGTCTTATCTGAACTTCGGTTTTACCATATTTCTTTGCAAAATATGCATATGTGCAATAACGGCGACTACAATATTAATCAGGCATCCTTTCTGATCCTTTTGACAATGAGAAGATTTAAGTCTATTATTCAGGGTACATCACCACCACAACGCATGATCGAGATTTGCAAAGATTCTATAGCAGTCTCACATGAAGGGCTATCAACAGTATGCGGCCAACAAACAAGTGTTATTAATATAATATTAATATAATCATGACATAACATCGATCAGTTTCCGTTGAGAATTCTGTAGATTGTAGATAGTCGAGCGTTGTTCTTGGCCAATTATAATAATGTACTGTACGCGGCCACCCAGGACGGTAACGCAACACCCGGATTAGAACTCGGTGGCTTTGTAGTTATTGCACTTGGTTTTGTTGCAGTTAAAGGAGACTTTTTGGTGAGCAAGTCATTGAGAGTAAGTGTCAAGGTTCCGTGTGGTACGCGACGTAAAGAATAGCAACATCCCATTTCTTCCCGTAGGTGTCGTAAATGGTGACTCAGAAACTTACTAGAGAATACCCAGCAGCGTTCTCTAAGCATTTCACCACGATACTGCGGTCGCCAACCTGTCTGCCAAGCGTGGCGATTATGGCAAAATCCATAGCCTCTTTTGAAGGCCTTTGTCTAGCAGTGGACGTCTTTTGGCTGAAATTATGGTTTCGAATGTGTCAAGGTGGATCATACTAAACATGAGACATAGTGACTTGATTTACAAAAAGCAAAATGCTCTCAATATTTTTATAGAATTGAATTTCGTAGAACCTACTATAGAAAATATCCACAATAATAAACTTACATAACAAATAGGTATGACATTAAAATGCTGTAAAAATAATGACAGAAAGCGTGAATAGCAAGAAAAGCAAACCTCACAAGGCAAAAAAATATTGGTAAAATTCCGGATAAAAACTTTCACAGCCCAAGAATCGACTCTATTCATCTCTCTAACCTATCGAACGATTGAACCACATTACTATCTAATAATACGCGAATGAATGGCCGCCGTCCATTGAGTGAAGTATTGTTCGACAGACACTAATTGATGCTGAGCGGCTGCCTTTTGTGATAACACGAGTATCTACGAGTAGTGATGCAGCTGGTTTCAATATACATTTTGATGTTATGGTGATTTTCTTTCATTTTAATGATGGAAAACGAAAAGGAAATGATGAGGTTGATAATGACTTGGTTAATGATTTGGGATTAGAATACCTTGATTTAGATTAAGATAAGACTGATGATAATGTTCAATTTAGCAATGATGAAGGAACATATGTATTTGATAATAAGATGAACAATGATCATTTCATCATTATACGACGTTAAATATTGGCATAGAGCAGTGGTGGCCCGGTGGTAACGGCCGCGACTTACGAGTAGTAGGTCGTGAGTTCAAACTCAAGCAGACGCATTACTTTGTGTAAATTATTTCATCGCCACCGCTCTCAAAACGGTGAAGGAAAACATCGTGAGGAAACCGGCATGTCCTAGAACCAAAAATTTGAAGACATGTGACATCTACCACACTGGGCCCGCATAGTGGATTATGGCCCACTCCCTCTCACCGAGAGGAAGCCTGTGTCCCAGCAGTGGGAACATTATAGGCTGATGATGATGAAATATTGGTTGGCATATATATAATTTTAATTATTGTGAATTAATACTTCACTATTTCTTCTGAACGCAAAAGCTTTTTTTCGACATTCATATACGAATTCAGAGGAGACATAACACGAAAAATTATTCAATGAAGCAGAATCTGACACTTGATCCACAGTAGCCGGACGCGTGTCATTTGAGGCGCCGAACCCCAGGCGCCTGCTCGCCGACATGATTTGATGCGATATTATATCTAGCTTTCTTATTTTAGGTGCTAATGTGTGGTCTGGATAGTTGATATGATTGATACATTAATGAATGTAGCTGTTTTAATAGGAGCAGATATTGTGGCGGCATTGCTTTTAGTAAATGTTTAGAAGCTGAATTATAGTGTTCACACTGATACACTTTAGTATTCTATCAAATTTTAAATTATTGTGGAAAGACTGGGTAGTGGGTTACCTTTCTTCAAATGACTGATGCCAATCATGACAATTTTTTTAAATAATGACCTAAATCAACGAAAACAAACTTGCTTTGAAAACATGCAGAAATCATGAAATGCAGTCGTAATGGAACTAGCTCATGATTAAAAAACCATTACCGAAGAACGGAAACTTTACAATGACGCAGAATCAGTTACGTATAACAATAAAGAAAGAGAGTAAACACCACTTAAAATTGCAGCTAAAGAATCATTGGGACATTGCAGACAGTATCAATTGCAAATTGCAACAGCATAAGTGATATAAAGCTAACAAACACTTAATGTATGATCTGAGCCGTATTAAAGTAATGTCTGAGATAAATCCCTGTTATATTTCGACATGGAAGAATCAGCACGCGACACTTTAGAGGCTTACGTTGGAAGTGACAGCGGGTATTTCACCTTTCTGGCGTTATTCAGCATTATTGATAGGATCTACGATTGATTTACCACTTTTGTCAATATTTTCAAACGTAGCCTTTGCTACATTGTCAGATTTTATAGCAGAATCATTTTCATCTAGACATGTTTCAAGTTTGCGAATTATTAAATCAAAGTGAAATTTTCGCTGTTTCTCCCAAGAATTCTTCCATCTGTATTCAGCCACCATCAGTATTGCAGTTTTATTATCTCTTTTTATCGTTGTATCCTATATTTGTCTTTACAATCATTATTAGCTTAACTTTTTGAAAGAGAGTATTAAATATTTGTTAGAAGATTGTACACCAAATATCTAATTGACAGTTAGTCCTTCAATCCCGCTGTCCTCCCATAACTTGTCCCAACTCTTAGCACAGGAAGCGATGTCACAATTGGCGTGGCGAGCGTCAATTTAATGATCTGCTTCGCCCGGACGACGGTCATTGATTCTCGTAACATTGGCGCCGTTCGGCGACTCTTTTGTTTCAACTTTGTACTTGACTGTGGACTTTTTAACCGTCTTGTTGTGTGATTTTGATTGGACTTTGTACGGGTGTGAAGGTCAGGCAATACTTTGTAGATGTTAACAGCGTTGGTAGTTGAATGCGTTAGCATTGCCACTTTTAGGCAGAAATTAGTAAACAGGTAGCACCCACAACCTTGATGATATACTTTAAATAATACTGTATCCTTTCCTGTACTTACACTTACAATAGGCTTCATAAGAAGGCTGAAAGTCACCCAAAGGGCAATGGAGAGGGTTATGCTAGGTATTTTCCTGCACGACTGAATCAGCAATGAAGAGATCCGTAGGAGAACCAAGGTAACCGACATAGCCCGAAAAATTGCCAAACACAGAGCAGATGGCTGATGTGGGCGAAAGGTTCTAGAGTGCCGATCGTGTGTTGCAAGACGTAGCTTCGAAAAGCCTTCCACAAGACGGACCGATGACCTGGTGGAATTCACTGGATGCGGGAAGCACAGAACCGATGGAAGATGTAGTGCTTGAAAGGTATTTCAGCTGAAATGATGAAGATAACGCTGTAACCCTTTCCTTACTATGTAAGCCGTTGAAAATATTGCCTTTTTCACTTCTGAACGCAATTCTGTTTTAAATGCAAACGGAGTTGGATGGCTTTTCCTCCGTAGGTTTGTTATTCCTCACGTGTATGTTAGCAAAGATTTTTTTCCGCAATAGCTGAATAAGTGGTAAATACTAGTTTTATGTACCAACACACCAGTATTTCCTAGTTTCACACCATGATTCATTGCTGCAATGACAGACGTGGCCATTTAAAAATAGATATCTCTGTTCACACAGTGACGATCTATTTCTATTTATAGTAATTGATGTACTCCAAATTTTACCAATTTCGTTGGTCAGTCGGCGGCATTGTGTTCATTTGATGGTCTTAATTTTTTTATTGTTTTATATATGTTGCAAGAACGTGAAAAGAACTTGAGTTTAGTGAATGAACGTCTCGCCGTTGTCTTATCTTTATCATTAGATTTTATTTCAATGATTTTCAATGAATTGTTATCCAACTTGTGACGTAATACAGTGGATTAATGAAGTTTTAAATCTTGAGCGATGGTTTGATAATTATTCATCGTTATTGGAGTTGCGGTCCATCTTACTTCGTTCTTCGAATTTCAATGAATCCTCCAACTTTCATCATGACTGTCTTAATCATTATTAAGAACAATTTAACTTGAGCTCCTTAAGTTTTGAGTTGAGCTACACGATTACTGACAAATGCATGCACAGACTGTATAAGTCAACTTAATCTGTGTGGTTCTAAACTGAAAAGACCATGTTGGACATCAATCTATATGGTCTTCATATGATCTGACCAAGATTATGCGTCGACTTCAATAGGGACTGTGGCCTCTGTGTTTCTTTCGGCATTTCTTCTTAGTGTAGTCACATAGGAAACGCCAACCTCATCAAGTTTATTTATTTTTTTCAGTATGAAAAAACTAAAAGCCTCTTAAAAGTGTTTTTACAAACCTTCTCTCAGAAATAAAGTCATTTATCATTTTACTTTGAGAGAATTTCAATATTCAGGCTTAGATATCAATTTTGATTACCTTTAGACCTAAGGACCAACCTATAAATGCTTTTTTTTTCATTCGTAAACCAGTATTCACTGCATAATATCAATTTTCATTTTAACTTGGACCATACTAATATGACCAAACTAAAAAAAACTCTGTTAAAACATAAACTCTGTAGTCAAATGTCACCATAGCAACAGAAATGTCCTGTTCAAGCGGTGCCGGGAGCATGTGATTTACCCGACAGCCGATCTTAAAGTGTTAAGGTCAGCTGGCGCCATCGAATCGCCCTCTTCCTTTGCACTGATTGTCCTTGCCGGTTTTGTTCCTATCCTGTTTTACGCTCGTCTACATAGGGCTAACGGACACCGTGTTGTTCAAACCTAATATCGCATTTATATTTTTTTGAAGATAGGAAATACAATTGTTCCGTGCGGTGCCGGACGTAAAGAATAACACCACCCCATTTCTTCCCGTGGGTGTCGTAGAAGGCGATTACGGGACTTACTAGAGAATGGGCAAAGTTCGCTATGCATTTTGCCACCATACTGCGATCGCCAGCCTGCCTGCCAAGCGTGGGGATTATAGTAAATCCCCCCAAATTGGGGGACGCTTACGTCCGCAGTGGATGTCTTTCGGCTGAAATGATGATGATGTTGATGAGGAAATGGAGAGAGGAGACAGTAGAATCAAATCTCTAGATCGCTCTTAGACAGACCATATTTATCAACTTCCTGCCAATGAGAGTAAAATGGTTATAGTAGCAATAGTATTTCTGCAGTAACACATGCAAACTTTTTAATCCCTGTCTAACGTGTGCGTCTGCACCATCGTTACTCCCAAACGACTGAACCGATTTTGTTTTCTTTTTTTTTCTCTGATAGGTGAAATAATCGAGAGTGTTCTAGCTATGATTCAAAAAAATCTGTTCAGTCCACGGATATCTGAAGATTATCAGCTCTTTTCTAGTTGGTAAAGGGATATTAGCATCTTCAACAGGTCTGATCGAGTCGAAATTAGATAAATATTATATTACTTCAATGATATTAGAAGAACAAATTAACTTAGAACTGATGCTGCAGCAAAAGCTATAATTTGCAGCACACCCAACTAGCTCACCAACAAACAGCAGAATTATCGTGTTTGGCATCACATTTATTAATAAAAAAAATTGAATGATTTTAACCTAAGTAATCTATGTACGGCCCATGTGGTAGTGATGTAAAACTGTTGTAAAGAAATTTAAACCACGGACTTTGGTTTAAACCAGTTTATTTACCAATATGCACATACATAATTATGACAATTTTATTATCAGTTTTACAATAACCAACCCTTGCTCCTTACATCCCCGTACTTTTTAAGTACTGCGAAAAGACATTACGCTTTTCCTCATAAATCTTTAGTCTTTGCCTATCTACGTAAAAAATGTTCTATGATATTCTCGACCATAACAGTCGTTGGCGCCACCGAATCGGTCTCTTCCTCTGCACTGATTGTTCTTCCCACTTATTTAGTTACTGTTCTTATCCTGTCTTGTCGGTCCTAATTCATTTGAAAGGGCTTTTGGATTAAACATTTTATTTTTGCCGTTTGTGATAATGTGTGAAGGAGCCGAGCCGATGGTCTTTTTAATCTTTAGCTATTTAAACTACCGTGTGGTGCCGGATGTAAAGAATAGCACCACCCTTTTTCTTCCCGTGGGTACCGTAGAAGGGACTTTCTTGAAAATGGGCAGCAGGGTTCTCTATGCATTTAACCGCCATACTGCGATCGCCAATCTGCCTGCCAAGCGTGGCGATTATGGCAAAACCCCCATTTTTTGGGGGAGGCCTATGTATAGCAGTGGACGTCTTATGGCTAAAATGATGATGATTTAAATTACCGCTGTATCAGCACAATCAAACGATATAGAAATTAGTTACCCTATACCTGGTTTTGATCTTCGTACGTTATTATCGGAACAATATTAATCGGCTTAGTAGGCGACCCGTACGAAGTTTATTTATGGGCGGATCGACCTCTCCAGAAATATGTATTTAGGCAATTAGCATGTTTTGAATTCAATGCACTTTATGTGCAAAGGTCTCTTATCCAGTCCTTCCATCGGCGAGCTCGTGCGTCTTCCTTCCAGTTTTCACGGAATCTATCCAGCTCATCCCGCCATCTCCTACGTGGTCTGCTGCGTGGTCTCTCTGTCTCAGGGCACCAGTTCTGTGCTACTTAGGTCTATTGCATACAATTAGCATAACTTTATTGCATACAATTCAAAACGTGCCAGTTACCATAAAATGTATTTTTGGAGTTGCCAATTCATCTCCAAATAAATTAATTTGTTGCGAGTCACCTTTATAAAATAAATAAATATGAAGCAATGGGTTACCAATGAGCAGTGGTGGCCCAGTGGTAACGGCCGCGACTTACGAGTAGTAGGTCGTGAGTTCAAACCCAAGCAGGCGCATTACTTTGTGTAAATTATTTCATCGCCACTGCTCTCAAAACGGTGAAGGAAAACATCGTGAGGAAACCGGCGTGTCTTAGAACCAAAAATTTGAAGACATGTGACATCTACCAACCCGCACTGGGCCCGCGTGGTGGATTATGGCCCAGTCCCTCTCACCGAGAGGAGGCCTGTGTGCCAGCAGTGGGAACAATATAGGCTGATGATGATGGTTTAGCAATATCTATCTAAATGATTTAAACTGTAATAGGGTTACTTAATTAGGGTGCTTATTGTTTCAACATTTGATTAAGCACACAGAGTCCAGATAGAACCATAGAACATTGAATTGGAAATGAAATCTTTAATTAGTCATATGTCATATATTTTTGATATACATGCCATCTATTGAGATAGATCAGCTCTAAGCTGTTATGGGTCTTTCTTCAAAAGGCCTTTCCAGACACGGCCCTGCATTGTTACTCACATACATTTTTAATAATATACTGTTTGGACTACAAAAGAGACCTCTGAGTTTCTTTCGGCATTTCTTCTCAGGGAACAATCAGCTAGGAATTGCCGGAGTCATCATGTTAATAAAGTATTGATATACAAAAGTGTCTTATAAGCTCTACTTACATAAATAAACACATTTCATTTCAGTGTCCTCTCTAATATCACTTAAGCCATCAACTATTTCGAGCGTGATTTTCACCACATACCAGTACCATCTAATAAGATATATTGTTCTATCTTCCCGTCAGTTTGTTTGTCCGTTAATGCAGATGGATGGCCGACCACGTGATGATTACATACGGATGGCTGTAAGTGAGGCAATCAGTGCTCGAAAGGAAGAGACCGATTCACTGGCGCCAGCCGACCCTAGTTAAAACTGCGAGTGTGATATTTGCTTTGAGTCTTCGTATCTTTTTTAGAGTATTGGATTGTTATTCACTGATACAAAGGGACAAATTAAATATCAAAATTGGAATCGATATTGAAAACTTCTTCTCTTCAGCAATTGACGTTCACTGCCGGACATAGGTCTCCCACATTTGGGGAGGGGATTGCTGGGAGGGTTGCCGTAATCGCCACGGCAAGCGGGCTGACGATCGCAGTATGATGGTAAAATGCAAAGAGAACGCTGCTGCCCATTCTCTAGTAAGTCCCTTAGTCACCTCTTACGACATCCACCACGGGAAGAAATGGGATATCGAAAACTAATTATATAAAAAATATCTAAATTCCAACTTTGATCAGCAACATTAAGACAACCAAATTATTGTTATGTTTTGGTTTTTTGGAAATTCGTGAAAATTTCTGTGTTACACGGCAAGACAGATTACCTATAGCTGATCGATTACGGGCATTGACATTCGCTAATCGAATGATGATTCTTAAAAAAATTATATGTATAAATAGATACGTGGGAAAATTTTCATTGGTAGGTTTAAGAAGCATCGTCATCTTCTAGCCTTATTCGAACTAAGTTGGAGTCAGCTTCCAGTCTTAACAGATGTAGCTGCATACCAGTATTTTACTTGGAGTAAATACCTCTCTAACCTCCTCAACCCAGATTCAGATTGAAGAATATTGTTTTTTTTTTTAATTAAAAATTAAAGCGAAAGGCCTAAGGGTAACCCCGAGGGGGGTTCGCACCTCGGCTTAGGCGATCACTGGGGGAGGGCAGCAAGGGACATGCTGGATCTGGGTTAAATTATTTAGGGGCTAATTTAAAGCTACAAGCGCAGCAACGCGGGCTGGCTCTTGCAAGGGTCGGGAGGGACTATTTAGTCGGGGTCGCGACGACGGACCTCGGCGGCGCGCGGCGGCGGCGAGGCCGGTACGGTTTGTGTCTGTGTGTTGTTCTCACTGTAGGTACTTGTCTCTTTTCGACTCTCCTGGAGGAGAGTAGTTGGATCATCGGGTTCTGGAAGAATATTGTATAATATTGTAGTAGCTTCCTTCCCAGTGCTTAAAACAACTTGTAACGCAGTATAGATACCAATGATTTTTATAACCTTAATCATCATGATAAATAGCCTTCTACGCACGTAAATAAAAATGTCCTTAGTCCATATTTACAATAACAATAAAGTTTTATTAGTTTACTGCTCACCGATAATTCGTTACGTAAAATATCAAAGCTATGAATGTTTGATGAAGGTCATTCTTGATATCAGGAAATTCGTAGAAACTAAAAATGGGGTCGCATCATGTCGCAGAACGTGGTAGCCCGGTATCGGGCCATGGTATCGGCTCCGACTTACGAGTTGTGGGTCGTGAGTTGGAACCCAGGTAGGCACATTATTTATTCAATTTCATCAAAAATGCTTTCAAAACGGCGAAGGAAAACATTGTGTTTTTTTTGTAGTACATCTCGTAGTTAGCCTGTTAAAGAGTACTTAACCGGTCATTCCCGCGGATTCCTTAAAAGTGAATTTAAGGCCTCCAGCTTCGTGGAGGCGATCGGCGGCGGCGACCTCTCGCGTCCGGCCCTGGTGCGAGCCATAGTTGGGAGCGAGAGGGCATGGGAAGCCGTCACCTCCTTCTGCGAAGCAGTAATGCTCGCGAAGGAGGAGGCGGGGCGCGTGAGGGAGTGGCAGTCACTGCGCCCTCACGTCCCTAGCCGCCGCAGGAGGAGACGCCCCGGGCGTCGGGAGTCGATAGCAGACTCCCGGCCTCCGTAGGCGCGAGCTTGCGGGTGGCGAGCAATGGGCAGCTCGCCGCCCGGTAAGGACCAGGCTCGGGTCGACGGCGCGTAGTGTTCCACGCGCGCCTCATAGACATGTCAGCAACACTGAAGGGGTCTGCTAGGACCGATGCCTGCCGGGGTCGCGCGATTGTTCGAAAGAGATACCGTGACCCTGGCACATGGGCAACTGAAAGAACACGGGTGGGTTTTAGTCAGTAAAAGTCTGACACGCCCTCCCGCTCTGCCCAGAGCGGGAGAAGTCATTTGATGATTTCCCATCAAAAAAAAAAAAAAAGGCCTCCAGCTGGGGCTTATATACTTAAAAACGAAAGCGACTAAGACCTAAGGGCAACCCCAGGTGGGGTACGGACCTCGGCTTAGGCAGTCACTGGTAGAGGTCAGCAAGGGACAGGCTGGCTCTCTGTTATCCTTGTTTAGGGACTAATTTACAGCTACAGGCTCAGCAAAGCGGGGGGACTGTTTAGTCGGGGTTGTCGCTACGACGGACCTCGGCAGCGAGGTCGGTATGACGGATAAAACATCGTGAGGAAACCGGCATGTTCTAGAACCAAAAATTTGAAGTCATGTGATATCTAACAACCCACACTTTGCGCGTGTGATGGATTACGGCCCACTCCCTCTCATTGAGGAAGGGCAGAGGCTTGTCCCAACAGTGGGAATATTCTAGACCGATTATGCTCAAGTTGCATGTTTAAAAAGTAGGTAGATAATTATATTTACTCCATCTTCCTATGGCTGTGGTTTTGTTACCAAGATAACGGTAATGCATAGGAAAACTGCCTACTAAATTTGGTTTTAACAATATCGCAATCTATCCGAATGGATATCGCCAAAATTAATGCATGTTTTGTGCAATAGAATCAATCTATAGGGTCGGATTCCAGTCTAACACTAGTATTTTATATGGAAATATTACGGATCTGACCTCCACAACCCATTAAATACAATTCCCCTTGGTTGCCAGACTTTCGGGCTCCGGACGACCCCTAAACGACTGCCAAAGATCCCTGAAGGCCAGCCGCGACCAACCGCTTAACGTGTTTTTCCATGCATGAATGGGTTTTGGTATGTAAATATGGTCACCCATCCACAGACCGACCGTGACAAGCGTAGCTTAACCTGCACCCTAATTGCGAAACGCACAATTTATCAGAATCTGAATGGGATTGAAGATTATTTCTAAACCATTGCGTCATTTGTTCGAATAAATTGTCGGCTCAGCAACGTAAATAACGCAATGAATGTTGTTTAACTATGAATATTAAACCAATTCCTACCGATATAAAGTTCCGTAATTACGCCTCTGATCGATTGACTCAGGTGGCTCGAATTACTTAGCCACGAGCCCCTTCGTATTTTGTGCAATAATTTAAAGGAACGGATATAGGGATATCCGATCATTTCAGTGGTTAGAAAACCTAACATTGATCAATTATACATAGGTATACGGGTATGTCGGTTTGTAGTTATTCATTATTATATAACAAACAACCCTTTGTCTATGTGGTGCCGGACGTAAACAATAGCACCACCCCATTTCATCCCCTGAGTGTCGTAAGAGGCGACTTAGGGACTTACTAGAGAATGGGCAGCAGCGTTCTCTATGCATTTTACCACCATACTGCGATTGCCAACCCGCCTACCAAGCGTGGCAATAATGCCCATAATTTGGGGAGGCCTATGTCCAGCAGTGGACATCTTTTGGCAGAAATGATGACGATGAAAACAAAGTAGCAACACATCAAACAATATCCAAATCTTATTCCCTATAAATAGAGAGGTCTGGCTCTTGTGATACAGGAACTCCTAGTACAAGTGACAGGGCTACAATGATGTCTGTAACCTGAATGAACAATAAATAAATAACTAAAAATATATATATAGAAATCGTGAAACATACAGAAAAAAAAACACAATTATTTTCTTAATCTGGCTTCCTATCAGAATTACATGGAATAAATGTAATAGATAATGTTAATATCTTGTAACAACGGCAGTGATTACCTAAATACATGTTCAGATAATTGTTATCGATAATCCCTTTGGAATTGTTCACGATATAATCGATGTAAAATCATCAATTTTAAATTGTTATATTTTTATTGAAGATTGTTATGTAAGAAAAAACATGTTTTAATTTTTAACCGGCTTCAAAAAAGGAGGAGGTTGTCAATTCGACTGTATTTTTTTAAATGTTTTTAAAGTCTACTACAGTAGAATCTATACATTAGTTCGTGAAGAAAAATAATTTTAACTATTTGTAGGCAAACTTAAAATTTTAATGAATTTCAACCTTAGAGCGACCACCAGTACATTTTATTGGCTTTGTGGGTAACTTACAGTACCTATGAAAATACCAGTGGATTCACGTAATAATTTGGCTGTGGTATGAAAACTGATGCTTTGCATACGCATTCACACCTAATTCAAATTCATACAGCTATGTCAAAATGCTTTGCTTAGATGGTTTGGTCATGTTGAGAGGATGAATGAAGGACGGCTCACAAAAGGTATCTACAAGGCAAATGTGAGTGGAAGCACCGGGAGGGGACGCCCTATGAGGACATATAGTGACCTTATTGGTGATGTTCTTCAGAAAGGTCAGGTGCGTATTACTCGCAACCGGCGTGTGTGTGTGACCAATTGTATGAACATAAACGAGGCAAAAGGAGTGTGTAGAGATCGTAGCAGGTGGCGTTCCGTGGTTTCTGCCTACTCCCATGGGAAAAAGGCTTGATTGTATGTATGCATGTCAAAATGCAGGATTAAAATTACCAAATTATTCCTCCTAATCACCAAAACACAATTCATTTCGGGTCTTCGAATACTCAGTTATGTTCTTCAACTCTGTTCTCTGTGTACACTCAAGGAGTATACAGATAACCCAACTAAAGCCTCATTACTTTTCATTCTCCTTCCAAGACATTAATGACGATGAGCTTCCAAGAATTAATACCACGACTGAAGAAAGTGTACGGATGCAATAGAGTCGTTAAGGTCGTCTCGTGACTTGGTACCAACGTGCTACTGAGGGCATGAGCCAAATCATGACTGATCATTTCATTGATAAGACAAACATTCAATTGTTTGATGTTAAGTGGGCCGCTAAAATGTTGCTAGCGTTTGGAGAAAGGGCCGATGTTTTAGCAGTTTGCGAACTAACAATGCTTCTAAAGCTTTATTGTTCAAATCTTTTAACTTTATGAAATATTTTCTTAGTATGGAAAACAACCTTCTAATAAGGCCTATTAGAAGCATTCCAATTATTATAAGAACGCTGAAATTAAGAGTTTCCCTATACGATTGAATCAGAAATGAAGAGATCCGTAGGAGAACCAAGGTAACCGACAAACATAAGTGGCAGTGGGCCGGGCACATCGTTCGCAAAACAGATGGCTGATGGAACCGAACGTTTCTGGAGTGGCGACTATGTACCGGAAGACGTGGAGTTGGAAGGCTTCCCTCAAGGTGGACCGATGACCTTTAAAGGCCGCAAGAATCCGCTGGATGCGGAAAATACAAAAACGGTCGAAGTGACGGATCTTGGAGGAGGCCTGTGTCCAGCAGTGGACTTCTCTTGGCTGCAATTATGATTATGTTGGAAAACATCCAGGCAGCCGTGCCCTGCCTGATGATCAGATGACAGAATGTAGTAAATAGGTTTCTAACGTAACGTATTAAGACTTATGTAAAACATAAATGACACACACCATCACGCCTGTATTCTCCGAAGGGTTAGGCAGAGGTGTGCCTATAAGTACACCCACATTTCATCAGTGATTTTTAAGGCCCCTGTGATAGGGGGTAGAAAAACCCAAAACACTTTGGCTGACCCAGGAATAGAACCAGCAGTAGCGTTTGCGACCAGTCAAATTAAATCAAATCAAAAGTCATTTATTTAAATTAGGCTGTGGATCTGCACTTTTCAAACGTCAAAATAACATAACACAGTCCCCAAAACGCCCGCCATTCACCACTTCCTAGTGCTTTAGCTGAGAAGAAGAATTGGCGCAAACTCCCCAGCAGTAGATCAACGACGCAGTTATGTAAAATGTTATCCGTACTATATGGAAACCCTTCTCTTAAATCAAGTTTCCCGAACTAAGCTGACATGTTATGACCAGTCGTATTTCACCACGACATTATTAGTGATCAGTGGTGAGGGAAGTGGTAGTCTAGTTGTAACAGCCTTGACTTATGAATCGTAAGTCATGGATTCACACCCAGGCAGGCGCTTTACTTTGTGTGAATAATTTCATCACCTACTGCCATTAAAACGGTGAAAACATCGTGAGGAAACCGGCATATCCTAGAATCAACATTTAAAATTTAATTATTTTACTTTCTTTTAAGCAAATATTAATTACTAGCCTCTGGCCGCGACTTCGTCCACGTTAAATTTCTTGTTCCCCCGACCCTTCCCGTCGCGTCGAATCCCCTACCCGTGCGATTTTCTCCGTTTTTGCAACATTTTTCATTACTGCTCCGCTCCTCTTGGTTGTAGCGTGATGTTATATAGCCTATAGCCTTCCTCAATAAATAGGCTACCCAACACAAAAATAATTTTTCAATTCAGATCAGTAGTTCCTGAGATTAGCGCGTTCAATCAAACAAACATACAAACAAACACTTCAGCTTTATAATATTAGTATAGATTAACCGACTTATGAATTTATGAATAAAAAAATTACCTAAATATTTTCTATCATTCTCTGTAAATTTATCATTATATGTATATTTTATCTCCTTGACTTCATGAAATTTTGACATATTATTAATCTCTTTTTTTCATTAAAAAAAAATACTTGTTATTTTAATTCCAATGATGAATACTTTAATGTTATGATGACCCATAATTTTACAAACCATTACGCCGGAAACGGCTGAATATTATGATCGTAATATCTAATCCACACAACAGCTTTGTACATTATTCTGATAAATAATTGCTTTCTTTCTTTCTTCTTTCAAAAATTCGAAGATATGTGACAACTACCAAACCACACTAGACCCGTTTGGTAGATTTGGGCCTGCGTCCCAGGAGTGAAAACATTTTAGGCTTGATTGAGCTAAGATAATACTAAGCGCCATATTAGCGTCCCACTAACAACTTGACTCCTACAGGATCAACACTTTGTTTGTAAGCTTTGCACGATGTTCTTTCTCTATATTTAGAACCTTTAATTGAGATTGAAGTGTTAAATTTTTTACAGATACTGTGATGCTGTTGACTGGGATGATTCTTATGGCTAATCATGATTCCGTTAATTTGTTTATTTTGACTGGTTAGAAGAAGATTTAGTTATAGTTTTAATTGTATTTTTATTTTATATGTAAATTTATTTTTGCCTCTACGCCCGAAAAGTAATAGATATATGTTCTTTCTATTATTTATACAAGTGGTCGAAGGTCGACCATAATTGATTTAAATTTTAAATTTGAATTCTGCACTTCATACTCTCTAGCCAAATTTCATACCCTTCCGTCTGTGTAAGTTTCGTAAAAAGGGTTACAAAATTTTTGGTTACGGAAGTTTTTGGTTTTGGAAATTTCCTTGATGCATTATTAAGATTTCACGAATGAATACTTACAATCTTTTTCTGAGTCTGTCGCAACCTCGATTAACAGCCCCTACTAACCATAACAGAACGGACTACATAAAAAATAGCTTAAAAAAGGCAAATTCCTAGACATTATACGGAATAAAATCCCCAGATCAATTTCCACATAGGCCAGGCAGATGCGCGTGAGTCACATAGCTCGCGTTCGAGTAATTACGGTGAGACCGTAATGAGGAAGTGCCCTACTGATGAATATTGACTGGTTTACCCTCATTGTTTCTTTGGTAGCCGATTTACAATGAATTTCAAATATTAGTGTTTTTCCATTGTTTTAAAAAAAATCATATACAACAGGTCAAAATGACGTAAGTGACAAGCAAGAAACGAAAAACATACTAGATTTACAAGATGTCGTTTAAAATCAAACGAAAAAAAAAATATTTGCATACTTGCCTAAAAGGTATTCGGTTTAATATTTTTTGTTAAAAATACAGACCAACATTTAGAATTTATAGGAAAATTATTAAAGCGCTCTTCCTCTATTCTACTTAGAATTTAAAATGTTGCTGTGCCCAACAGGGTCCATAATTTTTTCACCTGTATACATTATGGAACGCAATAAATATTTGAGATTAGATCTGAGATTTGGTATTCTATACCTTAAGAATTTAAACCACCGTCACTTTTAATTCAATTTCCACCAGCTTCCACTCTATCATAAAAATGGACAATTATTTCGTTACTAACTCTGACTTTCTTCTTTCCCAGGAATATCAGCGAGTGAAGCTCTAAGGAATGGGCTGTGCCAGTCACTGTGGGGAGCTTCGGCCAGTCGATCAGAGCACAGGATCGCGTCACCACCCCCACACAGCCATGATACTCCGTACCCCGTGAAAGGTAAGAGTTCTAAATTAAGAAAGCTAATCAGAAAACTGCGTTTATTGACGTTACGGCATAAAAATTCTTTAAAACTATGAAAAAAGAAAACAGAAATCAATGATAATAATGCCAAAATGGCCTCAGATCAGCACAATGTCAAATGACAGCATAAGCTGTACCGCCTCTGCCAGGGTCGTAAGATTGTTCGAAAGAGATACCGGAACCCTGGCACATGGGCAGCTGAAGGAACACGGGTGGGTTTTAGTCAGTAAAAATCTGACACGCCCTCCCGCTCCGCCCAGAGCGGGAGAAGTCATTTGATGATTTCCCATCCAAAAAAAATAGGTGTACCGCCTGACACTGATTATACAGCATCAACCCAATATAACAAAAGTTTTCTTTTTCAATCTAAAACGAAGACACTCACTTACTCCGAAAGTAAAATAGTTACAAGACTAAACAAAGAGAGAAATAATATAATTATTTTAAAAGAACAGAGAGCTGCCATTACTGACACTCTACGATTAATGTAGTCAGATTGAAGAACCAGCGGTTTTTTAGTATTAGCAGACATTAAGAACCACCGTCATCCTAACTTCATCTTTAAAGCGCCTTAAATGTAACCGTTACAATTAATGCGGAAACAGCGTTATACGAGTACGTGCCAAAAACCTCAACCTCCATATTGGAATAAGAAAACTCCAAATCTTTTATTTTGCAAAATGTCAAAGCATCACAAAACGTCATATAAGCCGGTAATCCCATTAAAAAATCACCTCTCTTGGGCCCCTTTGAGAAAGCCGCCAAATTATCTAGATCTCAAGTGCTCCGCCAAACAGACGGATGTCCACGTATCTTCACAAGGCTGATAAAATTGGCACGCAACTGAAAGCAGCCAAACAGATTATTTAAAAACCTCACCTAATAAAGAAGTCTGGAGAGCAGAACAGCCGGGCGCAGGTTCAAACCTAGACGACTTTGCCGACACTTTTTACCAATTCCGTAAAAAACTTTTAACTCCTAATCATGCTTAACATTTTGATCACGTTTATTGCAGTCGCTTCACGTATAATAAATACCACCAAAATTAAGCTAGTATCTATTATTTAAGTAAATCTGATGTTGTTTTTTTTTATACTGTCTTCCTGTGGTTAAGTAGCTGTAATGTATCTTTCACTGTAACAAAAATAGTTTATTCCGAATCTCAAATAGTTTAAAAAAATTGTATGTATTTTTTATTTATGTGTAAGCTGTGTACTTCTTTAAGTGACAAATTCACCATACTAATAGATATAAGTTAGTAATAAGTAACATATTTACTAGTGAAGAAGTCGTTGGAGTACCTTATATAAATAAATAAATAAATAAAATAAATTTACTTTGTGTACATTATTTCATCACCAAAACGGTATAGGAAAACGTCGCGTCGTGTGGAATCCGGCAGGTCTTAGAACCTAAAATTCAACGCATGTGACATCTACCAAACCACACTGGGCCCGCATAGTGGATTACGGCCCACACCCTCTCACTGAGAGGAGGCCTGTGTCCCAGCAGTGGGAACATTATAGGCTGCTTATGAAAGAAGAAGTCGTGACCACAAACAATGACAGTTGATTCTAGCAGTAATCAACCAAAACCATGCAAGTTTCTGCAACTATGTTTACAAAGAACCCTCATTAGACTGATTAGATGACATTAATTTGATTGAAAATGATTCAGATTTTCTTTTACGCATTTAGAAAGCTGTTCCCATTAGAAAATTCCCATTAGCAGTCCAATAGATTTGTTTTTGGTATAGGCTTGCTATTTATTACCTCATCATCATCATCATTTTTCATCATTCAAGGTGGAAGATTGCCATAATCACTACGCTTAGCAGGCTGGTTGGCGATCGCAGTATGGTGGTAAAATGCATAAAGAACTGCCATGCTGCCCATTCTCTAGTAAGTCCTTTAGTCGCCTTTTACAACACTCACGGAAAGAAATGCGATGTATTATATACCTGCTTCGAATTTACAACAACATACCTTTTTTTTGTGGGTTTCGAAATCATCAAATCAAATCAAAATATTTTTATTTCATATAAACCTACATGGGCACTTATGAAACGTCAGAAGCTAGGTGCACGGTTCCAAATTGTTGGTTCCTATGGAGAAAAGCCGGCAAGAAACTGCACGGTTACTCTTTTAAAAATAATTAGTTTTAACAATTGTTTCAAATTACAGTGTTAATAGGTATGGGAGGACGGTGTAGGCCTGTCAACAAGTACCAGGTACTGAATCAGATAGAAAATTGTCTACAGTCTGCAAGGCCTACAACGTTCCCACATTCACAAAGTATAAAAGTATAAAATAATCTACACAAATAATAGTATTTCATAAATAAGACATATTACACTATTTAAACCAAATGTCATTATTGCATCAAATGATCTCTCCCGCTCTGGGTGGAAAAGAAGGGCGTATCGGACTTTTACTGACTAAAACCCACCCGTGTTCCTTCAGTTGCCGATATGCCAGGGCCACGGTAACTCTTTCGATTACTAAACACCTTTGTTTACCTCCTTTGAGGATACAGGCTTGACGTCAGTTCCGCCATCCAACTCATTCAAAACACCGTACACTATCTATATTACAATGCAGGCCACATAAAACGACCTGAAACTAATACCCAACATTTAATAACCGGTAGAAACTCCAATAACATTTGGTGTCTAAATCCCACGGCTTCAGATTTGGGGTTGACATATCTTATCGATACGTCAACTCGTATCACTGGCAAAATTACGTTGTTTTATGACTTTGATTTTGGCGGTACGACAAAGGTAAGATAACAGTATTGATAAGGAGATATCGATAGTTTAAACGTGCATGTTATGATACTTGTAATTTTTGTGTCGAACAAATTTCGATGTAGATAAGGTAGGGATAGAGAATTAGTGTGCTGTTATGAGTTTATTTATAGCTTTATGGGTGGTAGCCATTTTGGGTTGATAGGCTTAGTGTGATGCAGTTTGGACATGTTTTTGCTTGTGGATTTGTTTATGAAATTATTATTTTTCTATGGATTCGCATGAATATTTCACCTTTGCGGGGTAATTGCGTAACACAGTAACAGTTGGAATCATTTTCATGTTGTCAATTCAACAACATTCATTGCGTTATTTACGTTGTTGAGCAGATAAATCAGGGCAATCAGGGTGAAATAGAAACCACACCCAAAAAAAACTTAAAAATTACAAATGTCTTTAATTTAATTACATCATCAGATTTAATATTTTCTCAACGGTTACTATTCTACTTTATAAATAATTAAATTCCAGACTAATTTCCTTAATCACACTTCTCGCGCGTACCATCATCAAAAAATCTCTAAGAAAATAAAACCCTATCGCTGCTGACTGTCCACACAGTTGTCTCGACGTTGTAAATTCGATTTGGACATGTGTACCGTGGTAACCAAACATTAGTCGACCAGATAACGGCTGGTTGTTTAAAACGAACAAACCGTATGGGGCCAGTTCCAATAAAACATCTTGTGGTGACACGAGTTTTCGATTTGGGATTTCTGATGGCATCTTGAGAATTTGGACGATAAAAAATTAAAGACGATTTTTTTCACGTTGTGATTTTGTGGCTGTCCGCACGGTGACAAATCAAGCTATACATTTCCAGTATACGCTGACTTCTGATTGTACAAGAGACCTATACAAAGCGAGGTCAACTAAAACTGGAAACGTATAGCTTGATATGTAGCCGTGTGTATTATACGACGTGGCAGAAACATCGAAGCGCAAACTGAAACCATGAATTAATTTGCGCGTAGCCTGCTGCCATCGATTCAGTACATAATTCTGAACCCCCCAGAGTTGAAATATTTCGTCTGTTATTTTTGTTTAATGTTCCTGTTCCAAACATTTTGACCATTTGCCATGACCATCGGCCTTATATTCAGACATGGGGTCTATAAGTTAAAGACAGAAAATAACCCACCCAATCACCCAAAAAAAAATTGACGGTCGATGCGACCACTTTGACATTATTATAATACTTTCATTAAAATTTCATGACACAACTGAATCAAACACTAAAAGCATAATTCTAGGTTTTATACCATTCACAATTTCATTTCCAAGTAAAATCCATTTCAAAGTGACACCCAACCCTCAAACGCGACATGCGATCCTAAATGACAAAATAGCCAAGTTTTAACCACAAAGCTCGATCAATCAAAGGGTAAAATTCGTGCCAGGTATAACTGTCAATATTTGCCAAGCGGTCACGACACCGCTTGGCTGTTTACCCTATTATTCACTACACTGTTTGCCAAGTCCAGCCAAGTCGCGCCAAGTCTTGATAACCTTTGTTGGCGTGACTTTTGCTTGTGGCTATTGTTTGATGTTTGTCTCTTTTGACATTATGCTGTTTTGTTATTTGTTTGCCAAGCTTGGTGGGGTGACTAATCTCGAAAATCTACTGCCTACCGTGTTTGTACAGTGAGGCTTTCGTGCGTGAATCAAAAAGTGGCCAGACTTGTATTCGGTCGTTTATATCTTTACTGAATAGACAGTGGAAAGATTTCTTTTAGCTCGGGATTTGGAAAGACAAATCTAGAAGGAAAACACAAATAAACGTCACTTAATAAGGCCAAAGCACCAAAAAAACACTGTCCAATTAGCATGAGTCTCTTAAACAATCCATGTTTTATTAGCAAGCATTAAGTTTGTGAAATTAACCTCAATCACACACGAGGGGCCATTAAAAAATAAACCTTGTAAACTGGCCATAATCACAAATCTTGGCGCTTTGTTGACTGGCAATTATCAAACGAGAGTTTAATCTCAAAGACACCGCGGTTTCGTCAACGTTTACAGACAAACAAACATTCAAACGGCACCTAATTCAAGAATCAACGAGGTAATTTCAACCTTAACCCTTGAATGCAGAGTTGGAATTCGAAAGTGAGGTGGTAAACTGCACTTTTAAGTTGGTATGCATTACAAACGTGAAGCGTGCTATTGTTTCAGCAAATAATTCCTAGAAACATTAAGAAGAGAAATCGGGGCAGGCACACAAAGGCGCCGCCAAGATAACGCAGGGTCACCCTAGAGTTGATAACCTCACCGTGGTAGAGGTTAACGAATAAAGAACTTCGAAATAATAGAAAAAATTACGGTTAAGATTTCAATTTGGAATCATTGTCTTTTATCATTTCAAAGCATTGAGACTGTGTTCTCTATGCATAGGGCTATTTTGAGATTTAAGGTTATAAGGACCATATGCGTCTTACTCATTTTTAAACCTTACTATTTCTTGCACTATATCCGTAGAATTAAAAGTTATTTAAAAAAATATATTGACTTATTGTCAGGTTTTTGATGACAGAAACTTTTTAGAATATGTTTTGCCCAAAACTCAACTACGCGAACAGCACTCACTGTGTAATATTAGAAAGCTATGTGACCAGTGGTGGTCCGGTGGTAATAGCCGCGATACACGTCTTAGGTTGAAGATTCGAACCCACACACGCGCTTTACTTTTTGCAAATTATTTCATCACCACTGTTGTTAACATGGTGAAGAAAACCGGAATGTCATGAGCTAAAAATTCGAAGACATGTGACAGCCAACAATCCGTACTGGACCCGCGTGGTGAATCCCACGGCCTCTCACCGAGAGGAGTCCTGTGTCCCAGCAGTGGAAACATTATAAGCTGAATATACTTACGCTATATGGCAGGGTCGGTTAAGTTTACTGACATAGTCCTTAACAAAAATATTTTTACTAACATATTTCAGCCCTTTGTTGTATTTATTACTTGTATTTTAAGTATCTATAAATAAATCGTCGTTGCAAATTTAAAATCTCCTATGTGTAAAAAGTAACTTTTCGAGAAAAACGAAAAAAACTGTTTCCTGAAAAAGAAACTGAGGAAACATTCTTATTTTTTTTTTTAGATGTAAAGTTAAAAGGACTTATAATGTATTGAGATAGAATTTGTCTTATATCAATGTGTCGTTCAGCGTATATTTATATAAGTTTAATTATTTTTCTGCACATAGGAGATTTAAGTTGCAACTTTTTGTCACATAAGTGGTTTTACAGTTTATTACATCAGGCACATAGGAGTTTTCGATGGTCAATAAACATGAGATTTTATTAAATTAGCGAATATTTTAACGATACATTAAGATATTCACATATGAGTTTTTGCAATAGGTAGGTATACAAAATCGCTTTTAAAATATATGCATAGCTCGTATTTGTGAAAATTGTTACATAGGAGATTTTAAATTTGCAACGACGAAATAATGTCGTATTGTTGGTTAAATTCATTGCAATCCAGCCCGGCCCTTGCTGCCATCTACTAGCGATGCCCTAAGCCGAGGTCCGTACCCCACAGGAGTTGCCCTTAGCGAGTAGATGCTCAAGTTTTAAGTTTTTTAAGCCTTAATTTATTAGAGTAGCCAGGCAAGTCTGGTTAAGCAGCTGACAACCCCAAAACGTGCGAGTTGTCATTAAAAAAAAAATTGATTAAATATTTTACTGATGTTGGAAAACCAATAAGTTCCAAATTTAAAATCGGGAAATTGCTCTGATAGTCCTTATCAGCTGTACAAACGTGACGTACCCGAGATATCTCCCCAAACCTCTAGGTGTGACCACCATAATCCCTATCGTGATATAACATTTCTCAGATCGTACCGAAAGACCAGATTTATCATATTTATCGTGGAGTTTTAAAGTGACATTGTTAATACCATCGATATGTGACGTAGCGGGTTGAAATCTGTCCATAGCTGACGTTTACACTCGAACTGACAAGACGACAAGACGGCTTTCATTCATCAGGGCATGATGGCTAAAACTCTGATAACATGAGAACTACGTGATTTACGTAACAATAGCGTTCCTAGTCAGGTCCTCTCAATCTGTATGATGCTTTCCTCAAAAGACCATTTCAGACACCAATCGACATGGTATTCAAATGTTCTGAGGAGGATTATGTCTGGAATTTTTGAAGACCTGTGACCTCTGAGTTTAATTCGGCCTTTCTTTTCAGAGTAGTCAGGTGGGAAATATCGACCTCATCTAGTTTAAAAATATGATTGAAATGTAAGTGTTTAGTAAAAATAATAAATTCTTTATTTTCTCTTCCACAAATAAAACAAGTACAAACTAAATACACTATTGAACCATACTAAGGAACCAACTTAAGACATAAGCATTTTTTTTTAGTAGTTCTAGTTACACATAAAGGCAAAAATATTTTATTTGTGGGAGACTGGCGCCTAAACTAAGCTGAAGCCTGTATTTTAGGACACCAGCACCCTAATTGCGAAACGCACAATTTATCAGAATCGGAATGGGATTGAAGATTATTTCTAAACCATTGCGTCATTTGTTCGAATAAATTGTGGCTCAGCATCGTAAATAACGCAATGAATGTTGTTTAACTATGAATATTAAACCAATTCTTACCGATAAAAAGTTCCGCAATTACCCCTCTGGTCCCCACCAAGAAACTTAAATACAAGTATAGGACATAACATAGGTACATATTTAGTGCAAGGACATTTTGCAATTTGATGTTGGGTTTGTAAAAACCTCATCATCTGCTTAGCATTTTACCAACTATGTTAGAGTCGCCTTCCAGTCTAATTTAATGCAGCTCAGTATCAGTATTTTACCTGGAGCGACTGCCTGTCTGATCTCCACAATCCAGTTACTGGATAATACGTCTCCTTGGTAAGGCTGGTTGTCAGATTTTATGCTCTTTGATGAGTCGTAACGACTGTCAATGATCTGCGAATGACTGCTGGAACCAATGGCTTTTTTTTTAAATTGGAAATCATCAAATGACTTCTCCCGCTCTGGGCTGAGCGGGAGGGCGTGTCAGACTTTTACTGACTAAAACCCACCCGTGTTCCTTCAGTTGCCCATGCGCCAGGGTCACGGTATCTCTTTCGAACATTCTCGCGACCCTGGCAGGCATCGGACCTAGCAGACCCCTTCAGTGCTGCTGACATCTCTTTGAGGCGCGCGTGGAACACTACGCGCCGTCGACCCGAGCCTGGTCCTCACCGGGCGGCGAGCTACCCATTGCTCGCCGCCCGCAAGCTCGCGCCTACGGTGGTCGGGAGACAGCTATCGACTCCCGACGCCCGGGGCGTCTCCTCCTGCGGCCTTCGCGAAGCACGGAGAGCTCTTAGTATACATACATAGATGCTCAGCATCCAAACACGGCCAAACTGCCGCAAGGGTACCTTCAATCAATAAACTCAGTCTATCGCAGTCTACTGCAAAACATAGACCTCTTCCATGCTCCACCTTTCGCCGTCCAGTCTACCCTAGCCACTTTCTTTAAGTCGTCGGTCCATCTAACTGGGGGTTTCCCACACTATCCTTGCCGATACGCAGTCTCCACTCCAGCTAGTGAAGTGTAGATTAACCTCACCGACGATCGTTATAACTTAGCAACCAGCCCCCTAGTACAAACCTTATTACAGAAATAAAATCATTTAATTTACCTTATCAGTTCAGCCTACCGCAGTCCACTGCTGGACATAGGCCTACCCCATGCTGCGCCACAATACCCTGTCCTCCGTCTTTCGCATTCAGTCTTTCCCAGCCATCTTTAGCTAGCCAGCAAAGCCAGCCAGTGTAGTGTGGGACGTCCCCCAGCTAGATGGACCGACGACCTCAAAAAGGTGGCGTAATTTACCCATAGACAAACAATTACCAAGCTCCGCATTACTGACATTGACAAAATAAGCAACCTTCAGGTTGAAAGATATTTCTTTGTAAAAACAGAGCCGTAAAGATAAAATGAGTTGATAAAGAATTCTATAGGTAATAATATGGATAAGTCACTCGCCGATTTAACAGTGGCACATGTCAAACTTGATTGGTTTTAAAGAAACGTGAATAATTTTTGTATACACTTCCTTTCATGCTGTTTGGTGCTGAAATGATTCACCTTTTCACCAGATAAATCTATACTCTATAGTTAATATTATAAATGCGAAAATAACTCTGTCTGTTACGCTTTCACGACTAAACCATTGTACTGTTTTTTATGAAATTTGGTACGGAGTAAGTTTGAACCCCAAGAAAGGACATAGGCCTATTTTTATTCCGCGATTTTGTCTACGTCCGCTATAACTGACATTTACGCGGATGAACTCGTGAGCATACCAAAGAAATGTCTTTAAATGTTTGGTCCATACCGACCAACATCCCGTGGCGCCCCGTCCCGTCCTTTCTCTTTATCTTGAATACCTTATGGTGTACTTATTAAAAATTATTATTTTCTACATAGTACAGACAAATATCCTTTTAAATTCTTATGTAGCCTTATGAAAACACTTCTTAATACTTTAAAGCTGCACAAATTGCAACACAGGTAACCAATAAAGCCAACTTTGTAAAAACTTGAGTTATGTAACTACACCTGCAGTGAAAAAACTCGTTGTAATCAATCGTAGACCTTCGTCTAATAACTTTGATTAGTAATCCACACGAAAATGGATTACAGCAACAAATCCTACGAGATTACACCCGAGGTTTAGCGATAACTTGAATGAGTCTTTAATATCGTTTTTTTTTTGGTGTTGCGACGCAATGAAAGGTTTAATTGTAATTTGATTTTTTTGTAGGAAATCGATAAAAGTCCCAATTGCTATTACTTTGCCTTTCAAGAGTTCAAATTGGCGTAGTTTACATATGTCCAGCAGTGGACTTCTTTCGGCTAAAATGATGATGGAGAAAAATGTAAGTAAAGGAAAAGGTGAGTGGAAACGCCCTAGGAGGACATATAGTGACCTTATTGGTGATATTCTTCAGAAAGGTCAGGTGCGTAGTACTCGCAACCGGCGTGTGTGTATGACCAATTGTATGAACCTGAACGAGGCAAAAGGAGTGTGTAGAGATAGTAGCAGGTGGCGTTCCGTGGTTTCTGCCTACCCCCCTGGGAAAAAGGCGTGAGTCTATGTATGTATGTATGTAAATTCTCAACAACATAGCCTTTTTCATCTCACTAAATCAAATCATCAAGTTCTGGAGATACAATTCCTGAAAATTCTTCGCTCATTTTCAAATCAGGTAAATTGACTTTTAACTGGATTATCCTGAAATTACGGCGTTTCTTCTTACTCGCCCGTATTAGGAACGACAGACTGACATCATATTGTTGATTCACCGTAGGTATTGTTAGTAAGTGAAAAGTGAATTTAAAAAAAATCACAAAGCTGGACTGCGTAAAACGTGAACTTTAAAAAAGATGAAACAAGAACATTTTATTTAAAGAGATTGACTATTAAACTAAGTACTATAAATAAGTATTATCGCAGCTAACGTAAAAACTACTGAAGCAAAATCAATGATATTTATATGGGACCACCCCTGAACCTATCCATTAAAAAGATTTTGAAATCGGTCTACAGTTGGCAGAAACATCAGTGAAAATAAATAAAATATAGACAGTGGAGCATATAACCTCCTCCATTTTTGAAGTTAATTAAAAACAATCTCATGCAGTCGGAGGCAGTTAAGGTATTATTTTAAAACAAGATTTGAACCTTGAATAGGTTATCATCTCGACATAGTACGTCAAATTTTATTTTTTTCTCTTTCACAATATAGCGTCTAATTGTCGCCATATTGAATTTTTGTTACTTTCATATCTTTAGTGACACTGACAAGATTAAGTCAAATCGATTGACGTAAGAATCATCGAAATCAGCCTACGCGTTTAGTCTCTAGAGCACAACAAAGCAACAAACGTACAGACATACGTGTAGACTGATAAACACGTAACCCTCCTTTGTCTCGCGCAGTCGTGTAAGAATGATTAGGCTTGTCCAATGATTCATGCTATTTTCGCCAAACAGTCTGCGTTCTGTGGTGATATCGTAAAATAACCCGAATTGTCGCTAATTAGAACAACCGTTGAAAGATCCGAGTTTGGCAGTAGGTAGATACTGTCGAGCTGATATGACGTCACAGTTTTACTTTTTTATGTATTTTGTTTCAATGAGTCGAAATAAAGATATTCACATAGATTTTATTGCGAAGTTAAATTGCTGTTTAAAGTCTTTTAATATTAAATGATACTATTGCATCAGCTACTTAATATAATATTTTTATCTTGCATTGATAGATGGGTAAGTAGACAACAAGTAAATACTTACGTAAGTGGCAACCTTAGCCATTTTCAAAAAAAAAAAAATCTGCATACTTATTTATTTATTTATTTAAACTTCTCGCAAACAAAAAGGTACAAAGTAGGCCTTAGGCATTCTCTACCAGTCAACCAAGAGTGGTGAAGAAATTAGATGGCAGGTGCTTTGGTTGAGAGTAACAATTATTGAAAAATACTATTAAAATACTTATTATCTTCATTTCTTACTCATTCTACGATAGAGTCACTGCCCAATCTTTTTGTGATTTTAAATGTAATACTAGCAACCACTACTTTGACCAAATAGTGGCCAAGTTTTGATAAAAAAATCATAGTTTAAAAAAACTAAAAAACACGCTTCCATTGAAAACCAAAGTAAAAAGTACAAAATAATCGTGGGGTGCTTTTTAAGGTATTTTTTTATTGATATCAGGCACCCCACGCTTTTTTTCTATTATTTTGTACTTTTTAGTTTGGTTTTCAATGGAAGCGTGTTTTTAGTTTTTTTTAACTATAATTTATTTTCTATTTTTTAGGGTGTTTCGAATTCTGAGACGTATGTCAGCATAGTTTGTGACAGTTTTTTTGCTGTCCTGGTAACCCTGGCAGCGAAAATGGCACAAATTTATGAAATTATTGCATTGTCATCGGCCCTTGACAGGTGTGCAAAGTTTGAATGAAATCTGGTCGTTTAAAGTGGGTCAAAATCGCGCTATAAGGAGTCGGTTACAAACAAACATACAAATATACAAACATACAAGTGAAGCTAATATAAAGCGTGTAAAAAGGGGAGACGTAAACCAAGCAGTACTAAGTACTGAAATGTTTATGATAATTACCACGACTTTAATGTGAGGAAACAAGCATGTCCCGCACACGTAGCATGACCACCATAGAAAGAACTTTGTCTATTCTTGATAGAATAGAGATAGAAATGTCATGCTACGCCAGCACAGAAACGAGTTTTGTCGACGGAAGAATAGACAAAATTACAGATTGTAGAAAGATTTGTACCGTTTTATGCAGGCTTAGCATGGCGTTTTCATTTCTACGAAGAATAGACACAGTTTTTTAGTAAATTAGAGAGACGGACTGGCTCCGTCAATTCTTCCGTCGACAGAACCCCTTTCTACGGTGGTACGCATGCTGGAACGAAAAAATTCGGAGACATGTGACATTCACTAACCGTCATTGGGCCCACGTGATGGATTAAGACCCATTATCTCTCAAAGACAGTAGGCCTGTGTTCTAGCAGCAGGAACTTTTTAGGCTAGAACTAGTGATGGTTTAAGCCGGATGTCTCAACAGAAATCAAGATAATAATTATATTATTCATGTGTGCCAATCAGAACATAAGTTTTTTATTATTGTAACACGCAGGTAACACAACAATAAAACCTATTATAGTGTGAGTGACTCAAATGAAAGAAATCATAAAGACAGTGGTAGGTTTATTTACAATCGTTGATTTTGCTAATCTTAGCCGATAAAAGGTATTAAAATCATATTATTACGATTGATAAAAGGTATTACAAGTGAATGATAACATTTGATTTATGTATATCAACCTATTTGTGACAGATTTAATACTTACATTCGTTTACAGTCACGTACAACTGAGGTTTTACCTATTTTATCTTGAGCATAGCTGTTGCCTAGGATTATGTCTGCAATCCAGGATGAAAAGTAAACTATGTTCTTACCCATGTCATGATCTATCTGTGCGCCAAATTTTAACTAAATCCGTATAGCAGTTTTAGCGTGAAAGCATACAAACAAACTTACTTGAGCACTTATAATATTAGTTGGATGATGTAACTGGTGATGCACATGATCGAGTGCTTGCTCATCAGAATACATATCACAGTTTTATCTAATTTAACAATTGCCACTTTTTTTAATTGTTAGGGCGAAAACAGAACAAAGAAGATTATTTTAAGACTCACTCTACATATAGTTGCCTGTCACATTAGCTATTTTGATGTCTTTGTAAAACCTACCTTAATTCTTGTTGTGAAAAGCAACAAATTTATTGAGTAGATATTGTTTGAGACTGTTTCACTTATTTTGCAAGCACAGCAAAGTCTTTTAAAATTGGCTTTACCATGCCATACAAATTATAAGACAAATCCTTGGTCTTTTTGCCACAGAGAACCTAAAATTTATTGGTCTTAGGAGCCAACTCTCAAGTTTATGTTCCAACTGCTGGTACACACACGTGCCTCATCTCTGTGACAGGGAGCGGACTGTTATTCTCTACGCGGGTCCAGTGCGAGTTTCTAGATGTCACAAGTCTTCAAATTTTTGGTTCTAGAACATGCCGGTTACCACATAATGTTTTCTTCACCGTTTTGAGAGCAGTGGTGATAAAATAATTTACACAAAGTAAAGCGCCTGCCTAGGTTCGAACCTACAACTCGTAAGTGGCGACCGTTACCACTGCTCTGTTACCTTAGAGTGCATACAATATTTTCTTATATTAAAACACCATTGATTCATACTTTTTACGATTCTTGAAACGTTATGCAATCGCAAATTGTTTCAGTCTACATTTGGACGATAAAAATCACAAGACGGTCCAAAGTGCATAGTTATTTAAGTTATTGATAAACTAAAATCTTTGACTATCAGGCAAGTTGTAAATAATACTATCCTTACATTGATCACAGCGCGGCGCCGTTATCGAGCATGTTTTAAAGATAAATTAAACATGGTAATCTGTTTTTTTGACTAATTGTGATAACCAGTATTAAGTAGTTACCTATGTTATTATTTATTCATGTACCTTTATCGTATGAGTCAAAGTGAAATTCATTTAAGAGCTGAACACACGAGCATCCTGTTGCCAACGGCAAAGGTAGCTGCTCCCTTCGAAATGTGTCGGCGGCAGCCGTTGACGCATCTGCCAGGGTCGCGAGATTTGTTCGAAAGAGATGCCGTGGCCCTGGCATATGGGCAACTGAAGGAACACGGGTGGGTTTTAGTCAGTAAAAGTCTGACATGCCCTCTCGCTCCGTCTAAGAGCGGGAGACGTCATTTGATGATTTCCCACCCACAAAAAAAGCAAAAAAAAAGTGTCTAAGAGCTTTAAGTCAACGTTCACGTAAATTTTTTATTGTGCACTGGATTTTCGACTTTCGGTGTTGAACCGAGCATCGAGAATCCGACAGAGTGCATCTCAGCACGTCTCATGTCTCTCTTCTTTTGTTTATAATTGATTTTTTATTTTATTATGAATTGTTTTTTGTATAGTTTCTGTGCGTGTCCCAGTAATTTTTTTTTTCTTTCTTTCTAAAAAACACTCTGTTCGAATTTCAACTTTCGGCGGTAAGGAGTGCGTTGAAGATACAATGGACAAAAATATCCTGCGTCGATATTATTACGTATGTTTGAACGACGAATAAATAAGCCCATTATGAGGGAACGTGGTCACGTGGTCTTTGACGTTCATTTCCATACTTAGCGTATTCCTGGGTTTTTCTCTCTGGTTAATGATATTACTTCAAATATATTTTTACCATACATTTAAATCTACTACTGTTTTTTGGGGTAATTACATTCATTAAAGAAAAAAATAACACTAAAACAAAATTCTGAACAAGTTTTCAATGTGAAGTAAGACATAAAACAAATAAGTGAGATAGTTCATTCACCCTCACTTAAAGAAACTTATATAAAGGTTCCCACAGACAAACGTGATGCTACAGGAGCCGCGACCGCGACACTATTTAAAAAATATTCGTCACGGAAATTGAGCTATCAGAACCGCGCTGCACCGTCACGTCGCGTCGCGCCTGTCTGCGGGAGCCTAATAGCAGTTGTTTTTAGTGTAAAAAAATGTAACAATTCATAAATGTGTTATTTTTTGTGTAGCCTTTGCAGGTTGTTTCGAAAGATTAATAACATTCATAAACAATTGAGTCCCGATGAAATACCTATTTTTTATTGCTTTTTTCACACTATGGTCTACCACCACAATTTTTAAACATCTTTCTGTCTCTGTCATCTTCAAACGATTGAAAGAAGTAGGACGACGTTTTAAAATCATTTAGAGTGGACCCTAAGTATGTGCAAGATGATCGAAGCAGGACAACCCATAAATAAAAGTAATTAGGTACACATCTAACACTTGCAATTCGCACTGGGGTCAACATGACCCAAGTAGTATATTAAAATTTGTAATAGCCGACACGGTCCCCGTATGATTTGGATTCATTTATACAAATCTTGATTAACGATTGGGACGTGACTTTGCATTTTATGGTATAAACCCATAATAAACCTATATTACGGTATGAATTGGTATTTAATTCACTTGTGTTTTAAGATGTTAGTAGATAATAACGCCTTGTTTACAATATTAATTTTTTGTACTACTTTATATTGCTGGCCCGAAAAGTTACAATAAAATCACTTTTTTAAATGGTCATTGCTTCGAAAAAATTAAAACAAAAGAAACAACGACGACGCGCAATTTAAAAAAATCTTGAGGCTATTTTATTATATATATTTTTTTGTATTTTTTTAAAGCCAATTTCAAATAGGTAGTTAATTGATTTTTAAATGATTTTTTTTTAATCAATATTGAGGTTTTTCTGGCATGTGTAATTTTGGATGATAATCTCTTATCGCAAAATAGATACTGTAGTAAATATTAAATGGTATAATCGTTGTTCGAATTGAGTATTATTTACAGCAGTAGAATCCTACCCATAAATATTATATCATTTTTAATACTACTGGTTCTATTGGTATAACCAGTGACTCATTAAAGAGAAAAATAAAGATGCCACACATTTTTAATAACTCTATTGTGTAGTCACGAGCACTAATATGTATACACATACACATTTAATGTGAAATAAAACTTTTCTCCGTCTCCAAAAGGTTACAACAAGTAAAGCCTTACTAATATAATTTAAAAAAAATCTCCACTCCCTAATTATGTAATACTCTATGAAGGATATTGTAATCCATTGCTTCATATCTTCAAAAAGATTGTCTGCACAACAACGTAAAAAGCGCAATGAATGTTGTTGAATTGTCAAAATGACAGCCATTCCTACTGTCAGTGTGTTGCGCAAAATACTGTAGACATCACCGCGCATCTCCTTTGACATGCAAAATGATTACTAATAGATCAAACTGTTTTACACAAAAAGTTCCAGAAGCATCGCATGGTGTGTGCATTATAATTACATAAGTGCATCAATTTTCCATTTTTATACCACTATCCATTTTTCACCAGCTAAGCGACATTTCCACGATCACGCATTAACGTTTTACAAAACTAACGCCAACAATAAATCGTCCACACACATACGCAATACATATTTTTAATTTGTTAAAAGCTCTCAGAAAAATAACAATCTGAATGCATCGCTTGCAATTTGCGGCGAGCCTCGCCTTTTATAATTAAAATTGCATTAAGCCTGCAAATAGTCCGACATTAATGACGCTAATGCTCTGTTTGGATAGAAAAAAATGCAGACAGACAGCTTGTAATCCAATTTGTGGCTAAAAATGCCTTAATTCGATTGCAGTTGATAGTGTTACTGTTTGTCTTACGTCTGGCAGGTTGACGCCAAAATAAGGTTATTATGAGACTTTGTTTGACTTGTTTCATGGCATTCGATGTTTGAATTACCTTGAGTTCTTTGTCGAATGTAGAAAACTTTTTTTTTTTGTTCTTTTTGATGTGAATATATTTTGTTGCCGGTGCATTTTAGGGTTAGGGTTTGTTCCAAGCAAATTCGAAATGTCCGAAGTATTTATATCTTTTTTATCGACTGTTTCGGTTGAGCTCCTACAAGTTCTGAGTTGAGCTACACGATTACTAACAAATGAACGATTACAAACATTTACTTTACTGGTCATTCATTCAAATCTGTGTGCTTCTTTCATCAAAAGACCATTTCAGGCATTTATCTAAATTGTCTTCACATGAAACAAGGCTATGTCTGGGCTTTGAAAAAGACTTTGACCCTTGAGTTTGTTTCACCATATCTTCTCAGGGGTAGACAGATAGGAGATGTCAACTCCATCTAACTTATTTTAAATTTTAATAATCTGTCGTGATTCCGATAGCCTATGTAAAGAATAAACAATTTCATTAGATTTTCATTTCATGGGTCAGAAATAAATACGAATGACCGTGACTGATGCATATTATAAATATAAATTGCCAAAAATTATAAATCAAAGCCTAAAATTATATCACATAATTACGATCCAACAATAGAACGCCTTTCTTTACATTCATTGAGGGTCCCATTCAATATTTGGCACTGCCATAAATTCGAGCATACTGTCGGGGCGTAACAATGAATCTAAATAACCATTAATATGTAATAAATACTATAGGGTGATAAAGCCGTGTCGGTAGGAACAAACAAACAAGTGTAGCAGCAACCCTTAAACGTTGGGCATTGTTAAAAGAGGCCCCGAGCGTGAAATTTTCGTAGGGGACGGCTGATGACGAAGTCACCGCCGAGTTTTGCCGAAGTTCCCCGATTGGTTCCGCTCCAAATGCCGACAGCTGCTGCGTTTCAGATGGGGGTCGCTCTTCATTAGTGGAGCTTGTCTCGACTCGAGATGGATGTTTGTTTTTGGATAGCACGAGGTGTTGATGGTTACTTGATGATATATGAAGTTTATTCTGTGGGACATTGTGTGTAATCTTGTTTTAGATTTTCTTGGACATGTGTAGCTATTTGTCATGTGCGTAGTCTACAGAGGTTATAATAGCTAAAACATTCTCATAATACATCTTAAAATTACTTACGGAAACTTTGGCTATCTTAGAAAATACAATTTATTTCCACGTTAAAACTGAAGCGGTTAGTTGATTTCTAGATTATGAGTCATTTCACCTCGCCTCGTCATTTGGCCTCTTCTCTGTGAGAGAAAAGGGGCCGTAATACACCACAGAAACCCAGTGCGTGTTGGTTTATGGAGCAGTGCTATGTGCAAATGCTATAACAATTATTGGACAAACAAGCAACCAATAAACACAAACTATTTACATTTTGACCAATAAGCCAATTCACCAACAAAAATAGTTATAAAACCAACATCTTTCTGACACCAGCTTAAACACCATCAAATAAGTTCTATTCACACTCCAATCCTTAATCAAACATTGAACAATACGAACAAAACTAAACAAAACTGAACAGCAATAGTTACGTTTAGTCGCGCCCGCGGATTAGTGAATTGTAAAAAAAAGATTGGGGGTCGAAACGACCCGACGTGTTAATTACGGGGGTTGGGCTTCGAGGGTTGAACAGATGAAAGTCAATTTGCTCCAGCGACATGATACGGCCCATTTCGTTCGGAGCGACAAGTGTGGCACCTGCGCAGTGGGGTCTTTATGACCCAAACAATTGTAGAGTTAGATGCATTATTTGCATCAGTATCGATGATGACCGCTTTTGTTCAGAACAAAAGCTGAATGATTACAAAGGGAGATGGCTTAATTTTAAATAATACAAACAAAGCTCTTCATTCTGAAGTTTAAAAGGACAGTGGAGAACTAAACTAAAATTTCTTTGGTTACAGAAGAAATCAAATTCGGGATCAACCGTTTAGTCAGCGAGAGGACAGACAGGACGGAAGATGAAGAAGAAGATCACCACCACATTCAAACCCGACCTGAAGGCATATCACCAGCGTCTCGCTGCGGCAGTCCCTGCTGGGCGCCATCACCCCAATCCCCTCGATCAGTTCGCTCCAGTTCCCCTGAGCTCGAAGTTGATTCCCCTCCATCTTCCCCAAGAAGACCACCGGATACTTCTCCTCCACCGAAAAGATCGGAATCTTTTTCCGTCAGTGCGCTGCTACGACCTGACGCCCCGAGAGTGCAAGCACAGAGACCATTCCTATATCCTCCGCTACCTTTCGCGGAGTTTTTAAGAGACGCTGGAAGTCTCGGTCTTCCTGGCTGGGGAGGATACAGCAATCTATACCTTCACGCTGTTCAAGCAGCTGGTCCTGAATTCTTGCGACTTCGTGCAGCTGTCCTCGGAGCTCCTGGTCCTTTATCCAGGCCTTTGCCGTTAGGGGATGTGTACTCTTGCGTCAAATGCGAGAAGATGTTCAGCACCCCTCATGGCTTGGAGGTGCATGCTAGGCGCTCCCATAATGGAAAGCGGCCATTTGCTTGTGAGCTCTGCAGCAAGACTTTTGGACACGAAATCAGTTTGAGCCAGCATAGGTGAGTATCTAAAATGTATGTCAGAAAGATTGAGTTGGTTCTTTGTTTTAATTTCTGATCAACTTGTGATGACAAAACGAGGATTACTGTAGTTTGGTACAATTGAATTCAATTTGCGTTTTGGAGCATAAAAGTATAAAACCTTATTAAACATGAATTTATTAGCTCTGAACCAGCTGATCGCAAAAACAAAAAAAAAATAAACATCATTTATACAGGGTGTTTGGCAGAACGTTGAACATACGAAAATGGTGGATAGGTGAGGTCATCTGCTACTTACTCAGCCCTAATTTATTTGGCCCTGGCCCACTGGATATTTAAAAAAAAATTTTTTTCTTTCGTCTTGTTTTACCACTTTCTTAACTTTAAAGTGTAATTTTTATTAAAAATGGGTAAAACAGGCAATATTTTGTTTTTTTTTAAGTGTTTTTTACATCTTTCTGTAAGTTTGAGGACTCATAATTTTTTTTCTAGTTAACATCTGAATAAAGCAATAATTTTATGAGAATCTGCCAACATAAAAGATTAAAAAAAAATGCTACTTTAAAGTTAAGAAAATGGTGAAACAAGAAGAAAGAATTTTTTTTTTATATATCCAGTGGGCTAGGGCCAAATAAATTAGGGCTGAGGAAGTAGCAGATGACTTCACCTATCCACCATTTTCGTATGTTCAACGTTCTGCCAAACACCCTGTATGTAATCTTATTGCTAACAGCTCCAGTATCCTTTCAGTACAAATACTTCAAGCTTATCTTCCAAATATAACATTTTCTCCCTCTCCACCAGGGCTGTGCACAGCGTGGAGAAAGTCTTCGAATGCAAGCAGTGTGGCAAGACCTTCAAGCGCTCAAGCACGTTGTCCACCCATCTTCTGATCCACTCTGACACCAGGCCCTATCCCTGCCAGTACTGCGGGAAACGATTTCACCAGAAGTCGGATATGAAAAAACATACTTATATTCATACTGGTGAGTTCTTGACTATAATTTTTTTAACGGCCAATTTAGATCGAACCCAATGTCATTTTGAATCATCGATGAGAAGATCAACTTTAAATAAAAAATGGTTAGCCATTTTAGGCGGTATAAAAAGGAAGTTTCTTGTCAAATTTCGTGTTGCAATTTAGTAAAAAAAAAAACCCGATACAATCAAAAATATTGTAGGTTTTGATCAAAGCATCGTCACGTCGGGGTCAGCTAGTGATCGTTTCCTTTCCATAATACTTAGCATACATTAAATAATGCTAGGCCTCGTCTGTTTCGCGTTTTCATTGATTCAAAATATTTCTTACAACTCCATGTTAATAACTGGACCAATACATTTTTTATTTTATTTTTTAGTGGTGTTATTTTGAGTCGGTTGTTTTAAATTCTTAATAACTACCATAAGACACTGTCTACGCCCAGGTCGAAGGAAAGCAAGCAGATTGTATTATAAAAAGGTTTATTAGGTGGTTCACAATTAAAGCAAGCTAAGTACTTAAACCAAAAGGAATGTCCGAGCGCAGTCGTGTCAGACGATGCAATGCCACGACGCTGTTGCGTCCCGGTCCCCGTGTCGTGTGATCGTGTCGCGTCCCTCGTAGACCACGTCATAGTGTGTTCGTTTCTTTTGGATGTCTGTGTGTGTTCACACGTTAGACTTATAACACTCCATTTTTCCATCGACGGTTAAAAAAATTACATAATGGTGATTAGCAACAGCATTTTACACAAGTCTGGCAAACACTTAACTTTTACTCTAACTTCCACTTTACCTGAAGACAAAGGACCAAAAAGCTTTAGAAACGACCTTTCCACACCACACTTTTAATATTTAATACGGGTCCGGAACACTATTGTTAGCACACAATCAAGTCTGTTGTGAAAGTGAGAACGGTCAAATGAAATCGCTATGGCACTTAGGAGGTACCACAAAGTCCCAGCGAATCTTATACGCGGACTTTAAGTGTTAGCGAGACGCCCAAGTATAGTGTTGTCGACCGCAACATCTTACATTCATGAAGGGGTTCAGAAATATGGGTGAAAAGTTCAGCGAGCAAATCGATAATGTTAGAACTGAGTTCTGTGAAATTCAGTACGCTGTGATGATATGTTTGTTGAGGTCCGTATTACTTTTATTCGTGCATTTGATTTGAAAGAAAAAATTAAGTGGGGTTTCGAAAACTTATTTTCTAGCTCGAAAAAGATTTTCCATCCATAAAATATTATTGAGGTAAAAGCTTATAAGCATATAGGGATTTCGTCTATAAATATACCGAATGGCTTAAGTAGCGAGAAAAAATTTGAAAGAAATCATTTTCATTTCTTTTTAAAAATATTTTTTCTCTAAGAGCACACAGACTTGCTACCATGATCAAACTATAAATAAAAGAAAAAAATCCCACTGCTGGTACACAGGCCTCTAGGACTAATACCAGTTGGTAAGACTGGTTGTCAGACTTTCGGGTATCTGACCACCCGTAAAGACTATCAAAGATGTACGAATGACAGCCGGTCCCAACAGCTTAACGGGCTCTCTCGCACTTCAGAGATCTTGGTATAGAAAGATGGTCACCTATCCATAGACCAACCGTGGCACCTGATGCACCGTTTCTTTGATGTCGAGGTGGCAGTCCTCATGGATGTCCTCCATCCTGGGGTGGGCAGAGAGGTCCGTCAGATTGCTACTGAATAAAACCACCCCGGTGTTCCCTCCCACAGCTACAAACGTGCACCTGATACACCTAACCTAACCAGATCTTTCGCCGATGCGCCTATTATTACCTACCCACAAGCCCATTAAAAATGAAGCCTCAGATCCGCGCCCCATCCTTCCCATCCCTATGTAGCCGTAACCCAATCGCTCTATAATGTAACCGCGACATTACGCGATTATTATAAAACAACAGAAACTCATCTTACATTAATTATGTGGAGGGTTGGTTAAGATGTTTTGACAGCATAACTCCCTGAATTATGTTGGATAAGTAAATGGACTCGAGAAGTGCCGCGGTGAATTATTGTCTTGTAATTTTCGGTTTAAGTTCCTACTTGAGATGTAGGATGACTGGGAACTTTAGAGAGATGGATTTATTTTTAGCCGACTTCAAGAAGGAGATTCTCAAATCGTCTGTATTGTCTTTTTGGTTTGTATGTGTGTTCTGCGATAACTCCGGCAATTTTGGTTTGATTTGGAAAATTCTTTTTTATTGGGTATGCCTCAGAGGTGATCCCATAAAATGTTTATTAATAACTGTCGTTTGGTAATTTTTGCGTTAGCCTCTTCAATACGTTTTGAATACAATTTGTGTGTCTTGTTGATGTTCTACAATAACATAAAATATTCGCTAATGTTTATTTATCAAATAGTAGTAGTTAGGTGCCAGACCTAAGAAGTGAAAAATAAAAAGAATTAAAAGAAAAAAATAACTGACTTAAAAAACAGCTACAAAATGAAAAGTTACTTTAATTTCAGAAGTCGGTGGCAAAAAGCTAAAATACAGATCCAAAGCAGTGTATTGCTTTGGAAGTCAGTTGTTTTTAAAATATTTTATACTTCAAGTTAGATGGGAAGATTTAAATTGATGCTCCACACTTCTAAGTTTATTAGGTGTCAAATAATAAATAACGTCATCAATAAGCAAAGTACTGGAACAGTTATCGGAAATGATGATCAGTCTGTCCTCATTCTCTATCACTACATCTGATCTATTATAAAGCAATTTGTCTAACAGCAGGGTTCACTCAGCACTGGACAATATGTGCTGTTTAATCTAAGTATTGCGCTTATTGTTCTACTGTTTTCATGAGTAAGCTGTGTATATAATGTGTAACATTATGAATGCAAGCCCTTAAAGTAGTTTGTTCATAATTGACTATTGAATCGATATCAGTATCTTTTAATATGGATATTTTTATTTCAAAATTTTGTTGTATGTAAATGATATCTTATTACAAAGCAATGACACTCGATTTTAAATATAAAAAGTAATGCTAGCTCAATACGAATTTCATAATAATAACAGTTGGCTCTAGAAAAAAAAAATGGTAAATTTGTATGAAGTCTTGCGTTAATTATGTTAACATGTTGTATATTCCGTTTACTAGAATAAAGTCTGTAGTTTTATTAGTATTATTTGGTTCTTTATTAGTATTAGTTGCTAAATCTTCACCAATAACCAAGTCCACTGCTGTAGTACCAGCTTCAGCTTCACTTACATCGTTCCCTGTAAACCCCATATAAACTACACATACTACTCACACATATACACCTACATAGTGAAAAACATCCCTTACAGTTAAAAAGACGTTTCTTCCTTCACCAGTACCTACTGTTCTCCCCAGTTCATTTAAGATAAGGGTGGGGGTGCGATATCCCGTGATTCAGACGCATAGATTCGCCGTTTTCATTGCTTTGACAGTGGGTGCGAGTGGAACAGCAATACATTTAACAATACGTGCGAAAAGGATGTAACAGAAGGGTTGGGTTAGTTATTGGGCACATGTTTCTGCTATAGGGTGGTCTGCAGATAGTGATGAATAAATTTTCATATAAATTTTCCTGGAGAAAATTTTAAATTGTTTCAGTTTTTTTTAGTTGCATCGTGTATGCAGCATAATTTTAAGTTTCTTGACTTATTTTATTTAAGGAATATTACAATGTCCTTTAAAATTTTGTAGCCTCCATATCAGTTTGTATATTTAACATGACAAAATGGATGCCTTAATATACCATTGAAAATTTCTCACACTGTACTAAATCAACCAAAGCATCATACATGGGGTCCTTTATCCCATATAATACATCCAAAACTCCACGTTAAGTACGTATTTACATAACTACAATCCCTCCTCTATCCAACAAACTGCTTTTAGTCTCCACACCAAATAAATTAAACCACGCATCACACCTGATCTCACCCTACAACCTACCCTCAACGAGTAAATTATTAACGATATCAACTTAGCAAATAGTTGGACGAACGGTATTTTAATCAGTGTCCCAACTTCTTGATTAATGTACCCTAGCACAATTTATCGTTGAAATTTTATTTATAATTACGCCAGCTAAATTAAACGGGTGATTAGTCAACGTCAAGGACGGCTTCGCGATTTGTCACCTCTAGAACTGAATTTGAGTGTAATTGGGCACAGAAGTTTGGCTCTACCTGCAGTTGGCTCCAATTTTGGAGTTGCTAGTTTCGAGTTAGTTGGGGCTATTAATTGGAGAGGTTAAATTATTCATTGAGTTTGACTGTTGTAGTTGTATTTGAGATACCTATAAATAAATGTATAAATGTTGGAGTCTTTACATAAGCAGTCATATTACGCGATTAAGAAAAAATACACCGTCAGTTTTAACTGTAAAAGCAAGGGCCAAAAACACCTCCCTGCAGCACTCCATGTTCTAAAACACTTATCAAAACTTTTCTCATCATAAAATTGGCCACCCATTAACAGAGATTAAGAAAATAAAAATTAAAAAAGAGGAAACATGTAACGCGATTACGTAGACATCTCTCATTCCATCTCATGAATGTTTGATTCACTCAAAGGCTGAGTAGAAGTATTTTTTCAAAAACTCTTCCTTCTCTTAATTAGTCGGCGAATAAACAAGTGGCACATTAGCTCTCAAAATAATTACACAGCGGCTGTTTTCCAACCTCTTTTATTTTCTTTTTTATCCGACATTACTTTCCCAGCCTCGGTTTGCGGTGAAGAATTTAAAAAGCATTTGGAAAATTAGTTTGGTTTGAGATAGCATTTAAAATGCAATTAAAACGTTAAATTTGAAACTGAATGTGGGCGCGGTATATTTGTAACTGGTAGAGAAAAGTAAGCATTCAGTCTATTACAAATATTTTCAGTTTGTAAGTACTAGATTAATAAAAACATATCTAATAAGTTACGCATTAACGATAAAGTTTTAGTCAATTAACATTCAAATTAGAAAATAATCCCTAAAACACGAATTTTACATTAAAAAGAAAGCAGTTAAAACGAGAAAGATTCTCAAAAAAAGATTTCAAAGAACAAAATGAGAAACCATAAAACTCTTCATTATTGTCTGAGCCGAGCCAAATGTTCTTAACTTTCTGTTCACAGCCCCTTTGATTACTTTTTAAAGCCTTTTCCCACTCAAAAATAGCAAAGAGACATCTACAGAGTCCAAAGACGCTTGCTTTCTTGTAATTGGATTCGTAAGGACCAATTTCAAGTTGATATTGTAGAAAAATGCAAATGAGAAAAACGCCCTTGATTTTTTTCTTCGTAGTAAAGACTTTATAATTGTTCTAATTGTTTTTACTGGAGACGATTTTAATATAAACTCTGTTGGAGACAGAGGTGATATTGATACTATTGATTCTATTTCATTCTGTCTTTGTTTAATTTCAATTATTCGGTGTGCACTATGCAGTTAGTATAGCTCTGTACTTACTAAAGGAATGTCATATTTCCTCTGATTACGGATAAGCAACCCTATGTTGTCATGGATGTTGATAAAATTCCAGTCCATTCATTCATTCAGCATTTGTCTCAGCGATAATTTGATTGATAACTAAGTTTTATCTATAAATAATTCCATAATATTGAATTTCTCAGATTTCAAATACATGATATCACTGCTACCTGTAGAAATTACTCAATCACACATCCGGCATTTTATCGTAATATTTATTGCTACCGAAAATGGTTCATTTCAACTGTTCCAACAAAACAAAAACTAACAGATATAAAACTAAATGTCCAATCTCTCGAAACCAATTCTTCGTACAAGATTCAGGACTTCAAGTATTCCATCCACACAACCTGGGGGGAGGAAATCTAAGCGGTCCATAAGGAAAGGGGGGACGGCCGAGGGTGGGGGGTAGGTGTCGCTGCCCGGGGGGACTGAATCTACGCTACGGGAGTGCTACGTGCTTTGAGTTTAATTAAGGATCTGGATCTTAGAATGCTTCGATTTTAGTGGCGTTTTCTTTTAATACCTTAAAACGTTTTATTAAATGGAATTGCGTGAAGAGTTGAGTGGTTGATGCCGTGGTAATATTAATCACTTTCTTTTAAATACCTTTGTTAAGTCCATTTACATTTAAAGAATTAAGATCAAGCTCAAAGCAAAAACAATTTCTGCATATAAAGTACGTAATATTCATTGTGTGATCAGATTCTTCAGAACTAGGAATATTATGCGTCGAGTCTTAATTTTTTTATTCCAAGCATGATCAGTGATGTGATGACATATGTTTTAAATAGTACACGTACTGCTTGATCGTTAGATTTATCTGAAACGTTTAGTTCTGGCACATGATAAAATTCACATCCACACTCTTCAACATTCCACCTTCTACCTCCACGTCAATTCCCTAAAAAGAAACATCACAAATCCAGATTTGTATTATATATTTTTCCACACGCAACCTGATCTCACAGGGGATGCCAACAGAAAAAAATCAGTTTGTGCGAGATTTTTTTCTCACGCGAAAAAATGACAGTTGAATTTGTATGCCGGGAGGTCGCCTCACTCCCATATAATATTAGACGCTCCCAAGAGAGGTGGATAATTAAATTAATGTCCTCAGCCCTCTTTTGCCCCACGTTTCGTAGCCAGTAATCCGACACCTGCATTGTTTTCACTCAGTATCGTTATAGTTTTATTTTCTTATGTTTTGTTTGGGAGAAAAAGACGTCTTTGGAGCCACGTGTATAGACTTACTTCTAGAAATCGTTATAGCCAGTTCTAAGTAATAGATAAAAGTTGTTTTCTGTCTTTTTCCTCATTCTAAGCTCTGGAATTTTGATTGAAACAGGAAATGATGAAAAAAATCTCATTAATGAAACCCTGATTTTTATGGAATTTCCAATGTGGTGGTAATTCCAGTTTGGCAAGGACGTCCAACCGCTTTTAAATACGTCACCCAAAAATAACTTTGCTATCGCGTTTTGGTACCTACCTATAATGTACGAATAAGTGCACTCTTTTCAAATTCTTTATGCAATTGTTTCATCTACATTCAATACTGAACCTAAATAAAATCTCAACAAACATTTTCTAATCCATTACCAAAGCTCAAACAACTACCCTCTAAACTCAAAAAAGAGGAAATCAAACCGCACCTTCAATCTATCCATCATAACGAGTAACCACTTAACTGATCTAGCATGTGCAGGAGTCGACGCGTGGCATCGCACGCGCCGCGCCGGTAATTCAATAAACACATTATCGCGATTAGGTCCCGCGCCCCCGCTGCGCACGAAACGACCCGAGCGCCCCCGAAGTACTCCCGAAGGGACGACAGATTTCGTCGGCTGATTTCGGCCATATTAATGATTACTTCTTTATTCTAATTTGTAGGGTTGAGTGTTACTATAGGAGGTTGGGATGCGTTGGTCAATGAGAGTTTTGAATAACTTTGACGTGTAAAGGTCACAGAGGGTGAGTTACCTTATTTTTTGTAGGCTTTCGAACTTTGAGTTTGGCAGAAGATGACCTAACATTATCGATAATATTTGGGAATCGTGTTCAGACCTTCTTGTATTGTGTTCTGACAAAATCAATGGCAATCCTTGATTCTTGCTGTTAGGAAGACGTTGGAAAAATCGAATGCCGCTTTCCTGCTAGGTGCATCGTCTTCACATATAATGATACATTTTGTAAACGTCAATTAACGTTTCCAACATGTTGTGTCAAATATTTGAAAAGAGTAACGGTGAAGTTTCTAGCCCCTATTTCCCCATACGAAACCAGTTACCGTTTGGTAGGGGCGACTAGAATCAGTTCTAATTTTTTTTTAAATAAATTATGAAGTTCAAAAGTGCCTTTTTTAAATACTCTAATTATTTGAGTTTTGACGTTTTTACTGAATAAGCTACCCGATTTTTATTACACAAAAGGCCCTCACAACCGTATCTATAAAAACTGACTCATTATTTTAAAGCAAAGAGGCTAATAAGTATTCATTGTTATTACGCCGGTCGGTATAAAAAGTTGCCGTTATCGCCCGCACCATACTTCCTGCCGTAAATCTATTACAACTTATTAACAAACATGGTGATTAGTGTAATTGTTGCTACCACAGTTAAATAACTAGGAAATAACTTCTCCTTATTAAACTACCTTTTGGGAGCGGCAACTAGAATCAATACAATTCTTTTTTCGTAAAAAAATAATTTATTTCAAAGAGACTTTTTGAAATAAAGTATTATTTGACGTTCACTTTGAGCACATGTTGGAGCACAAGGAAATTAAGGAAATCTTTAGAGAGGTAAAAATCAGGAATTTAGTCCTCTCATACGGGAAGGACCAGTGTTTTGAGTGTGCAAATCATTTCATATCAAAATAATTGGACCATATTGAACACTCTTTTTACACGCTTTATATTAGTTTCACTTGTATGTTTGTATGTTTGTTTGTAACCGACTCCTTATAGCGTGATTTTGACCCACTTTAAACGACCAGATTTCATTCAAACTTTGCACACCTGTCAGGGACCGATGACAATGCAATAATTTCATAAATTTGTGCTATTATCCTTGCCAGGGTTACCAGGACAGCAAAAAAACTGTCTTCGAAAACTACGCTGACATACGTCACAAACTAATTTGTGCCATTATCCTTGCCAGGGTTACCAGGACAGCAAAAAACTGTCTTCGATAACTACGCTGACATACGTCACAAACTACGCTGATATATGACACAAACTACGCTGACATACGTCACAAACTACGCTGACATATGTCACAAACTACGCTGACATACGCCTCAAATTTCGAAACACCCTAAAAAATAGAAAATAAATAATAGTTTAAAAAAACTAAAAAACACGCTTCCATTGAAAACCAAACTAAAAAGTACAAAATAATGGAAAAAAAGCGTGGGGTGCCTGATATCAATAAAAAAATACCTTAAAAAGCACCCCACGCTTTTTTTTTTCATTATTTTGTACTTTTTAGTTTGGTTTTCAATGGAAGCGTGTTTTTTAGTTTTTTTAAACTATTATTTTTAAAAGTACTTTAAAACCTGACTGTTTTACATCATTAGTTATCACCTTTCGACACGACACTACATAATACACATTCCGATATTATTTTACCTACAAGAAACAACGGTGACACAAAAGTAATAAACGTTTTGTGGTCCTTGAATTTACCTAAAAGGTATAAAAAATTAATATGTAAAGTTTATTTAAGCTTTTGTTTATAAAAAGGTTTGTTTGGAGCCTGCTTTTTAGCTAGTAATGCCTGTCAGTTCAGCAAAGCGGAGCATTTTCTTCTACTTTCCTTTTTAGGGTTCCGTTGCCAAATGGCAAAAAACGGAACCCTTATAGATTCGTCATGTCTGTCTGTATGTCTGTCTGTCTGTCCGTGTATGTCACAGCCACTTTTTTCCGAAACTATAAGAGCTATACTGTTGAAACTTGGTCAGTAGATCTATTCTGTGAACCGCATTAAGATTTTTACACAAAAATATAAAAAAAAAAAACAATAATATTTGGTGTTCCCCATACATAGAACTGAAAGTCAAAAAAATTTTTTTCATCAAACCCATACGAGTGGGGTATTTATGGATAGGTCTTCAAAAATGATATTGAGGTTTCTAATATCATTTTTTTCTAAACTGAATAGTTTGCGCGAGAGACACTTCCAAAGTGGTAAAATGTGTCCCCCCCCCGTAACTTCTAAAATAAGGGAATGATAAAACTAAAAAAAATATATGATGTACATTACCATACAAACTACCAACAAAAATTGGTTTGAACGAGATTTAGTAAGTAGTTTTTTTTTAATACGTCATAAATCGTAAACCACAATTTACCTTTTATTCAGTCAACTCAAATACCTATATTTTTTTTTTTTTAAACATTTAATTTCATAAACGATGATGACGAATGATGATGATGATGACCTGCAGATTTGTACGGAACCCTCGGTGCGCGAGTCCGACTCGCACTTGGCCGGTTTTTTTTAAATTAAGCATAAACTTCTGTCGGTTTTTGTACATGAAACCTGTCAGGGCATTGCAAAACATAAGAGTTGGTATGTGAACAATAATTTAACATAAATTGATTCTAAACTTATTAAAACACATTACAATATATTTTCGAGATATTAAATGTTAGATTATGATGTCTAACTAACAGTTAATAAATATAATAATACAATATTTCGGCCTCTTGAGCTCAAACATGTCACCAGAGTACCTATGACCTAACGTGGGAATCGAACAAAGTCATGCAATATTTCCCACTAACCCTCTACGGACCCTGATATTGAGCAGCTTCATCGACTAAAAAAGTCCTTCGTTAGAAAACTGGCCAAATTAACCTGAGCTGTCGTACTTAACATGTTGCAATGAAGCACAGGTCATGTTACACTGGTGTAATGCACACGCCTGCTTCCGCGCATCAACAGGATGTCATTATTTAAACAATAAATTTAATTTGAAATGAGTTCCCATCCCGATCTGTGTATAATACGTACGTTAAACTAGGGTGACAGTTTATAAAACTTTTTTTTTTTTTTGCTTATTGGTTTTTTGACTATACTGGATACTCGATTATTAGGTAGACATATCACTATCAAAATAATTTAAATACGGTAGGTACTGAAATCATCCTACGGGAACGTACTACCGGGATGAAAAGTACTCTGTGTTAATCCAGGTTTTAAACTATCTGTGTGCCAAATTTTATCTAAATCCGTTCAGCCGTTTTTGCATGAATGAGTACCAAACATTGAAACGTACAAACTTTCACATTTGTATTATTAATTACTAGGATTTCGTAGAGCGAAGCAATGTATCTGATTATCCGAAAACGATAGCCACATTTTATATTAACAAATATGAAAAGACCAAGAAGCTAGTGGTCTTTTCGCCCTTCATAACAAACTCATAAAAACAATACTACCCTCAAGTGCTAGTGCACTTAGAGGGTAGTATTGTTTTTAAACTATAGTCAGTTTTAACACTAAACTCACATTATAAAATGCAATTGCTAAGTTCGCGTGTACTTTAATTGATGCAATCCACTGATTGGCACTCATTGGCGGGGTGTGGCGGCGCGTGATGGCCGCGTGGCAATAGCGCTTTTTGTAGCGCTTTTCGGCTTTTTGTGCAATTTTGTTCATTTAAAGATTAGAGGATTAGTTGCATTTTAAATGTAATTAGCGAACTTGTTATCAAATGATCGTGAGGTTCTTGGGTTATTTTTTTATGATGTGATTTCATTTATATTGTAGTCACGTGCACAGTTCAAGCGTATCCTTAATTTAAGTCTAAGGCGTTTAAGTCACGGAAATTAATTGTTCGGATATCAACGCAATTTGTCCTTATTTTAAAATCACAACTGTAAGTACACAGTTCTATTAAATTCCTATTTGACGTAGGGTGTTAATTTGTTTTACAATCAATTTATAACCATCCAAAAAAATTAAAACGTAGTTGCAATCAGTTAAAAAAAAGTAGCAAACAAATTATACAGCCAGACTACAAAAAGACATGCCTCCAGTAAAAACATTTAAATATTCAACCCAAAAATTAAACACACACTCCATTCGATTTTCAAAACAGCCCGCGTATAAAATCAAATTACCTCTATTTTGATTGGCCAGTGCTCCGCTTCGCGCGCTTTCCGAGTGTTTTGATTTGACGGTGCGACAATGGCGCCAGTTGCCCAAGTGTTTTAGCAAACCGGCGCTTGCCAAGAAAACAATGGACTGCTACTTATTTTAGACCATATGTGGATGCCGCTAGGGTTGATAGTTGAACGGTTGGTAGTATGAATTTGGTCTGTAATAGCTTTGTGCAGAGCGGGTGCAATTTGAGTGTAAAAATAATACTGACAAATGTGATGCATTTGTTGAAATAACACCAAATCGTGTTAGGTCAAATTGATTGTTGATTTTCTAAAAAATAGAGGATTTTAGTGTGATAACTCTGCGATTCTTTGTCGACGCGAAGTATCGAATTGGGATTTTTACTAGTCTTTCATGGAACTTTAATTCATTTTACAGCTACTTTACGGCCTATTTTGCCTCCGACTGCATGTAATTTTATATTATTAGTATTAAGTTTAATCAATCTCTTAAAACAAAATGTTTTTGTTTCCATTTTTTCAGTTTTTTTTTAAATTCTTTTTGAACTATCTTTAACCATTCATAGTTTCAGCTTGTCTAGTAATTTATCTCTCATTCTCATCTATTTTTGCAAAGTAATCCACCAACAGACTTGAACATTTAGATCTTAAAACTTACTTTTGTCTTCCATATTTTAAGATTCTTCTCAAATTATCCTTGAAATCTCATAAAAATAATATCGCCTTTAGTTATTATTTCATTTTAATCTCCTTTAACGACTTGCCTCGCACATGGCGTCAGATATCACACAGAAATTATGCAAAGCCACCGCTCTGGCCACTCACCACGATCCCCAATAACTGTCATATTAGATTTATAGTTGTTATCGTCGGACGATTAACCCTTTACATGCGATCCGGCGACGATACGAGTGTCAAAAACAATTTGTATAGAAATTTTTGAAAATGAAAATCAAAATGAGCGCAATGTTTGACTGTAAAAGTCAAACTTTACGCTCTTTTTGGACAGTGAACGACACTGAGTCGTCACGTTTGGGTTGGTGAAGGTGAATCGAGTAGGTGTACTCGTCTGTGACGCTGAATCGCCGCGACGCCTAATCTGTAACCATGAATTATATTTTGCAAATTCCAGTCACTAAAAAAAGCTGTTTCATAGTAAAGTGCAATACCTACGCGGTCAAAATGTATGGAACAGCATATTTTTTTTATTATCAATCAAAACGTTTGTCACGTCATCTAGCGTCATGCTGAGTCCACATCCATGGTAACAATTTACACGTCGATGTGTCTGTCAACCTGTATACAAAGGTACTTGTACAATTATGAGACAATTGGAAATCAAGAGCATAGTGATTGATTGCCTGTGTGAGGCAACCACTATACCCTGGATTTACATATTTTTTTACAGAAACCTTAATCTAAACATCTTTCGCGACGATCAACATCTACCTACAAAACAAATAAGTATACAGTCAACGACAATAAACTGGAACCGTTCGTTCCAATCAACAATCGCACAATATCGTGGCTAGTAAAAGCACTCACTTATTACGAGATAATCCGTCTGAACGATGCCCAACCCTTGCTGTAGTCTATTGCATTTGAGTACCAATTTATTTATGTCATATTCTTCTATTGGATTTTATGGTACATGGATTATGGGGATGGATGTCAGTGATGATATTTTATGATGGAGTTTATTAATAGTTGGTATCACATGACCTTCTTTTAGAGCAATGGTGGCCCAATTGTATCGGCTTCGACTTACGAGATTCGAATGATGGTTATTTCAGCAAATAATTTCACCACCACAGCTCTCAGAAGGAAAACATCGTGAGTAACTGATGTCAGTTACTCTGAGTTCTAGAAACAAACGAAGATATGTGACATCTACCAACCCGCACAGGGCCCGCGTGGTGGATTAGCCCACTCCCTCTCACCGAGAGGTGGCCTGTGTCCCAGCAGTGGGAACATAGTAGGCAAATTTTGACATTACTGTACAAGGAGTTTCCAGTTTTTTTTTTTAAATAATATTGTGTACGTAGCGCAAAGACTTGTTACTGGCCAGCAAGCCTCATTTACTGCATAAAAATACTGTAAATTAACCAAAATTGCCCTAAACCACAAAACATTATTCCACTCCTCTAACTTGCCCAATTTTTACTAAGAAACTTTTAAAACCCTAAAATGTCACAATAATCTACACTTAACAATTAGATCACTTATTGTCAACACGCTCCACTTAAATTCAAGTGTGCTCGAAATCACTTGAAACCCACTCCACATTATGTCAGCCACTTAATAAATAAATATTTATTATTCGCATTTGGACTTGTTTGTGGAAACCAGCTACTGTATTGATGGCTTGATAAATAAGGAGTATGTTTTGTTATTTTGCAAGTGAACTACTTATTGACCTGCCCGTCCCTTGCTGCCCCCTACCAGCGATGCCCTAAACCGAGGTCCGTACTCCACAGGCGGTGCCCTTAACGAGTAGTCGCTTTAGTTTTAAGTTTTTAAGCCCTGGGTGGAGACCTTAATTTATTAAGGTAGCCACAGGCAAGTCCGGTTAAGCAGCCGACAATCTCATAGGTTGACTTGCAAGATGTTATTCACAAAAAAAGAAAACTACTTATTGATTGTTTTTTTTTATTCATTGTACGAGATAGGGCATAACTTACCTAGCTATATATCTGTTAAGATGGTTTGAAGTAAGATTTTGCCATTGGCTTTGCAAAATTCGATCAGAAATAGTTCAGAAGAAGCTTTATCTGACTACCTTTAAACTTAAAAGTACAGTCAGTCAACTGTTTTATGAAACTTTAATAAAACAAAATCCTACCTACCAGCAAAATTTTAATAAACTGTAATGATAGCACCAGGTCATAGAACAGATACGCATTCAGATTGAGAATGGCCCCCGAAAACAATGGCAGGGTGGGCCCCGGGCCCAAAACTACAAACATCAATTGTCACCGAGCAATAAGCGCGGTGACTCTCGCATTCTTGACGGTTCTGTTCCACAGCACTTTGGCAGAACTGTGAAAAGATTAGAGTCGATTTTTGTAGAGATTTCTAGCTTTATTTTTAGACCAAAATAGAAAGTTTAAGTTGATTTTTACGTGGTTGTATAAATGTTCGTGGTTTGCACCCGCATAGAAAACACATATGTATAAACAGACAACATAGTGATTCTGACGATGAAAAACTTCAAACCTGTTATCAAAACACACACACACACACACACAAACACACATACACCCACACACACACACACCACACACACACACATACACACACACCACACACACACACATACACACACACCACACACACACACACACACACACATAAAAACTTATCCCGTTTTGGTCCACAATAAAATCAGTTGATGGCCTTGTTTGATCATAGATAAATGATTTCCCAAATTTTTGTCTCTTACATCAGCTTATAAACGTACAATCCTAAACATCAATCAATTCAGTATATTGTAGTCCACTGCTGAACATAAGCCTCTTCACTCATGTTGCGCCACTACACTCTTTCCTCGGCCTTCTGCATCCAGTCTGTTCCAGCCACCTTTAAAAGGTCGTCGACCTAGCTGGGCGACGCGTGCCCCACGCTACGCTTGCCGATACGCGGTCTCCACTCTAGCACTCGTCTGCTCCACCGATAACAGGTCTTTCGACAAACATGGCCAGTGCACAGTCGCTTCAGCTTGCTTACTCTGTTAGCAATGACGGTAACTTCCAAACATACCCTTCGAAAACAGATGCCTTCAGATCATGCACAAAGCAAATGACTCTCCACAATACCTCTTAATCCTCAATCCAGAACAAAAGAACTACTCTCCATAAATGAGAACACTCTCTCAAACCGCCAATCTTTAGGGGTGTCCCCTAAAAATCCAACATTCCTCCGTCTAACACGGCGCAATAAACGTAGTGACAGTGGCATTCCGGCCGATTCCGGCAATCCGGCTGGACGGCAATCTGCCGCATTCCGTGCCAACTGACCGACATTGTGGAAGAGTAGTGCTCTGTTTACTTATGAGACCTTGGGCTTTTGTTTACTGGGTTTTTTTGCCTTCTAACGTGATCCAGCGCCCTTATTGTGTCACAGACTTATTATTCAGAATTTGAATCTTAATCTGAAAAGCTAATCCATTGCTTTGTTTGTTTGAGAAATTCTTCTACTCAACAACGTAAATAACGCAATGAATGTTGTTGAACTGTCAAATTTAAAGCTATACATAATGTTAGTGTGTTACGCAATTGCCCTGCTGATGATCTGCACCCTAATTGCAAAACGCACAATTTATCAGAATCTGAATGGGATTGAAGATTATTTCTAAACCATTGCGTCATTTGTTGGAATAAATTGTCGACTCAGCAACGTAAATAACGCAATGAATGTTGTTTAACTATGATTATTAAATCAATTCCTACCGATAAAAAGTTCCGCAATTACCCTTCTGGACAAAATGATATTCTATTAGCGATGACCATGATGGAAAGTAAACAAATGTATTGGATTCATAGATACCTAATCTACCAACGAACGGAGTCCTGTTGAAATATTGTAATGGAAATATGAAACACTTTGGAAGTAATTGCCACCAGTTTAGACCCTGAACCTCCCCCCCCCCCCCACTGAACGGACAAAATGAAAGCTGCTAGAAGAATTTCTATTGATAGTGTGTTACATATGTAATTACTTCGCAAGACAACCAAAAAGTGTCACTACTGAGCATCAATAGTATTCTCATATTTTAAACTGACTCGTCTTGACGTTTATCATAGACTAGGAGGAAATATTTAATCACGGAGTTAAAGCACATTTCTAATGCCACGGCGGAAATAGGTCAGACATTTACTGTTTTCCCTGATGAATAACATAGCAAGAACTATCTTATTCGCTCATGATTTCTTACTGGGATTCTTTGAAATACGTGCTAGAAAACCTCAGAATTTTTAAAAGCTCAGAAAATGTGATTGCCAAAAATCACCAAATAACATGTTTATCCGCACAGTGTTCTAAAAACGTTACTTTCTTGGGCAAAAACATTCTATATTTTCCCATGTGTACCCCACCGTCGGAGGGTCGAGGGGCGGAATTAACGAATTTGTCAACTGTCAACGGAAGGCCTTATGAGTTTTTCTAAGGGGTCACGATGATTTTCACCGTGGCATGTCAATTATGTCGGCGTATCTTATTTTATTGGTGGTGATTAAAACGGGTCATTTGTCTTTGGGAAATTGGAGAGGCGAATTAGAAATGTGCTGCAGTTAAGGGTCAACTTTAAATCAAAAGAAGCAATAATTTTGTACCTTTTTATGTGACAAAAATTACACAATATAATTTATGTGGACTTAAAAACGTTTTTTATCTTCCATTACAAATATTTTTACCTACTCTACAACACATAACAGGAAACTATTATTTTCGTTAATCACAAGCGATAAGTTATTTCGTGAGACTAATTAAATATAATCACGAAGATCAAAACAAGGAAACTCACCTCACCATACCTATTTCCGTGAAACTCGTAACCGCGAACTTTCCTATCACATTTTTTAAAATATTGCATATAAAAACTGGCCACGTTTTCAGCGTAAAAAACTTGCTCATGTAGGCAAAGCTACGGTAGCCACTACAATAAATCTTTCGTCTAAGTGGCATTTACACAACACATATATTCCGAGTAAGAGGCAAATCGTAAACGTCTACTACGTGAAGAGTTCAGACCGTTATGTGACCCAACTTTAAGTTCTGTTCGTATGAATAAAAGGAAATGTACTGTTGTGTTTTATGTGCTTTGAATTGTTTTATGTTTTTCTATAGTTATTACGACAGTCTCATAATTTTTATGAATCATCTTTGGTAATCAAATTTCCAATTTAGTGAGATATTTTTTCTCTTTGACTGTATACAGTGTTACATCAATAAAACGCTGGCCTAAATCTACTCCCTTATTTTTCTCTATCCATCTATCTCTGATTTTTAGTCGACCAAAACGAATACAACAGATGAAACCATTTCACAAACCCAGAGTAACAATTTGATTTTTTCTTCTCCCCCGGTATTGAAACAACATTTTTTCGTCTCTCAATTTATTATCCCACAATTACAAAGCAGTTTTCCTTAACGAAAACCGTTGAGAATTTAGTTTTGTTTTTCGAACAAAGATGGCGTCTGTTTGCGAAGATCTTGAGGCAAGATTGTGCCGTATTTTCCATTAGAGCCGAGAATCTAGTGTTGTTATAGAACGTAGAGAGATTGAATCGTTGTTACAATGTTTTTGCAGGCTAGAGGTTTGTTTGCTCAATCAAAATTCTGGAGATTGGCACTGGGATGGATTTTCTGAGTGGCTTGGTAAATTTTTAGTCTGATGGGCTTTTGTTTTTGTGGTAGAATCGGTTTTGGAATATTTTTCGATCTTGTCAGCCACTGAGACTTGAGCTCATTTGCAAGTGAATCGCTTTTCCCAATGATAGTTATGACAGTTCCATATTGTACAAGAGACAAAATTTATAACATATTCCATCAACTGTAAACAATCCAAAAGTCCAGTTTCTAGTTTTCCACAGTCAGCACCAAAGAATCTTCACTCCCGAAAAACATCAGAAAATCAGAAACTCCATCCATCTTTAACAAAATAAAGGCCGATAAAAACATTATCTCCATCAATTCTGTCCGTTAAAACGTCTAGCATATACGTATACGGTCATCCCTCCTCGGAGGGTGTAGGGAGGTTCGGTCGTAAACCGGGATTCTCCCGGAGAAAATCCGCACTTCACTACCGACCTCGGTAATCACGCCGGCATCTCAACCCGTGTGGATTTGTTGAGATATAACGCTATATATGCTCGTATATATATAGCATGTATCAGCAAGAACTGAATTTCAGCAGTATTTTTTGAAGTCACGTTTTCTTGTGATTGTTACTGAGAATTGTAGCGTTCGTGATACAAGAATTTGGGGCCTTGTTTGTAAATCCGTCTGAGTTAGAAAAGTAATGAATTTACTATTCTACAGGCTTGGATATTTTCTTGCCTGCGCTCACTTATCGTCCTTAAGACTTCCTTCGCTGTTCAAGATAGTAACTTTATTACTGTAAAGTATTAGCTTTCACTAATAATTCAACTAGAATGTCGATTAAAGTAGGATTAGGGTCCTTCATTGACAGTTGCTATTCTGGCTTCTTGTAGCTTCTTCTTCTTTTTCTATCATGTCTATTGACTGATTGATCTGTTTCAGAATAAGCTTCTTCAAGAAGCCATATCTTCTCTTCTGTGTATCTTTGGCATAACCTTTTACAAACCTAGTTTCTGCTATCCTTGTAAGCTGAAAGACCGTGACAACACATACATAAAGGCTGAATTTATCACCGTGTCAGTGAACACTCGCTCCCGGCTAGTTTCCTTAAAGCCTGTACTTTTAATCCTGCACCTGGTTTCAGTAAGTGCAGTTTGCGCTCAGTGGTTAACGCAAACCGACGTTGCTGTGTTTTCCAGCTGACACACTGTGCTCGGTTTTGGTCAATTTTTGTAGACTGTGTCTTCTAAGATTGCTATTGTGATCCTTTATTTAGCTTTTGGAAGCTGTTTCATATGACATTTTGATATTGGCTGTTTAATAATTCTTATTTTCAATGTTTTCCAAATTATAGTGTGATGAACTGCCATAACCGAAATGTTTTCGTTAATTTCTTATGAATATCTCGTTTTTACTCGTTTTTTGATAAGTCTGCTGAAACATGACTAAATCTTCTAATTCTTCCAAGTTGACATCTTCCAACAGCATCAAAATTTAACACAGAGCTCAACATAATTTATTTGTACATCGACACAGTGTCCCGTGTGTCTCCACAGGAAGGCGCGGTGAATAATCAATGAGAATGTAAATGCAAGGTGAATTCACGAGCTCCCCCCGCCCCCAATTTGCTCCGTTTTTTATAAGTCGTTGAATTATTAAGATAGACCAAGTAGTCGCTTAAGTCACTGTTATGGTTATCTTGGCATGTGTCCATTTGAACGTTGACTAACTTGATCTGTATGTTTAACTTATTGATTTAATGAGTTAAATCAACTGATTATAAATTGAACATTTAGTATTTTGTCCTTTTTCGTATTACTTTACAATCGGTAACGACACTAACCATATCATGGCTGCACAAGAAGAACATAACCATGAAATCTATATCAATAATATTGCAGCATAGAAACTTAAATACCGTTTCAAATAATTTAACAGCAGTGCCTTGTGTCACAGCATACATAGACAGTCTCGCAAAATATTTCTATGCCCAACCAACCACCCTAAAAATCCTAACCCAAAATTTCCTCCAAGCGCTCACACCACGCAATATTTCGTAAAATCTCACTCAAGGAAGCACTTTAAGTTTGTACCATCGTATATTTAATTCACGACCATCTAAAGTACGTCCCCATAAAAATCCAGGCAGATACTGTGCAGATGAGCCTTGCCAGGGACGCATTCGCAATCATTTTAATTGTATTGTCCTGTTTTACTGCGAATCTCGTTATACGATTATGGGCTTTGTGATTTCCTGAGATCTGGTGTAATTTTATCGATTGGTTTATTTAATTATCGTCGTTGGAGGTTGTGTTTGATTTGGTGGTAAAGGAATGTTTTTTTTTTGGCATGTGTTTTATGTGTGTAGATGAGAAATATTGTGCATAGTTACACGCTTATTTGATTTCATAATTCATACTAATAAGTCAGAAAATATTGCAATAGGAAAATTTTAAGACTCTTAGGGCTAAAGGCTTCCCGAGCAAACTTCTTCTCATTTTGGCATAAATGTTTTTTTTTTTTTCATAATTTTATTATTTTTTCCTACAATATTTCATACAATATTATTATTACACGTAACTCTTTAATTTGGACATCTCACAAGTAGACAATTTGCTTAGAGCGGTCTTATTGCCAAAAGCAAGTTTTAAGGACATAATGATACATTTTTATTTCTATAATAACCTAAACTATCTATACGATTTTGGGATACCCGATACAGCCCTGTATCCCGGTTCAAGATCCGTATACCCAGGATTTACGGTTATAGCTACCCGGGTTGCGTTCAATCACAACCTGGGAACTTAATACTTAACGCGTCTATTGCAAGCTCATACGTTTTTAGTACTCAATTATTTATGTATTTTATTTTTATTGATCACGCCGAACGTGATTTGAAAGAAACGTGGTAAAGCAGGGTTAAGTTTTTGGCTGTTTGTATTTTGGCTTCGTGTTTCTTGCGTTAAGCACACTGTGTGAAATTAAATACGTAATTTAAAAAGGAAAAGTGTGTTTTTGACGTTTTGCTTTTTAAAATGCAAAACCAAAATCACGGGATGATTGCGTAACACACTATAAGTAGCAATGGTTTTTATTTTGACAATGCAGCAACATTCATTGCTTGGTTTACGTTGTTGAGCAAACCTTTTTGTCAAACATATGATTCAGTGGATAAGCAATACCCTTCAGAATTATTCAGATTATGACTGACTAGCTTCTGCCCGCGACTTCGTCCGCGTTAAATTTCGTGTTCCCCCGACCCTTCCCGTCGCGTCGACTCGCCTACCCGTGCGATTTTCCCCGTTTTTGCAACATTTTTCATTACTGCTCCGCTCCTCTTGGTTGTAGCGTGATGTTATATAGTCTATAGCCTTCCTCGATAAATAGGCTACCCAACACAAAAAGAATTTTTCAAATCGGACCAGTAGTTCCTGAGATTAGCGCGTTCAATCAAACGAACAAACAAACTCTTCAGCTTTATAATATTAGTATAGATAGTGTGTTACGCAAGGGGCTAGTTGTGGGGTTAAAAAAAATGAACTTATATAAAAAACAAGTATATAATAAATATTTTATTTCAGTTTGCAAATCATTCGTGATCATCGTTTATTCATTATTTATTTTTCATTGTTTTTTTCTTTCTTGGCGTCATGTTTACCGCAAATAAACGTATTTTTATTATTTTCTTTCTTAATTTCCTTCTATTTGACAATTCATCATCATCATTTCAGCCGTAAGACGTCCACTGCTGGACATAGGCCTCCCCCAATTTTGGGGGGCTTTGCCATAATCGCCACGCTTGGCAGGCGGGTTGGCGATCGCAATATGGTGGTAAAATGCATAGAGAACGCTGCTGCCCATTCTCTAATAAGTCCCTTAGTCGCCTTTTACGACACCCACAGGAAGAAATGGGGTGGTGTTATTCTTTACGTCCGGCACCACACGGTACACACGGTTTGACAATTAATCAAATCAAATTTTTATAACATAGTTTCTTTTGTTCTCCCAAATGACCTTTTAGCCAAAGGTCACGCCGAAAAACCCTGCAATCAAAAACATAACGACTGTTGTAAAAATCTGTGAGCATTTGCTAAGATCGTAACACTTTACCTATAACTAGTTTATCATCCATAACGTCTGGAAGCGCTATACAAAAGTAAATGTTCTATAAAGAGCTTAGATGAAAGTTTTTATTATGTACTGAACGAATTTTGTAGTTTGACTTCGCTTTTTCGTAGCTTACTGAAAGCATAGTCATCATTTTAACTCAAAATTCTGAAATTTCAAGAGACCCTTGACTTTATCGGATTTTTCCCAGAGTTAATCAGGAAACAACGACCTAATCAAGTTAAAAAAAAAAACTGTAAGAGCGAATCACACCACACTTTTATACCTAGAACAGCAGGCGTAGCATGACCAATTCTATCTCTATTCTACCAAGAATAGACAAAGTTATTTCTATTCAAATCGACATCTCCTCGGCCCGAGCACGGGGCGACCCGTAGACTTGAGTTTCTATGAAGACAAAGACAGTTATTCTTTCCATAGCAAGAGAGTGGTAACTAATGTAATTAAGGTGGATCCGCTAAGGACATTTTTCATTGAATAGTCATACAGTGGGATTAAACGATCTTAGAGTATTGTATTGATGATTATAATTAATAACCACCCGTAACAATAAACCTGAAACTCTACCCATCCCCTGAAACCAACCTTTAAGCTTTTAGCATTCCACCAACAAATCAATGAAAAACTTCATCACCAAATCAATAATTCATAGTCTATAATGTTGAATTCATTCTCCCCTTGAGATGCCCTCGGAAACAATTAAGTCCCACTCCTCACCCTTACGGCCGTATTGTGCGTAATTATACGCAGTTACGCCGGCGAAGATTTTACGCACTGAGGACTTACGTGTTCCGAGTGGTTACGACTTACGGCCCGTAATAAGTTCGCGTAATGCGCAATGTTCTGGCTGTTGGTATGTTGGAGGGTAACTTTTTAAGTGGGAACTGTGTTTTGAAGATGCTGCGGGGATGCTTATGATAGTCTAATAGCCTTATGAGTTGTAATTTATTCTTGTAGGATAAGATTTATCCTGAAGAAGAGGGTTATATTTTCTACTCCAACAAAACGTAATTTAAAAGTTGAATAAGTATCGTCATGTAAATTTCTTAAGTAATCTCTGTTTCTGTGTTTAAAGTAAGTTTAAACAAAGGTCCAAATTGATTTTGAAAATAGACATATTTCCGCCCACTACCTTCAGTAAACACAAAATACCTACACCAAAACTCAATAACGACTACATCACACAATCAGGAGCGAAACTCGGAACTTAATGCCCAACAATTTATGCCCCCACAAATTTATTCACGCTGCGTATAGGTAGTTGAAAAGGGGCAGAATCCCAAAACATCACAATTTGCGAGCACCACAAAGGGAACATCTTTCGCCACAGTAAAAATCTGTAGAGTATCGCGAAGATGGAGAGACTAACGAGGTGGCCTTGCTACTCTGATTTCCAATTCAAAGGAAAATTGCGATGGAAAGGGTCGGTGGGGGGGTTGGGAAGAGTGGGGGCCCCCCCTCCCGTTGCTACGCGACGCGGGGTGGAGCCGCCGCAATCACGGCCCAATGGCACGACGGTTATAAATTGCTCTGCCGTCGCGACATAGCGGTCGGAGCGAGACGGACTAGCCTCCCGCTCGCACTAATGAAGTCGGCTCTCTGTAGCCCTTGATTGACTGACTGGCCCTTTTTCGGTTCTGCAGTTAGGCATCGATGCCGTGCCGTGATTTGCTAGTAATAAAGGTGTGGTTACATTTTCCTGTTGTGCTATTATATCACGTGGCTATGTAATGCGGTACTGCGTTATGTATATGTATGTAGATGCCAATTTATTCGCACTCCCACTTAAGATGATTCAAACTTTATGTACCAATTAGGTGCTTTGAAAATAATGTTCCGTTGAATCGGGTTAGAATGTTTTTGCAGAAACACCCACAAGTTGAATCATACTTAGAATCATAAAACAGTTGATTGGTTCAGTAGTTTCTGAGAATATCTGTACAGACATTTATAAATATGTATGATTTGTGATGTCAGAAGTAATGAACTACAAGAGCTTTTATTATTTAGGTACCTACCTACACTTAGTAGTCTCTAGGAATATGAAATTACTCATTATTTTAATAACATAAACTAACATTATGTAGTCAACTGTTACAGCCACCAAAGAAATACTAGCTGTTGCCTGTGACTTCGTCCGTGATCTAGGATGAAAAGTAGGTTATGCCCTTACTCAGGTAAAGGTCTATCTGTATGCCAAATTTCATCTAAATCCGTTCAGCCGTTTTAGCGTGAAAGCGTAACAAACAGAGAAACTCACATTCGCATTTATAATATTAAAGTTAGGAATAGGTTTACTGTCTGAATATTTACTCTTTAGTATACTATGATATTATAGTACCTTACTATATGAATCCTACCCAATACTATAAACGTAAAACTTTGTGAGGACGTATGGATGTTTATGTTTAACACATAGGATCCTTTTATCCTAGTAGTAAGTTCCAATGGCCTCATTTTAGATCTGCACGCGGGCGAAGCCGCTAGCAGAAGCTAGTTAATAATAAGTGTGTAGTTCTAAACAATCCCTGAGATGGTATTTCTCTAAACAAAAGCTTAGGACAACAAAGGCGAAATGAAATTCTTGGGTCATAGAAATCACGGCAATAATGAAGTTTTATGAAATGTCTCACATACAGGCTTTTGGCGTTGTTTATATTTCTTTCAGTCCACTGCTGAGCATAGGCCGTCCCCAGTTTGAGGCGCTTTGCCATAATCACCACGCTTGGCAGGCGGGTTGGCAATCACAGTATGGTGGTAAAATGCATAGAGAACGCTGCTGCCCATTCTCTAATAAGTCCCTTAGTTGGTTTTTACGACATCCAAGGGAAGAAATAGGATGATGTTATACTTTACGTCTAGCACCACACAAACTAAAATCAAAAATATTTTTAGGCAATTTTTTTTACGTTCTTTACAAAAGTTCTAAGTACTAATTACCGAAAATCAACTTTGTGCTTCTCGCATTACGACTTAATTTATAGAAGTTGGTATAACAAACTTAACTTCATGTTACGAAAATCAAAAGACAACTTATTAAATGCTTGGAAATCATATAAAAGACTTACAAAGATACAGCAGTTTTCCATGCCAGCTAAAGAAATAAAGTCCAGAGGAAAGTATGAGAGGAATGCGTAATAAGGAACGGACTGCGCACAGATTACACGGACGTGTAAACCTACCCTACCTAGTATATATATGTGTTTGTTTAGTCTCAGCTATGGCATAATGTCTAGAGAATTTAGCAAAACTAACTAAAATAGATATTTATTAATACACTAAGCTGTGCCCGCGTTGATGTCGGGAATTATGCCACGGGAACGTCCTCTCGAAACTAGAAAGTAACCTTTGTTACTCCTTATAACATCAGCTGCCTGTGAAATTCTCATCAAAATCGGTCCATGCGACACGACCGATCAAACCGACAGACGGTTCTGTTAAGATTGGCATGCAATTGCAAACTTGTATGTTGTGAAAAAATTTCAATGGCGCAATAACTCTATCTTAAACAGTGTCACTCTGTACCTATCCACATAAGTAAATATTCTAACATTATTTCCTTTCTGTCTCAACTTACACAAAGAAAAACAATATTAAGATTGCATAAATTCTTGCAACTGCACGCCAATATTATTTCAGTTAAGATTGGCGTGCAATTGCAAACTTGTAAGTTGTACTAAATTAACGAAATATTTGCTATGGCGCAATAAGTCTATCTCAAACAGTCTCACTTTGTACCTATCAACTTCAGTAAATATTCAAATATTATTTCCTTTAAGAAAGAAGAAGAAGCCGCTAAGATTGTATAATTTCTTGCAATTGCACGCCAAATTTATTTCGGTTAAGATTAGCGTGCAATTGCAAACTTGTAAGTTGTACCAAATTAAGGACATATTTGCAATGGCGCAATAACTCTATTACAAACATTCTCACTTTGTAAGTACCTTTACCATTCCACTTTAGTAAATATTCAAACATTATCTATATCTTTTCTTTCTAAACATGTAGGTTTCACGCAGTCAAAGAAAGATATAATTATACAAAGATTGAATAATTTCCTGCAATAGCACGGCAATCTTATTTCAGCGTGCAATTGCAAACTTATAAGTTGTACCACATTAACGACTTATAAAAAGGTGGAATAACTCTATCTGAAACAGTCTCCATTTGTACCTATCGGAAAACAATATCAGAATAAAAATAAACTTGTAACACAAGGCCACTGTTATAACGCACCAGATTACGCGTTTACTACAATTTGTGGTAATAAGGACGTCGAGTTTTCCGCAAAGATAAGTAATATCAAAAAACCGGCCAAGTGCGAGTCGGACTCGCGCACCGAGGGTTCCGTACAAATATGTAGGTATAAAGTTTAAAATTTTATTTTATTTTTTATTATATGATGTAACTAAAAATTTACGGTTTTCGCAATTTTTCCTTTATCTGTGCTATAAGGCGTTGCTTCGTACCAAATTTCAAAATTCTAGATCGACTGGAAGTACCCTTTAGGTTTTGATTCCCTTGCGAGTTTCGAAAATTTGCGGAAATTTGCGGCATAAATGGCTATATCTTTTGATTGCGTTAGCTTAGAAGTTTGATTTTTTCACAGCTCCAAGAGACAGTAGATTTGAGTATTTAATATGAATTTCAGCTTGATATCTCCACGCGTTCCTGAGAAAAAGGGTCTTGACAGACGGACGGACGGACGGACGGACAACAAAGTGATCCTATAAGGGTTCCGCTTTTTCCTTTTGAGGTGCGGAACCCTAAAAACAATACTTACATAGATTTTATTATTACCTTTGATTCTATTGCGACGTTAAATAGCACAGATTCTAATCGCGTTTAGGGACAAAGACGTAAATTGTAAACTCAACTTATATCTACAGCTACACGTATGTATAAGCAGGGCTGCCATATCCAAAAGTTGCAGAGTTGAGTTGCTAAATGCTCTGGAATTCATGTCAAAGTTTGAGAGATATAGGTAGTGAAAATTCCTGAAATCTGTTTTCCCTAGTCGCCTTGTAATTAGAATATCTTCTGTAATAGATACTATAGGCTTTTAAGGTGGATACCCTACGGTTCCCGTAAATTTCAAATTTTACTTACCTACTTACGGTTTTTGAAATTTGTAGGTCTGTATCAGGTTTTATGTTGAAGAAAATGTGACTCGCGACCTTAATAAATATGGCTGTACAGAATAATAGCCAGTTAAATCATCAATACAACTCTCTAAGTTAATTTAATGCCATGCCACATCCCTCCACCAGAAACATTCAATGAGACGCAAAAAACTTAAGAAAATTTCAATAGGGTTGGCGCTTCCACTATCCACCTTAAAAACAAAAGTAACAAGTTTCAAGAAATACCAACTACCCTTACATGGAACAGTAATATGTGGAAATCAGACCCCAAGATGATCACGCTTCTGATGATCCGCTTGTCTCACTGGAATTGAACTGAAAATTCATTCTAAACGCCTCACCACTCTTACCACTTCTAAATATGGGTGTACTATGTGTAAACCTCTGCCCAACCGAGACAAACAAGGCATGACGTTATACTACTTCTAAATCATCACAAAAGAGTACATAACACATTCTTCACCATATATCTCTTCTACATACGCTCATACAAACTATTTACCATCCGATAAAAGCAGAGCGAACAGCCAGATTCTCCGGATTTCTCTCCTTACAGACGATATTGTGAGCCGCTGTCTGTATAAATAGGGCTAACCCTACATACTTACAATATACTACGAAGTAGGTAGCTATAGTTCAGGGCTGCCTCTCTATAAATCGTATATGTAATACGAAGCAGAGAGAAAACTGCGAACAGATTCCGCAAAGGTTTATTAACACGGTATAGCTAGGGTTGCCTGGCATATGTTTTTCATTATTTATTTTTCTTCAGAGATTTATTTGTAAGTTGTCAATGCATGTACAACTGTTTCATTATTTATTTCTTATACTATAACATAACATCACGACTGTGTTCCCTCGAAGGGTTAGGCAGAGGTACACCCAAATTTCGCCAGTTATATTTCTAAATCAGTCTATACTTTTTCACTGTTAGGACACGTCTCCTCTCTGTAAGATGAGTGGGCAGTCTTTCATCACGCGGGCCCAGTGCGGGTTAGTAGACACACACGTCTAGAATATTTGGCTGTAGAAAATGCCGGTTTCCTCACCGTTTTCAGAGCACTGTCGATGACATTGTTAACTACTGCGCCTGTCTGGGTACGAACCCTCGACCTACGACTCGTAAAACGGGGCCAATAGCTACTGCTCTCTTACATCCTACCTACCTTTCCGCGCCGCCTTCTAAACACTCCGTAAAAATAAAGGCAGCAAACCGATTGTCTCGCAGTCGACAACCCTATCAGCATTGCAGGGTCGCGCGTCACAGCGGATCGATACCGTGGATGTGGCGTGGATTACCATCGGAAATGCTTCACGATTACTCGGATCAACTATAATCTTTTGCATTGGTAATAGGTGGAGGCGCAGTTTTTGTAGATATTTTTGGAGGAAACTAAACATCTATGGGGAAATAGACGTTATTTGAGGGAAAAGTGAAAAACTCTAAGTATTTTTTTAGAATTGTTAATAGAACTTAATATATATGTTTTTTTGCATCCAAATGCCAATTTTGTTTTGTGACCAATTGAATATAGTTCTATCAGAATATTCAATGCCAAAAATAGATGTTAAGCCAGGCTTTTCCAATCTCCAACGATGTAGCTGTGTTGCACTTTCTAGCTTTCATACATTATCTTTATCAACGAACAAGAGATTCAAACATAGACTCGTTGAAAAGTTTTGTTCATCAACTATTTTACCTAATTGCCAATCGGAATGTGTCACTACAATAACTAGTTTTCTTCAACACTAAAAGCCATTTTCTCTTGTCCACAGGCGAAAAACCTCACAAATGCCAAGTCTGCGGTAAAGCTTTCAGCCAGAGCTCAAACCTGATCACCCATTCCCGAAAGCATACTGGTTTCAAGCCGTTTGCCTGCGAGCTCTGTGGAAGAGCCTTCCAGCGGAAGGTGGATCTGAGGAGACATAAGGAGACCCAACATGCTGACCTGAGGCCTCCCCAGCCGCCGCATATGCAACCACACACTGACGTACACGGCATGCATCCTACTGATATGCATGCTGTTGCTGAGCAGCATCGTATAGGTAAGATTCAGAAATAGATTTTAATTATAAAATAGTCCAGATGGCTTTATAAGTGGTTTAATACGAAAGGACTTATCACCGAAAACATTAATCCGTTACCGGTAACATTAATTCGTTCTGATCTTCGAACCAGATAGATGAAAGATAATAAAATTAAAATACCTCAAAAACACCCCGCTTTTTTTTTCAATTATTTTCTACTTTTTAGGATTGTTTTCTATGAAAGCATGTTTTTTTGATTTTTTTAAACTATTATTTATTTTCAATTTTTAGGGTGTTTTGAGTTTTATGACTTATGACAGCGTAGTTTTCGTGAAAGAGTAAATTAACAAGATATTTTTTTGCTATCATAGTAACCCTGGCATGAAAAAATTATGTATTAATTATAATATTATATTGTCATCGGTTCTCGATAAATCATGAAATCTGACCGTTTGAAGTGGGTCAAAATCAATTCCAAAGGAGTGGGTTACAAACAAACATACAGGTGAAGCGAATAAAGACGTTTTAAAAACGAGTAGTATAAAAGCTAAATAGTTTGTTTGAATACTACATACTACTACTACTAATCTCTAGAACTACCAATCTGCACCCTAATTGCGAAACGCACAATTTATCAGAATCTGAATGGGATTGAAGATTATTTCTAAACCATTGCATCATTTTTTCGAATAAATTGTCAGTTCAGCAACGTAAATAACGCAATGAATGTTGTTTATTTATGAATATTAAACCAAATCCTACCGATAAAAAGTTCCGCAATTACCCCTCTGATTTGAAAAAAATCTTTTCACCATTTGATAGTCCAATTCTCGAGGAAGTTTATAGGTGGAGGAAAGTTATAATCGTTTGTTTTAGATTTCCATTCTCTTCATGTTCAAATTAAGCAACGCCTGGGCATCCGACCATGATCCAGCATTGATCATTGTAGGGTGACCAGGTGTTGGTTATTTTATGTGCAAATTTGTCTAGTGGGTCCCAGTTTTTGGTCTTTACGATCTACTTTTCTTAAGAAATAGAACCTCTAGTTCTTGGCTAATGAGAACAACATAAATTTTGCAGAGAACCTTTTATTTAGAAGCCAATTTGACGCAAAGCCAAGAATTTGCTCTCTTAGTGTATGAAATGAACAACATTTTTCCTTGTCACACAGATCTCCGTCCCCCTCACCCTGACTTGCGCCAGCACCCAGACTTCAGGGCCCACATGAGCACCACAGTGCCCCCCCTGCAGCCACTGCCCTCCTGAACTTCAACCGCCTTCGCGCCCCCCGGCTGGCGTTGAGGCTTGATGATGTAGAGGATCCAAAGACAGTGGAGCGATGTGGTGTTGTAAAGGATTTTTTGTGATTTCTTTCGTTGTGATCTTGAATATTACGTACAGCCAGGTTATTCTGTTAATACTGACTATCGAACTCGTTTTACTGACGATGGCAGTTCTGGTAGCCATGCCATCATTTGTTAGACTGCGAATACAGGGACGAACTGGGTAGTGAGTTTTGACAAAATTAGCAATTGCTGCTATTATTGAAATAATTATTATAAGAAAATGACAATGTAGTGGCTGATATGAAGAAATTTTTTGTAAAAAAAAAATGATGCTATTCTGGGGTAGTAATTTTTCTGTATGTTTCAAAACGTGATTATTTTTTATTTGTTACTTGTAAAATACTCAAAAACATATAGCTACCCATACAAATTGGTCTGCAGCTAAATTGTTTATGTATGTTAAATAATCCTTAAAAAATAATAGTAGGTAACCAGGTTTACCTATACTGTATACGTGGGCAAAAGTCTTAGATAAGTTTTACTGGACGTCGATGTAGCAAAAGGAGGAGGGTTTTTAAATTCATTCCACATCGCTTCACAGAGCAGTGTACAGCATGTATCAGGACTGCATGTTTAAGAACATCATACTGAACCACTTTCTCTTTGGGGCCAACATCGTAATGGCGAAAAAAAACATCAACTAACTATCCCATATGGTTGGAACGGCTGATTATTTTTCTTGATTACAATATTACCCCAATAGAGAAAATGGTTTCTCATATACGCTGTATAATTAATTATATATTAAGTAAAAAACAAATAGTATACAACCAGCTAACACATATTCAAGTTACCGCAGCCCAAGTAGTTAAGATTAAACTATTGTAATTAATATGTAAACGCTTTGTAATTGTGAGTTTTTGATCTCAAAGTAAACTACAAAATAAAGTGACATCCTTGTAAAAATTGTTTGTGTTGCGTAAAATGTATAAATTAAATGATCCTTGATTATTTACAATAAAACAACTGGACGGAAATTGTATTAAAAACTAGTTATAAAATACTCAATATGTTTTAAAATACAACACAAACAATTATTTTAGCTGGAATTATCCAAAGAGCACAAAATAATTATTTAAAATCATTATAAGTTTAGGCACTTAATTATAAAGTCACAAAATATATTTAAAGGACTGATGGAATCATTCCAAATGTTTTTCCAATAATTATTTAGACATGAACAATTTATTTTAAGAGATGACTTTATTTAAAACTTATATGTTTATTCCAACTTTATATTTTGTTGTTTTTTGACATCATTCCGTGTTTTTGTTTAAAAATATATAAACTTAAAGTATTGAATAATAAGCACCAGTAAAGAAAAAAACATTATGGCAACTGTAATAGATATAATTCAAAAAAAATATATAATAATTATACCAAAGCACCGTTCCCAAAAGATAAACAACCAATGTAATAATTATGTGTCATATTAAAATTATTATAACTTCATTAGATTATAATTATAGTAGACAAATACTCGCATATCAATATCATATTCATATAATTTTAATTATATCAAGTGAAATCGAATTATGTAAAATATTTAGCAGATATATTTTAAGAATTAGTATAAAATGTACAAAAAATGTTGTCTATTTTTATGGCTGTAATCTTATGTAATAGCACATAGATATAATCCAGTGTATTTTAAAAATATGTTGTTTTGAACGTTATGATTAATCTTTTTCCATACGTTAGCGATGATAATAATAAAAACCTAGCTCTAGAAAAAACACTCCTTTTTATTAAATATCATAAGAATATTTACAAATGAATGAAATTAAATATTTTGTGAAATCCATTATGCCAAATCACATAGGAAAATAGATTTTTCCAATTTATTAGAAACACCACAATATTGCTTAAGAATAACCATTCACATTCCGTACATTGTGTGCGCTTAAAAGACAAAATAATAGATTTAATAATAATAACAAAGCCATAGCAATATCGCATTCCATTTTAAAATAAAATATTTTCTCTTGAGACTGGTGTGTGCATCATTATCTTGTTTATTATTTTTATAATTATGTGATTTTGACATTATATGTAATACAATAATAAAGTGTAATAGGGTATTTTCCACTTTTTTAAAAACTATTTAATTTTGAAGACTGTGAAGGAATATTTAACAGAAAAATATTTTTTTTGTAATTAATCTCCATTTTCTGCATTAGAAGTGATTAAAATCTAATTTATTTTCAATGGTTTTAAATTTACCGCCAAAACGCTCCGTACGATAACGTGACGTCATCTTTGTGTAAACAAGTTGTAAACAGTATTTCGATCAAGTAATTTCGTATCTCAAATGGATAGAAAATGTTATTACTGGTTTGTGGTGCCTCTGTGTACAAATACTTTTAAAAATGCGCCACATAAACTATTTATACCTACTCCGTAGCACAAAAATCGGGGTTGTTTGCAAAGAAATTTCCAACTATAAAAACATCTACTGTGGGCAGATTTGCACTATCGGCTTTTATAAAACCACCTTCCATTGTATTTCCATTAATCCATTCCAAAAATCCTAAATATATCCTAAATCCACTTCGAGATTTACAGATCGAGCACAGATCACATACCTAAGTCAAAATTCAATACACACAAAAGTGACGTCACACGATAAACGTCAGCGCACCGAGCGTTTTGGCGGTAAATTCAAAACCATTAAAACAAATTAGATTTTTTTTCACTTCTAACGCGTAAAATGGACATTGATAAGATAAATTTTATTTTTCTGTTGAATATTTCGTCCCAGTCTTCAAAAAGAAACTGTTTTTAAAAAAACGGAAAATACCCTATTATAAAGCTGTCACATTTCCTACGTTCGATACCAAACAAATTCCTACAATTTTATGTGTAGCTAATTTTCATTCATGCAACTGAATCTTTGTTTACCAAATCTTCCAAAATAAATGTTAAACCTTATTAAATTTTATTGTTTATAAACATTGTAAATAAATATTTAAAATGTATTTTAACAATTTCTCTTCGAAATTTTTAAATAAATTGTATGTTATTAAATATTATGTAAACTCATTGTAAATATTGTATAAAACTTTTATCTACATAGTTATGTTAACGATCCCAAAGAAAAATGTGCAATCCAATGGTCGTAATTTACGAGTTATTATTATAAGCAACTGTCACTTCAATAAATATGATGATGTATAAAATTTTGTCTTTCTTTTTATAGTAGAAATACACACGCAAAAGTACAGAAACTGACGCTCGCTTTCCATGGGGGTACACAAAAACTACAGAACTCCACCTGCTCCGATCCTTAGATACAAACTCCTTTTGCTTCGTTCGATTTATTGCTCTGAGTTTTTCATAAGGCATTCGGTACATCGAAAAGTGAAACAAACTTTTTCACTTCATCTAAATATCTACCCAAAGTACTCAGGTATTACTAATTTACTACTGAGGGATATAAAAAAAATAAGTACCTATACAAAAAGAAAAATTGTTTGAAAACAATAGTTTAAAAACAAGCCAACGTTAAGATCGCTAGCGCGCTACGGAGCGGGCTTCGCTCGGAGTTTCTGTGAACGACAAAATCAGGAATTAAATTAGCAGGTAAAGAACCGGAGTTACCGACATAACTTGCGGACTCAGAGTAAGCAAGCTGAAATAACAGTGGGCTAGCTATGTTTGTCGAAGAACCCATGGCCGCTGGAGCTGACGAATCCGCGTATTGGCAAGCGTAGACTTTAAAAAGATGGCTAGCACAGACTGAATGCGGGATGTGGAAGACAGAGTGTTACGGCACAGTCTGGGAGAGGCCTACGTTCAGCAGTGAACTGCGATAGGCTGAGTTGATTAATTGATTGAAGCAACGTTAACTAGCCCTGTTGAGCTATGCTTGGAACCGACACTTAACTTACCGAGTACAAAAGATAAACCGGAATTTTACAGTCTAGATTTTCCCCAACTATTTTAAGGTCGTCTTCTGGTAAATCCGGTTCAGCTGACAATCAGTTTATTACATGGAACGACTGCCTATCTGACCTCCACAACCCAGTTACTGGGTAATACGATATCCCTTAAAAAGACTGGTTGTTAGGATATCACTGTGAATTAGCAAAATAATCAATCATTGTCAGTAATATAGGCAGTATTTACTTCGCTTCTGATCAAAACAATGGCAATGCACCATCTCAAAATACACAGCAGCCCGAAATAAAAGCCTATCTAAATAATTATGTAAATATACTTTGAGATGTAAGGCTGATCTTAATTCTATTTCGCCATTATCTCGAGGCGAGGGAATAGGATTTAGTATCGGAGAGACGCTTCTTAAGTTACAGCGGAGTCAGGAGAAATATTTTGAATAATAATTTCTTGAATAAATTAGAAGATGTTGTCAGTCGAGATCTTGTGAAAAGAAGTTAAGGCTGAATCAAAGGATAGGACAGAAGAGTTTGGGAAAGTTTCTCGAAGGGAAATTAATGTGACAATTTGTCAAGAGCGCGTGCTTGGTTGCATAATATATCAACAACCAATAGCAACAGCTTACGAGCGCTTGAATTTGTCACATTAATTTTGTTATAACTTTCGATCGAGAAATTAGCCCTAAGACTGCCTTAAGGTGAATCCGCGAAATTCAATTTTTCTTACGTTCTTTGTATCAAAATTTGACTCGCGACCGTAACATGTATAAATCTACAATATATCTACAGAACTGCTACCATTAATTAGGTGGACCGATGCCCTTGTGAAGGCCGCAGGAATCCGCTGGATGCGGGAAGCACAAAACCGGTCGAAGTGACAGAGCTTGGGGGAGGCCTATGTCCAGCAGTGGACGTCTTTTGGCCGAAATGATGATGATTATGATGAATCATTAAAACTATCAATACAACCGTTTAACTTCATTGAATCTCGTTGAAAGACTATTTCGAAATAGTCTTTAATTCTTTACCAACATAATTCAACGGGAATAAATTCTTGAAAGTCCAAAGTCGCGAATAAAGAAAAGGATGCTAAAGCATCATCTACACAGATACGGTAAAGATAAATTGATGGATTTGGACCATTGTAATGTGAAACGTATTTAAATGTATTAGTCTAATTAAAAAGTACGAAAGTAGATGACAGTAGTATGTATGTTTGTACCCTTGAAGCTGGCGCGGGGATTGGCACAAGAAAAGTGAGGCCTATATACTGGGCGTATTGGGTGAAGACAGGCTGTGGATGATGAAGTGTCTCTGAAACTTTTGTTAACAGGCTCTTACATGATTAACCTATAATATTACCACTGCTGGGACACAGGCCTCCTGACGGTGAAAGGGAATAGGCATAATCCGGTTTGCAAGCCCAGTGCAGGGTTGTAGATGTCATGTGTCTTCGAATTCTTGGTTCTAGGACATGCCGGTTTCTTCACGATGTTTTCCTTCACCGTTTTGAAAGCTGTGGTGATGAACTCTCTTACTTACACAAAATGAACCTCCGACTACTTACTACTCTTAAGTTGCTATTGGACCACCATTGCTCCAAAGCTCACATTTTTTTTTTAATTTTCGTTGACGTGGAGCTTATACAAGCCCAATTTTTCCTTTTTTTTATTCAAACACTTCAATTTCACAGCGGAACCCTAAATTAATCCAATTAACTGGCACCCGATTCCGTACTAACAGTATGTTTGTCTATAACCGCCAATGTTTGCGACGCCATGATCGATTGATCATTAACCTAATGGCTGATGTATCGAGCGTTTTTATTATTACTACTTTACGTCGCCACACTTTTTAGATTGTCAGCCTTGATACGGCTCTGTCCTTGTTATGTCACTTATTCAAAATTTTGGTACAATTTCTGGATTTAAAAGACTATCCGTGGAGTTTCTTGCCCGTTCTTCTCCATAAGAACCTACTTACTTACTTCATTTCTCTGACTGATTGGCCCATTAAAAAAAAGGATATGACTTGAATCCTTTCGTTGGAATTTTAATTCTATTGATTTGCAATTAGTATCTCATTTATTATTCAGTCTCATCTTTTTTCTCACTGCTGACAATAGACTTTTTTCTTCCATATTTTTATTTTTTTAGCGTTCAGGTCTTTCTTGGAAATTCCAACCTTCGCTTAACTCAGCTATCTTTCCTTTGGTCTATGTTTTCTATTATGGCTATCCCCTATAATATTGAAAACTCGCTGTTTTATGGGTATGCTAACTTCATACAATCCAAACACTGGAAAAGTACTCGACAGTCCTTACTATCGAAAAAATCATAGTTTAAAAAAAACTAAAAAACACGCTTCCATTGAAAACCAAACTAAAAAGTACAAAATAATGGAAAAAAAGCGGGGAGTGCCTGATATCAATAAAAAAATACCTTAAAAAGCACCCCACGCTTTTTTTCCATTATTTTGTACTTTTTAGTTTGGTTTTCAATGGAAGCGTGTTTTTTAGTTTTTTTAAACTATGATTTATTTTCTATTTTTTAGGGTGTTTCGAATTTTTTTAAACTATTATTTATTTTCTATTTTTTAGGGTGTTTCGAATTTTGAGACGTATGTCAGCGTAGTTTGTGACGTATGTCAGCGTAGTTTTCGAAGACAGTTTTTTTGCTGTCCTGGTAACCCTGGCAAGGATAATGGCACAAATTAGTTTGTGACGTATGTCAGCGTAGTTTTCGAAGACAGTTTTTTTGCTGTCCTGGTAACCCTGGCAAGGATAATGGCACAAATTTATGAAATTATTGCATTGTCATTGGTCCTTGACAGGTGTGCAAAGTTTGAATGAAATCGGGTCGTTTAAAGTGGGTTAAAATCGCGCTATAAGGAGTCGGTTACAAACAAACATACAAATATACAAACATACAAGTGAAGCTAATATAAAGCGTGTAAAAAAAAATTTTCATTATTTATTATTTGGACTATTTATTTGTCCACAATTCTTAGTTACAAATATTTTAAAACTATGTTAGTAGGTATAATTTCTACATATTACATACTTACAAATAAATAAAATAACAGTGTTTTACTAAAAATGTACAGTTCCAAAAAAAAACTTTTTTATGTTTGTTTGATTACCGATGTTATAAGGAATAATAAACTTTTCAACGCGGTAGCCACAGGCGATGCCACGGGCACAACTACTCATTAAAAAAAAACGGATTCAAATACTTGAATTACTAAAAAATACTAATATCAATACAAATGTTAGTGTTATCTCGTCACGTATAGAGTCTGACAAACGAAAGCTGTCCAAGAAAAAAGGCGGGAATTTAAAAAAATCAAGAGCTGACAACCCTGGCTGTATACTGCGTAAACGGAGTTGATACTATTTATTATTCAAGACATATTATGCGATGTTTGTTTCAGTATTTCAAATTTATATACTTAGACCATAATAACCTTATTACCCTTTGTATTTATGTACTTGGATCTATTAAACCACCATTATGTGTTCGCGCAACGGTGGGTAAGCAAGTTAGCGTTACAATCATTATTTCGCCTTGAGGATGATCATTATCAGTCCTAAAGTTAAGTGCTAAACGAAACTAGCTTGGCATTTTTTAACTTTGAAGTGAAACACTGAAGTTCACAGGTCAACTTTCCTGGCACGGCCTTATACAGAAAAGGTTGAATCAAAAAAAATATTACTATAAGTTTATTTATTGGTATAGATGATGCGCTAACACAATAAAATCAAAATAAACATAGGGGTTATGAGTCATAGTCAAAATCAGATTCCAAAAACTCTACACCTGATAATATAGAATCAGCTTCATTGCTTTCTTCGCTGCTACTGCTACTGTCCCCAACATGTATGATAAATTTTTCAAGTTCGTTTTCAACAATACGGCTCCTTAATTTGTACTGATGTTCAATATTTAGTACATGATCAGTGTACTTCTTCCAGTCATCAGCAGTTACGGATAGAAAACATTCTTTTATTAAATTTTGCATTTCAGACCCTGGTATTCCTATATTTTTGCTTGCTACTTTTCTCTTTGCCTGACTCCATACAAGCTCAATTGCGTTGAGGTCACAATGATACGGTGGCAGCAACAAAATTTCGTGATTGTGGATGTCACTGTATTTTTTTAGAAGTACTTCTGCTTCATAAATTACTGCAGGTTTATTATCTTTCACCAAACACATTAATTCAGCTTTGGTATGATATTCTTCGAAATTAACATTATTCTCTTGAAGCCATATTCGGAGATGAGCTTTAGAATCAGACATAGTAGGGGGTTTGTTCACTTGCTTCACATGGTAACTTGCATTGTCCATTACAAGTACGCTAGGTTTAGTGAGATTTGGTATCAACATTTCCTCAAACCACTTCATAAAGTTGGTAGCATTCATATCATCATGGTAGTCAGCTGATTTGGATTTTGTGCTGAATACCAATAATGCACCTGGTACAAACCCTTCCTCCGATCCTGCGTGCACAATAATATATCTTTTTCCTGAAGATATATTAGTAGTGACACCACTTGTTGAAGGTCCTTGCCACGATTTTTTAACTTTATAATTCTGATGTACATATGTCTCATCAAGGTAAATAATCTGTTTACCTTCTAGCCTCTTTTGATGTATTGTCCTCAAGAACCTGTGTCTCCATGCTGCAATATCATATTTTTCTGTTAGTAAAGCCCGTTCATTTTTATTGTTTTGAAATTCAAACCCATTCTTGTGTAAAATATTTCTAAGGGTTTCACGGCATCCCATAAATCCAATTGCTTCCTTCAGCTAATTGTGCAAGCTTCTCAGTGTTGGGACTTGTTTTTTCACTCCATAAAATTCGTTTATTTTGTTTCTTATAGCCAAAATATCAAAATTATCCAAATTGGAAACTGTTGCTGGATGTGGACGATTTTTCCCTGGAGTATTCCACTGTCCTTGATTTGTAGACCCTTCAATTTTAATTCTTCTTAGGGTTTTCACACTTACATCTGAAGGGAACAAATACAATAAATTATGTAACAGTTAAATAATACTAATCAGTTATTACAGTAAAAAACCATAATAAAATAGAAATATAGCACATTATTTAATTTAGACATCCATAGATACAAATTATCATAAATGTATAAACCCTTTAAAGTGACTTAAAAATCTATGATTTCTGAACTAATAAAAATATACATATACCTGTGATTGATGATATATTTTCTAAATATTGTGTTTCGCAAGTGGACATTTCATTTTTTTCGAGAGTTTTCAACTGGTTTACTGATTCCACAATTTTAAGTTTTGTCACTTCGTTATTAATAGTTCCTGAAAAGTAGAAACATCGTTAAAAATATTGCGTTTTTTTATTAATAATCGAAAAGTATCAAGCTATTTCAAAAAAAATTCAAAAAACTAACCTAAAAGTGAAATGATTGAATCCAGTAGTCGTATTTTCTCTGCAGATTTCTGATTGAGATCACTTTTTACGTCTTTATATTTGTCAATCATAGTAAACAGAAGCTTCCTCGCTGAACTTTTGATTGTTTTCGGCATTATTTTAATCAGAATCAACAAAAACAAGATATACGTAAACACAAGATGACTCAAGTACGAAACGTCAATGTGACAATTTTGATAGTCCTAAAATATTGCCATAATAAAAGTTCAGAAAATAATTCGTGGTCAGCTTTCGCTGGCCAAACTCTAGCTGGATGAATCTCCCTAGCACTGCAGACTGGCCTCACAGAGATCATCCCTATTAAGAACCATGCACATGACATGTGGGGGCCTTATCTGAACAAAAAACTTGAACAAAAATAGTCAGTAATACCTACGCCATTCCCTCTACCCACCAGAACAAAAGCCGTAACTCCATTCTGTATTTGATTACGTTACACAAAAAACCTAGTTAGATTTGTAGTAAAGCGGCAAGGAGCCGGTCCCATGGGTACGGGCAAACGCTAAACGCCTGTTAGCACGCACTGTGGGACGGACGCCGAGTTGGACCGTTGTTCTACGCAGGGTAGGATTTTGAAAATTGAAAGAGCGGAGGATATAAAGAGAAAATGTGTTAGAAGTCAAAAAACCAATGGTGGTCGGGTGTAATGTTTGAGCTTGAAGACAATGCAATAGTAACTATAATATTCAATTCTAATGTAATAAATTCACATAAGTAATTCTTAGTTTAGAAGCGTTTTTTTTTTTCGGATACTTACGGCTACTGACCATAATTACTTCAAGCGTCAAAAGTTAGAGTAACTAAAACATATTAAACTTTCATAACAAAATGTATTCTAAATGATAAGTAATCATCACTAAAGAAATATATTTAATATGGCGCACAAATAAAAATTGTGTAATATTGTTTTTCTGAAATAATAGATTTTGATAGTTCGGATCAACTGCGTCACTAAATACAAACATATCAGTTACTATGAAAACTCACTGACTTATAAAAACAATATGTGATTACTATTATTTACTGTAGCTACCTAGGTTATGAACTTATGATTATATTATAGTCAAACCATTCGATTCCATGGTGTAATGGTTAGCACTCTTGATTTTATGACCAGCGGTCCAAGTTCAGTCAGTGAAGCCTGATTTAAGCTATTTTTATTCCTAATTAACTAAGTCTTTTTATTATAGACAGATACAGCTGAAAGCACCCGTGATCTACACTATGCCTAAAGTCCAAAATGAAAAAGATATAAAAAATCTGAGAACATATTTTTTTCAAAAGCAACAAACGAAAGTCTCCCCCAAATCCGTTCCCTGACGGGTCAGCATCATATATAATTCATCGGTATCCACATGCGTCTCGGACGCAATCAGTATTGTGAATAATTGATGGCCAGCCCGATGATTGTGCGCCCCGCGAGATTGAAGAAGATTTGCCCGTCCGAGTCCGGCCCTGGTGGATTTACGTCATTATTATTTGACGTGAAAAGGTAAAACGGATTTTGTTTTTTGAATAAAATAAATTAGAAATGAAATGAGTTGTTTTTATCAAAATGAATATTAAAAGTAACCGACTACTTTAAACTAGTCAATTCATTACTTCAATGAATTGCAGATAAATTTTTTGTTCCAATCAACACGCTCTGAAACGTAATCGATTAATGTATAGTCCTCCAGACCGTATTTCGGCCATGGCGGCAAGCCTCAATGGAGACAATTATAATAGCCATCGGCGCGTGAGATATTATAGTGCTCAAGTGTGTGCGCAGACACAGGGGCACTCGCTCTTCCCTCACTCTCAAAGTCCGATGGGACAGCAATTTACAGCAGGACCAACGGCATCGACTAATTTATGCAATCATCATCATAATCATCATCATTTCAGCCGAAAGATGTACTCCACTGCTGGACATAGGCCTCTGTCAAACACCGCTACATTGTCCGGTTCTATGCATCTCGCATCCAGTGGTTTTATGCTGCCTTCACCAGGTCATCGGTCCACTCTTTGGGAGGCCTACTAAGGACGACCACGTACCGGAAATCATTTGTTTTATGTAATACTTATTAAATATACAGGGTCAAATTAAATAAATTTGTGAAACTCCGCATTATCGATACGTAGCAATGATCAAACAAAAATAATAAAATTGTTAAAAAAATTCTAAGACTTGAGAAAATCAATACCCATGACATCTGTTAAATTTTCAAAAATAAAAACTGATTTTTTAACTGATATTTCACGCAAAAATTATATCATCAAATATATTTTTTTATCTATCATTTTTAGATACCGATTCCGACCACGTTTGTGCAGTTTCACTAGCCAAGCCGTAACTCCATTCTGTATTTGATTACGTTACACAAAAAACCTAGTTAGATTTGTAGTAAAGCGGCAAGGAGCCGGTCCCATGGGTACGGGCAAACGCTAAACGCCTGTTAGCACGCACTGTGGGACGGACGCCGAGTTGGACCGTTGTTCTACGCAGGGTAGGATTTTGAAAATTGAAAGAGCGGAGGATATAAAGAGAAAATGTGTTAGAAGTCAAAAAACCAATGGTGGTCGGGTGTAATGTTTGAGCTTGAAGACAATGCAATAGTAACTATAATATTCAATTCTAATGTAATAAATTCACATAAGTAATTCTTAGTTTAGAAGCGTTTTTTTTTTCGGATACTTACGGCTACTGACCATAATTACTTCAAGCGTCAAAAGTTAGAGTAACTAAAACATATTAAACTTTCATAACAAAATGTATTCTAAATGATAAGTAATCATCACTAAAGAAATATATTTAATATGGCGCACAAATAAAAATTGTGTAATATTGTTTTTCTGAAATAATAGATTTTGATAGTTCGGATCAACTGCGTCACTAAATACAAACATATCAGTTACTATGAAAACTCACTGACTTATAAAAACAATATGTGATTACTATTATTTACTGTAGCTACCTAGGTTATGAACTTATGATTATATTATAGTCAAACCATTCGATTCCATGGTGTAATGGTTAGCACTCTTGATTTTATGACCAGCGGTCCAAGTTCAGTCAGTGAAGCCTGATTTAAGCTATTTTTATTCCTAATTAACTAAGTCTTTTTATTATAGACAGATACAGCTGAAAGCACCCGTGATCTACACTATGCCTAAAGTCCAAAATGAAAAAGATATAAAAAATCTGAGAACATATTTTTTTCAAAAGCAACAAACGAAAGTCTCCCCCAAATCCGTTCCCTGACGGGTCAGCATCATATATAATTCATCGGTATCCACATGCGTCTCGGACGCAATCAGTATTGTGAATAATTGATGGCCAGCCCGATGATTGTGCGCCCCGCGAGATTGAAGAAGATTTGCCCGTCCGAGTCCGGCCCTGGTGGATTTACGTCATTATTATTTGACGTGAAAAGGTAAAACGGATTTTGTTTTTTGAATAAAATAAATTAGAAATGAAATGAGTTGTTTTTATCAAAATGAATATTAAAAGTAACCGACTACTTTAAACTAGTCAATTCATTACTTCAATGAATTGCAGATAAATTTTTTGTTCCAATCAACACGCTCTGAAACGTAATCGATTAATGTATAGTCCTCCAGACCGTATTTCGGCCATGGCGGCAAGCCTCAATGGAGACAATTATAATAGCCATCGGCGCGTGAGATATTATAGTGCTCAAGTGTGTGCGCAGACACAGGGGCACTCGCTCTTCCCTCACTCTCAAAGTCCGATGGGACAGCAATTTACAGCAGGACCAACGGCATCGACTAATTTATGCAATCATCATCATAATCATCATCATTTCAGCCGAAAGATGTACTCCACTGCTGGACATAGGCCTCTGTCAAACACCGCTACATTGTCCGGTTCTATGCATCTCGCATCCAGTGGTTTTATGCTGCCTTCACCAGGTCATCGGTCCACTCTTTGGGAGGCCTACTAAGGACGACCACGTACCGGAAATCATTTGTTTTATGTAATACTTATTAAATATACAGGGTCAAATTAAATAAATTTGTGAAACTCCGCATTATCGATACGTAGCAATGATCAAACAAAAATAATAAAATTGTTAAAAAAATTCTAAGACTTGAGAAAATCAATACCCATGACATCTGTTAAATTTTCAAAAATAAAAACTGATTTTTTAACTGATATTTCACGCAAAAATTATATCATCAAATATATTTTTTTATCTATCATTTTTAGATACCGATTCCGACCACGTTTGTGCAGTTTCACTAGCTTAATTTAATTTAGCCCTGTAAGTATAATAAGTGAGTAGTATATGATTCCAACAAAAAATAATCAAAAATATTTACACGTTTTACACCTTTACCCATAAAAACTTGTACTATTTAGTCATACATGTCAATTTCACATTTAAGTAGGTAAAGGTAGGTATGAGTCCATCAACTCACGACTTCAAACAAAACTCATTCTCCCTAAGCACGATAATAAGATTATTATTTCTCAGGCAATAAAGTTGATAATAGAGTGAATCAATATAGAACATTAGAGTTGATGACGCAAGCGCCGATTCGCGGGTAATATCAACCGACGTACTATTTCGCGACCCACGTCAAGCGGTTCCATGGTGTAATGGTTAGCACTCTGGACTTTGAATCCAGCGATCCGAGTTCAAATCTCGGTGGAACCTTGTAGTACTTTTGTTTGTTGATCGATTTTATAATATTCGTTATCGTTTATCGATTATACTATCTTTCTCATAATTATTCTTGATGTTTTTTTTATTTTATTTTGATTATGTTAATAACATTTAAGAATTTAGTTAGAATCACAACAAAATAAAAAAGTATTACCTATTTGATTTCAGTTGAACTGCACCCTAATTGCGAAACGCACAATTTATCAGAATCTGAATGGGATTGAAGATTATTTCTAAACCATTGCGTTATTTGTTCGAATAAATTGTCGGCTCAGCAACGTAAATAACGCAATGAATGTTGTTTAACTATGAATATTAAACCAATTCCTACCGATTAAAAGTTCCGCAATTACCCATTTGATATTTGAATCCCGTAACATATTTAAGATTCTGTCTTTTAAGTGCTTATTTCAGTTTTTGATCGGACTTATTCTATAATAATAAAAAAATCAATTGCCATTTGAGAACGGTCAGACCCAATTTGTAGTTTTTTTTTTTGTGTGTCAAGTCGTTTTTAACCGACTTCAAAAAGGAGGAGGTTATGAATTCGGATGTTTATATGTTTTTTTTTTTTATGTATGTTCGGCCATAACTCCGTCATATATAGACGGATTTGCAAAATTCTTTTTTTGTTCGAAAGGGGTTTATTCCGAAATGGTCCCATATAATTTTCATATAGATCTGATGATGAGTTCGGGAGACAGACACCGGAACTCTTTAAAAAATGACAGGAAATCAACCGCGATTTCTGCTATCGCATAAATATGCATTGTTTGTTTGTAATTAGTGCGGGGTGAATACCACAACTAAAAATTTAAAAATAAAAACTTTTTTGCAAAAAAAAACAACCGACTTCCTTAAAAACACTACAAAGTGAAAAATAACTTTAATTTCGGAAGTCGGTGGCAAAAAAACCATAAATACAGATCCTAAGACTAAAATCCTAAAGTTATTTTTCACTTTGTAGTGTTTTTAAGGAAGTCGGTTGTTTTTTTTTTGCAAAAAAGTTTTTTGTAACAGCTTTTTTTCGAAAAACCACCGTGAAAGTCGGAAATTTTCATTTTATTTTTAAATAAAAATCTCAATTTAAAAAAAAAATGTGACGTTCAGTTTGACAGCTCTGCTGTCACTAGTTTTCATAACAAGTAAACCACTCGAGATAGAGAAATATTTAAATTCACCCGGACGACGCCGGGCACGAGCAAGTTGTATCTAAATAAGACCTCTGAGTTTGTTTCAGCGTTTCTTCTCAGAGTAGTCAGATAAGAAACGCCGACCTCATCTAATTTTTAAAATATGATTAATGTGTAAAAGTATTTGTGCAAAGGTAACTCAAAAGAAATAAAATAATTTCAAAATTATTTGAGTAATAAAAAGTATATAATCTTCTACCCTACAAGAGCTTATTAGTCACTTCGTTTCGCACGAATTTTCTCGAAAATTTACACGAAACGGGCGAATCGACACTCTTAAATAAAATATTATTTTGTATAAGCGATGCGCAGGAAATCAATTTATTTGCGGGCGAATTTAAAACTCCAGAAATACGTTTCGGGCGACTAGTGAGTAAGCCCTTACAAGGTGCATTTGGCACATACTTAATTAATAAACTTACAGGTAATTAAAATTTGTAAAACGTTATCAGGAACGCCTTGACATTGCTAATCTTAGGTCGTATTGATAAGAAGAACATGTGTTTATTATTATTCAAGGCACAATATTATCGATGACTGAACCTTAAGTACTCGCTTACAATATACACTAATACAGACATGCAGACAGACAGACTGAGAGAGACTTTAGCATTTTTATAAAATGCGAAAGTAACGCGATTAATGTATTTTATTTAGAGGTCAACGACCGCTGATAGTCTTCATCATCATCATCATTTCAGCCATAATACGTCCACTGCTGGACAAAGGCCTCCCCCAATTTGGGGGGCTTTGCCATAATCGCCACACTTGGCAGGCGGATTGGCGATCGCAGTATGGTGGTAAAATGCGTAGAGAACGCTGCTGCCCATTCCTTAGTAAATCCCGTTGTCGCCTTTTACGACACCCACGGGAAGAAATGGGGTGATGCTATTCTTTACGTCCGGCACCACACGGTACCGCTGATAGTGTTATTACTGAAGTATGAGCTCAGAAGGGTAATTCTCGACATTTTAAGAACGCTCACAGTCTGATCTCAGTATGTCCGTCCGTCCGTCTGTCTGTCTGTCAAGGCCCTTTATCTCGGAAACGCGTGGGTGTATCGAGTTGAAATTAAAACGATATAGGTACTGGCGTCTACAGTCTCTTGAAGCTGTGAAAAACTCAAACTTCTGAGTTTATTTAGTTGTATTTTCTATGAAAGCGTATTTTTTAAACTATTATATATTTTCTATTTTTTAGTTCGGCTACCTACAAAAGCGTTTTATTTTCTTGTTATCCTGGCCAGGGTAATGACACAAATTTCAAATGCGTGGAAATCATGTTCAGAGATTCCGTTACATACATACCAAGCTAATAGAAGCGTGTTAAAAAAATATTCAATTTTTTTTTTTTTTTGTGTCATATTTAGATTTCAAAAACCATAACCACTACGGAGTTGCACCAGTTTTAGCTTTCATTTAAATTGATCCTATTTAGTTATACCTCGTAAGCGAAACTATTTACAATTTACTTATACTCTTAATACAAGTCATCTTGATAACTTACTTGAGTCTTAAGTAAGTATGTAATGTTAAAAAGCTGTCTTGATGATCCGAATAAATACTTATACTATACTTTACAATGGTGCCGATTCCCTTATTCACAAACTAAACTAAATTTAAGTTCAGTGCATCTTTTTCTTTCTATTTCATTAAGGAAAGGACAGAAGATAAATTTTAGTTTAGTCCTGTCAAATTAATCAGCGCTTGACGTAAATTGACGTAATTTTAGTAGGCAAGTTTTTAATCACGTCTAAACTTGTATGGAGTAGTGACAGGCGCTGATTAATTTGACAGGACTAAACTAAAATTTTTCTTTTGTCCTCTTCTTAATGAAATACAAAGAAAAATATGCACTGAACTTAAATTTAGTTTAGTTAGTGAACAAGGGAATCGGTACCAATATCCCTTTTAGTAGATATCCTAAATGTAATTTTCGAAAACCTCTTCATACGTTCGAAGCTTAATCCCATAAAGGTTCACAGTACTCATAAAATAAACTCAATTCCGAAGCCTTGATAATCCGCAATGGAAGCCAATTTCATCACGACAGATATCACTTTCCAATATCATTTCACCCTTCCACAATGGTTGGTAGGAACCATCAAATATATTCAAATTGTACCTTGTCGCGACCACACCAGTGTCGCACCTGCTTTATATTCACCACACGGGAAAACACACCTTAGTGTACTTAAACTAGAGTTAAAAATTCAATGGGGAAAGGCATACCAATTTCGAACATTGCAATTTATAGATAGATATTCTTATTCCACTCAAAATAACATACGTTTCTTCTTAGCAGAGGTTCGATGGTTCCTTCTGGTTGTTGTTAAGCGAGTCTCGATGGTGTTTCAAGGGACTGAAGGTAGGTTTTTGATTGGAGGGTAGTGTATGTAATATGTAGGAGGAAAGCGAATGGAAAGCGTCTGCAGTCTTTTGTATTGATGCGCTTAAAGTCAAATAGGTACGTGATCGGTTGACATATTTGTAAGTGTATGTGTGTGAGGTGTCAATGGTCTGGGTTCGAGCCCCTGGTATGCTCATATCAATAAGAATTAATGAACATATAGCACCAACGCGTGCAACATAATAACATGACAAAAAAATATGCACTGGTTGCCAAGGTATTTAACTATTTTGTTATTTCATGAAAATTAACATATGAGACGTCATTGCAAATCCCCATCGAGACATCGAACCCCCTATCGATACATATGACCTTAGATACAGGTTGGTAGATAGGTTACAAAGAGGTCTTAAACCTTGACAGTTTGTCTACTGAAGTAGCTTGGTCTAGTAACGGGTGACTGGCTTCGAACACACACATCAGATTTTAAAAAAATAATTAAACTTCACTTACGCCTATCCCTTAAGGTGAATGCTACAACCAGCCCGCGAAATTCAAATTTTCTTACGTTTTTTGCAGTTTGCAGGCCAGTGCTAGGTTGTATGTTGATTAAAATATTATTCGCGCCTGTAAGACATATGTAGTTATAAAATTATAATCATCAAAATCAACAATACAACGCTCTAAGTTCATAAAGCTGTAGGAATGACTTTTTCTGTTTTTTTTTTTGTTCTTAAGCCTTTATGAACTTGGAGGGTTGTATTGGCGATTTTGATGATTATAATTCTGTAACTACATACATCTTACAGGCGCGAATAATATTTTAATCAACATACAACCTAGCACTGGCCTGCAAATTGCAAAAAACGCAAGAAATTTTGAATTTCGCGGGCTAGTTGGAGCTTTCACTTTAAGGCAGGTACAGCCAATCCAAGAATTGGTTCTGCCCTATGCAAAACAGTACTGCATTCTGATGACACTTCATGTGGTTCCACTAGCAAACCACCTGGATCACCTAGAAAATATAACAAACATTCTTAATTAAAATTTGAGTGATTAAGAAATAAACTTCTTTTTTTTCGGAAATGCCATCTCTCAAGGGACTGTTTCAAAGGGTTATCCGGTGGATGTCTACTTCCTATAGTCCATTTGTCACTACCGTAAGTACGTAGAACAAAATAATAACCCTTATCTTCACATTAGAACACATAAACCCTAAGCCAAGACAATTTTAGAGTCACATTTCAAATCAACAAACTCACAGACTCCAATACCTTTCTAGAGGTACACAATACGAATGAAACTCGCCCGCAAAGTAAAGTTGGTACAATTTACATAAAGATGTCGAGTTTCAGCATCAGAATCGAGTTAGGAGGATACTTTAAAACTGTCGCTTAGCACAGACGTCGAATCCGTTTAGAGTTTTCGGGAGTTCCAAGATGGTTAGAGAGAGGAAGAGTGTGGAGATATCGATATTTGGTTTATCGACACTTGTAAAATTGTTCTTTCTTCTTTTGTCTTTTTGATGTGGTATTCAGTCATTAAACAATAGACATAGGAAGGTAGGAAGTGGACTTCAATTGACACTCAGGCGAGCAGTTTTCAAATAATAATAATATCTTTAGACAACCAACACAACGGTAGGTATTTGAACCCAAACTAGGCAGAGCCTGTACTATGGTGACCAGACAACTGATAAATATACTTATATATTTCTAAATACATAAATATTATACATAAATTACACCCAGACACAGAACAAATGATTGTGCTCATCACACATTTGTCCTGGGTGGGTATTGAACCCACGATCTCAGTCTCAGCATTCAGGGTCACTAACCACTAGACTAACAGGCCAGTCAATAGATTTGAAACAGTATTGTGTTTTAATAATACTAAACTAATAAAGTGGCCGTTTATTGGCAGACAGTAAAATCTGAAATTTCTCTTTTTTTTAAACTTATATGTGTATTAAAACTGTTAGGCGCAACCAAGATACCATTATGAGCATGACAAAGCCAGTGCAGAGAGTTCTGTGAGAACTGCGTTTTAAATAATTACTTCTTTTTTTCCAACCTAGCGTGTATACAGCAACGCGCATGTCATGCTTGTTCGTCTTTTCGAAACCAAAAAACCTATTTTAATTTATTTGAAAGCTTATTCTAAGGTAGCTTGACCAGTCGAATGTGATTAAAGTTGTTTTATAGCCCGCTTGTACAACGTAATTTCGTCTTTAGCAGACAACCTTGACAGTACCTTCCCAAGGATGCACAGTAGTACGATGTACCAACACAGTATCTAGAGGATGCTGCCCAATGCGCCATGATGGACAGACTTCAACATCTACTGTATTTTTATCGATGTTTCGTGTCCCATCCCTACCCGCCACTAGGGGCGTCCAAGTTGCGTATTGAGTTACGCGCCCTTACACCGGTCCAATCGCATCAGGCGGCCTCGGAGGCCATTATGATATCCTGTTGCGAGACGATCGTAATCTTCGTATTTACATAATAGTACTCTTGCTGCTATCCTCGTTTGTGTGACGGGCTAAGTCGTAGCGATAGATAAATGGGTTAGGTTTTAGTTTTTGATACTTTATCTTAAAGGTCAGGTGGACCAACTACCTAATCTTTTTAGATTAGACCTTAGACACCTTACTCTGGATGGGACTTTTATCCCATCCAGAGTAAGGTGTCTAAGGTAATATTTCCGTGACAGTTCGTTGATCTTAGTACTCGAAATGTAAGCACTGGCACATGGGCAACTGAAGGAACACGGGTGGGTTTTATTCAGTAAAAGTCTGACACGCCCTCCCACTCCGCCCAGAGCGGGAGAAGTCATTTGATGATTTCCCATCCAAATAATATTTCGAGGAAAATATTGTTCGAACGATTATACAGGGTGTGAGGGATACTTAAGGACGCTATAACATTTTTGAATCGCTCAAGTTTAGGTATCTGAGTCGCCACACAATAACATTACGCGCACGCACACATTGAAACCATTGTCTGCTCGATTTTAAACATTAGTTAACTAATCTTGATACTCGAAGGTATTATTTATTTTATTTTACTAGCACTGTTGAGTAAAATTTGTAGTAAAGTAACTTTACTATCTGAATTTAGTTATAGTAAATAACTTTTACTACCATGATCATCAATATTTTTGGGGTAACGTATAATTTGACAATTAAAAAAAAACGAGGTGTAACAATAAAATACTTTAACAATATTTTTGGATAATAAACAAATATAACTGATGGTGATCGTAGAATATCGTTGTAATCGTTGAAAATATACAGGATATTCCTTAAAGAAAACTAAGCAAAAATTGTGTGACGCGCGACCCTCACCTTTGAGATTGCAGCGCGTATTCAGAATTTTTTATTTATGTAAATAATTAAAGTTACGTTAAATATTGTGACTACATACTAGCAAAACCTCCAAAATTGATACCCATGTCGACATTTCATCATAACAGTACATCCACCATTTTAAATTAAAAAATCGAAGATTTTATAATCCCTACCCCCAATATGGATAAAGATCTTTTTATAAAAAAACAATACCCGCCGTATTTGGATCAAATTTGGATGAATCATTCGTAATAACTATCCTAAAATTATCCAAATTTGATAGCTATGCCCACTTTTTATTTAAAAAGTTAAAATATTCGTCGTTTTGAATGAAAAACTTGTGGGGTCGCCTTTTTTTGGCTCCAAATGTAATTTGTATGGAGTTTTCGGCTTCAGCACCTTCGAAAATCTTGAAAACGACACCCATGATGAAAATTTTGAAAATTTTCGTAACCACCCTTTTTGATTTTGAATCAGATTCAGCACCCTTGTTTACCCCTACCGCAAGCTACATTAAAGAATTTCGTTCCAAAAATGGACGACACTTGCATAATTTAATTACCACGTTGAAAATATAACTTTTTATTGAATAATTATCCGCCATTTTGAATTCTTGAAAATGAATACATATTTGTCATAATTACCCTACCTCAATAATCCCAACAGAATTTGATATTGAATTTGTTATTTATTTCTAAATCAAGTTCTGATAATAAGTTTGGTACTCATAGTTTTGGTCCGAAAAGTATCAACATTTTTCAACCACAGTATACAGCATGGCACTCACTTTATTATTATTTTGATCGTATTTATTTTGTACAAAAAAGTGATACGCCCGTGCTTCCTAGGGCGCGTCTGAGCGCGGAATGAGAAGCCGCGAGCTTAAAATGTATGAAGAAAGTTGAGAACGTTCTTTATTTTTCTCATAAATAAAAAAGTTATGTATTTAATTACAAAATATTTAGGCAAAACATAGGAGATTATACTAGCCACAATTTGTTGTCATTTTGAAGTTAAAATATGCAGTTGATCTCACTATACAGGTACCTTTCCAGACCCTATTATTTTTCATTTTCTTCGATTATTGCGGTGGGGAAAACGTATTTTTGTGAAAATATTGTATGGGACTATATAATTTTTATGGTACCATAATGGAGATGAATAAATTATCTTTAATTAAAGACCATAATTGACTTCGCAGTTGTGATTCCTCTTGATGTAATTGGTACTGGAAAACCACCGATATTTGTAGAAAAATGTTATAGCGTCCTTAATCTGTGTAGTTCTTTTCTCAAAATATCATTTCGGACACCAATCTACATGGTGTTCACATTATGTGACCAAGATTATGTCTGGATGGTAAAAGGGAGTGTGACCTCTTAGTTCGTTTCGGCCTTTCTTCTCAGAGTAGCCAAATAGGAAACTGAGACCTCATCTAGTTATATAAATATGATTGACGTGTAAAATTGTTGGTATGTACCTACAAACCTACTTACAGAAATAAAATCATTTATCATTATCACCAAAACTCAACCTGTTACCACAGATTCGAAACATCATTCTGAACCTTCCTGCGTTGAAATTTTTCCAAAGAAAAAAAAATAGCTGTTCCTGGTACGTTTTGACCGCGTAGGTATTGCACTTTTCTATGAAACAGCAGTTTTATTTTGTTTATCTCCGAAAATTTTCTGCGCTAGACCCTTAGGTCTAGAATCTTGTGCTGAATTCATGGTTAGCGTTTGACTACCCTGTATGTTGTGGAAGATTTCACATTGTTCATTCATTAGTTAAAATTAAGAGATCAACAAAAATATGGAAATCTGCATTAGCTTAGCCTCTTACAGAATTTGTACTTCAATCATGCAAAACGATCAGGAAGGAGAAAATTTTGAAGCCCAAGACAATTCCCCTTCCAAAATTTTCCCCAAAATAAAGACCTCTTTTTACCCTACAGCGGAAACAGACTTCCTACACAGTCCCCTAAACTCAACGATTTGATTTCCCCTCTCACGTACAATACGTCTCCGCGACTCACTTATATCAATTTAATCGTTGAAATTGAAATTCAAAGAGCAGACTACGAATCAATTACAGATGGGAGATCGGCAGCATTCAAATATCTTCCCGCTGATAGAAATGTCCTTACTCCTTAAAGAATGTGCGTGTGGAGAAATGTGAGCCAATATGCAAAGACGTGTTGTGCTAGGTAATGTGGGGGGTGACGGGAATCTATAACGTCGCTGAGACGTACCTAGATACTGGTGTGGTTTTGTCTTTTAGACATAGTTCATGGTTATGGGTTTTGTATTAATTATTTGTAGGTTAACTTTATAATAGTCATATGGTTTAGGAAATAGAGGGTTAGATTTGTATTGGATCACATTGTAGGTTCTTATATTTTGAAACTTCGGAAGTGTGTTCTGAAAATACATGCCAGAGATGAATCAGATTGAAATGGACCCCTTAAATTTTTCTTTGCTTTTTCTATCGTGTAGTTCTTCGTCATTAAGATAATGCACCGTATGTGGTTAGTTTTAAGTCTTAAGTAAGTTTGATTGAAGTTATCGATCTGCCATTTCTTCCCATCATCGTTCTCATTTGTCGAAAGGCTTAGTAAGAGAAGAAAAATTAAGAAAACAAATACAAGATGGAAGCCATGGCAGGGACATCGACGCGCAAACGGGTACCATGAAATCAGCACATAGATCTAGACCCACTAACGTACGATTTAAAGAAAACTAGGCGTTTCAAAGTGAAATACCTATGTGGTCAAAAAGTATGACACAGCGGAGTATTTAAAAAAAATACCATATAGTAAATTTCAACACATAATGAATGAATAATGAATCATGTAGGTATTCACTAAAACCATGGTGACAGGTCGTGTGTCGATAACCCAGCCAACCTGTATACATAAATAGTTATATAATTGGTGCAGAAAAATCGTCCATGTAGACTTTATCAGTGTAGAGAACGTATTATAAATCATAAAAAATATATTACAAAAATAATACGTTTCGTAACCAAAAATACGGTCATATAAAACCCACAATACAAGTGCCTAATATGAAAAGTGATTACTACAGTAAACCTTCATTCTCATACTTTACGTTGCCATAAATATGACAAAGTAAACTTTGGTATAATTTACGATAGCAATACGACACTAAGTGATAGAGAGATAAAATTTATTCTCGTCTCCGGCGTCACCCGATATTATTACGATATAAAAACGAGAATCAAACGGTATAGGATTATTATTGAGTTATGAGTAGGTACTTCGGGTTAGGTTGAATTGGTAGAAAAGGGTTGGGTTCGTCATTTAATGGTGATTTGAGAGGGTTGTTATAAGTAGTTATATCTAAATATAAATGATAAGATTCTGTATCTGAATTCAAAATCGTATTCTGAAACAGTTTAAGAAATATTTTGAAAGCTGGAAATAAAGTTTTAAAACGCCTGTCGGAAGTGTAAACGCAATAGAACGCATGATCGATATCAGAAAAAGTTTATTTAAGAAATAAAACAATCGAATTCCAAAGTGAAAAATACCTTTAATTTCTTAAGCCGGTGGCAACAAAAACGAAAATACAAAACCCAAAGACCCCGACTTCCGAAATCAAAGTTATTTTTTTTACTATGTAAAGCGATTGTCTTATTTTTTAAATGAACTTTTTTTTCACTATTGGATGTGGTGCCTACCCTACACAAATGTGTATACACTTGCTAAATAAATAACAGTGACTGGAAATAATATTATAACATAAACTAAGTTGAAAAAATAAGCTAACTAAGCTGACTCAAAAATTACTAATCAAAACTTGATCAAATTTATATAGTGGATATAATTTATCGAGTGGTCGATAACTTTCCTCCTCCTTTCGAAACTTCAAGGATCAATTTTCAAATCGGTTTATTTTATGACGAAGTTCAGAGGTACGAAAAAAAAAATTAAAAAATAAATAACGGGGTCGAGAACCTCCTCCTTTTATTTTAAGTAGGTTAAAAAACAAGAGTTTATTTTCAAATGCCTTTTAAGAACGATTTATGTAAGTATTTACAAAGACAATACCGAAATAAGTATCTACCGTCTGTTCACACATAATTTACCTCTGATTTTGCGTTACTGTCAAAATCAAAGTTACCTTTTTTGTAGTTTCAATTAGGTTGATTTTAGGTTAGCTGCCACTAAAAACTCTGTCAGTATCACATAGATCTTTATTCTCGTTATGATTCGTTATTGTTTGTTATGTGTTCGCTATTAGGTTACTGGCTAATTTAAAGGGTTCTTTTTTATTCTCCCGTCAAAAACTTTTCTTCTAAAATTCTTACATACATAACTGTCGTCCTTTTTTCGGCAACGTCCCTCAATATTCAGCCACCAATCTCCATATCAAAACATAAAAACCGGTACATAAAACTATCAATAAAAATTCACTTTGTATACATAAAAAACCTTAGTACGGTACACTCAGGGAATCAAGGTGCTGCGATCCAGAAAATTATGCAAAAAGCCTTTCCCTGGTCATCGGTGAGTGTTTGAAAAGGGAATATTTTTTATGACGGAGACGCATCAATATTTTATGCGACATCACGTCAGAGCTATATAGAATCAATCATTCCGATCGCTCGAGGTACTTTCTATTCAAATAGCGTATTTTTATCGTATTTTTTGTCTGACTGTACCTACTTGAATTACCTATGTGATGTTGAATTTATTTTTGGGTTTGGTTCTGTGGGTATATTTTAATGTATGGTTCTGTAAGATGATTTTTAAAGAAATATTGAAGAAGTTCGAAGTATACAATCTGCTACGCTGCTACGGCGCGGCGGCGTAGCACTGAAGATGAATAATATTATTACATTATTGTTATGTAAACCCATTTATTTATTTAATGTAACCTTTTTATCTATAAACAAAAATATACCTATTTTTCAAGAAAGACTGAAGAAATACGAAGCATATAATCTGCAACGCTGCTAATTTGAAGAAATTTTAAATCATATAAAAATACGATCTCACACGACTAACATGCTTACAATTACAAACAAAGCAGCTATGTGCCCAATCTTCCCCAAACATAGAATAAATTCTCAGTTTTTGTAAATTTTGACATTTCAACGTGCCTGTTTTGTGCGTATTTAAAATACATTATTTGACTTTGACTTTGATGGGGTTTCCTATCGGCAAATATATGACGAACTTCCATATAAACTTTGATCCTTTATTTAACCCCTTTACCTAGATGATGAAATGTAATTCACACCTATACTCATCGAAACACACTCATCATCATCATTTCAGCCGTAAGACGTCCACTGCTGGACATAGGCCTCCACCAATTTGGGGGGCTTTGCCATAATCGCCACGCTTGGCAGGGGAGTTGGCGATCGAAGTATGGTGGTAAAATGCATAGAGAACGCTGCTGCCCATTCTCTAGTAACTCCCTTAGTCGCCTTTTATGACACCCACGGGAAGAAATGGGGTGGTGTTATTCTTTACGTCCGGCACCACACGGTACACACTACTCGAAACACACTACTCACCACTTATTACCTCCGCACCCACGCCTAAATATATTAATTTCATAACTTTGGATGACTTACAGCTAAAACAAACAGAATAAAAAAATGTGTGTGAGACTGACAGCCAATTACAAGTCATCACTTATAGGAGCAAATTAGAAAGAAAGAAAGAGTGTGAACATCACAACACAGTTACCAAAAAAAAAGAATAGAAGGAAAAAACAGTTATAACAATAATGCTTAAACTAAATTCACATTTTATATTTTGAATATAAAAGAATCACATTTTATATTTTGAATATAAAAGGCAAGAATCAAAACTAGGATATACAAAATCTTATTTAAAAAACGTGTTAAGCTTAAATCTGCTAAGTTAAATCTGTGTTAAGCTTTGAAAGGTGTATTATACTAGCCTCATAAAGTGCCCTTGTTATATTGAGTCAATGTAACTTAGGATAAGTGCATTAATTGATTGTTTTTTTGTGGTTAAATAAAGATATTTGAAAATGAATGAATGAATTAAAAAAACTAAGGCTCATATTGTAATTCTTGTTCTTTGAACACTTCGCACCTAGATATATTTACTATGATTAATATCATATTGCATATCCCAGGGAAGTTATGGATTATAATTACGTACTTTCGTCTTGTTGTGGAAGAGCGGAGTCTCCTAACACAGGCATAGTTATCTTGCTCCAAAGGAGGCTTCAATCACATGTTTATAACTACCAAAACCTGTGTAGCAAATAACCTAAACCATAGGGGTGGTTTAGGTTATGCATTATCTGTCAGTACGTTAATGCATGTATGATTTGTATTATGTAGGAAATGCACGGAAAAGTAGATAGATAATGGCAACATACAGTCTTATATACTAATATTATAAAACTGAAGTCTTTGTTTGATTGAACGCGGTAATCTCAGGAACTACTGGTCCAAATTATTTATTTTTTTTATGTTGGGTTGCCTATTTATCGAGAAAAGCTATAGGCTATATAAAATCACGCTACAACTAAGAGGAGCGGAGCAGCAATGAAAAATGTTGCAAAAACGGGGAAAATCGCACGGGCAGGCGATTCGATGCGACGGAAAGGGTCGGGGAACATGAAATTTAACGCGGACGAAGTCGAGGGCAGAAGCTAGTGAATATAGAGTGAATATAAACCACATGCCTACATGATTTTTTGTTCTCCTTATGAAGACCAAATACTCCTTACTAATACAATCATTTAAACTTATTTAGATAGTCCAACAACTTCTCTCTTCCTCGAGTCCTCCTACTATACTCTACTATTCCTGACATTTCTTGTTTTACAATTATTATATTATCTTCCATACTGACAATTTAAATTATGACATCGTTCAAATTCCTTGACATTTTTTTAGAAAAGTGCGGACATTTATTTCTTATTTTCATTATTTTAATTTTTTTCTCACTACACACATAATTTATGTAATTGACATTGTTCAGTGTGATTGAAAATTCTTAATGTGATCTAATTAATGTACTTGTTTAATTGTAGTTCATGTGTCTAAATTAATTTCTTGTTTAATTATATTCAAAATCAAAAGTCATTTATTCAAACTAGGCTGAGAGTCAGCACTTTTTGAACGTCAAAGTTACATAAAACAGTCCCCCCAAAACGCCCGCCCTTCGACACTTCCTAGTGTTTTAGCTGGGAAGAAGAAGTGGCGGAACAAACTCCCCAGCAGCACAGCTGTCTGTTAAGTTAGAAGAACTTGATTCTATACAATTGTAAGTAGTAAACATTAAGAACACAAAAAAATAAATTAAATGATTTGCCATATGTCAGCTAGCCAACCCAATATTCCAACAAATAAAATTAAATTTATACTCAAGCAAAAGCAAAAAATATTTATATAATGTAAATATAGGTACCAAAATAAAAGCCTCCTGGCATAAAGGGCGTGACAGCTTACATATGCAATGCTGAATCACGTTCACATAGCTGTTACGACCCGAGTTACAACTCGAGGCCACAAATGATAAACTAGGACCTTCGGCGTAAAAACAAATAAACAGGTAGGAAATTAACAACAATACCAACATCAAGGTCAGCAAGACGACCAGTCACCACAAGCAGCACCCGTTAACGAGCATAACGCAAAGATCAGCCATTACCCCCCTCGCCTTACTGCATGTATGACTACTTTTGTACGCCCTAGAGGCAAAACATAGCGTCCTCAATGTTTACCAAATAAGAACTAATAATGTACCTATGTTTTACAATAAATAAATGAAATGAATTGAACTGAATACTAACTGTACTTTTTCTCTACCAATAAGTAGGTACTTAATTCGACAAGCCACTGACAAACAGACGTACTTAACGACTAGAAAGCACTGAAACTTTAATATCATTGGGCCAATTATCTGGTGCAAATTGTGACGGATGGCAGTGAGTGGGCCATTCACGTCCTGCTAAACAGATATTACGAATAATTGATATAGGAATTCTCTCGGGAAACGATGTATTGCATTTTAACATGCGAATTTTGGTAGATTTTAAGTTCATTTTTAGTTGGCCAACGAAGTTGAAAAGCGGGCCCGTTTGCGGACTTCTGACTTTAAGTAAGGACCTATTTAATCGTTTTAATTGAAGTCAATATACTAACAGAAGCCCAAAAGTAAGGAAGAAGCATCGTGTTACCCAGTAAGTGGGTTGTGGAGGGCAGATAGGCAGACACTCCATGTACATATAATACTGGTATTCAACTGCATTCGGTTAGAATGGAAGCCGACCCTAACATATTTGGGGAAAGGCTAGACAGTTTATGATGAGGATTAAGTCAAAATAGTAATGTAGGTATCCTTACTTTTTCCAAGTTTATCTTCTAGAGAAATACTTAAAAGTAAGAAACAATAAGCCGGCAACAACAGCGCGGCTTTGATGATTAATATTATAGTAAGGTCTAATAAACTTTTTACTGTACCTGCGGACTGTTATTCACGTCTGATGAAATGAAATAAAAAAACAATTAAAATCACCTGAATCGAGTGTTTTGTCAGACCTTACAGTCGCATCTAAGATCGTTGCGTAAATAAAAATATCAGGCGCCAACAAAAAAATCTAACCGCTTTTCTTATTTTTACTAAAAGGTATTGTATTCCACATTGTTTAACGATATCTGTGCAATGGTATTACATTTTAAAAAACACTTCTTTCATTACCACTTTATTTAATTTTTAGTCTGTACGTGCCTTACTAATACGCCAGACAAGATCGCGTGCGTCCCGCCATCTAGCGGCCACTAACGAAGATATAATGCGAGCGGGAGATTTTGCTTGCCCACCACAATTTGCCAACATTGATTTGTGGCCGGCAGATGCTGGTTTTATAGCCAATTAAAATGCCATTATGTTGAAAAAAATATTGTTGTTTATGCTTTTTTTGGGATTAGAGTACGATTTAGGTTAATGAAAATAATGCATTATCATTGTTGCCAAAAATCTTGAGATTCAGTAAGCTATAAACGCATAAGGTTAAAAGTGCCTTAACATAGTATCATAGCAACATGTCAACGTCTAAGATAATTTTGGCGATTGCGGTGACATTTAGTACTACTTCCTTCTAGCAAGCACAGGCAAAAATGAATGTTAATAACCAGTTAAGGCAAACCTTTTCAATAGATACTCACAACTGGTAGTACCTCCAACTATACTGACCAGTTTACCAAACATGACGGCTATGTTTGTATCAACATTTTGACGACTGTACATCTCAATTCTGAATATGCACCTGGATGCAGTCGACCGAAGTATGCAAACGACATTAAACGTTATAGGCCATAAGGAGTTCCACCTTTACGACGGAGGCCTATGGCTTTAGTTTGGAAGGTGCTTTTCGTTCTGACGATTTGTTGGACTGAAGGGTTTTCTAAGATAGGGAGAACAGAAAAGCTACACAATGTTAAGAAATCTTGCCTGAAGATCTAAGCTATAATGGTTGGTGATTGTCGAATCAAAATGAAATCATTTATTGGTATATAAACATGTGAAGATAATAGTGATATTTGAGAGTGTCCTCCATGTTCTATCGTTACACATTGGTAGATGTCACATATCCTTGAATTTTTGGATGTAGAACATGCCAGTTTCCTCACGATGTTTCCCGTCACCGTTTTGTGAGCAGTGGTGATGATTTTACACAAAGTAAACCGCCTCTCTGGGCTCGAACTTACAACTCGTAAAAAAAACGACTAAACTTCACTGCCTATCTTTAAGGCTAGGAAGATGCAGCCGATACGGTAATCTGTTCCTGGCTATGGACAGCAGAAATGCTCTTTGATGTTACGCTACATCTGGTTCCACTGGCAAACCATCTGGATCACCAGTAAAGCGCCTGTCAGCGTTCTAACCTACGGCCTAGAACTTATAAGTCGCGGCCGATTCCACAGGGCCATCACTGCTCTCACTATTATTTGCATTGCTTTATCTATTACTAGCTTTTGCCAATAGCTTCACCCGCATATTATACATACTATGTGCTGCTGGGGAGTTTGTTGCGCCACTTCTTCAGCTAAAGCACTAGGAAATAGTGAAGAGCGAGCGTTTTGGGGGACTGTATTATGTAACTTTGACGTTAAAAAGTGCTGACTCTCAGCCTAGTTTGACTTTTGATTTTGTAAATATAAACTTTCCTCCTTCCTTCTTTCCTTGAATCATTCTGAAAACCGTATCAAAATATATATACATAGTTGAATAGATCCGGGAAGTGACTTTGTTTTATACTAAGTAAAGATAAAGATGGTATAGCATAGCAATTATTATGCCATTCATATTTCACTCATTTATTAAAGTCGGTTATGGAAAGTAAAGATGCCATAGCTTGGAACCGAACAACGTAAATCGTATCGTACCCGTCACGTCAGCAACAAACCACCCCCATCAACACTAACCGTTCGATAATTATCGGCAATACGACATTTGACGACGCCCCCGGGTGTCGTACGGCACGACAACGGTACGACACGACACGAACACTTGGATACGATGTAAATTTATTTTTATTTTCGCAACCGTCGGCGGCCATTAAGAGAATTGCTTTCGATTTACTTACCAATTTTATGTTAAATAAATTGAAGTGGATCTTCTATTTGAGAATATCAAGTTATCTTTTGATCTTAGAGCTGTTGCCTCGAGTATGAATGTGTTGGTTCGTTTTCCATAATTTACTAAGCGTTGCGGTTAAAATAATGATTGTGTCTTTTACAAAGAAAATGTCTCCATAATTCAAAATTCATTGTATATAGAGTATTTCTGAACTCTTATTATTGGTGAACTTTTTTTATTTATAGTATGAATGAGGCAACCACCAAAGGGCATTTTAGGTACAGAAGATACCCAAAACTGTCAAATTTTCCTAATCAGTCTTGAACCTTATGTCGTAGCGATAAAGTTGAAAACCTATTACAGAAATTTGACAGATTGTAGTAGCTTTATGTGCTGGCGTCTGTACAAAAGGTAGATGTGAGTGGTAATTATATTATTGCCATAACTGGTGATGTTCTTCAGGTGCGTAGTTATTGAAATCAATAAGGAGGACTATACTTGCAACCGCGTAACCGGCGTGTGTATGAACGTTAACAACGTAAACGAAGGAAATGGAGAACTTATCTAAAGTTCGTAGCAGGTGGCGTTGTGTAGTTTCTGCCTACCCCCATGAAAAAGAAGGCGTGAGTTTAGGTATGTGGCAAAGGGTGCCAACAGGACCCTATTACTAAGCCTGTGCTGTCCGTCCGTCCGTCTGTCCGACCGTCCGTCTGTCTATCAGCGGTATGCACCTACCTATCTTATGAACCATTATAGGAAGACAGTTTAAAATTAAAGTGCGTCTCTATGAAAGAAACGTGTTTTTTTCGGCGTTTTGGTACGAAGTTCCTTATCGCGCGTTGTGAAAGGGGGCTAGACGGAAAAAATTCTTACGAAAAGTTGTCACGACATGCTTTAACCGACTTCAAAAAAAGGACGAGGTTTCTCAATTCGACCGTATATATTTTGTGTTGTTGTTTTTTTTTGTTGTGAGTAGAGAGTGAGAGAGGGAGAGAGAGAGAGAGAGGGGGAGAGGGGCAGAGGGGGAGGGAGAGAGGGAGGGAGAGAGGGGGAGAGAGAGAGAGGGAGAGAGAGCGAGGTAGAAAGAGAGAGGGAGAGAGAGGTAGAGAGAGAGGGAGAGAGAAGGAGATAGGGAGAGAGAGAGAATATTTTTGTTGAGTGTAAATAGGTTTTTTGTACATAATAAATAATTAAAAAATTATAACTACTATGAATCCTAGAAAGGAACTTCGTTCCATCCAGGTGTCCCTTGACACCTCTAAAGATTTTTTGCCCTGTGAAATAGAACCCCTCTTGTGTGCTAATCCGACTCGCATTAGGCCGGTTTTTATTTTGTGTTCGAGGATTGTCACTTTTGCAAGGAATAGCTTGATATATATTACATACTCTCAAAATTAGGCTCATTTAATTGTTTTAGAACCAACTCTTTCTGAGATTATCACTGAAAACTGAAGTATCCGGACCAACTTCCATTACCTACATGTTCCTAAACTTGCAACTTAGCTACAGAAGCTTATTGTAGGAGGAGGACACTGGCCTGTAAATTGCAAAAAAACGTAACAAAAATTTCGCCGCCTGCCGTGCGAATTCCCCTTAACTAGTAGAGTTATTAAAAGCGCAAACAAGCACAAAATATGAGCACATTTCACCATTCATTTGGCAAACACGGCCAATATTTGAACAAACCTCCCCAAACGGGTCATACGAATAATAATCTCGTTATTAACTACGCACAATACGCGATTACAAATAAATGGTACTGAAAAGAACTACGCACTTTATTAGATCTTCTAAACGTTATAAATATTGCTTTAAACGTTATAAGAATTTGAACTTTATTTTCCTAAAACTAAAGTCGAAAATGAATTACAATGAAAAACTAAATTTCGAAAAAAGAATTCACTATTGCACCATCACCGCAATCTAATTCACCAATTAATAGAAATAGGACTTTATTCCTTAGCTTTCAAAATTCAAATTCGTTTGCATCGAAACGTCGTTGTATTTACAACAAGGGTGCTCCCTAAGCCGTAGGCCTATTTGTGTCGGTTTCACACTTACAACAATAGTGTCATGATTCGTGATCCCGGATTATCCGGGAACAATCCCGGGATTAGGTCGCGTTGCGGCAAACAAATGGAGTCGCCTAACGAGTGGAGAAACAAGTGTTCGTACTAATGGGGTGTTCGTATTTCTAATTGTATATTTATTTTTTGCGGTTTTGCATGTGTTGGCTGAAGCCCGGATTGCCCGAGAGTTCATTTAGCCTTTCTACTGAACTCACTGTGTTCCGTGTGACGCCGGACGTTAAGAATAGCAGCATCAGCTCCATTTCTTCCGGTGGGTATCGTTAAAAGCGACTAAAGGACTTACTAGATAATGGGCAGCAGCATTCTCTATGTATTTGACCACCATACTGCGATCGCCAATCTGTCTATCAAGCCTGGCGATTACGGCAAACCCAACCAAATTGGGGGAGGCCTATGTCCAGCAGTGGGCGTCTTTCGGCTGAAATGATGACTGAAATCACTTAATACTATTAACGTTAAGGGCTAAATAATTACCTCTGTTGGGCAAGATAGCAATAAAATAAATCTGCCTAGTCTTTTCTCAACTATATTGGAGTCGGCTTCCAAGATAAATGGATGCAGCTTAATACTAGTATTTTGCATGGAGCAACGGCCTATCTGATCTCGAGTACCCATTAACTGGGTAATAAAATACCCCTTGGTAAGACTAGTTGTCACTCTTTCGGTTTTCTGACTACCCGTAACTACTGTCAAAGATGTACAAATAGAATGCTGACCAACAAAACCGGAAGGTGCTTTACTTTGTATAATTTATTTCATCACCTCTGCTCTCAAAACGGTGAAAGAATATATATAGTGAGGAAACCGGCAAATCCTAGGGCTAAAAATTCGAAGACATGTGATATCTGCCAACCCGTACTGGGCCCGCGCGCTAGATTGTGGCCTACTACACAGATAGTAGGCCTCTACCCTATATAAAAATATACTCTGTTTGCCTGTGTTCCAGCAGCGGGAACATTACAGGCTGGTAATGCTGAATTTACTTTTGCTGCAGATTCTTTCCAAATTTCTTACGTCACTTCAGCCTAAAAATACAACAGTAATTAATCAAAAAACCAGCCCACTATCCTACACAAACACTTGTGCTCACACAAACCAAATACAATATCTTTTAATCCTATTGTCATGACGTGTCATGGGGTCTTTAGTCTGATTAATTACCTGGCAACAGCGTATGCAAAACCAATATTAGAAGACCTTCCACCCCTTGCTACCTCCACACATATCAGGAAGATTCAGGGGAGAATAGAACTGTTAGACAGGTCTTAATAAGTTGGTGGTTGTTCACAGGTTGGTAGCAAGGTGAATGGGACAATTAGGGCTGCTAATGAAACTAAATTTGAAGACAGTTTGGTGATGATTAAGTGTGCTGTTAAATCGTTAAGTTGTTTGTTCATAATTGATGAGTTAGTTAAGTTTGAGATGGAAACTTCAGACCGGCCCACGAAATTCAGAATTGCTTATGTTCTTTTTATTTTCTGGTCAGTGCTAAAAGGGTGACACACGGCCGCTGTGATAGACTTCAGTCCTGAATTTTATCACGGTTTTTGCTCCCAAACTGTGATAAAAATGTGGGACTCCAGCTTTCCACAGTAGGCCATGCCCGTCACGCTGTTTTCATGTGGATTAAAATATAACTTGCGACCGTAGGACATACATATGTATTTATAGAATTATAATGACTTAAATCATCAATAGAACCCTCTATGTTCATATAATTCCATTGTGTGACTGTTTCATAGAAAAGTCATTTAATGTCATTAACGTCAGAAAAATTGAATTTCGCAGGCTACCCTGGAGCTTTCACCTTAAATACCTTCTTACAGTAAGTCCTTAGAAATTGTTTCAATTTTAATAATATTTGATAGTTTTTGACCGCCTTAATGTTCTAAATTAATTCTAAATTTCCAAAAAACTAATAAATGTAATTTCAAAATAACGAAAGTAAGGCTACACTTTCTGCGGTCGTTTCATGGAATTGTGACCATCTTGTACTTATTAAGACCGTGCCTCGGAAAGCACGTGAAGCCGTTGTTCCTGGCTGTCATTCGTAAATCTTAGACAGTTGTTATGGAAACCCAAAATTCGCAACCAATCTTCAATCTTTCTTTTCCTTTTTTTCTTCTCCTTTCTTTCTTTCTTTCCTTTCTTTCTTTCTTCTTTCAATCGATAACGTGTTACCCAGTATGTACCTGGGTTGTGTAGTTCAAAAAGCCAGTTGTTCTATGTAAAATACGAGTAAGCTGCATACGGTTAGACTGGAAGCCAACCCCAACATGGTCGGGAAAAGGCAGGCAGTAGGCACATTAATATTGGTAAGTAGATCTATTTTCATAAACAGGCTAAGAATTATATAAAATAAATAATAGTTTAAAAAAACTAAAAAACACGCTTCCATTGAAAACCAAACTAAAAAGTACAAAATAATGGAAAAAAAGCGTGGGGTGCCTGATATCAATAAAAAATACCTTAAAAAGCACCCCACGCTTTTTTTCCATTATTTTGTACTTTTTAGTTTGGTTTTCAATGGAAGCGTGTTTTTTAGTTTTTTTAAACTATTATTTATTTTCTATTTTTTAGGGTGTTTCGAATTTTGAGACGTGTGTCAGCGTAGTTTGTGACGTATGTCAGCGTAGTTTGTGACAGTTTTTTTTGCTGTCCTGGTAACCTTGGCAAGGATAATGGCACAAATTTATGAAATTATTGCATTGTCATCGGTCCTTGACAGGTGTGCAAAGTTTGAATGAAATCTGGTCGTTTAAAGTGGGTCAAAATCGCGCTATAAGGAGTTGGTTAAAAACAAACATACAACTTTACAAACATACAAGTGAAGCTAATATAAAGCGTGTAATATAGGCTCTTGTTGAGAGCCTACATTTAGCCCCCCAGCTAAATGGGCCGATGAACATAGGAAAGTTGCTGTGGCAGACTGGATGCGGAAAGCGGAGGACAGGGTGTTGTATCGCAACGTGGGAGAGGCCTATGTCCAGCAGTGAACTGCGATAGGCCGAGTTGATTGATTAGCGTTTTTATGAAAAGAGATGAATACGTGAATTTTGGTTACCCTTGTAAGTTACTGTTTTCTACTAATTTGCACGTAAACACTCGCATTACATTTTTGTAACCTAATCCTATGGAGAAGAACGGGCAAGGAACTCCATGGACCTTCTTTTAAATTATTTTGAAACATAATATTAGTTAAGCAGGTAACATAAATTAAACCAACTGAATGAAAAAGCAATCTTTACCAAGGCAAAACGAAAAAATCTACTACATCCCACACACAAATCCTTTTATTTACTCCACAGAAAAGATCCCGGAAAATAAATTCACATCCGATTTTCCATTACGGTCTGTCTACTGAAACCGCTAACGATTCGAGCGTCCAATTCTCTATACTCTACTAACTTATATATTTTTCTATAAGTCTATCCCTTTCGCACTCTAGTGTGAAATCAGTCCGACAAATTAAATCCCGCCTCAGATTATTACATAGCTCAGTGAATGTTCATAAATAACCCGTAGGGAGGAACGCGGGAAATGTACTGAACGCACCCGTTACAATGGCGGGCTTATTTGAATTTAGAAAGTTCTTTTTTTTTAATGCCAGTGTTGTGAGTCGCAATCGATGCTAGTTTTGAATCGATTTGCTGCATTCGAATCGATGGTTGTAATTTTAGGTTTGTTTTGGAAGTTGCCGGTAACGGTAGGAATGCTGTTGTACGTTATTTAATTTCATATCCTATCACATCAACTTATAAGCCTTTTTTCTGTGCCCCTCTTTCTTATGGTGTCTCTGACAGTCTGACCTGAAACATCAATGTGAATTTACATTTAAACATTACAGCTACATCAAAGAAATTGCTTAACATTTTCTGAAGTTTCATTCCAAAACCTACGTACCGATTTTAGTGCGCTATTGAATCTTAATATTAATATTTAGATACTGAAAAACTTAACTTGTATTTCTGGCTAAGTAATAACAGCTGCACGGGTCAATCGATCAGGTTAAAGTACGTTTGCCGCGGTTGGTCTGTGAATGGGGCATCTTTACATACCAAAATCCCTCCATGCCTTGGAAAGCAAGTTAAGCAGTTGGTCTTGTATGTCATTAGAAGATCTTTAACAGTCGTTTCGGGTCGTCAGAAACCCGAAATTCTTACAACCAGTCTTATCAAGGGTATCATATTAACCAGTAACTGGTTTGTGGAGGTCAGATACACAGTCGCTTTATGTAAAAAACTGAACGAGACTGGAAGCTGATCCCAACCTAGTTGAGAAAAGGATAGGCAGATGACAAGGTAATGAATAATTCACTTTCAAAGTTCCAATTTCCTCTATAATCAACCCACATTATATCAATTATTACTCTTCCATCTCTTAATTGCTCCCTTACAACTGCATCAATCAAAATATTCAATAAAAATTAATTACGTCAAATGGCACTATCCGAGTAATCCACGATTAAGCTCAATCGTTAGTAAAGCTATATTTTATAGAGTTCTATATTTGAAATATAGGCGGCAACCGGTTCAATTAACGGAGTACCGTTATTAATGGGACGCTCCCGGGCGTCCGATTATACTCAATCTCCGGTAATCCGCGGTGGTGCGGCGGGTTATACCACGGGTAGTTAAAATTAATTTAAATATTATTTCATTTTAGTTTTTTTTTTTACAATGAAGTAAATATCTACCTGTTTATATCTAATAGTGATATGAAATAATCGAAATGAAATAAAGACATTTTACATATAATTGTTGTCACTAGAATTGACTGACTAGTCTTCCCTGGCCATCATGTAAATACATCTTCAAACGTTCAAACGCATTATTAAAACTTATTTTGCACAGACTGCTTTGCATAGACTCACGCACAAAACAGGAAGTAAAACTCTTCTAATGATAGACAAGATATACACTAATCTTCATAAGTAAATTGTTACTTACATCAAGAAGCTCACTTTTATCCGCCGCTATGAGATTGCTACTGCAAACGTAGTAAAGAATGATTACAAACACACAGTACGCTAAACATCGAATAGGTGCCTTTGCAAAAATATGGTTAAATTAAAAAAGGTTCTAAGATTTTTAGTACAACTTAGTTATCAAACACGTCAACACGTTCTGTAAACTACAGTCAACGTTAATCTCCAGTTATCATGATGCCACCAGCCGTTAGGCCTCGTTAAAGGCACGCACTAATTACCGACGAGAATTCGATGCTATAAATCACGGACATAATATAGCAGAGCGTCGCGTCGCGTTGGAATGCACGCCCCAAATCCAATGCTATGCCCCTATTTGAATTTTGGTGTAGAATGTACTAACCCTTTATTGTGTTTGACCAGCAGTCTGGGTAATATTTTGAAGGGTTAAGGTTTTCAAAGTTAGAATCTGACTAGTCCCATTTTAAAACGACGCACGTTACGAGTTAGAAATACAGAGTTACATTGAAAGAAAGTATTGAGAGGAAGAAATTCAGAAGGACATATTACATTGTGAATTTTTATATATAGTGTATTTATCATTGCCAGTAAATAAACGGGAGGGACTTGCTTTACCGCTGTGGTTAAACACCAGAGGGGCAATTCTAGTAATTTTATGAATGTTAACAGTCTAATCTTAGTCTCAATCTGTCAAAAATATCTTAAGTTTCCATACATTTTTTGACATTTGATTGTTGCCGAGATGAGACTACGTCTATATTTTGAACATTTTTAATCACGAGAATTGGTCTTCTGGTAAGTTTTATAGGACTCAGTACGATCAACTGTGGCATCTTTACTTTCTATGAGCAACTTTACCCATGAGTACTACTTTCATTTATCTTTATGACAAATCTGTTGCCGCTATTTAACACCAAAGCAATACAAAAGAAGAAAACTCTACTTTGTTCAAGTTTATCAGCAATTGAGAGATATTCTGTTCATACCTATTCATATATTACTCATGGGAAAGTAAAGATGCCATAGTTGACGGTACTACATCCAAACAACCAACAACAACCAAATCAACTGTTTCAGCTATAGGTACTGATTGTGTTGAAGCCTAAAAATTTTTTGAAGGTGAATACGCTACTCAACATAGCCCGCGAAATTCAAATTATGTAACGGATTTTTTTTTTTTTTTGCAATTTACAGGTCACTGTCAGGTTGTATGGTGAATCAAATATGATTTTTGACCGTAACGCGTATGAATTTAAAAAAAAAAAAAACAATTTCCATTGAATTTGACTCTTCTATTTCTCCTTCTTACCTGACTTCCCAGTTTCAATACTTGTGCTCTGCGCATAGTAAAAATCTCCGTTCCATTAACAATCGTCTTCTACGATGTCCTTCACACCGCTCTGGTTTTATTAAATCTTCTTTCTTTGTCTAGGCGGTCTTTCTATGGAATGCGCTTCCTCTGAATATCAGGATGGCAACCAGTCGGTTATCGTTTAAAGTGAAAGTACGTGAGCATATTCGTAAGAAGTTGGCAGATTCATCCCAGCGCTGATTTGCTGGATTCGTTTTCTCCTCCACCTATCGTTATTTCTCCAGACAATTTTTATTTTCGTTATATAAATATATATGTATGTATGTATCTATGTATTTGTATGTATTATTTTCCGAAATATCTATCCCTATGTTGCACCTGCCATGTTTTGTCTCTGCATCACCCTGGTTGAGTGGTAGAAAATGCCTCAAGCATTAAGTTCGCCTTTGTACAGTATTTTTTACTTGTGCATAAAATTTTAATAAATAACATTGAGCTTAGTAGGTTGAATTCGTGATTTGCGGGCTGCCCCGGCGAATTTTGCTTGCAAAAATTTTTCATAAGGTCAAGATCTCACAAACATAAGTTGACAACATCAAAATTTTCAAAATTCATTCTTCAAAATTGTCAAAAATAATATTGGCATGTATAATTACTACACTCGTGTACGGCGTAAGGACAAATTGCGCACAGTAGCTAGCAAGACGCATCTAATGCATGAAAGTATCTTTTGTATTGCTTCATCAATATTTAATACTATTCCGGGGCCTCTAAGAACAATCACGGAAATGAGAAAATTTAAAAAGGATCTCCATGACCTACTAGTAAACAAGTGCTATTACTCTATAAAAGACTTCCTATCAGACAAATCTCTGCTCCAATATAGTTCCCCTCAGTCATGATGCGTTCAGTGACTTACCTTTATTCGTTCCGTTTTGCATTTATCTTTTTATTTAATTTTTTTATGTGACATTTTGATTTTATAATAATAATGTAATTGTAATTATAATTGTATGTAAATTATTGTATGCCCCAAGGGCGGGACGTAGCTGATGTTAATTTAATTATTATTTAAGACCTGTGTTATGCACCTACCTATGATCCACAATAAAGTTTGAATTGAATTGAATTGACATCTCCTGATATTTATAGTCTAAAAGTCAATACTGCTTACTAAAATTCCACTTCACTTCCACTCAACTATTTGTATGTCAACATTGAGCACCTGCAACCTAAAAAGTGTTTCTATACAAAAAGTACACTGTAGAACCAAGCCAGTCATTATGATTAAAAAAGCCAAACCTACAAGACAGATAGTAAAAAAAATCCTTGAATTTTGCTAAAACTTGATTATATTTATATAAAGGCTAAAAAACTTGGTATGTATAAAAAATCCTGTGTGTAGGAAAGCTAATGTGATTGCGCCCAGGTGTGAGCGAGCTGAGTATATTGCTGACTCGCCGGGGGCGCTAAAATGTGCCTCGCTGGCGAATGAGTACAGATTTTTGGCAGTGAAACATGACCCACGATTGCTGCTGCGAAATAACGTTATACGAATACAAATGCGCTACAGTTAGCTTTTGTTTCAAACGAATTGATTTCTAGTGATTGCAGTAACCGGAGGATCAAAGACTTGTGGATTCTTATGGACCCGTCTTTGTTTCTCTTACCTATTAAACAGTCTGGGAAACGGTGCCCTATTTAACAGAATTGAAAATGCAACTTATTTATTTAAAACATACAACATTGGCACCTTTTCACGACAGGTGCTGTTTAGTAAACCAAAAACGAACATGTAAGAAAGTAAAGAAGTAAAGCTGTTTATTTATATGACAAAGGGTATTTCGATACATATTATTGGAGATCACCTTTTAATCCAGGTATTGCTTGTGTAGGAGAAAGAACAATGCAACATTGTCGGATTGTCACCCACGACAAGTAAACGTTAGAACAACCAGTTAATCAATCCGAAAGCACATAGCCACATCTTTATGATAGTTAGTCGACGGCCAAACAGCCATATTATTCCCACTACTAGGATACAGGGGTCTTAGGGAGAGAAGGATAGGGCCATATTCTACCACGCGGGCCCAGTGCGGATTGGAAGATGTCATATGTATCATGTCTTCAAATTTCCGGTTCTAAGACCTGCCGGCTGCCTCACGACGTTTTCCCACAGCATTTTGAGAGCAACGGTTATGAAATTATTAATCACAGGCCACTACTCTAAAGAATCCGCCATCTTGAAAAACCAATTCGCCTAACAGCACAATCTTAGGCACCCGATCATGTTACCGCTTCCCTATATAAATCATTCTGCTGTCGCTAGCTATTGGATTAAGATTTCCTTCGATGTATTGGTACTCATCTCGCAGAGTGACGTCATATCAGCATTGATGTATGAATTTCCCTGGAGATGTCTTACGTGGTAGGTAGTGAAATGTATTGGTATGGAAAAGGGGTAGATTGAAGATTTTAAGTGTTTTGTTAAGTGAATATCTGGGATATTTGTTTTTACAATTCTTTCATTGAAGTATTGCATGACACAACATTAAAGAATAGTGACTTAATTTCTTAACATACGCTCATAGGAGTGTCTGTGCAACGGCCGCAAAGTGGCCAAGTTGTAAATTTTGGCCAAGTTGTAAGGTATGTAGAACTGGACTTTGTAGAGTTAGGGGCTATTGGATCTACATTATAAAGCGTTATGTGAGTCTTGGCAATCTAAGTTACATGAGACATTTAGTCGGCTTAGCCGTTCCATTGAACTATTGCATGACACAATTTTAAAGACTACTGACTTAATTTTTTACTATAAGCCCATAGAAGTGACCTGTGCGACGGCTGCGAAACGGCCAAGCCGTACATTTTTGCCCAAGATGTAAGATTTGTAGAATTAGGCCTTATAGAGTTAGGGACTAGGCTCTATATTATATTTTTTTAACACTGAAAGCATTAAGCGTGTGTGGCTTGGTCTTACTTTACATGAAACATTTCACTTGTAAAGTGACTTTTTTGATTAAGTGTCAGCGGTCTCCAATAAAAAATAGTGTTCATAAATAAGGAAACATGCAAAATCTAAAAATAATTTAAGGAAAACGTTAAAAAAAACAATTGAGATGTTATTTTGTCCTACTTATCATGATGAATCGGATCTCCAGAAAATAACCAGTTTAAGCCAGATTTGATTGATTGACTTCATTTTGAACTGACAAAGATAGTAATGAGTTATCTTGACTTAATTCTATAAACAGCTCATCTAATCTCAATACATAAAAAGAAACAAAACGTAAACAGAAATAAACTCAAAACACACGCTTCTTCATCTGCCTACCTACCAGGGTCGCGAGATTTGTTCGAAAGAGTTACCGTGGCCCTGGCATATAGGCAACTGTAGGAGCACGGGTGGGTTTTAGTCAGTAAAAGTCTGACACCCACTTCGCCCAGAGCGGGAGACGTCATTTGATAATTTCCGACCAACAAAAAAAAAATCTTCCAAGCCTTGTCCCAACAAGTTGGGGTCGGCTTCCAATCTAACCAGACGCAGCTGACTACCAATATTTTACATGGAGCGACAATCTATCTGGTCTCCACAACACAGTTACTGGCATAACACGGTACCGCTTGGTAAGACTTTAGGCCTAGCGCGCACTGCCATGCGTTTTGTTACCGCATAATTTGTGAAGTATGAAATGTCATAGAAGTGCGCGCACTGCGGTGAAATAAACGCATGCGGCAGAGTCATCGCTGCAAATTTGCGGCGATTCTACCGCACAAATTTTTGTATCGCATAGAGTTCTAAGAAGTACCGCGCACTGCGGTGAAATAAACGCACTGAGACACGCTGAGTTGCTGTTGGGTTGCGACACAAATATGTCGTGACTTAGCGTTTGTCCGGCGACGGCGACGGCACGGCGCGCGGCGGTGCGAGAGTCAATCGCAGAATTTCAGGACCAGCAATTCTTAACAAACTATTATAAGACTAGCTTCTGCCCGCGACTTTGTCCGCGATAAATTTCTTGCAGCCCCGACTCCCCTCGTCAGCTTAATGATTTGATTACAGTTAAAAACGTTATAGTGAGCCAACCTTAAAAGATAGACATAATGTTATCATGAATTTTTTTCTAGAATTTTTCAACAGGAACAATTTCGTCATAAATCATTGCTACGTTACTGTAACCGTTGTTTACGCAGCGCAGCTCTCAAAAGGAATAACTTTCCTCCATTTTTGCAATATTTATCATTGATGCTCCGCTCCTATTGACCGCAGCGTGATGTTACATAGTCTAAAGCCTTCCTCGATAAATGGGCTACCAAACATTAATTAATTTTTCAGTAGTTCTTGAGATTAGTGCGTTCAAATAAACAAACTCTTCAGCTTTATAATATTAGTATAGACATATGCAGATAGCGACTCTTGTATTAGTCCATAACGACGTGTGGTGTGGGCTTCACAGTTGTAACTTGAATGACAAAACGTGCGTTTTTTCCACCGCAGTGCGCGGACCCATGACTGCGTTTATTCTACCGTGCGGTAGAATAAACGCACCGCAAGGCAGTGCGCGCTCGCCCTTATAGTTACCAGATTTTCAAGTTTCAGACTACCCGTAACGCCTGCAAAGATCTACGAATGACAGCTGGGACCAAGGGCTTAACGTGCTTTCCGAGGCACGGAGGAGTCTGGGTATGTAAAGATAGTCACCCATCCACGGACCAACCGCGACAAGGGTAGCTTAACCTGATCAATCGACACATGCAGCTATTATTAGTTAGCCGCAAATACAAGCTGAGTATAACAAAATTCAGTACCTATATAAGTTCTATATGTATTGGATTATCCTTCGATGAATCGAGTGGTGGTCTAGTGGTAACGGCTACAACCTACGAGTTGAGTTCAAACCCAAGCAAGCATTTTACTTTGTGTAAATTATTTCATCACCACTGCTCACAAAACGGTGAAGGAAAAATATCTTAAGGAAACCGGCATGTCTTAGAACCAGAAATTCGAAAACATGTGACATCTACCAACCCGCACTGGGCCGCGTGGTGGATTTTGGCCCACTTCCTCTCACCGAGAGAAGGCCTGTGTACCAGCAGTGGGAACATTATAGGCTTACTATGATGAAGCATAGCTTACCCTTTAATCTACCCGTGCGGCGTGAATGATAACAGCCGCACTGTTATCATTCACCTACGAGCGCCTCATCTAATCTCATAGACAACATTAAAAACAAAAGTAAATAGAAAAATTACTCCAAACTATTACATCGAAAAACTCTGGAGCAGAGAGAGAAATCGAAAAAGTTACAACTGTTTACGTAAGTGCTGATATCAAGATCATTGTGGCTATGTAATCCGTTTTGTTAGGGATGGGACTTAGGTATAAACCTAGCAACCAAGCAATGTCGACTCGTATGGTGATCAGCTAAAATGTTCTTCTTTATCGAGTCATCGTGTTTCTTCGTTATGGTGGATGCGTTAAAGGTTTACAGAGTTATAGTGATCCAAACAGCCCTTTAAGGTCCCACTGAATGACCATGAAATACGAGTTGTATTCATTCAATGGGATTGTTTCCCCTCCCCCCCAAATTGGCGGAGGCCTATGTCCAGCAGTGGAGTGTTTCGGCTAATATGATAAATGGTATTATATGAACTTAGCCTGGTACATACAGCGTCTGAAACTGACCTGCAAATTGCAACAAACGTAAAAAGAAAAAATCGTTTCCACCTTAGAGCGATTCTCTGTCACTTCTGCCAGTGCAGCATTTACTTCTTATCTGCATTGATAGCTACTTCTTAGTTCCTATTGACGATTATGAATAGAACAGCTATAAACTTTACTTCCATTTTCAAGACGATTGATTTTTACACGCTTAATATTATTAGCTTCACTTGTATGTTTGTATATTTGTTTGTAACCGACTCCTTATAGCGCGATTTTGACCCACTTTGAACGATCAGATTTCATTCAAACTTTGCACACCTGTCAAGGACCGATGACAATGCAATAATTTCATAAATTTGTGCCATTATCCTTGCCAGGGTTACCAGGACAGCAAAAAAACTGTCTTCGAAAACTACGCTGACATACGTCACAAACTACGCTGACATACGTCTCAAAATTCGAAACACCCTAAAAAATAGAAAATAAATAATAGTTTATAAAAACTAAAAAACACGCTTCCATTGAAAACCAAACTAAAAAGTACAAAATAATGGGAAAAAAGCGTGGGGTGCCTGATATCAATAAAAAAATACCTTAGAAAGCACCCCACGCTTTTTTCCCATTATTTTGTACTTTTTAGTTTGGTTTTCAATGGAAGCGTGTTTTTTAGTTTTTTTAAACTATTATTTTTTATTTGTATCCCTTGAGAATTAGTAAATTAGTCAGCTTCTATAGCATGTCTTCTGATCATGAGGTCCTGGGTCTGATTCCCTGGTCGGACTAATTGTAAGTGGGTTGTTTTGTCTGGAATTTCTCAGTAGCGGTCCTCAGTCTGGACGTGTGCGTGTGCCTGGTTGATGGCAATACTCTCGCCCCCTGTTACATGGGACTTAACTTAGCGAAATGTGGGTGAATTATAGGTACACCTCCGTCCAACTCTTCGGGAAAACCTGGCATCATCATCATCATTTCAGTCGTAAGACGTCCACTGCTGGACTTAGGCCTCCCTCAATTTGCGGGGCTTTGCCATAATCGCCACGCTTGGCACGCGGGTTGGCGATCGCAATATGGTGGTAAAATGCATAGAGAACGCTGCTGCCCATTCTCTAGTACCTGGCATGATTAACATCATTCACATCATCAGACTTGTGATGCTATACGTTCCTATGCCCATAGCATCATTAGCATTTAGTTTTTCCCCACTTGCATTTTTTTTTGCCTTCATTCATAAATTTCAACCCTATATTAAGGGTGATGTCTAAAATCCGTGACTAAATTTCCAAAAGAAATACAAAAGCAACAATCGAAGTCAACCCGCAAACAAAACACGCTCCAACCAAGAAGTCGCTCGCAATAAACTCAAAGTCGATTTACAAAGTGTAACCAGCTCATCCCTATTCTCAGTAAATATTTTATTAAAAGGGCGACGCCGCGGTGTATCATCAGTCTTGTCGCGCAATATCGCGCGAGACGGCGGACAAATCGTTCTGTGCGGTTGTCGCCTTAGCTGTTGTGTTTAGGAAGAAGGGGTGGTAAGTAGGAGTTCGATTCTGAAAGAAATTTAAGCTTAGGATGGTGTCTTATTTTGTGATGATGAAGAGTTTATACTGAACTTCAAACTAACGACATCGGGCTAAGTGATGACATGGCTTCAGACCGTGACAAATTGCACCTTGTGTCCTTAGGCATTAGTGATCTTGATACTTGAAGGCAACGTTAATCACGGTCCCGTATGGTGCCGGATGAACACCATTTACAATAGTATCACCCCATTTCTTCCCGTGGGTGTCGTAGAAGGCGACTAAGGGACTTACTAGAGAATGGGCAGCAGCGTTCTCTATGCATTCTACCACCATTCGGCGATCGCCAACCCGCCTGCCAAGCGTGGCGATTATGGCAAATCCCCCCAAATTGAGGGAGGCCTATGTCCAGCAGTGGACGTCTTACGGCTGAAGTGATGATGATGATGATAAACTTTAATCATGCTCATAAAATGCCTCAGGTAAAAAATGCCACATTATCAAGTTTGATAATAGAGTAAAACAATGCCAATTTACAACGGAATAAGTATAAGGATGCAAATAAACATATTTATACAATTTTATAATTAAATAATAATACACACCTCCATTCTATTTTAAAACAAAAGTCAATGCAAAACTCTGTCTACGACTTGAATGCTTATTTTTATCACAGACAATACAACTGAATTCTATTTTTCTATATTTAAATACAACAAAACAAAAGCTATATAAAGAGAAAAAGAATAAAGCTACGGAAAAAAAAATATGAACGGGACAAACGAGGTGGAAACGTAGTCAGGTCCGAACCTCATTTGTCGTTCGTCGTTTAGATTACATTTCAAATGAAAAGTGGGTAGTTTGCAGTTTTTTTTCCAGCCCTTCGTCGTAAATACTTGTCAGAGTGACAACCGTTTCGAGGTGTCAAGCCGGTGACTGATTTGTTAGAAAAATACCCTTTTTTTCGGGAGTCGTCTTGGAAATTAGTGAGCTTTTGCTGTAGTAAATTGTTTTATTTTTATTAGGTTTTTTATGCTTTCTTTGATGGTCTGGGAATTAAGTTAGAAGGGGCTATAGAGGCTTTGGTAAAGGACAGCATTGGACTGAAAAAGTTTTTGACTTGATGGAACATGTTTTGAAATTTACATGACAGGGATACAGTTTTAGTGTCAGATTGAACAATGGAGTCATGGGCTTATCGCTTTTCATATTTTAACTCATGGGAATATAATAGAATCGAATAGACATTTATTTTGTTCAGTATAAAAATAAACAAAACTATGATTTGGGAAGCAAAAAGTTCAAGCGTCAGCTTTATGCTTAGGTCTCCTATTAGACTAGGTTGCGAAGCAGTGGTTTTCAGAAGTCGGTGACTTTGGTTTTATATTTTCGTTTTTTGCCACCGACTTTAAAGTAACATTTCATTTTCACTCTGTAAGTAGTGTTTTTTGGAAGTCGATTGTTCTTTATTTAAGTAAAAATGTTTTTTTTTTAAACTTTTGTTGTGGTACGTCCCACAAAAATTCTTATGTCACTAATTGCTATGTAAATAACAGTGACAGAATGATATTATGACATCATCGACGTACACTAATTGGAAATAAAGAAATTGAATTGAAAATTCGAATTATAGAAACGAACTCAAAACCTACCCAAGCAAAGTAATTAAAATTTATATGGAACCTTGACTGAGGCATACCTAACGTGACCATTTATTTTTTGGCTCAAAACGGGACATTAGTTCATTTAAGGCAATTAACAGGTGGTCAGTGGAAAAAAAAACCACTTTTTTAAAGTTATTTATTCAGAAAAAAGTCAGTTAGCTGAAAAGATACGAATTAAAAAATATATATATAGAGTAAGTGCGCCAATTATGGACCACCATAAGGATTTTGTCCAATAAAACTCAGAATGTTTAAGTATAATCAATAATTTATATTTTGAACACTTCGATAACTATTTGGTATCTAAAATGATTAATAAAATTCTTTAGAAAGATCAACATCGTAGAGATAATAAACATTTTCTAAAATATGTCATTATTGTGAATTTGCAAAAAGTGTACAAAATATGGACCACATGGTTTCAAATATGGACCATAGTTAATTGGATCCAATTTTTTTTTTTTTAAATAGTCGTGATGCCTAAAATTGAATCAGTCAATTATTAGGGTTAAACTAATCATTGGTACACTATTCGCTCGCACAGAAATCAATCATATCTTCTACGCCAACACACTCTTCATGAGCCCATTGCCTATAAGATGCACATTTGATCCGTTTCTCGCCATGAACATCTTCAGAGAAAAGCCCATTAGAGCTCTCCAACAAGTCGAAAAATGCGATTACATTGTCTTTTAAGTCTTTTATTCTTGCAATTGGTGCGCCCGAACGGCGAAAGGATAAGTTAGGATGGCGCTTGAGGAATAATCTCAATCATCACCTCCCCGCAGATTCATTATCCGAGTGCTTTATGTTTTTTTTTTCTGCTAGCTAGTAAGCCAAAGATCTGATGTCCCTGTGTGTAAGACCAAAACCAGATATTTTGATTCATCTTCCAATTCACTCTGTAAAGTCGATATTCTTCCAAGTTTATGGTTTATGTTCGCTAAGTGATTGGTCTTCTATTTTTGATAAACGTATAAGCGTAGTTTTGGGTACTCCGTAAGTTCTGGATGCTTTCAAAAAGCCCATTTGCCAATGCATTTTTATTCCATGTTTGTCTGCTTTTTTCATTGGTTGTAGAGGCCATCCTAAAACATTAAAATGTAATATAAGTGACTGTTTGTAATATTGTCTAGTAGTCCATATTCAGAACATACCGGTGGTCCATATTATAATACACAAACATTTGTAGGTTTATATTGTTATTCAGAAAATTATAAAAACTATTGAATATTGCAACCTCATATGAATAATTGTAAAATAACCTACCTTTCTCCTGGTTTACTCCACTTTCACAAAGAGTAATATTTGTTGAAATTATGAGCTTACGAAGTTAGGTATGAAACTACATCGCGCGTTGATAAAAACGTTAAATGGCTCCCGTGAATATGTGCGTTTTTTCTGCCAACCCTACAAGTGATTAGCGAGGCGCGGGAGAGTTGAAGCTTTGCGTGCGCTGACCAACGGCTCGATACAAAGATCATTCTTTGAGAAACGCGGGTAGTCCATATTACAGAACCGGTCCATAATTGGCGCATTTACTCTACCTAAACAAAACGTTTAGTTATTTTTATATTTATCAGAGGAACAAATTTGCTTTAATATATCTGGTGATGATTTTAAGCCTAAGAATGAAACTCTTGGCACGTTTTTTATATTCATCTTGAATATCAACATCCCCTTTTAGACAGAAAATTGCAACTGGATTTTCTCAAATGTCCACAATTTGTTAATCATTGAAAATACTCTTTCTACTGGAGCATTTGTGACAGGCAAACATAAAATACATATATTCAATTAAAATAGAAAAGTTTTCATGCTGAAGATTGTTGGCTTGAAAGTGTTTGCGAGTTTCCGTGGAAACAAAAAAAAAAATGATTATTCCATTCGGTAACTTTTTGCGATTTAAAGTAGTTACAAATACATGGAAATTCGTCAAAAACTTCTGCATCTGTACTACAGTCAATAATATTGACTGTAATAAAGATGCAGAGCAAATATAGATGTAATATAAACCGACTGCTAAAATTTTCGCGTGGTTTCAGAAAACGGTACAATTTCGCGTCCCAGAGTTTATGTCGGGGACACCGGGACTTGTAACTAAAAAAAGGGACAGTCCCGTTCAAAACGGGACGTCTGGTCACGTTAGGCATACCCTACCCATTAAAACAATATTTTTTTTAAATCGGTTTACAATTGCTGGAGATATCGCGTAACATATATTATACAAAAAAGTACAGAATAGTTGAATTTTGAAGACGGTTCAAAAAATACATTTTAGCACCAAAGGGGTACAATACTCACCAGGGTCGCGAGATTGTTCGAAAGAGATACCGTGACCCTGGCACATGGGCAACTGAAGGAACACGGGTGGGTTTTAGTCAGTAAAAGTTTGACACGCCCCCCTGCTCCACCCAGAGCGGGAGAAGTCATGTGATGATTTCCCATCCGGAAAAAAAAGACCATAATGTTACTATTGCATCGTATCTAGTTACGACTTTTAGGCTCAGCAAAGAAATCTTACTCATCGTAACCTGGTGGCTCTTTCAATGCACCTCCACATTAATGGAAAATTCTGCATAATCAGCCTGTTATGTTCCCACTGCTGGTACACAATCCTCTATTCTCTCGGTGAGAGGGAGTAGCCGTAATCCACGACGCGTGGCCATTGCGGGTTTGTTGATGCCACTTATCTTCGAACTTTTTGATTAAGGCCCTCTTGTAGTTGAAGACGTTTCGGCGAACACTGGCCGGTCGTTGCGAGCGTTTGAACTGCTAGATTTAGTGTATAATTGTTTCGTGGAGACAAAATCATAAGGAAATTAAAAAATATTTTCTCAGCATGCCCTAAAAAACAATAAAACCTATCTTTTGGTATGAGTTTTACATGGTTTAATGATGGAATCTCTTCAAGGTACACGTTTTAAATGGCGATTTAGTGTCAACTTTATGATTATTTTTTATCGAGCCAATTGTTTTAATTCACGTTTCTATTTTCACACAGCGCTTAACAGTATGTTCAATTTTCCAAAATATTTTTTTTTTACGGAAACTAGCCATTTTGATAGATTTACAGAGGTTTAAAAAAGTTAAAAAGTACTGCAACCTCGCCTTAAGACATGCCGGTTTCCTCACGATGTTTCCCTTCACCGTTTTGAGAGCAGTGGTGAGGAAATTATTTACACAAAAGCGCCTACCTGAGTACGAACCCTCGACCAACAAGTCGTAAGTCGGGACCGTTACCACTGGGCCATCACTGCACTCAAAATTATGCGCTTTCATAGAAATTGAACAAAATGATTAATGTTATTAATATTTTTCCATTATTACTCGGAAAAACTTATTTGTCATTAAACATATCGAATCAACAAGCCAATGTACTACGTTGCTATACTGCGGTAATTTTTAAATTTCATTGACAGTTAAGTTGCCCGTGAAAAACTGTTTTGCGTGCAAAAGAAGCAACGGACTATGAAGTATGACACTTGAGTAAATAATTGTCAATGAGTAAATGACGTCATAATGTTAATTGTTACATTGGCAAGTTTATAATGCGATGTTTTGCAGAAAAATGTGTTTTGATCGAAGGCTCGTACTGGTGAAACTAATTCTTGTAAATATAAATAAGTTTTCTTCCATTCAAAAGTAACTAAAGTGATAATTAGAACATAGTGTGGTTTTATTTACTTTCGACAACAATAACATTCGTTTTAGGTAAGTATTACCTGGCAATATTATGTTGTTTTATTGATAAATGGTGTTCGGTTATGCGCAGTTCTTTTGAAAACTTGCAGAATTTTACCTGTAAGTAAACTATAACGGTTTATAAACGAGTAGTGTCCCAAACATGGCAGTGCGGAGCGGTGGCCCGGTTGTAATAGCCGCTCTTACCTACAAATCATTAATTCAATAACGCAATTCTGCATATTGGACATTGGGATAGAGACTTCCAACGTCCAACATGTAGAATGTGGTTATGGACTTCCTAGCATAAACACTAAGGAGCGGTGGAGGGTTATCCTGCTACAACCATGGGCATATTGGCGCAGCCACTAGCCCTGGGGCACACTGCTAATTTCTGACATCGCAGTTTACACTTTTTATTTTACTTTTTCTACTGTATATTATGTCCCTTTTAGTCTGTTCTAAATAAATAAAATAAATAAAATAAAATAGTTTATTTTGCTCCTTTAAGTAAAACAAGGTTGTTAAGGTTGAATATTGGAGTTGCAGCCAATACCTAAGCGAAGATGAAAATAAATGTATGTTGTTGTGTGTGTTTCTTCTTTTGTACTTATTTATTCATCAATTTTAGGTAAACAATTCCGACTTCATACAAACAAAAGAATATTACATAACTTTTCATAACCCACTTCTGACTTGTGAAACTTCAAAACTGATACATGCCACATCCAGCTCAGCGTCCAAGTAGAAATGGGTTAGTATGAAATATTCAGATCTGTCAATCAATATGTTTGCTCCGCGGCTCCGGTTGCTATGGTCCACGTTTTCATATTTCATATTGCCACCTAGGTATACTTCGGACGTTGTTCAGGAGCTAGACAGCTGCCAAAGACTTTTTTTGTTTTATGTAGTTTTCAAGTCTCTAAATTATAATAAAATTATCAGGTGACGATGAAAAATGGGCTTTAGGCTATCTATCTACATACATTAAGAGCGCCTTCACACTAGTGTTTGTCCAGCGTAGGTGTTCGATAAACGTATACGCAGCGCAGACGCTGCGAATACGCAGCGCAGGCGTTGCGTTGTCGCGGCGTCAGTTACGTTGCCTTGGCGCCGCAGGTGCGCGACGCATGCGCCGCGTTACTGCGGACTCATGTACAATAAAAATATTTTGAATCATTTTTTATGTGTTTACAATAAAGCACAAAATAATTACTTTCACTCACAACCGTACACTCCTTAATGGGTTCTCAAATATCCTTTTATTTTTATTTTCACGTTTTCGCAATAATTTGCTTTTTAAAAGGAAAGCCCACAATAGAATTTCCTCGTCAGAATCCATTTTGTTAATGATATTTCCGAAACGACAATGCAATTGTGTGACGTCTGCGCTACGTTAGCGCAGCATTCAATTGACTCCAGAGGAAACGCCGCAACAAAGCGGCGCGGGCGCAGGCGTCGCGTTGTCGCGGCGTCTGCGCTGCGCATACGTTTATCGAACGCCTACGCTGGGCAAACGCTAGTCTGAAGGCGCTCTAAAATAAAACAGTAAAGAGGATTTTTTGTTCATTTGTTTTCTGGACTGGTGCAAAAAAAAAATGAAAGTTTCTCGTACGGTTTGGATGAAATTAGGCTCACAGATATTTATAACTTGGATTGACACATAATATAATTAGAAAAGCATTTACTCAGACCATCCGAAACTTAAGCTACCACAAATAAAATTATTAGTAAGTTGTACATATCAAGCTAAATTATTATATTATTGACACTGACTGTCTTGCTCTTTGTGCCTATTGGCAAATGCCTCCTCCATTTTCTTTCCACATTTTTCTATCGACTGCTATTCCAGTTTATAGTTTTCCTCCGGTGGTTTCTAGCTAGCCGGCTTGGCGTTTTCTCAGCCTTCCCTTATGTCGGTTTTCATTTCATGGGGACCAGTTAGGACCAGCTAGACCTGTTACACTTTTGCTCCATTTGTCTGTGCCTCTCTATTCTGACGCCTACGCGGGCAAGGCCGTGGGCTAACTCTAGTATTTATTATTATTGTACATATTTTGCCGAATAGGTCCCAAAATTGTCTTTCTTTGTCTGCGTACTGGCGAGTCTGGAGACAAATATTCCCAATTTGATAACGGTCATACAAGCAAAATTCTTTCAATTGAGCGCTATACAAATAAAAAAAGCCCTCATATGATAAGATGCTCATCATAGCCTTATTAGCAGCAGTTAAGACTCCAATAAAATAAAAATAATACTTAAAAATATCCAACTAAACTCCTTCACCCTGGCTCCTGGCCTAGTCAGTTTGTAGATGTAGTCCCGGTCGGAATATTGGTAAAAAACAATATTTTATAGCGGTCGCTAAGCGACTTCGCAAATGTATGCCCGTGGACGTCGCGCTCCGGATATGACACGGGATTAGGGTCGTGGGATTTGTCTTGAGATATCTTTATTTTTTTTAAGAAAGATCTGTTTTTTGGGAGGGAGAGAGCTTGGTGCATTGTCTTGCCTAAGGAAGTATACTATTACAAAAGATATTGATTTAAAGCCAGTATTTAGCCCAAAAAGTAACACATTGAAATGGTCACAGGTTTTTTATCTAACTTCTATATTTTCTTAAATTATTGCATATAACACCTTCGTCAGCTAAGTATGTAGTTTAGTTACCTATACCTATTAATTTAATATTTTAAGCACACAAATTTACCTATAGAAGTGGACTCAATAACTAAGGCATTTTGTAATGACAAAAGGCAATGAACAAAATTGAGACACCTATGCAACTCTGTAATGCTTATTGGTTACAGAATTTAAAAATCTCAAGATGACCAACCATATATCCCAATATATTCCGTCCGTTCACGTATACCGCCTCACATCACATTAACTATTGACAAAATAAAAATGTAAAATGGCGGACGACTCGCCCGTTACAACCGTAGGTTACTCCAAGGAGCCATTCCATTTTCGAATGTTACCCGCCAATAAATATGTTATAGAGTTACAATGAGGGATAAACGCTGTGGGCCGCTTCGCCACTTCCATGTAACTTTATATTTGACATATCTGTGTCTTTTCGAATTTGGAATGGACGTGCGTTTTTAGGGTTAGGTTGGTAATGGTGCTGTTGGGGAGTTTGAATTGTTTTTTTTTTTACCTGCCAAGGAAGGGAAGTCTATTCGATCGATTCGTCTATCGATAAAATTAAGCAATTGTGACAATTTGAAAATCAACTGTAGAATTATTATCTACCTAAAAAATAGACCTAATATATTTAAAAAACATATTGTTCACCTATTAGAAGATTCTTATCTAATTAAAATGTTATGTATTTTACGCGATAGCCATGACGACAAATTCAGTACTGTGTATTTTCCCAATAATAAAATCCCATACCTATTATCATGTAGAAAACATAAAACTAGGTAATCTTTCTAAATTGGTCAAGATTATCGTAATCATTTGATTTCATTAGAATTTTATCATGACGCCTAATTTATTCAGTTAAATGTAAGTATATAAATATAAAACTCGCAAATTGTTATGAAAACTACCAACTATATATCAGAAACGGAACGCATTTTTTTATAAACAATAAAACCATCACTTTGTAAAAAAATGACATAACTTTGACAGATGCTTGTCAAAAAGATCCATAGATTCAATTGTTACAAAGCTTAAAAAGTTTATAAGTTATCCACAAGGAATTTAAAAGTTTTCCACCTGAGGCTTTCAATATTTTTGCTATCTGAAAAGTTACATAACTATCTTCTGAATAAAATAACAAACATAGTTTTGAAGCCTGTGCCAAATTGTGTTATCAAAATGTCTTCTTTTAGGATATTATGTGTTGTTTCACAAAAAGAAATTATCTTTCTTTCTTATTTTTTCGAAGCGGTGTCGCGTAATTGAGCTTTATTGCTATGAAACTTGGTTTTTATTTGCTTTACTACCTCGTTGATCTGCACCCTAATTGCGAAGCGCACAATTTATCAGAATCTGAATGGGATTAAAGATTATTTCTAAACCATTGCGTCATTTGTTCGATTAAATTGTCGGGTCAGCAACGTAAATAACGCAATGAATGTTGTTTAACTAAAAATATTAAACCAATTCCTACCGATAAAAAGTTTCGCAATTACCCCTCTGGTCTGGTGGTCAAGCGCGATTGTTGAGCATTATAATGGTCCTGAGTTCATTTCAAAGGTCGGAGAAAGTGTTGCTGGGTTTTTCTTTCTGGGATTTCGCGGTAGCCGACCAGAATCTGGATTTGTGCCCGGTTTGTGGCAATAAGCTCGCCTCCTATTACATGGGACTTAAAAATAACTAGCGAAATATGGGTGTACTTTAATAGGTACACTTCTGCCGAACCATTCGGAGAAACAAGGTGTGATATTATGTACATGTTGCTTTTTTTTCTTTCGCCTATTTATTCAACCATTCAGTAACTGGGTAAATACATTATAAAAAAACATAGGTACATAGTTTATTAAAACACGACTGGCCTGTTAGTCTAGTGGTTAGTGACCCTGACTGCTAAGACTGAGGTCGTAGGTTCGATTCCCACCAGGACAAATCTTTGTGTGATGAGCACAGTCATTTGTTCTGTGTCTGGGTGTAATTTATCTATAATATGTATGTATTTAGAAATATATAAGTATGTTTATCAGTTGTCTGGTTGCCATAGTACAGGCTCTGTCTAGTTTGGGATCAGATAACGGTGTGTTGGTTGTCCTAAGATATTATTATATTATTATAACGCTTTTTTAGGTTTCGACGTAGTCGGATAAAAAAGAGCGCTCTTTAGACAAAATCTACAGATATTTTTAAGTAGTACTTAATTTAATTTATTAATCGTGAAGCTCCTTATTACGGCTATCAAAATCATACCAGTTTTTGAATAAAGGCTCGTTCAGACTAGCGCGACGCGACGGTCGCGTGCGAATCGGCGATTTATATCCGTAGAACAATTTCTATGAAAACGCGCGCGACCGTTCACACAGGGGCGACCTGTCGCGCCGCGACACGGTCGCGCCGCGTCGAGTAGCGCGACAGCTTATTAGTACATTTTGTATGGCGTCGCGGCCGCGAATTCGCGGCGATATCGCCGCGAATTCGCGGCCGCGACGCGACGCGACGTGAGAGTATAAAAGACGGTGCAATCCAAGCTGAGCTCAGTAGTAGACGATCTTCGTCATAGGACGAAGGCAGGTCGGTGCGTGTTTGCTTAGCTTGGGGTCCGAGGATCGATACCCTGGTCGATCGACATTTGTAGCTACTTAGGTTAGGTGTTAGTTTTAATAGCTATGGGAGGAACTGTCCTCGTAAGTGGGCTGTCAACAAGTACCAGGTACTTAATAAAATAGAAAATTGCGTACTGTCCTATAAGGCCTACAACCTTCTCACATTCGAATCTATTTTAATGATAGTAGGTATGTCATAAATAAAATATAATAACCTATTTAAAACAAATGTCATTATGGCCATGACAACCAATAATACTGGTTTCAGACTACATAGTTGTAGGTCTAGAATCTATACTTAAATATTATAAAGCTGAAGAGTTTGTTTGTTTGTTTGAACGCGGTAATCTCAAAAACTACTGATCCGAATTGAAAAAATCTTTTTGTGTTGGGTAGCCTATTTATCGAAGAAGGCTATAGGCTATATAACATTACGCTTCAACCAAGAGGAGCGGAGCAGTAATGAAAAATGTTGCAAAAACGGGGAAAATCACACGGGTAGGCGATTCGACGCGACGGGAAGGGTAGGAGGAACAAGAAATTTAACGCGGACGAAGTCGCGGGCAGAAGCTAGTGTCAAATAAAGAGTACGTAGATTATGTGATAGGTATATGTAAAAAAAAAAAACCAGATTCAAAACTATTTCCAATATTCGACTCCAAATATTGGAAATAGTTTTTAATTTGGTGTATTGGTCGATAGGTATTGAAATGACAGACTCGAAGGTGTGCATGACTCAAAAATTAAGAACTTTGAGTTAGTTCCCTTTAGATCTAGAGGTGCGATATGTTAGTATGAGTAAATTCAAACTGACTGATTCTGCTACAATACCGAAATAGTATAGGTTGCAATGGCAGTATAGTTTGGAAATATTTTTGCCTTTAAACATCCACATTACATATTATGTATATCTCATCATCAGCCTATAATATTCCCACTACCGGACACAGGTCTCCTCTCGCAGAGAGGGAGTGGGCCTTAATCCACCACGCGGATCCTGCGGGTTCATAGATGTTACATGTTGTCGAATTTTTTGGTTCTAACACAGTTTGACACCGGTTTGAGAGAAGTGGTGAGGAAATAATTTACAATAAAAAAAAACTAAAAAACACGCTTCCATTGCAAACCAAACTAAAAAGTACAAAATAAAAGTATAAAAAAACGTGGGGTGCTTTTTAAGGTATTTTGTTTATTGATATCAGGCACCCCACGCTTTTTTTCCATTATTTTGTACTTTTTAGTTTGGTTTTCAATGGAAGCGTTTTTTAAACTATTATTTATTTTCTATTTTTTAGGGTGTTTCGAATTTTGAGACGTATGTCAGCGTAGTTTGTGACGTATGTCAGCGTAGTTTGTGACGTATGTCAGCGGAGTTTGTGACGTATGTCAGCGTAGTTTGTGACGTATGTCAGCGGAGTTTGTGACGTATGTCAGTGTAGTTTGTGACGTACCTATGTCAGTGTAGTTTCTGTCGTATGTCAGCGTAATTTGTGACGTATGTCAGCGTAGTTTTCGAAGACAGTTTTTTTGCTGTTCTGGTAACCCTGGCAAGGATAATGGCACAAATTTATGAAATTATTGCATCGGTCCTTGACAGGTGTGCAAAGTTTGAATGAAATCTGGTCGTTTAAAGTGGGTCAAAATCGCGCTATAAGGAGTCGGTTACAAACAAACATACAAACAAACATACAAGTGAAGCTAATATAAAGCGTGTCAAAAGACAGTTGTGAGTATAAGTGCGGGAGCTGACGGTACCGTCCTACCGTGGTATCGTCCGACTTCCGACTTCCGACTTGTCCGAGACATAACCAATGTGTGTTTGTGTTCGTGTATGTGTTATGTGCTGACACTACGCGTCTTCACGCACACACTCACGTGTTTGTTCACTTGGTTACCAAAATGCGTTGCTTCGTGGGATAAAAGTTATGTAAGTGTGAACTTAATTCAAAGACGGTTGTATTTTGCTTAAAAACTTTTTAATCTGGTAGTGGATTAGGAGAGCGCACGCGTATCGGGGCTGCGCGGCGCTGCAACTGCGGCGGCGGAGACTTATTATATAGATGCGAACGGCGGGCGTGGCGTCCGTGAGAATATAGCGCCTTTTATTTTCATTTTTGCAATTATGCTTTGGCATTATTCAATGATTACAAGATAATACTTTGTCCAACATTTTTATTCGTATCTGCAGCGAGTTTAGTTGGTCAATAATTTAAATGGTGCTCTTCAATATAACAGTCAGCAGTCTGCCTCCAACGCCTGTAAATTTTTTGTCAATATAAGTAATTTGTTTGTCAAATTAATACTTTGTATGTAGGCTAAGCACGTGTTGTACATCCTCTTACTATGCAGTAGGTATGCACCTAGCAAAATACCGCGGGCCGCCAGCGGAGCCGCAGCATTCGCTCGGCCGTAGGCCGCTTCTTCCCTACCGACCGAACATTACCGAACCGCGAGGACCATCGGACCATCGCGTTGAGTCGCTCCGGCCGCCCGGTCGCCGTGTCTCCCATGCACGGCCCGCGCCCTTCGGACGCCTTCGCCAGTCCACTAAATCTAGAAACCTCAGCCGTGAATGCATGCCATTCCTAGATTGTATGTTGCATTATAGTGATAATAATATTTTTATAATACATATTTTAAAGTAGTGTTTAATTACGTAGATAAACCTACCCCGAACACACAACTTATTATATATCACTAATAATAATACCTCCTTAATACCTCTAAATGGGCTGGTGCACCTCGAGTTGAAATGGCTCGCGGCGGAGCGTGCGCCCGATTCATAGTAAGAGCGCTAGGTCTCCGCTAGCAGTCAAGTGCGTGATGTCAGCTGTGCGAGGGTCAGTTCGAGTTCAAACGTCAACGTGTGAATGCGAGCGAACGACTGTGTGTGCATATTACAAGCCCCTGGACCGCACGCGCTGTTGTACGTGTGACCGCTAGACCAACGAAGCAGTTTGATAAAAGTTACTATATTTACAATTAGATCACTCATTGGACATCATCATCATCAGCCTATAATGTTTCCACTGCTGGGACACAGGCCTCCTCTCGGTAAGAGGGAGTGGGCCATGATCCACCACGCGGGCCCAGTGCGGGTTGGTAGATGTCACATGTCTTCGAATTTTTGGTTCTAAGACATGCCGGTTTCCTCACGATGTTTTCCTTCACCGTTTTGAGAGCAGTGGCGATGAAATAATTTACACAAAGTAATGCGCCTGCTTGGGTTTGAACTCACGACCTACTACTCGTAAGTTGCGGCCGTTACCACCTGGGCCACCACTACTCATTGGACATATTAAGTTATTACTGAATATTTCTTAAACACACACATAACATCGCCCCTGCATTCCCCAAAGGGTTACACAGAGGTAACGGTACGTATAGTACCTACACCTACATTATGCCAGTTATGCGTATTTTACGAGAGTGTAAATTAAGATTTCAAAATCACAATATGTAATCTCCTCATAAAAATTGTTGTATCGGAAAATACACTTAACATGTAGAAAACAAAGTCATTTTTCCGAAATCACATGAATTGGAAACTAAAAAGTACGTCAAAAATTAACGATTCACACCTAGACTTAAAATCTTGATTTTTAGGGCTCCGTTGCCAAATGGCAAAAAACGGAACCCTTATTGATTCGTCATGTCTGTCTGTCTGTCTGTCCGTGTATGTCACAGCCACTTTTTTCAGAAACTATAAGAGGTATGCTGTTGAAACTTGGTAAGTATTCTGTGAACCGCATTAAGATTTGAAAAAAAAAATCGTCAAACCCATGCATGTGGGGTATCTATGAATAGGTCTTCAAAAATGATATTGAGGTTTCTAATAACATTATTTTCTAAACTGAATAGTTTGCGCGAGAGACACTTCCAAAGTGGTAAAATGAGTGTCCCCCCCCCGTAACTTCTAAAATAAGGGAATGATAAAACTAAAAAAATATATGGTGTACATTACCATGTAAACTTCCACCGAAAATTGGTTTGAACGAGATCTAGTAAGTATTTTTTTTTTAATACTTCATAAATCGTAAACCACAATTTACCTTTCATTCAGTCAACTCAAATATAAAAATTTAAAAAAAAACCATTTAATTTCATAAACATAAACCTTATGCATAAACCATGAATACCTGCAGGTTTATACGGAACCCTCGGTGCGCGAGTCCGACTCGCACTTGGCCAATTTTTAAACAACTACTACGTAAAAGTACTTCAAGCTTAGGTACCCCTAGTTGGGTTGAGTTATGTGACATTATCTAACTTAAGTAGGTACCTATGTCGACCGACCAGGGAATCGATCCTACGACCCGCAAACACCCACATACCTGCCGTCGTCCTCTGATTAAAATCGCTTACTACTGAGCTCAGCCCGGATTGTACCGCCATTTATACCATTTGTGTGGCGTCGCGGCGATATCGCCGCGAAATCGCTGCGACGCGGCGACGCCATACAAAATGTACTAAAAGCTGTCGCGCTGCTCGTCGCGCGCGAATCGCGGGCGATTCGCGCATGAGTGGTCGCGTCAGTGTGAAAGGTGTTGCGTCGCGATTTATCGCAGAATCGCCTCCGCGACAGGTCGCGCGACATGTCGCGCCTGTCTGTACGAGCCTTAAGCTCTAATCGCGATAAAAAACATTCTTTTATTAAACTCATTAACGTGTCGCATTTATTGTTCCATGATTTATTAGTTTATTATTCTGTTAATAATTATCATAATTTTGCATTCACAAAAACGACAAGCAAAACACATCAATAAAGGTATAAAAGACTGACCCAGTTGTTTGTCGAATGATTGTTTTATTGATTTATTAGTTTGTTGGTTTGAATGAAATATTTCTGTGAAATAAGAAAGACACGGATACCATTCACAACTAGTCATAGAAATTGTACAGTGTAATTTTTTGTTGTAAAGAAAGAAGAATGAAAGAATACCATTTATTTGACACAGTTCGTAAAACACAAAAAAAAGTAATATGAAAAAAAAAAAAAACAACAAATGTGTGCCTCACGGCTGCGCCAAAAAGGTTCATTTCAGCATTAATTCCGACAGGTGCTGTTTGACGCTGGTTTTCTAATGAACGTATAGAGACAGGCGGAGGGGTACGAGGAGTATAAAACAGTTTCAACATACATTATTTAATACTTATAAATATATATACAATTACAAAACAAAACGAAACAAAAACAACAGAAACTAAAGCAAAACCTTTTCCCGTGCGCGATGCACTCACACACACAGCTCCTTAGCGCCGTGGATGGCACAGCAGCGTCATCCAGTCGAGGACACTTAAGGCAGCAAAGGATGGGAACCGGGTAGCACAACAGGAATTATGTTTAAAGCATACATTTGAAGTAAACATTTCATATAAGTGAAACATTTAAGGCGATCATATCAATTTTCCGTTGCGAATCCATCAGATACTGCCGTAAGGGGCCATCCATAAATTACGTCACACAAATTTCATGATTTTTTGACCCCCCCCCCCCGCTCTTGTCACAGCTGGTCACATTTGTGAGACCCCCCCCCTCCCTAGTGTGACGTCACATTTTTTGCAATTTTACATCTAGACATTGAATTTTTTTTCTTTCATTGTTCATATTTCGTGTTTTAATATTACTTTAAATATGTATATTCAATTTTGAAATGTGACGTCACAAAATTTAGGGCCCCTCCCCTCCTCCCCCCTTGTCACACAATGTCACAATTCGTCGACCCCCTGCCCCCCCTTAACGTGTGACGTAATTTATGGATGGCCCCTAAACGTGTTTTGAACGTGTGCATAGTGCCCAGAAACCTTAGTGGTGGTGGGATATTATTTCACATCTTAGAGCAGCATATCGGAAAGTGCCTCTGAATGCCGCTGTCACATGAGACTGTGTTGAGAGCTGCTGTGCACATAGCTTGGCCGCACACTCCCGTCTACTAGCCATCCAGCTAAGCTTGTCACACAAACACTTCGGTTTCTTAGACTTAACGACACCAAAGAGTAGGCACGCTAAGTATAACTTTCTTCTCAACTTCATCTTGAGAATAACGTGTTTGTTAAGAAAGGGGGTAACATGACTTCTAGGGGGAACAGAGTAACAGAACCCAAACATGCGTTTTGGACTCTTTGTATAAGTCCATCGGTACGACCCAGCAAACGTAGTTGTACCGTACCTCTCAGTAATTGTGTAATGTAATTAGGAGATGCAAATGATGATATGAAAATGTCTTCAATAAGTATATAGTTGGTAAAATTAGATTGTATCGTTCGAAATTACTATTTATTGCAGTCAAGTATAGCATACCTAATAGGAACCTATTAAAAAATGCCAGATAAAATACGTAACGATATTACATCGGTAATTTAATTTTTACTGCAATTAAATGTGTCTAAAGTACCTAGTCACTATATTGTTTTACGCCTACTGCAAGAACACTGGCTTGAAAGATGCGTAGTATGGGTAACATTCTCTTCTAAAAATAAAACGTCCACAGATCACATACATTCTTTTTTTAAACCAGTTTCTCGGTCAGGGGCAATGTTCGAACGAAATTAGCTACCGGTGAAAGTAATATTTGGATACCACAGATAAAATTCGCCAGCCCTCTCATCGGTTCCATGGTGTAACGGTTAGCACTCAGGACTCTGAATCCTGCGATCCGAGTTCAAATCTCGGTGGAACCTGATCTTTTTGAGTTTCTAGAAGTTATTTTTGTAGAGTAGAAATTGTTTATTATTGATTTTGATTTAATTATTTTGTATTTCAAATGAGTTACTTTTTGACCCGGCAATGTTATATAAATATTTAGTGTTTTCATTTCTATCTATTATGGTAGATAGGTTGGTGGGTAGATATCGAGTTATTGTTTTGTTCGGTTTGACCCCTATTTCGTTTATCACTTAATTAATCTATTCGGTTTACTATTTCATTCGATTTGCGTTTTATTTTAATGTCAACTAGAAAACAGTAAGATAATTCGTTTAAAACCGCAATTAACTATTTTATTAGGGCATTGCGTTTAATCGCTTGTGTTAATTATAGGCATAACTTTTCTCTTACATACCTGTCGCTCACTAGTGACCGAGGAAAACTTCGTTTTCCGCCATTTTTGGCCAACACTCGGTCCTAAGCCATGGTTTAGCCGAAAATTCATTTAAAAAAAAAAAAAAATTGTGTTTAAATTATTATACATATAATATATTCAACAAATACAACAAGAAATACTTCCACGAAATGATTTACTTATGCTCCCAAGGAGTTATCGTGTTTTATTTATTTTAAAGCTTACTTATATTTGCTCTTTCTCTCCATAAGTGAATAAAAAAACCAAACAAGGTTTAGATGTACAGCGGAAATATAATCATATTTAAAGTCTAAATCATTTTTTATCTACATTTGTCATTTTCAGTCGGACTCTATCAAATTATATGGGACTTTAATATAAATGGCTAAATGTAGATGTACTTTAGAAACACTTCTGCCCTACCCTTCTGGGAAACAAAGCATGATGATATGGAAACATCCTTAATTAAAACACTTATCGTCAATGACACTTTTCATTAATTTGTTATTGTTTATCCATGTTTCTGAATTAATAACATTATTTTGATTAAGATAATAATGAAGCCACACCTGTGATCCCCCTTTTTTATCTGCCATTCAAAACAGTATATCAATGAAGATTCTTATCACCATTTATTTTGGGCATTAAGTAATTCATGCAAACCTAATCTGAGAACGGTGAATCCCCGTCCAAAAAAATTGTCTATAAAAATGCTTAGTTAGCCGTTCCCACGGATGTAATAAAATCCCAGCCGGATTTTTCGCGAGCAATTGGTTCTAGTGTATTTTGTTTTTCTTTTAACCATCTCGATCAAACACATCAAGCGCGTTCGGCGCTCCAATTGGCCCTCCTTTGGTGAAAGACCAATTGGAGATAACGCCGATCGCGGTCGACTGGGTTCGACCCATGTTCGAACCTACGACCTTCCCACCACTTGGCCAGCATTCAACTCTGCTTTCGGCAACTCTCATACTGCTGCTACCAGCCACCTTATGTTTTCCGTTTCGATACTAAACTAATTTCAAATCAGTACACTTATCTAAAACCAACATCTTGCGTGTTTTCCACGATTTGTGACCACTAATCTTTATCCACATCAAAATCAGGCCCGAATCCCTCATAATTCCAAAATCAAAAAAATGGGTGGAGCTTTCCAATTTATCAGTTAACGTTAAGCCCCTGATACACAGCGATATGGTAAACCCTTGCTAATTAGCATATGTTTAAGCATTCATACGTAGTCTGGCCGCGCCCTAACGAATTTACTGATTACTTTAATTAAAAAAAGCGAACTCTTTCGTTCCTGGCGCCTTGGGAGTTCGAGCGTGAGTACGTGGATTAAAAATCTATGTGTCAATGGCACTGTTGATAGAAAATTTAGCATTAACGAGGGTTAGTTTAAAAAGCAAATATTATAGAATAGTACGTTAAAGTCCCAAAAAGTAAATGTAATAAATAATATGTCTCAAGATTACTAAGTTATACCTACTTTAGTGGGACCTCACTATGCCTAATTAGTCACAGGGAGTCAGGGAAAAGTGGCACCACCGGTGTTGTTAACCTGGTGATATCATAACTTCCTATGGAATGTACGAATTTGACTACAATTAAGAGAATACTGCTTGGAGTGCTACTTTTGTAATTACAAGCAATACTTAAGCATAAAACCAAAGATTAATAACATTGATAATTTTAAGAAGTTTCCATTTTTTTTTTTTCAATAACCATTACTTATGTGTTTTTATTGCCAATTAATTTTTACAAAACTACAATGTAATAAATAGTATTGTTTATTAGTTTTAGAATTCTCTCCTATATACTGAGGCATTAGTTCATTATTAACTTTATTTCTATATTCAAATTATATTCCTCAATTATTTTTACCTTAAACTAAGAACGTGTAACCCACCGCAAAACTAGGGCTGTCACTTCAATTGTGTTAGCAAAGGCTATTATAATAGGGACTTTAATCTAATATATTCTTGTCTAATAGGCTAGTATTAATTACTGTAGAAATGCGTGATACTTATTAGGGAGCTCGCTCTCTGTGGCACTTGTCAGGGACTAGTCAAACTTAAACTCAAAGTTTCATTTTAATTTGACCATTTACAAGCACTTTTGACCTGTCAAAGAGGCCTGTCTAAGTTGAAGCTAGTTGCCAGTTCCAAAATATAGATCTCTATGAAAAAAAAAGGAATAGAAACTCCAAGGCACACTTTTAAATCTAGATATTACAAAATCCGTGTTAACAGAGCCAGTGATCTTTCTTTACCGTTTAAGTTAACCATGTTACGATAAATAATTTGATTTCTGTAAGAAGGTTTGTACAAACATTTATCCACGTCAGTCATCTACACTTCCACACTAATATTATAAATGCAAAAGTAACTCTGTCTGTCTGTCTCGCTTTCCTGCTAAAACTACTGAACCGATTTAATTGAAATTTGGTACACAGATAGTTTAGAGCCTGAGAAAGGACATAGGCTACTTTTTATTGCGGAAAAGGGGTCTTAAGGGGTTGAAAGGGGGGATGAAAGGTTGTAGGGAAGTATTGTCTTTTTTAAAGCTAGAATGATGAAACTTTTTTATTTGGCTTTTATTACATGATATATATTTATGAATTATATTTAAAGTTTGTTAATTTTTTACCCTTAAGAGGGTAAAGTAACTATAGGGAATAGGGGATGAAAGTTTGTTACATATAAAAAAATAAAGTCACTTTGCTGGCTGTCTGTCCCTATGTATGCTTATATCTTTAAAATCACGCAACGGATTTTGACGCAGTTTTTTTAATAGATAGAGTGATTGAAGAGAAAGGTTTATATGTGTATAACATGCATAATATAGTAAAGAAACGCTGATAATTTTAGAAATTTCTAATGTGATGTCACAAATAAACTCATTTGTTTGCGCTTACATTGCGAACGCTGGCTAAACCCTACAAAATTGATCAAAATAATGTACTACAGTATAGTACACCTTAAAAAGGTCTACAAAAAATTCCGCGATGGTATATGTCTATCTCTTAGGGATAACCCACAATAACCATTTTTTATCCTTTACTTTTTACGAGAAATAATGGCTTATTTACGAAGCGATTTTAAGCAATATAGCATTAATCCTTATCCAATTAAGTATCTTAAATATATTGTGCATTTAATATAAATCAATATGGCCCTTGACAGCATGTAATTTAAATGAATATCTTAGAAGATATCAGAGATTTAAAAAGCGGGGGCGGAGCGGCTGGCAGGCCGTAGGTACGTCCGTCCCAGTTGGTAGCGGTCGGGTAGTGCAGGATTAGTAGGATTGTAATTCATATTACTTAGGCTTCATAGTAAATGCGAATATCATGTGTGTTCGTTATACTCAAAATCAACCTAATAGTATTATTCCAAGTAAGATACCGCGAAGTATGGCTTAGATGTTTAGATGGATTTGGATTTTTGGTTATCCTGGATACTTACCATATAGAATAGTTTATCCCGGTAGTAGGTTCCCAGGTGATGTTTTCCGACAGCTATACGGGCGAAGCCACTGGCAAAAGTACTGTTCCTATAATTCCTATAATCGATTTGGTGTCCGGTAAATTACATACACATTATATAAAGGTGAGGCCGTCGTTTCCTAACTATTCTGAGAAGAAAGGCCGAAACACACTCAGAGATCACATTTTCTTTTAAAGTCCAGACATACTCGTGGTCAGATCATCTGAAGATCATGTAGATTGGTGTCTGAAATGGACCGCATAAAGTTTTTAAACTGCCAGGTTATTACTTATTAGAGACTGGGCAGCAGTGTTCTCTTTGCCACCTCATTTTACCACCATATTGCGATCGCCAACCCGTCAAGCGTGGCGATCCCCCACACTTTGAAAGCGACCTATGTCCGGCAGTGGACGTTAATCGACCGTAATGACGATGAATAACAGAGAAAGAGAAACAAATAATACTCGGTGGTATTTTGGACCATCCGCATAAATCATGAGTCATTGGTATAAGAGTTCAGGGTCTACGGTGGTTTTCTCACCACACTTGCCTGGACACAGAAAATAGTCATAAATTTTAGTCTGTTGTACCATCTTACGCCAAAAAAACCTTGTCTTTCAGAAGTCTTGTTGTAACTCATCATGCGCCATCATCTGTGTAGCATTTTCCCAACTATCTTGGAGTGGAATTGCAGTAAAACCAGATGCAGCTGAATACCAGTGATTCCCATGGAGTGACTTCCTATCTAACCTTCACAACCGAGTAAGGTATTACCCCTTGGTAAGACTGTTTACCAGACTTTTGGGATTCTGACTATCCGTAACGACTGTCAAAGATTCACGAATGACAGCCAGGACCCTCAAAAGCTATGAAAACGATCTAACTCTGTTTCTCTGCCTTTTCTCATTATAATGAAATCTGGCATGGATGCTCAATTAAATGTCTCACTGATAATGGCTCGTGTGTTGGACCATTCGGTTCCCTACAAAATGGTTGAGCTGGATTGTGCTGATCCACGTGTCAAGTTAATTGAAATAAATGCTTTAAGTCTGAGTTTGAGTTTGGGGACACAACGCATTTTCGTAACGTAACCATTCAATTTCAATAATTTTACTACTACCACAAGCTGCGTTAAAGAATTTCGTCCTAATAAAATTATAAATTAATAATGTAACTTCCGCGCCAACCCTATACTTAACCCTTCCGATTACGAGCGATGTTTATCGTATAGAACTCACGCGCTGCCCAGTCTGCCCACATTACTAGTGAATTATTATTTCTGATTAATAAATTGTGCGTCCCGGGAGACATCGAGCTCGACATTGTCACGCCTTGTCACGGTGGTATTGCCAGACGAAAAAAGAAAATGGTTGGAAAATTGAAAGGAAAATCTACTAAACGACTGCAAGTCATTGAAGAAAGTGTAAGTATGGGCATTTATGTAGAATAAATAATATGGTACTATGACTTTTTTATTCAATGTAGTTTATAGTAACCCAGGGTTATCGGCACAGACGTCTTTTTATGAAAGAAATAACAAATGCCAAGATAAATATTTCCGAGCAAAATGGAATGTTCTGTTTTTATACTGATAAAGTGGAAACTCCCTTATATTTTATGTATGAAGTAAGAGAATAATAGGTAGATTATTGAATATAGTATTAAAATAATTGTGACTCTCATTGAATAATTTACTCATATTTATATGTTCCAAACATTTATTTATTTATATGGAATAAAAAAAACGTTACCTTTGTACGCATTTTTTTTTTAAGAAATCTCTTCCATTATTCCTATGATAGGAGCTAGGCGATGATAAAAACAGATGTAGACAACGTGTGATATCAACAACAACATAACAGCTCTCCTTGATTCCCCGAAGGTTTGGGCAGAAGTGTACCTATAGTATATCTACATTTCCTCAGTTATGTGTAAGTGTCATGTAATAGGAGGCGAGCCTATTGCCATCAACCGACACAAATCTGGATTTGTGTCGGGTTGCGACTGAGAAATTCCAGATGGTAAACCCTATAACACTGCCGGACCTGGGACCTGTAGCACTTGCGACCACTAGACTAACGAAGCAAAAACAATTCTCTGATTTTAATAACTACCTCCTTATAGAATATGAGAATATACACACAGACATACCATCAGAAGAAGCATCATGCTTGGCTGGCGAACTGGCAGTAGAAGCAGCTTATCAACAAACATTACAGTATTCACCCTCTTCCTAGCAACAGGTACACAATTTTACTAACAATCCATTCATCTTTCCTTTAGTCTTCTCCAAATGTGTTAACAAAAAATAACCTGCCCATTTTTAGCAACTTTTATTTTTCTTTACCTGGCAACCCATTTCCACCGTGTCACCCCGTCACACCGTCAATTACGTTATTTGATGCTTTTTCATTAAAGTAATACGATGCCCAGGAGGCTTCTGGGCGGGACTGGGTTAGTTGGGTGTGATCGACGCCCGAATAATCTGGGGACGTATTTAATACGAATTATGGGCACTTAGTGGTGTTGTTTTGGCAAAACTTAACTTGTCAGGCGATTTTTTTTATGTTCTAAACCTTGGCTATTAGTAATGGAATTATATTCGGTGAACATATTTTGTTTCTTTGCTGGTAAATAGGTTTTTAGGGCGACAATGTTTGAAAAGGTTTTTGTATTACAATAAAACTGGCCAAGTGCGAGTCGGACTCGCGCACCGAGGGTTCCGCACAAACCTGCAGGTATTCAGGGTTTATGCATAAGGTTTATGTTTATGAAATTATTATTTTTTTAATTTTTAAATTTGAGTTGACTGAATGGAAGGTAAATTGTGGTTTACGATTTATGACGTATTAAAAAAAAACTACTTAATAGATCTCGTTCAAACCAATTTTCGGTGAAACTTTACATGGTAATGTACATCATATATTTTTTTTAGTTTTATCATTCCCTTATTTTAGAAGTTACGGGGAGGGGGGACCAACATTTTACCACTTTGGACGTGTCTCTCGCGCAAACTATTAAGTTTAGAAAAAAATGATATTAGAAACCGCAATATGACGCAATATACCGCTGAAAATTAAATGTGACAATTTGTAATTTAATTATTTTTCTTTGGCTTGTGTAATTTCTTTTGACATTTGTAATTGTAATTATTTTTCTTTGAAATTTTGTAATTTAATTAGTATTCTTTGACATTGGTAATTTATTTCTTTTTCTTTGAAATTTGTAATTTATTTCTTTTTTTTTTGACAATTGTAATTTAATTATTTTTCGTTGACATTTGTAATTTAATGTGTAGGCAATTTTATTTTATTTTTTTTGACATTGCAATTTAATTATTTTGTTTTAAGTTATAAAATTAGAATCATCGTTATTATCACAAAATTTGCATGCCGAATTTAGTTGGCGGAATATGAAGAACTATTGAGTGTTGTAAAATCTGTAAAATACCATATTTCAGGCAAATAAATAAATCTAATCTAATCTAATCTAATCTAATCTAATATCATTTTTGAAGACCTATTCATAGATACCCCACACGTATGGGTTTGATGATTTTTTTTTTTGAGTTTCAGTTCTATGTATGGGGAACCTCAAATATTTTTTTTTTTTTTTTTTGTGTGAAAATCTTATAATATAATACATCTACTTACCAAGTTTCAACTGCATATCTCTTATAGCTTCGGAATAAAGTGGCTGTGACATACTCGGACAGACAGACAGACAGACAGACGGACAGACAGACATACATGACGAATCTATAAGGGTTCCGTTTTTTGCCATTTGGCAACGGAACCCTAAAAAGGTGTACTGACTACTGTAGCTCCATGAACGATTACTGACTTACTGAGTCATCTTTTTCTACGTCTTATTAATGTTTCGATTTATCGGTTTCACTACCATTTCATTGTCCAAGTGGTGGCGGACGTATAGAATAACACTATTCCATTTCTTCATCCCGTGGGTGTCGTAAGAGGCGACTAAGAGACTTACAAGAGAATGGTCAGCAGCGTTCTCTATGCATTTTACCACCAAACAGCGATCACCAACCCGCCTACTAAGCGTGGCGATTATCGCGCGATTAGCGCAAAACTCCTCGAATTGGGGGAGGCCTATGTCCAGCAGTGGACGTCTTTCGGCTGAAATGATGACGATGATTAGTGAGACGAGAAAGTTGAGAGTGATGTGTGGTGTAAGTAGTGTTACACGAATGACCTGTTAGTTTAGTGGTTAGAGACCCTGACTGCTAAGACTGAGGCCGTGGGTTCGATTCCCACCCAGGACAAATCTTTGTGTGATGAGCTCAATCATTTGTTCTGTGTCTGGGTGTAATTTATCTATAATATGTATGTATTTAGAAATATATAAGTATGTTTACCAGTTGTCTGGTTGCCATAGTACAGGCTCTGCCTAGTTTGGGATCAGATAACAGTGTGTTGGTTGTCCTGAGATATTATTATTATAGATATTATAATGGATAGAATAAGAAATGAGTTCATTGGAAGAAATCTGAAAGTGGCACCAATAACTGAAAAGTTGTGACGAAATCGGTTGTCATCAAAGAGAATATTACCACTAGAGAGCGTATAGGCCGATTTCTGCTTAGCACACGACTCACCACTGCGGGCCGGGGGACGAGGAAGAACGTGCGGCTGCAATTGGTCAATTCAAGGTCAAGTTGCGAAGGTATGCCCATCGTAGGGCTGCTCTACTTCATTAAGGGAAAATAGTCGATATCGATAAAATGGATTTTAAAATTGTGATAAATACTCAATTAAAATCAAAGAAATCATATTTAATCAAAATCAATCACTAATAAAATGAAAACTAGAGAATCCAAGAACAAAACTTTCGCCACTATCATATTCGACGAAATAGCAATCAGAAACGATGTCGAATATCATCCCCAAGGCAGAAGGTACTATGGCCACGGTAGTTTTGGCGCCAGTTTATAAACGGATTGTCAAGACGAAGCTAAAGAAGCCACAGTATTTCAATTGAATAAAATTTTCATTCATTTTAATTTAAATTTTCGATAAAGACTTTCAGCTATTAAAGGAAACAGCACTAATTTTTACGATAAAAATACAAAGTGAAAGTAAGGGATAGATGCATTAGAATTGTCTAATGAAAGAACGAGACTTTTCCAAAAGACATCAACGCGGGACTCACACAGTGTGCTGGTTTACCCAACCACCATTTTAAATAGACCCCTACGGTGGATCATAATCTGATTAAATCACAATAATTTTTCGTACTGTTTATTTACTGATGAAAAGTTATGCGATCATTTTTGTAACTAGAAGTCTTGGAATGTTTCCCACACCACTTCACCGCGCATGAAGGTATTTTGATGCGTTATAATTGCAGATTTAGTTATATTATTTGCAATAATTTAGCGTGCACAGAGGTCTAACAATTGGTCACAACTAAAATGGCTACTTGAACCGCAGCCTATGCATAGGCGACAAAATACTAATAGTTTTCGAGCGTCGGGGCACTGTATGCGCAGTCAAGTGGTTATATAGTCTTTGGTTGTCATGGTATGGCCACGTGATACGGAGGAGTTGGGAAATTGTCGTGAAGAAAGTGTTGAGTATGAATGTCGATGGCTATAAGAGTAGAAGGTGACCAAGGAAATGATGGATGGACTGTGTGAATGATGATATGGATGAAAAAGAGACGAAGACCGAGATGACGACTAATAGAGAAGTGTGGAAGAAAATAACAATGTTGTGCCGACCCCAAATAAATTAGTTTAAGGGTAGAGGAGAATGATGGTGTGCCTTAACAGACACCGTTAGTTTTATACCTACTGATATTTGACTGGCCTGTTAGTCTAGTGGTTAGTGACCCTGACTGCTAAGACTGAGGTCGTGGGTTCGATTCCCACCAAGGACAAATCTTTGTGTGATGAGCACGATCATTTGTTCTGTGTCTGGGTGTAATTTATCTATAATATGTATGTATTTAGAAATATATAAGTATGTTTATCAGTTGTCTGGTTACCATAGTACAGGCTCTGCCTAGTTTGGGATCAGATAACGTTGTGTTGGTTGTCAAAAGATATTATTATACTTGCCTATGCCTTGCTTATACGTTACAAAATTTTAGCCTTCTTTTCCCTATAGTAGAAAAGGAGCATAGTACAGGCTCTGCCTAGTTTGGGATCAGATAACGGTGTGTTGGTTGTCCTAAGATATTGGTATTTTATTTTTTTATTATATTTGTTAATCTTTGACGACCTCTGACTTTGTTTGGAAATTCCTTCTCAGGTATCAGTCAGCTAGGAAATACTGGCGCCATCTAGTTTTAAAATGTTGACCTACAATATACTGACGTGTGAATGTGTCTCCATTTACATAAATAAACATTTCCTTACTTTCTGACCGACGTGCAATTAATTGGCACAAGTTCCCACTTAGTCAAAATATCAAGACATAGTTATTTATAAAACCTTTTTTCTTTCTGTAGAATTTGATCGTTTAATTTTTTAAAGAAGTATGTTAATACTTATTTGTTTTCGAACAAACAGTTAAATTATATATTTGGTGCCTCTTTAAGTATAAAATACATAACTATAAAACGATGTACCAATATCTAAAAATCCCACCCAGATAAAAAAAAACCATTTCCAAGTCCACGTTATCAAAAACAAACTATCCATCGTAATTTGACTAAACAATAGTGATTAGAAACAACAAAAAGTGCGCCCAGGTTCCACCGAGATTTGAACTCGGATCGCTGGATTCAAAGTCCAGAGTGCTAACCATTACACCATGGAACCGAATGGGATGGGACAATGTAGTCGAAATTATGTACCACTATCTATATATTGTATATATTGACATGATTATAATATTGTACCTAATCATTAAAACGATAGCGTAATGAGTATTAATAGCAAAACAACAAACCAAAATAAACGCTATGTCCTACGATAACAGTTCGTTATTCTAAAGCAAAATAATTGTTTACTCTACGCGTTTTTTTTATTGAGATCATTAACCTAATATTAAATTAACAAGTCACGTATTTCTAAGAAATTACGAATGTTTAAATTTAACTGCCTAGTGATGAAATAATTAACTGCGCACAACATTTTGATGACGTGTTAAATTATTTCAGTAGAATTAGTAACGAAGAAAATCCACCGCTGAGCTCACTAACCCATCACCATCATTTCAGCCGAAAGACGTCCACTGCTGGACATAGACCTCCTCCAATTTGAGGGGTTTTGCGATAATCGCCACGCTTGGAAGGTGACTTGGCGATCGCAGTAGGGTGGTAAAATGCATAGAGAACACTGCTGCCCATTCTCTAGTAAGAGGCCATCCATAAATTACGTCATACGTTAAGGGGGGCGGGGGAGGGGGTCGACGAATTGTGCCATGGTGTGACAAGGGGGTGGGAGGGGCCCTAAATTTTGTGACGTCAGATTTCAAAATTGAATATACATATTTAAAGTTCAGTCAGTTCCCTGCATTATCTTACCCCTCTTTCTCATTTCTTCTGTGTAGGAGAGGTCAGATAAAGCAGGACACTGACTGTACTATTAAAACACGAAATATGAACTATGAAAGAAAAAAAAAAACAATGTCTAGCTGTAAAATTGCAAAATATGTGACGTCACACTAGGGAGGAGGGGGGGTTTCACAAATGTGACCAGCTGTGACAATGACGGGGGGGGGGTCAAAAAATCATGAAATTTGTGTGACGTAAAAAAAATAAAAAAATACCAACTATGTATTTAAGTACTTACCTACTGATAATTTATGACTGCAGTCAGCAACAAAAATATATTAAAACTGGCACGTTTACCAGTGCATTATGAAAAAAGACACGAAATGATTCTATAAACTGCTTGTCTGCACTGCAATTTTTAATAACTATGACTTAATATTCTTCTAATTTTATTTCTGTTTTAGGGTTCCGTACCACAAAAGGCAAAAACGAACGTTTTGATTAAATATTAAGCTCAATAATAAAGCTCAGGGAGAAGCAGTGGCCCAATTGTATCGGCTCCGACTTACCGAGTTGTAGGTCATGAGTTTGAACCTAGGCACACACTTTACTTTGTGTATTTAATTTCATCACCACTGCATCGTGAGGAATCCGGCATGTCTTAGAACATGCGACATATGTATACCAACCTGCACTGGGTCCGTAGTGGATTACGGCAACTCCCTCTCAAAAGAGGAGGCGTGTGTCCCAGCGGTGGGAACATTATAGTTTCATTATGCTGATAAAAATACCAAAATTGCCAGAAGTGTTAACAGACTTTTGTTGTTCAACATCTTTAATTTTATTTACAGCCAAAACTTGACCAGTCACGGCATAAGCAGTTTTTAAAAGAAAATATAAGAAGGATTATAACATATTTTAGATACTTTATAAATTATTATTATGATTATTTGATTTTATTGATTTGATTTTATTTATATTAAATTCTTATACTTACATAGTTTATAAGCTCCTATGTTACTAACCTAATTTGGATCAAGTTATCTGATAATTGAATAAATAATAATAATAAATGCATAAAATAAGTACGTACATACTTAAACTCACGACTTTTCTCATGGGATCAGGCAGAAACTACAGAGCACCACTTGCTACAATCTTAACATACTTTTTTGCCTCGTTTAGGTTCATAATTCTGGTCATACACGCACACAGAACAAAGAATAAGTTAATAAGTTTTCTTTATTCCGTGTACACGCAAGCCGGTTGCAAGTACTACACACCTGACCTTTCTGAAGAACATCACCAATACGGTTACTATGTCCTCCTAGGGCGTCCCGTGCCAGCGTTTCCACTCAAATCTGCTTTGTAAATACCTTTTATAAGCCGTCCCTCACTCATCCTCGCAACATAACCAAACCATCCTAAACATACTCTTTTCAATTTTTGTCACTACATCTTCTTTTAAACCGCACCGTCATTATGTAAAACTATCAACTTGAAACATTTATTATAAATTCAAGGAATGTACTCCACAAGTAAAAACAATCAGTAAACAGCAACACGATGTTAGTGACGTCACAATGGTTCTTACTAATTGGTGGAATGTAAAACAGTTGTTTATATAATGTACACAATATAATAATGAGCATACATACATAACAAATATGTAGGCACGTGTTACCGCCAGATGAATGTAAGTAAGTAAATAGTTCTCTAGACAAAATACATACTTATTTATGATGTGCAGTAGCCATTTTTTTTTTGGTGGGAAATCATCAAATGCCGTCTCCCGCTCTAGGGCGGAGCGGAAGGGCGTGTCAGACTTTTACTGACTAAAACCCACCGGTGTTCCTTCAGTTGCCCATATGCCAGGGCCACGGTAACTCTTTCGAATGTGCAGTAGCCTCAGGGCAAGGGCTCTGCTCAGCAAAAATGCCAAACAATTAGTGCCTAACGCTGGTTTTAAGCTGGACCCGAAGTCTTGATGTCGTTATAATTTCTAGAGCGTTGTATTTATGTGTTTTCGGCTGCAATTACCTAGTGTACCTATACCTACTAGCTATAGCCCAATACAAATAAATGATTATAACGATCGTGCTTAGACAGTGACCCCGAAGCATTAAATTTTCATCCTCCTATCCTACCCTTATTCCAATTTATTTTGGGTCACCGCAACATGACTTTTTCTTCCACACTTCACTATAGTCGTCACCTCAGTAGTCACTCCCTATTTAGCTATATCATCTTTCACAGAGTCGATCCGTCGTTTCTTTGGTATCCGTCTACTGTAATAACCATCCACAATCAAAACTTTCCTCACGATATTTTCCTCATTCCTCCGCATCAGATGCTCATACCATGTCAACCGATTTCCACATCGGATGCATCAGACAGCCATCAAAAACTTTCGTCATTTTACTAATCAAACAAAAAACTACAATCCCTTTTATAGCCATAGTTAATAAAGAAATTAATTATCCTTAAAACATGTATGACCAATCGTCCGGTATCCCTAGAAATTAAAAAGTATCCCCAATATCGTGGGTAGTTCTCAAAATTCAAAGAAAATTACCTAAAGCAGGATGCGGTTGTGACGTCAGACGTCAGAAAACTTGCGAGTTCTTGCGGTTAGTAAGCATGAATATTTGCGGTGCAATAACGTCATCTAACTTGCGTAGCATGATGTCTTAAAATGGACTTGATTTGAAATGAATTCATTTGCTATTTATTTATAGGCATTCTATGAAAATCTCACCGTGAGAACAGAGTTGAAGTGAGCTGTCGGTCAATGTTAATCCCTAGCTAACAGTAGGAATGTATTTAATTTTGACAGTTTAACCACATTCATTGCGTTATTTACGTTGCTGAGCAGACAAATTTTTAGAACATATGAAGCCATGGATGCGCTTCGATTCTTGAAAATTATTCATATTTTGATTGATAATGTGAGAAGCGGTTCTACACTGCATCCGATCCGATGCCGATAAATGTCGGTCCGAAGTTGCCTTAGTACAATATAGTATTTGTATCGATAATGCGCAGTAGATCCGAACTCTGCCCCTCCGAATTTAGAACATTCCGATCCAACTCGGATTTTGAATTCGCATTCAGATCGGGTGCAGTGCAGAACCGCTTTTACGCAATTTGGGTGCAGGTCGAATGACAACTCACTTCACCTAACATTTGATGGTGAGATTTTTTTTCTAAACAGATCGGCTGTTTTTTATAAGTATGTGTACAGAAATCTTTTATACTTAGTAATTATTCTTTTATTACTTGCATATTTCATCAGCCTTGTCCGTGATGACACAGTGCCTCGGATCGTCTCTCATGCACGACGTTGCCGTTGTGAGTTCAAATCCGGGTAAGTACCAATGTGAATTTTTCATTCACAAAATATGTACTTTGAGTTTATTTTGGACATCACTGTTATAGATGAAGGAAAATATCAAGTCAATATAAGTCTGATATCGTCAACCCGTCTTGAGGAAGCGTGGTCATCAATACTCTTGCCTTCTCTGTATTATAATAGGTATTTGCCCAGCATTGGTACAGAAATAGGTTGGTATTAGACTTCATCAACATATTTTATGATAAAAGTATGAAATATTTGGAGTAGTTTGACCCTTTTTTAATCGGTCACAATATGAGAAAGTGACTACTACTCAACAAAGTCTGGGGAACAAGGATGTCCGTAGTAAAAAAAAAAAAACTTTATAATTAACACATTTCTTACCAATCATCTTAGTGAAAAATAAAAACACGTAACGTAATCAGAATCTAGAATGGTGGCAAAAACCAAAACAACTATTTTTCTAGATTAATAAAATGAACGCCCAGATAACTTAAAAAAACCTGGATTAAAAAAAAATAACTTTTGGTCTTCCCAAGGCCCACAGCTCTACATCGGAGAGGCGTTCAACTTATGCTATCAACTTCCATTTTGGAATAGTCTTAAATGACGTTTGCCAAACTATTTGCAAGTAAGAAAGAAATAAAAATAATAATGTATTTTTTTTTTGCAATAGGGACATTATCATGGTTCCTAAAAACTCGAAGTGGAGCCACTAGGGCATATGAAAGAGCACTATTTGGTGTTTTCGAATAATGATGGAAAATGTAAAAAAATACTTTTACCTTATCTCCGAAGTTTCCATAGAGATAAATCTGATTTTTTTCTTAGAGATAGAAGTTTATATATGTATACAGGTAAAATAAAACGATGTCTCTAAATAGCACACTGTTAGAAATCATCAACAATAATTACATTAGTTCCACTATCGGTCAAGAGATGGCGCTGACGTAAAACTGCAATAGGTACCATATGCAATAATATAATACTAGAAGATATTTATTTCATTAATTTGGTACGTAACCCTCAGTGCGTGAGTCCGACTCACTTGACCATTTATTTTTTTTAAATTTCGTTTTATTCTTAAATGCAGTTTTAACCAGCGTTTATAGATATTTATTTTAGCCAGTACTTCTGTTTTGTCGAACATACTTTGTAGATTGGCATGTTGCCTCGACTTTGTTGACTAGAGCACCCATAGATATAAGAATATTTTTATATTTCTATGAGAGTACGCGCAGCGACAAAATTAATAAAAAGATACAAAAATTGATAGGTCTGTACATCAAGGCATTTTTTTAAATATTTTACTAGAACAAAGTAAATTAGCTTGCTCACACTAAAAACTAGACCACATTCTAATTATATACTTATAACCTGTCACTTTGTATTTCAATTTCAATGCTAACATTCGCCTTTCTAAAAAACAAAATACCAATATCAAATTTACACACGCGTACTATTATAAGACTAATTTCAACTTCATATACATCGGTTCCATGGTGTAACGGTTAGCACTCAGGACTCTGAATCCTGCGATCCGAGTTCAAATCTCGGTGGAACCTGAACTTTTTGAGTTTTGTTGAATATTTTTACTATTTTTCTTTAATTTTTATAATTTTTTGGACATTTTTCTGATGAAATAGTGTTATTTTTTTTTAATTAATATCTGTATTATTTGATTATGTAGGAAGGTTAGACTAGATTTTTTAATATTATACCTATTCTGTTGGGTTATTTTTTAATTTTTTACAGGCCAAGATACTAAAATAAATGACTAACTGTACAAATAGATACAAAAACAAAAGGACACTTAGGCGTCGAAGTACTCGTCCGCATTTTATTTATCAAAACACTTAGCCTAGGTAAGATCAGTATTGTCTCAGTTATAGATAGGTATGGCTATTACATATGAGGCAAACTAGGAGAATGGGCAGCAGCGTTCTCTATGCATTTTGCCACCATACAGCGATCGCCAACCCGCCTGCTAAGCGCGGCGATTATGGCCAAGCCCCCCAAATTGGGGGAGGCCTAAGTCCAGCAGTGGACGTCTTACGGCTGAAATGATGATGATGAACTAGGAGAGTCCTGTATATTGAAGGACAGTGTGCTTCAGGTGGATTGAAATATTTCACGTGACAGCGTGACAAGAAGATTTGCAGCATTGCCACGTGGAATGGCAATGCTAATTCTCTGGCCAAAGAATCACCCAGCCAGGTCATGTGAAGCGTCGACCAGTCGATGAGAAATATTATTACCGGGTAACTTCTAGTACTTTTCGACCACTCACATCCATCGGTTCCATGGTGTAACGGTTAGCACTCAGGACTCTGAATCCTGCGATCCGAGTTCAAATCTCGGTGGAACCTGAACTTTTTGTAGATTTTTAAAATTTGTGATTTTGATTTATGCAATAGTTGAGCACTTTCTGATAATAAATGATTATTTTCACTGATAAATATTTTAATTTTAACTTGAAGTAGATACTTTTCATTTTTTTTTCTTTATGTTGCGGTATTCACTCTTTCTAATTTATGTTATTTCCTTTATTCCATTAAACGTTAAAGGTTGACTGGTAGAAAATGCCTATGGCATTAAGTCCGCCTCTGTACATTTATGTGCTTAAAGTATTAAATAAATAAATAAATAAACAAACATAACAATGAATTGTATTTTTAAAGATTAGAAAAAATTCAATAACATTTTAAAATATAGAAAATAGTAGCCACCGCCATGGTGTTTGTATTAGATATAAATAAAATTATTTAAAATAAACGTGAATTTCATTTTTATATTATTTATAAGATTTAAAAAAAAAGATATAATGATAAAATTAGTATTTTAGAATAGAATTTCAAAAAATATATTTAAAAATTAAATTCAGCAAAATTTTGTAATTCATAGAAATATTATTTTGAAATAAACCCATACAAAAGTACTAACTGCCACAAAAATATCAATCTAAATGGACTACCTACAAAAAGGGGGCAATTATCAAAAGTCGTCGAAACGTCGCGATTGAATCGTCCCGTTATCACTTATCAGTTACAGCTGGATGGTCATATACCAAATGGACACGGTTAGATAACAATCAGGGTAAAGTACAGTTAGCTAGGAAAGTTTTAAAACGTCATCTTTACATAGTATGAAACAAAGGCACTTCACGCGTCTGTACGCTTAGATCTTTTAAACTACGCAACGGATTTTAATGCAGTTTTCATCAATAGACAGAGTGAGTGATTCAAGAGGAAGTTTTGTATGCTAGGGCGAAGCCGCTGGCAAAAGCTAGATTAAAATAAGCCCATGTATAGTACGCCCGGGCAATAGTTTATCGCGGCGATTCTTTAACTTGCGGGCACTGGATTTTCAACACTCTGTGTAGGGCGTAGAGTTGAAAATCGAACGTAAATTGGTCGAGTAAAATATCGCCCGTGCGACAAAATTGAGAACGAATAAATTTCGATAATATACGAATACAGATTAATGAACACTACCTCAAAAGTTCTCAAAATCAGGGTAAAAAGATCTTTACTAAATACTTAAAAATAAATTATGATACTTTTGAAATGGCGGATGGTAATTCCCAATGCAAAATTAAATTAAATACAAGATTTATCGCTGAAATGATGCCAACTTTTGGGAAATGTGTAATTTTTATGTCAGTTTTTCTGAGACACTTGCCAAAGAAGAGTGGGTGCCAATTTTATAATGTTGTGAGAAATAGTTGCGAGAAACGACAAACACATTATGTGGTTGGTGGATGTTGGTTTTCCTCTGTTCCTGCAACTCTCTAAGATCCACGAAATATTGGTAACAAAAACTTTTCCGGTCCCATTTCGGCTTGATTTTAATCTAACCTGAAATTATTTGCTTGAAAAAAATATTAAATAGCCGAGTAAAGAACTGCTATATTCTGCGAATTGGATGTAACGTTTAAATATTTCCCGTTTATTAAAAGAGGGTAGCTCGCAAAATTCACATTTTCTTACTTTTTTAGCAATTTGCAAGTCAGAGTCAGGCTGTATGTTGAACAAAATATAATTCGCAACAGAATTTACGGAATTACGAGTATAATAATTAAAATCATCAACACAACTATGCGGTGGCCCAGCGGTAACGGCTACGACTTACAAGTTGTCGGTCGTGAGTTCGAACCTAGACAGACATTTTTATCAATCAATCAACTCAGCCTATCGCAGTCCACTGCTGGGGGGCATGGCCTCTTCCATGTGGCGGCACAACACGCTGCCTTCTACTTTAGGTCGTTGCGACAGGCGCTTTAATTTGTGTATTTTTTAGGGTTCCGCACCTCAAAAGGAAAAAGCGGAACCCTTATAGGATCACTTTGTTGTCCGTCCGTCCGTCCGTACGTCTGTCAAGACCCTTTTTCTCAGGAACGCGTGAAGGTATCAAGCTGAAATTTATATCAAATATTTAAGTCTACTGTCCCTTGGAGCTGTGAAAAAAATCAAGCTTCTAACCTAACGCAATCAAAAGATATAGCCGTTTATGCCGCAAATTTCCACAAATTTTCGAAACTCGCAAGGGAATCAAAACCTAAAGGGTACTTCCAGTCGATCTAGAATTTTGAAATTTGGTACGAAGCAACGTCTTATACTTAGCACAGATAAAGGAAAAATTGCGAAAACCGTAAATTTTTAGTTACATCATATAATAAACAGAACAAAACACAGACAGAAATAAAACCAAGCCAAGAAACAGAACAGAACTACGACTCGATTGTCGTGATGGGTGAACTTTTACTTATATACCTACAGGTTTGTACGGAACCCTCGGTGCGCGAGTCCGACTCGCACTTGGCCGGTTTTTTTTCATCACCACTGCTCTCAAAACGGTGAAGGAAAACATCGTGAGGAAACCGGCTGTTCTAGAACCAAAAATTTGAAGACATGTGACATCTACCAATCCGCAGTGGGGCCGCTTGGTAGATTACAGCCCACTTTCCCTCACTGAGACGAGGCCTGTGTCACAACAGTGGAAACAGTATAGTCTGATTACTGATAAATACAATCCTCTAAGTTTATTACACGCTTTATATTAGCTTCACTTGTATGTTTGTATGTTTGTATATTTGTATGTTTGTATGTTTGTATATTTGTATGTTTGTATGTTTGTATATTTGTATGTTTGTTTGTAACCGACTCCTTATAGTGCGATTTTGACCCACTTTAAACGACCAGATTTCGTTCAAACTTTGCACACCTGTCAAGGACTGATGACAATGCAATAATTTCATAAATTTGTGCGATTATCCTTGCCAGGGTTACCAGGACAGCAAAAAAACTGTCACAAACTACGCTGACATACGTCTCAAAATTCGAAATACCCTAAAAAATAGAAAATAAATAATAGTTTAAAAAAACTAAAAAAAACACGCTTCCATGGAAAACCAAACTAAAAAGTACAAAATAATGGAAAAAAAGCGTGGGGTGCCTGATATCAATAAAAAAATACCTTAAAAGCACCCCACGCTTTTTTTCCATTATTTTGTACTTTTTAGTTTGGTTTTCCATGGAAGCGTGTTTTTTTTAGTTTTTTTTTTATATCATTAAATCACTATTTCCTACCAAGTCATTCAATGGAATTGATAATGTGATTGCCAACAGTTTGAAAGAATGATAGCTAAACAATTTGTTTGACTGTACCGGTCTAGTAGTTATGGTGTGTTATGGGTAATCGTGTGCATTCGAGTGGTTGCCTACCCATTTACCTAATAACCACTGTAACAAGTGGTGTACGGTGACCATCTTTCATGTTGGACAGTTTTTTATTCATGTAATTTTTTATTTTTAGTGTCGATGGTTTTTGCTCTGAATTCATGTTTGGCACCAGTACTGGCGTCCATTAGTTACAGTAATGTACAGCTGACAGGACACGCAGGACATGATATCTGCCCCATCGGTTGTACAACAGCACCTCATTTACACTCCAAGGCGGAGCCGTTTATGAGTCTCCAACTGAAGAGGTTTTCCTAGGCCAGCCTGGGTCCGGAGTCTATTTAAAGACTTCCAGGTTACCCAAGGCTTTTGATCGTAGCGTGGTGTTATACAGCCTTTAGCCTTCCTCAATAAATAGGCTCCCAAACACAAAACGATTTTTTCAATTCGGATCGGAAGTTCCTGAGATTACCGCGTTCAACCAAACAAACCCTTCAGCTTTATAATATTAGTATAGATGATTGTAAATCATTTAAGTGCATTATTTGAAAGCAAACTCGCTACTAGATGATCCTATTACCCTTACCAATACCTAATTAGGTAATTATTGAAGTAGGTAATGCAATCATTATTCACCATTTTGTTTCGATTACGTTCATTAGTAATTTGATTCAAATCGATCAGTGAAGTTCTCGGAGAAAATATATTTTTATTATTAGTCAACACCAGGAGGGGCTTCATCATCATCATCAGTTCAGCCGAAAGACGTCCACTGCTGGACATAGGCCTCCCCCAAGCACCGCCACATCGACAGGTTTTGTGCTTCCCGCATCCAGTGGATTCCTGCGGTCTTCAAAAGGACATCGGTCCACCTTGTGGGAGGCCTTCCAACTCTACGTCTTCCGGTACGTGGTCGCCACTCCAAACCCATTTGGCCCCATCGGCCAGCAATGTGCCCTGCCCACAGCCACTTCAATTTAGCAATTCTTCGGACTATGTCGATTACCTTGGGGCTTGTGGCTAACTAATAATAGCCGTACGTGTCGATTGATCAGGTTAAGCTACGGTTGCCGTGGTCAGAACGTAGATGGGTGACCGACCTTCTTTATGGCTCGGGAAGCGCTTAAAGCCGTTGTCACCGGCTGTCTTTCGTAGATCTTTGACAGTAGTTACGACTCGTCAGAAGCCCGAAAGTCTGACCACCAGTCTTATCAAGGGGTATCGTATTACCCAGGCTTGGTCAGATAGACTGCCTATCTGACCTCCACAACCAAGCTCGCTCAATATAAAATATTGGTATTCAGTTTCCAACATACAAACCCACCCGTCAGTTGACTGTACCAGCCATAATATAATAAGTCTTTCGAACAGATCTCACGACCCTGGCAGGATGGCAACCATTTGGACCTAATAATATGGTCTAAGCATTGCAGTGCAAAGTTCATTTACCTATGCTGAGTCATGTACGATGCACGTTGCAAGTAAGGCACGTTTTTTAACACATTTATTTAGCTAGAAATAAAGTGAATAACCACATTATGTAATCTGATACACAAACAATCACTAACAGAAATGATTTCATAAAAATCATGCGTTAAAATTCTTTAGACTTGACTCAATTTTTTTGCGTAAGTCCTTACTTCCATGAATAAACCGAAATTACCTAACCAGTAGTAACGTTATCTTTATCTTTTTAACAGCATTGTTCAAAGTCAATGTCAAGTTTTCAGCTACCAACCTCTGAGATAACTATGCTGAACATTCTGATAAGAACGATAAGGTACATTTTTGTGACAACTCATGCATTGCTTGCTCAAACTTTATCAAATGCCTCGTAACACCTTATTAACAAGAAATGTGTATCGTATTCAGCGAAATGATTGAGTCTTAAACGAATCGACTGAAAAACTGTAATGTCAATTTTCTCAGAACATTTTTGTTTAGATTATTATTCATAGTTATCGCCTGACAAATTGCTACGAGTAGCGTAATGTTTAAACAATTTGCAGAAATATGTGGCGACAATTTCTTTCTTTAAGTACAGAAATTATGTCATCAAATTGGTAGAAAAATGGGGACAAAAGCCATATAATAATTTAACCATATCAGAATTGGCCTGATCCATAACCTGATTATTTTTGAAAAGGCCAGACATAATATAGAATTTGGTAGATTTAACTCGAGCGAGGTTAAGGAAAGACTTTAAAATACGGTATTTTCATATGAGAAATTAACCCGTTGATATGTTCTTAGCCTTACCTTGGGTTAAATCCGAATGTCCGTTTTAACTAATTTATAAATTTGAGTAGTGTCAGCCGGATTGTAACTGGCCCTAACTAATCTACAGACGCCTGGGGGAATCTGTTGTGAAATGTTTGCGTTCGTACTTATTATTGTAGAGACAATATTTCCAAAACCCACTGTAAAAGTTATTTAGCACAAGATAAGGAAACCCAAATTGAAGAACTAGACGATGGTACACGTATATCAAGTGTTACTGCCACCAGTCACGATTAAGATTAATAGGATCTACATAGTTCGCAGAACAAATAGTAACAGATCCCCCAGACGTCTGTGGACTTGTTAAAACCAGCTACCATCCGGCTGACACATACAGTTCCATCTTTAAATTGGTCATATCGGACATCCGGATTTAAGCCAAGGTAAGGACAAACCAGACGGGTTAATTTCTCACATAAAAATACTGACGTTTGAGGTCTTGCATAAGGAGGTTGTTGGTAATGAGATAAAAAATGTTGCGTAAGATGAACTGAAGGCGGTAGGGGAATTACCTGGAGTGAAAGGTGCGAAGGCGAAAGCTGAAAATTGGGACGAGGCTTGTTTAGTACCGAAATTACTGATATTTGGGCATCAATTAGTGGCCTTACGTGCGAAAATTTTGAGTCAGAGATTGTTGTAAGAAACTGTACCTAGGTATCTGTGTTTTGGATAGTAACATTAATTCTAATTAGTTTTGTCAACATTTTTAGCAATTTAAAACTTCCAAACCATATTCTATCTCACTAATGTTATAAATACGAAAGTTTATATCTTTATATGTTTGTTACACAATCACGCAAAAACGGCTTAATGGATTTCTATGTAATTTGACACACGGATAGTTTATAACCTGCATTAATACATAGTATACTATTTATCACGGGTAGTACGTTCCCGTAAGGTAATTTTCGACCGCTATGCGAGCGAACCCGCTGGCAAAAGATAGCAGTGTTATAGATTGGCCAGACTATAGTAGTAGTATTATGTAATGTTATAAATTCACAATAACAATATGTAGAAATATTGCCACCTTCCAAAAGGGCACTCTGGACATCGCATTTTTCATCAATTAACCTTTGAACCGGACTAATAATAGTTCAATCCAGTTCCGACATTGTTCTTAATAATATCAATCGTCAATCTTAACCACCATTCCCCACTTCATAGATCAACCACAATAGAAGTACCGCTTTCAACCGTGACCACAGAGTTCCTCATTTATCTCAACGGTCATGCTCGTGACCTATCACTTTTGTGGGATTTCCCGTTACCACGTGTCTATTAGCTATGTGTACTTACTAGGCATCATAGTCTATTACTAATACGTTCTACAAACGTGTGATTTCGATCACAATATTAAATTTGTTACTGAATTACATAAAAACGGCTCGACAGATTTGGTTGATTTTTGATATCCAGAAAAACCATGTCTTAGAATAACAAATTCAATCAATTTTATCAAGGTAAATGCAGTAGTTTCTCTAGAATTTGAGTAAAACTACAAGCAACAACTAATTTCGAATAGGTTTCCGTACAATCATCTAGTCACGCAGCTGCAGAATGATCCAATTGCAATCCGCAATGGAACATTATACAAGTCTGTAAATGGCCACTGCTGATTGTGGAAGTAATAATATTATTGCAAACGTTTATCCAGTGGATTGATATTTGAAAAAATCCACTGGCTTGTATGTCCCAAGTTTTGTATAACCGTATGCTATACAAATTGTACATAATTTTATTTATCGATAAATCGTCACGCTCTAATCCTAATTCTGTGCTAACTTATCTATCTGCTAGATTTTAGGATGCTGTATCTTAAGGTCTGTGCTGTTTGTCATGAGGATTGATTGCATATGGTCCCATACCGCTGTTACAACTGTAAGGCCAAAATATCATTGATCTCCGGAAGCTATATCGTTTTCACGCTCATTCAATCTTTGCTATATTATTTAGCTGGTTTTACTACACAAAACGTGTGTAGCTATTAATTCTTTGACTGTATCACAGTATGGACTATCAAAGTATTATACAATATCCAACATTTTTCTTATCAATGGACAGTCTCACGTTTACCCTTATTTAAGGCCGCCCCATACACTGTCACAGCACTAACTTTACAGTAATTATAGTAAATGTGTTAACTATGGTGGTTAAATTGACGCTAGTCACGTGATGGCTTCATTCTGTAGAGGGACAGACCTATTTTTTATATGATTGATGTATTGTCATAGTTTTTTGTATAAGTGATTGGAAAGCTGGCAAATAGGGCGGAAAACGGATGAAGAATGGAAATAGGGATACATACATACAACATAATTAGCCTATACTATAATATTTCAACTGCGAGGTTAGTAAATGTCACATGTCTTCGAAATTTTGGTTCTAGGACATGCCGGTTTCCTCACGATGTTTTCCTTCACCGTTTTGTAAATAAATTATTTACACAAAATAAATTGTCTATCTTGGTTCACACCCACGAGCTAGCACTAACATTTGCTAGAACAAAATTCAAGTAGTCATATAGCATTGTGGATTCTGAAAAAACTCTCCGTTTCGACATAATGCATGACTGAACATTATTTATCTTATGCCAGTCATGCATAACACTCAAATTCAATAGGTTGCAACTTCTTTTTTCTTCGTGTCAGTACGAATGATCTAAATATTACTGGCTTGTAGTTATAGCGATTCTGACTACTGAAGGATGTATCACTGGTAGAGAATAGAACTCATTTCAGTGATCTCCTAAAACAGAGCTTCCTCTCCTTTTCCTATCTTCTTTCTATCCTTATGCTGTGTCCTACAGGATTCATAATGATCTAAATTCAACTGAGTATTGAGACTTTGATCTATACACTTTTGTTTTTATTTTTTTTTGCATTGATGGTGATAATGAAATGCCAAGGTTCATTTACCGGCTTTGTCTTCTCTACTTCGATTGATCTTCATAATCTTTCAAGGGGAGGTTAATGGCTTTCTGAAGAGTCCTACTCCTGACATTGTCGGACTCTCAAAAGTACTCAACTAAGTACGTCATTCGACACACGCCAAGGTTAATTTCAAGTGTTTGCTTGTTGATGCTACATGTGATAGCTAGCTCTTATCATCGTACGTAATATTGTGATAAGTTTTAATTACTCATTCATAACTCATGTAATTTATAAATGAGAACTTTAGCCCTGACTGTGCGTCATCAGCGTCATGCTCCTATTTGCGTGTTCATTTTCTTTTTGCTATAGTGCTTTCTTTAAGAATAGGATTCGTCATCATCTGTCTCGTTTTCCCATATTTTGAGGTATCACATTCCAGAGGGGTAGTTGCGGAACTTTTTATCGGTAGGAATTGGTTTAAAATTCATAGTTAAACAACATTAATTGCGTTATTTACGTTGCTGAGTCGACAATTTATTGGAACAAATGACGCAATGGTTTAGAAATAATCTTCATGCCCATTCAGATTCTGATAAATTGGACGTAGTTATGCAAAATGGATCCAGCCACAAAAACTTACTTTTGAGAAAATGGGAGTTTTAGTAAAATTGATATATTAAAATAACAAGACAAGAGTTTGTTTTCCAAATCCTCTTAAATATTGGGTCTTTTTATTTACTTCCTGTATAGTATAGTTTTAATAAGTTTCATGTGCATAAATATACTTTTTTTCAGTAAAAATCTCTTTGGTTCTTTTTTACAATATTAAAAATGTGGGATGGATCTTTTAGTATTAAGTTGAGGCAATAAAACGCATACAAGAATAGTAAGGGCATTTAATTAAAAGTAATTAAAAAACATAGATAATTATATCAAAATAATCACGTCAACATCAATCAACATTTTCTTCATCAGACACGAGAGTATCTGTCTCAATTTGAAAATCAATTTCTCCCGAAAATCCGTCTACGTCGTCTAATATATTCTCATCAGACGTTAACATCTGGTAAAAACCTTTTGCGTCATTTGGAATTAAATGCAACAGACTTTTTAGGTCCTTTAATTTAGGACCTGGTATTGCTTTGCCAGTAGGCCACATAGGTTTAAGTAACAATTTAGTAATGTGTTTTTGTCTGCCGCGACTGTTTTTTTTTATATTAACTTCTTTAAACTCCTCTTCATAGCTTGACCTCATATATATGGTAAACATCTCATTTTTCTTTAAAACAATTTCTTTCGTCTTTAACCATGACACCTTCGTTCCGTCAACTGCTTTTTTTCTATTCGTGATAATACTTTCCAGCTCAGAAGATGTTACAAAATCTGTGTTATCCATTCGATGCACTTGCAATGGCTTATTCTTTTTGCAGTGTTTCATTATATGTATATAATCTTCAGGTAGGTAGATTCTTTGGTGCAGCTTTAAAGCGCATTCTATTTTCGCAAAATCGTTATCATTCGGAAGGAAACTATGTCCTGACTCCAAAAATCGGAAACTTATTTCTTCCAAAGATGGATGATCATTCAATAGAGCCTTTAGAATAAGTACTAATTTAATATTCCGATTCTGCCCTCCACATGAATCACTCCATAATATTAATTTCTTTACATTCGGCTTTAGATTTTCAAATGTATGCTTAAGAAGGCAAGAACCTACTTCTTGCGAACCCCGGCCCGCTTCTCCTTCCACCCATACGTAACAATAAGCTTGGTCGTTAGTTCCTGTGTGTACACCCAAGTTGTACACCCATAACTGGCGTTTATAAAACACGATATTAGTGGGTATACGTGGCAATGGGAGGGTTTTTTGTAAGTCAAATGTAATAGTTTCTATAAATGGATCGTTTTTCGCTAGACATAAGTCACTCTTCATAAGATTTTGTAAAGATTTGGCCAGTTGAAGGTGTGTATCATGATCTAAAGCAATTTGGTGTTTGTCTTCTTCGGAAACTTCTTTAATTTTATTATGGAATGAATCGCACCTATTGCATGTATCTTTCTTTAATTTCTTAGTTCTTAAATTAAACTTGGTTAAAAAAACTTGCTTGGCTTTATCATACGAGACAGAAGGTATTCCGGCCGCCTGTGCTTCTTCACAATACAGTCTGTATACTTTCGGAAATGTCATATCCGGTTTTAGGAATTTTGCATCACCATACTCATTTCGACGATAATGTGACACGTATTTAGGTAGTTTCTTTATTATATTAATCAAAAATAATTCAACATCAGGAGAGATTTTATTATGGCCTCCTTGAGTTCCTCGTCTGTCTACTAAACCATCATCGGATCTCATTTTACACAGTGACGTATTGACACGTTTAGGAGTAGTCTGGAGAGTTTTTATAAACATGTCTCTACAAACTTGTATACCTTGCAAAAAATACAATCGTGAATATTTTTTTTTTTTTGATATATTTGAAGTATTTGTTGAAACGTAAGAACGTTTCACTGGTTGCTCTTTCACACAAGCAGCTAGGTACATACTTTGGGCATTGTAGGAACCTAATTCGTAAAATTTCTGAAACTCTTTCAACCTTTTTTCAACTGGAACCAATTCCTTACATTTTCTTATACAACTACAGTCATAATCCAAAAAATTTTTAGGTTCGATAAGCACATTTTTAGTATTTACATAAGGAAGATTTTTATACTTCTTTTCTGTTCTTTCTTTTCTTGAAAGCCCTCCATATTTTCTTTTTCTACCCTTTCGCTGCCTTCCTTCTAAGTTTTCATTTGTTTGTACATCTATGTCGGTACTAGTAGAAGCAATATCATTAATAGTCGCCATTTCGGCGATGGGTGCATCGTTGGGATCGTTCTGATTTTGAGTAATTTCTATGTAGTTTCTTTGTTCCCTATTTAGGTTTTTCGTTGAGTCAACTGAGCTGGAGCTAGAACTATCATTAATAGCCGTGTAATTTGGATCAGCAACTGAGTCATCACTATCATAGTCAAGACCATTACTATTTAGGGTTTTAAATAATTCAGCAGTCTCAGGTGACATAGGTGGAAGAGGCGATGAAGCTCCAGAACTTAAATAATTATTTTCGCAGGCAAGCATAGCATCATTAATTTTAAGACCATCACCAGGGGAAGTAGCTACAGCATCATTGATTTTAAGATCATCACCAGGGGAAGCTATAGCGGGACTTGTGTAAGGACCAGCAACAAATCGTTTTTTAGTTAGAAGAGGCGTTAAAGGAGAAAAAGGCGGAGCTTCTATGCTTTTCTCTCCAGTTTCAATATTCTCCGATTCATGCAACTCTATGACCGAGCAGGTTTTGAGATTAGAAAATTCTTGGAGTTCAGTGCACTCCTTTTCCAACAAGTTAGCTGAGCTGGCAACAACAGGTGAGTTTAAGGTTGCAATGAATAAAAGTGAGCTCTGCTCTTGATGCATATCAGATACTAACGGTTTTGAAGCTCTGCTTGAACGAGGCGGGGATTCGACCAGAACGATTGAAGGTAGCTTTCTGGGTGGAGCTAACTTGCTTGGGCTGCATTCTGGGGTATTTTCTATAACATCTGAAACTAAAATAATTCAAGTTAAATTATTATATCAAATTACAAACGTGACAAATAGAATTAAGTACTCACTAAAAAACGCCATTATATTATAAACGAACGAGTTAAATCCATAATCATTTCATTGTATAAACTGCAAATTATTGCTTGTACGCAACCGCATTCAGTAGGTAATTCAAGCCTTTGAAAGTAGTTGTTACCTACTTGTATTAAAAAGATGTAATAACACAATGAAAACGTTCGTAAACAATAATTTATTACATACATAATAAAATCGCATAATATAACAGGACATATAGGCGATAAACTATAACATATTTTCATCGCTTTGATGTTGCGATCAACTTGCATTGATCAAACAAACAAACTTTACCGACTGAGCCATTATGTACTATAGGTATCTACAGTTAGAATTATTTAAAGGATAGGCATGTAACGATAAATAATAATTGAAGAACTTCTCTTATTCACTTAACTTTTAAAGTACCTAGTTTTTAGGTTAAGTTTCATTTAATAACTTATATTTCACTCACCTGACGAGTCTTCATCATCTTCATCGTAACCTAATGTGCACTTTTTAACACAATATTTATTTTGTCCATCTTGCTTTCTTCACACTTTTCACACGTACGTGCTCTCTGCACGTATTGACTTCAAAGTGAGCGAATGACAATAAAAACGGCGGGAATTATGTTACACAAACTAGAGATGTGAATGAAGATCTATAGCATAAATAATCGATAAGGCGAATTTACTTGTAATTTTAACGATCAATTTACTTCTTTTTTTTAAATAATTTAATGTAAATAACATTATTATTAAGTTTTTATTTTGTCCATCTACACTTAATTATTTTTTTATTTTTGTCAAAAAGTATTCTAACATCATGGTTCTTTATTTTAAATAAAGTTTTTAGGAATCATGTAACATGGATACATCAAGCAAAGAAATGTATTAGTACAAAAAGCAACCACAGTGCATGGATCTAATTTACAATACACTTTTCAAAATTATTTCGGAACCATGCGCTGTGGTTTTGTTTTGCATTTTATAATTCTTACCACAATACTAATTTGCAAAATAGATTCAAATGGCATGGTTCCTGATTTATATTAAAAAATCGATTTGTAAAAGAGATCCAAAGTAGTTTGGATCTTTTAAAACCCATTATCTATGTTCCCATGACACATGGTTCTATTTTAACTCTGCGAAAATGCTTAATATTCTGTTGGTATCATTAACGTTTGTGTTTTTCATTAGAAATAAGGAACTTTGCGGCTTGGATATTTTTTGCATATACTAAAGTTGATGTGTAGATGCCATTTATGACGGTAACTCAAAAAACGGGTTTGGTGGGTTGGATCCATTTTGCATAACTACGTCCAATTGTGCGTTTCGCAATTAGGGTGCATTATTTTCCCTTCTTCTTTCTTTAAAAGATCACTCTTAGCGATATGTAAAACTTCGACATTTATATCTGCAATCCATCATCATCTACCTAGCTTTTTTCCAGGGGTCAGATACGGACCAGTCTAACCGAATGCAGCTGAATACCAGTATTTTACATGGTGTAACTGCCTATCTGACCTCCATAACCCAGTTACTGAGCAATACTATAACCCTTAGTAAGACTGGTTGTCAGAGTTTCGGGCTCCTGACTTTTCGTAACGACTAACAAAGATCTAAAAGTGACAGCCGGGAGCAATGGTTTAACGACGCACGGTGGGCTTTCGATATTTCATGTAATGGATGGTCACCTATCCACAGACCGGCCCGGTAAAGGTAGCTTACCCGTTGATCGATCCGTGCGGTATTTTTTGGCCGCGAGCCCCGGAGAGAATTATGTAAATATGTTGATACATATACTCTGTCCTCTAAAATCAGTCACCTTATAATTTATGTTCTGTTTGTGTGTACTACTAACCAATTAAAGAGATATTACCTACGTATATTATATTCGACTGCTTGAATGAGGTCGTGGTTTCGATTCCCAGATTGGACTAAATGTTATTGGATTTTCTATCTGGAATTTCTACAGTAGCGGCCCGGTCTGGATGGAGATCTGGATTTGTGCCCGGTTAATGGCAATAAGTTTGTTCTCTATTACATGGGCCTTAATCCCTTAAACATAACAGGCTAAATGTGGGTGTGCCTACTATAGGTACACCTCTGCCCAACCCTTCGATGAAACAAGGCGTGATGATATGTTATATTATATCTGATATATCTACTACGCCAAGAGAACAGGTAGCAAGCTTTACCAATTACATAGTTTTCAATCGTCTTGTTCTCTAACCATATGAAGAATAATGAGCCCCTATGATTCAACCATACATATGATTGAATCTATGGGCTCAATATTCTTCATGAAGCAACTGCGGTTTATTTGCATGTAGGTATAATAGTTACCACATCGATTACCAACTATTGTCGTCTACGAAGTGAAACCTTTTGATATTGTGAACTACAAACTGTACGATATGGATAACAAAAAAAACTCTAATAGGGACTTTGAGACTCTAGATGAGAAATACCATATTTATTAGAGGTGATTTAATTAAAGACTTCTCGTTAAAAGTACTGATTAAAAAAGAAACTAAACACAGTGACTGAATACGAGTATTATTTCTATCTAAAGTAACAACTAGATACTTGTTTTCGGAGCTCGAAATGGACTTATAATAGAGTCAGTGAACAGTAATATTATTTCATGGTTTCTTTGCAACGCTAAGTGGGACACTAGCCGATAACACGGTTATCACCAACAGTAATTTTTGACTATCAATCGGTTTACTTTTAGAGTTCTCCCTCCCTAAAGAACCTCTTTCACAGTAAGATTTTTTTGTTGTTTTTTTTTTGTGTTCGGATATGAGTTATCTTTTTAGTCCATTTCTTAGTTAAATGTACAAGTTTATGTTGATTTTTACAGTCTCTATTAAATAATGTTATGTATTGCGTTTTTTTTTTTTGTTGTTTTGTAAATCTCTTTTCAGGTTTTTATTTTTTACTGAGAAATATATATGGGGATGGATTCGCAAAAAACATAGTTTCTGCGATATTAACAAAAGAATTACAACTGAAAGTAATATCATGCATAACATTATTATGTGTGTTGTTTATTTAGATTGTAGGAGTTTGTCTAAAATAACTAAGATAGTTTTGATAAAACTTTAAACCGTGGCCATTCACATTTCAATAGCCATTACAAAGACTGATGTCTGTTTAGAAAAAACAACGATACTGTTACCTATTGAGATGACGCTGTCATCCGTCTCTTTCATCTTCAAGCATTAGAGCGAGATAAAAACAAATCCATTCTAACGAGCTAAGCTCAGGGGAATAACATCGAACCAATTGGAATTCCAATGAGAAAAAAACTGTAAAGGTAATTTTCAAAGCATTTATTTAACACAGCACAAGACATAGAATAGAATTCCTACATATTCTATGGCGGAAAACTCGTTCAGATCCGTACTTACGACGAACAACGATTCTACTTTTCAGAATCAGAAGGCGAACTGACACAAGAAGCTATTCACAGCACTTAGTCCAAAATTCACTATGGTTTCATCACCGCATCACGAATGTGAAGATAGATTCAATCACGTCATCCAGGTCCTTGCTGAATGGCGAAAGCTGGGCTTCGTAGTTTCCCGTGCTCTTCTCCTTGCCAGCTACCATGAGGTGGCAGTTGGTGCCGAGCAGCTGGACCTTGTCGCCTTTCCATCGCTTGCTGATGATCACCATGCCGTTGCTCCCCACTAAGTTAATCACTCCGTGGTTATCGGTCACTTCGACGCGGCAGTCGTTGCCGATCACTTCAATCTCTCCCTGGTTGACAGCAACCCGTACAATGCAGTTGTTCCCCACAATCCTCAGCTGTGTAGGATTCACCTCCATGGTGACTTTCTTCTTGTTTCCGACGATCGAGTACTTTTTCATGTTGATGTTGGTTTTTTCTTTCTTCAAATTAGAAATGTTGAGAGAATTCTATTTCAGAATTCAAATTTGTTGGTGAAATTATTTTATTTGGAATTTTAATTGATGAAATTCCGATACTTTTATTTAGTAGTTGTGTTACTCGCGACTGTTCCTCACTGTAAGCGGTGTGCGAATGGAATGAATTTTTACCGCGCTTGCTTTTATAAGCGCACGCGCATAGCTTCGTCGTTTGATAGGGAGTCCCCTATGTGTCATTCATTCAGTGTAACGTGAATCGGCCGGTGTCAAATCGTTCACCTGACCGACCGCTATAGCTAGCTATAGTTATTCCCCCAAACTGGGATTTGGGTTATATACTTTTTCTAACGGTGTGTGGCATTTGATGCGGTTTTCGAATCGAATTTGTTGAAAGTGTAATGTAATGTAGAGGTACCTAATCATTTTACATGAGTTTCTATATTTTCCTAAAATAGGAGTTGTATGTTTGTGTCATTCAGTTTTAAAACCTAAGGGTGTTTGAAATAACACTAGTGGAGTTATGTTTACATACATTTGAACTTTGACTGTGCTGAAAATCAACGTTCATAATCATTTTTTTCCATGCGATTTTCCACAACAGCCGTAAACTAAAAATAATAGTTTAAAAAAACTAAAAAACATGCTTCCATTGAAAACCAAACTAAAAAGTACAAAATAATGGAAAAAAAAGCGTGGGGTGCTTTTTAAGGTATATTTTAATTGATATCAGGCACCCCACGCTTTTTTTACACGCTTTATATTAGCTTCACTTGTATGTTTGTATATTTGTATGTTTGTATGTTTGTATATTTGTATGTTTGTATATTTGTATGTTTGTTGGTAACCGACTCCTTATAGTGCGATTTTGACCCACTTTAAACGACCAGATTTCATTCAAACTTTGCACACCTGTCAAGGACTGATGACAAAGCAATAATTTCATAAATTTGTGCCATTATCCTTGCCAGGGATACCAGGACAGCAAAAAAACAGTCACAAACTACGCTGACATACGTCTCAAAATTCGAAATACCCTAAAAAATAGAAAATAAATAATAGTTTAAAAAAACTAAAAAACACGCTTCCGTGGAAAACCAAACTAAAAAGTACAAAATAATGGAAAAAAAGCGTGGGGTGCCTGATATCAATAAAAAAATACCTTAAAAGCACCCCACGCTTTTTTTCCATTATTTTGTACTTTTTAGTTTGGTTTTCCACGGAAGCGTGTTTTTTAGTTTTTTTAAACTATTATTTATTTTTTCCATTATTTTGTACTTTTTAGTTTGGTTTTCAATGGAAGCGTGTTTTCTAGTTTATTTAAACTATTATTTATTTTCTATTTTTTAGGGTGTTTCGAATTTTGAGACGTATGTCAGCGTAGTTTGTGACGTATGTCAGCGTAGTTTTCGAAGACAGTTTTTTTGCTGTCCTGGTAACCCTGGCAAGGATAATGGCACAAATTTATGAAATTATTGCATCGTCATCGGTCCTTGACAGGCGTGCAAAGTTTGAATGAAATGTGGTCGTTTAAAGTGGGTCAAAATCGCGCTATAAAGAGTCGGTTACAAACAAACATACAAACATACAAGTGAAGCTAATATAAAGCGTGTAAAAACAGTTTCTTGTCCGTTTTTCTGAATAGGTTTGGAATAGGAAACTAGCTTCATCTTCAATTGGTTTGTTTGAAATAAATGATTTTAGTTTGAGTTCGGTAATTATGTGACATAGGTATATTTTGTTTGCTTGGATATAAACCTCTAAAGGCTACCAATTGGCTTTTTATTTTGTTTTTGGAGCAGTAATATTAAATATTGGTACAAGTACAAGTGGCTAAACATTCTTAAAACATTAAACAGTAATATGATAAAATTGTTTTTTACTATGTTAAAATTGGTAAAGTATTAACTAACATTAAAAATAATATATTTTTTTTTATCATAGATTAATTAATAATCAGATAACTATCTTACCTGTGATATTTGTATACTTACTTAAATATTTATCTATGTTTATACTATATCCATAACAATAATTATGCGGCTGAATGTGTATACTTATTTTTGTTTTTGTTAGTTTGTTTGATTAAACGCGCTAATCTCTTGAAACTACGAGTCGGATTTAAAAACTATTTTTGCGTTTGATAGTCTAATTTTTGAGGAAGGTCATACGCTACAACCTTTAGGAACCAAAAAAACATAAAAGCGAACAAAAAATAGGTCGGGCAAGAAACGTGGCTACTATTTTAGCAAATTCTCGTGTCTTACGATTTCCCCGCGGACAAAGTCGCAGTCGGAAGCTAGTGTAAAATAATGATTAGTTAGGTACCTAAGCAAAAAGGTACGTAAGTAATTTAAAATTATACTTATAGGTAAATACATAATCTAAATAATTTCCTACATAGATTTTAATGATTAGGGGCAGACCCGCAAGAACATAAATTTAATGTACAGAAAACAAATAACTTTACACTGTACATACATACAAAATTAATTAAATCTATTTTTAGTTACCTGTTGACCTTCAAACTAGGTATCTATGTTATATCCTGATACTTAGGTCATTCTAATAACTTGGGTACTGATTACATAATATGGCTACAGATCGATTGTGAATTGAACATCCTACCAATATTACAAAATGTGAAAGTTTGTGAGCATGGGGTGTATGGATTTTTGTAACTCAATCGCGCAAAAACGGCCGAACGGATTTAGATGCAGTTTAACACACACATAGATTTGACTACTCATTGAAATTGACCTTTCTGTTCTATTAAGTATGTAATATAAGTAGGTTTGTACAAACACTATTACACGTATATCATATTTTTTAAACTAGATGAGGTCGGCGTTTCCTATCTGACTACTCTGAGAAGATAGGCTCAAAGCTCTCAAACAAACTCAAAGGTCACAGTCTCTTTTAAAGTCCAGACATAATCTTGTTCACATCATATGTGAACAAGATGTGTGTCTGGGTGTAATTTATCTATAACTAGCTGACCCGACAGACGTTGTCCTGTCTCTTTGATGATATTTGAGCACGCATTCTGTCAATTCTATGTCAAATGTCATAATGTTACATTAAAAAAGTTTACATTGTCCTATTATATGGTTGTTAAGTATTCTTAAATAAGTGTTCTTAAATTTTCTAATTTCCCGCGCAATTTTTTATTTTTTTCTTTCATAAGAACCTTCTCCTTACAATTACAAACAAAACAACAACAAAAAAAGTGAAATCGGTCCAGCCGTTCACGCGTGATGTCGTGACCAAGGGAAATAGGGATTCATTTTTATATATATAGATATGTATGTATTTAGAAATATATAAGTATATTTATCAGTTGTCTGGTTACCATAGTACAGGCTCTGCCTAGTTTTGGATCAGATAACGGTGTGTTGGTTGTCCCAAGATATTATATTATATGAAGACCATGTAGATTGGTATCTGAAATAGTATTTTGAGGAAAGAATCGCACAGTGAGACCGCGAGACCTGTCCAGTCAATGCACACATTTGTCACTAATTGTGTATCAACTCAGAATTAATGTGCATCTACGAACTAGACTATTTATACTAGCCGACAAGAAATACTACTCCTAAACATTAGACCTCACTGTTCCGAGTCCAAAGTCCGCCACGCAGTTGGTGTTTAAATCCAATCATTTTCAGAACACCTCGGGACAAAACCGTTCAAATGACTTGATTTAAAACTCGTTTACATATCCAAATGATATTATAATGGCACAGTCTGAAGGTCAATGGTTTTGTTTGTAAACATTTGTGTAGCGTCTATGTTTTTATACATAGAAGATAATGATCACGGTGTATAATCAAGGTATGCAGTGAAAAAGGTAACTTCCCGATGAAACGATAAAAGAAAATCCTTGTTTATTGAACATTGATAATAATGAATGAGTTATGTAATCATTGTTAGTAGTATCAGCTGATGTTTATGCTACATAAATATCTATTGATTGAGAGATAACTGTCTCGTATGACGGAGGTTGGATTCCTATAATGTATAGCACAAATGGATTCGCACATTTGTTTTTCAGATTTTTTTTGGGTGTCTCTGTTTCTTCTTCAATCGGTCCCTCATTACTGAGGATCGTGGTCACTGGACATTTTTAAGCGGACAATCTGCTTCTATGGACTCCGGTCCAAATTTGCCATCATCACCTGCTCAAATTTGCTTGAAGACGTTCCGTGTGAAACCGTTCGTAAAGAATAGTATCATCCCTGTTTTCCCGTAGGTGTCGTAAGAGGCGACTAAGGGACTTACTAGAGATTTAGAGAATGGGCAGCAGCGTTCTCTGAGCATTTTACAACCATATCAAATCAAATCAAATCAAAAGTCATTTATTCAAACTAGGCTGAGAGTCAGCACTTTTTGAACGTCAATGTTACATAAGACAGTCCCCCAAAAACGCCCGCCCTTCGACACTTCCTAGTGCTTTAGCTGGGAAGAAGAAGTAGCGCAACAAACTCCCCAGCAGCACAGCTGTCTGTTAAGTTAGACGAACTTGATTCTATACAGTAATATGTAAGTAATTAATATTATAAAACAAAACAAACATCAAATTATTCGCCATATGACAGCTAGCACACGCCAATATACCAACAAAACATTGAAAACTAAACTCAAGCTGGCTGCTATCGCCAACCCGCCTGCCAAGCGTGGCGATCATGGCCAACCCCCCAAATTGGGGGAGGCCTATGTCCAGCAGTGGTCGTCTTTTGGCCGAAATAATGATGAAGATGATGAAGTCCCATATTGCAAATGCTACTGCTCAGCATGAGTGACTTTGATTTTTTTTTATTTTTTTTTATTCAAAAAATAACAGCAACAATTTACATGAACTTTTACAATTGATCATACCACACAAACCATATGGCCAGACACGGCAACTCGGTGTCACTACAATCTCTTAATTAACAACAAACATTTTACCTCGACAAAAATAAAAACAAAAAGATTAATTAGATCGCACTGCAATCCAGAAAATAGGGCTTTAGTACCTTTAATTTAATTCCAATGAGTTTTTCTATCTGGAGTTTCTCAGTAGCTACCCGGAGTCTGGAATTGGGATAGATAGATGACAATAGGCTTTAATTACAACCAATGAATGATTGTAAACAAATGCAACTCGTATAGGTTTTTAAAATACTAGCTGTGTGACGTCACTCAGCGCCAGGGAATCCTAGAGTCTGGTGTTAATTTATAACAGGAAATTATAATATGACCGTATTTCCTCCATTTTACTTATTTATATTATTATTTAGTATACTCGTTTGTGGAGTAATAGTGGCCTTGATCATGTATAAGGTAAATTACATACTTACATACGTAGTTACCATGTTTAGTATGTATTAGACGTCGCGTCGTATTGATGTATAAATTATCATGTTATTATCTAGTGTTATTGTACAGATTGTAGATGTAGAGACAAACATTAAAAAGAGTAGGTATGCCGAGTGTTTGGTCATGTTGAGAGGATGAATGAACGGTGGCTAACAAAAGTTATTTACAAGGAAGATGTGACTGGTGACGCCGGAAGGGGACGCCCTATGAGAACATATATTGAACTTATTGGTGATATTCTTCAGAAGGGTCAGGTGCATAGCCCTAGTATCCGGCGTGCGTGTATGTCCAGATTTATGAACTTAAATGCGGCAAAAGCAGTATGTAAGATCGTAGCAGGCGTTCTGTAATTTCTGCCTACTCCCATGGGGAAAAAGCGTGATTTTATGTATGTATGTAGATTTCTCAGCAGCAGCTCGGATCCTGGATTTCTGTCCGGCTGATGGTTATAGGCTCGCCCACTTTTACATGAAACTCAAACATAACTATGGCGAATAGTGGTTGTATTACATGTACACCTCTATCGAACCCTTCAGGTTTTACAGGTGTGATGTTAGTTTATAATTATTGAGCTACGTGGGTTTCTTATTTTGATTATTTAGCTAAACAATTCTCTGCTATATTTTCTTTACATAGTATAAAACAAAGTCGCTTCCCGCGTCTGTACGCTTAGATGTTTTAAACTACGCAACGGATTTTAATGCGGTTTTCATTAATAGACAGAGTGATTCAAGAGGAAGGTTTGTAAGCATAATGCGCTGGCGATGCCACTGGCAAAAGCTAGTTATTACATATATCTCAACTCATGGTGTTTTAAACCTTCCAATGATCGTATTGTAATTTGTCTATCTATAATTTTCAATGCCCATCCTCACGCCAGCCGCATGCAAAGTGACCGCTGGGTAATGGGTGCCTGAAGATGGACGGTGCTGCCTAGGCCGGCCCAGCACGCGTAGCATGACCACCGTAAAATGGGTTTTGTCTATTCTTGGCAGAATAGAGATAGAATTGTCATGCTACGCTAGCATAAAACGATACAAATATTTCTACAATCTTTAACTTTGTCTTTTATCTTTCTACAAACTGTAATTTTATCTATTCTTACGTCGACAAAACCCATTTCTACGGTGGTCATGCTACGCGTGCAGGAATACGTGGCGATTAGACTCGTACTGCAAGGGTTGGATGGAGGTGGCCCTGGAAAAGGAAGTCTGGAAAAAATTGTGGGAGGCTTTTTCACAGCAGTGGGACAGTACAGGCTAATAAAAAAAATCCTACTTAGGATAGTTTGTGTAGTCTATTATTCTTTGATATTTTCGTACCTAAACATTTTATAGAATTGATGTCATTGAACTGTGAGTTCTATCATTGTTTATCTACAGTTAGCTACCTATTTGTTTTGTTCTCATGTGGATGTGTGCAATGTTTGTTCAATGTTTGGTACCTACTTAGGTAGTAGTTAATATAGTTTACAGGTTCCGCCCCCAGATAGGGGTTATTTACTAATTACTTGATGACGAAAGTACTTCATCATCACCATTTCAGCCGTAAGACGTCCACTGCACCCCCAAATGGACCCAATTTGTTGCCATAATCACCTCGCTTGGCAGGCGGGTTGGCGATCGCAGTATGGTGGTAAAATGCATAGAGAACGCTGTTGCCCATTTTCTAAAAATTCCCTTAGTCGCCTCTAACGACACCCACTTGAAGGAATGGGATGGTGCTATTATTCTTCAAGTCCGGACCACACGGAACAGTGTGTAACATAACAATTGATCACATTTTCAATCCTTATTGTTTCCATTCTTAATAAACTATGACTAACATTTTATTCCTTATGTCATACAATAACACATTAAAATAAATTATGTATTGATTATTGTACCTAATGTCATGTACAGGAGGTCGGTTACTTTATATTCAATTTCAAACCACGTGGGTATGTTTGTATTTTAAATATAATTATAGCGACTTGTCCTCGTGATCACCAGCACCACACTAAACTTGTCTTTCATATCAGTGATTGATGATGATCAAATTTCTTTTTTTCAGGTCAATCTTAGGTTGTATATTCACCAAAGTATGAACCACGATTGTAAGAAAATGCATTTATAAAATTATATAAATATCTCAGGACAACCAACACACTGTTATCTGATCCCAAACTAGGCAAAGCCTGTACTATGGTAACCAGATAACTGATAAATATATTTATATATTTCTAAATACATACATATTATAGATAAATTACACCCAGACACAGAACAAATGATTGTGCTCATCACACAAAGATTTGCCCTGGGTGGGGATCCAACCCACAACCTCAGTCTTTGCAGTCAGGGTCACTAACCACTAGACTAACAGGCCAGTCAAATATAATTATCATCTTCATATTCCTACCCTTGTCCCTTGTTACTTGGGTTCGTTGCAACACGTTTTCTTCTTGCATTCTCCCTTGTCAACAGTGTCAACGCTTGAGGCGCTATAATTCACTTTTTTTCTTTTTCTTCTTACTTCTTTAAATAATTAAAATCATTAGAATTTTTGCCTTAAATCATTTGAGTTAGAGTAGCGTATGAATAATGAATAAGTAACAAAAAACACACACACATTTTTATTGATTAGATCCTATAAGAAAGTGCAGACTAAGAATAGTGTAAAGGAGCAAATTGATAGTATTCTTAGTAATAAGTTAATAACGTAATCTTTTACTTAAAATAGTAAGTTTCAGTTAAATTGGTTATTATATTAGTCTATAAGGCTAGATTGTAATAAATCATTAAAAATTTTAGAATTAGGTATTATTAAAACACAAAAAAAAATTGGAATACAAATGTCACGATGAACATATGAATTACAAATTCAATAGGATTGAATTTCGCGGACTACCTTAATGCCCCCGTTGTTTTTTGCCTCTTATGCTGTCTCCATTGTCCCTTATGTAACAAAGGCTCAAATGGGGGGGGGGGGGCTGTATGTTATTGTATGAGGAAGACTTTGCTCAATGAAATTCGATAAACAATAGACTGTGTCATTTACTGAGAAGTAACTAATGACAATACTAACACTATATTATTGATTTTCCTTTCTTACTTCCTCACTTCCTTACGTTCATACATTTCTTTTAAAAGATTACATTCTCCGTAATAAAAAACACAATCATAATTGATTTGATTGATTCATAAGTATCACAAAAGTTGCATGATTTTCCCTAAAATTCATGTTTGTATGATTGTCTCTTTCAGACTGGTGAGGACGAGAGGGAGGGGAATAAAACTCAGGCGCAGGTGAATCATATTGTGAACGACTCTTACTAAATTGATGTAAGCAAGGAATGAGTCATCCATAGAGTAATGTAACCTGACTCGAGATATGCCAGCAGTCGGTCTCGGAATATAGATAAAGATTTTATACAGATGCGATGCGACTGTTAAGAGTCGAAAGAAAATATAATTGTTTTTTAACACAAAATTTTAAGTGGCTGACTCATGTATTGTGACACTTTCAGCATGCTTTGCAGGTCTAGATTTAAGATTGTGTAATCAGAAATATTGGGAACACGTTTTAATATTTATCTGTACGTAATCTTTGGACTTTCAACAGCTGATTTAATAATTTGTAATTCTTACTTTTGGCCATCTAATTACTTGAGTAATTCTAGATATTTCCTCATATTTTTCTCCAGTAACTATGCTCATATATTTGCTCAGAAATTAAAACAGAATAGACGTGCCGTGTATATTGCATGAGACAATTTTGAAATTAGTTTTATCCGCTACTATGACAAAACAAAAAACCGGCCAAGTGCGAGTCGGACTCGCGCACCGAGGGTTCCGTACAAACTTGCAGGTCATCATCATCATCATTCGTCATCATCGTTTATGAAATTAAATGTTTTTTTTTTTAATTTTAATATTTGAGTTGACTGAATGAAAGGTAAATTGTGGTTTACGATTTATGACGTATTAAAAAAAAACTACTTACTAGATCTCGTTCAAACCAATTTTCGTTGGTAGTTTTCATGGTAATGTACATCATATATTTTTTTTAGTTTTATCATTCCCTTATTTTAGAAGTTACGGGGGGGGGGACACACATTTTACCACTTTGGAAGTGTCTCTCGCGCAAACTATTCAGTTTAGAAAAAAATGATATTAGAAACCTCAATTTCATTTTTAAAGACCTATCCATAGATACCCCACACGTAAGGGTTTGATTAATTTTTTTTTTGTGTTTCAGTTCTATGTATGGGGAACCCCAAATATTATTGTTTTAAAAAAAAATGATATTAGAAACCTCAATATCATTTTTGAAGACCTATCCATAGATACCCCACACGTATGGGTTTGATGAAAAAAAAATTTTTGAGTTTCAATTCTATGTATGGGGAACCCCAAATATTATTGCTTTTTTTTCTATTTTTGTGTGAAAATCTTAATGCGGTTCCCTGAATACATCCACTTACCAAGTTTCAATAGCACAGCTCTTATAGTTTCGGAGAAAAGTGGCTGTGACATACTCGGACAGACAGACAGACAGACAGACAGACAGACATGGCGAATCTATAAGGGTTCCGTTTTTTGCCATTTGGCAACGGAACCCTAAAAACCAAAGGGGTGGGGTTAGCCAAATAACGACGTCTGATAGATGGAGTAGACTAATAGAGTAGAGAACACTGACTCAATAATTAAAGGGGCCCTTTTCCTATTTGAAAAGCAGGACAAGTCAAGGCGACAGGTTAGCATTGCACATTGTGCAAAACGCCCTAAAACTTCACAAATTCGACAAAAATATGTTGGAGTCGGCAAGCGAACCAGAGGTGTAATTGCGTAACTTTTTATCGGTAGGAATTGGTTTCATATTGATAGTTAAACAACATTCATTGCGTTATTTACGTTGCTGAGCCGACAATTTATTCGAACAAATGACGCAGTGGTTTAGAAATAATCTTCAATCCCATTCAGATTTTGATAAATAGTGCGTTTCGCAATTAGGGTGCTGAATATCAGTATTTTACATGGAGTGTTTGACGCCAGTCCAGGGGCCTAGGCCATAGGATTTAAACAAGTACGTGGAAGCGTGCATGATCGTCGGCCTTGGGCAAAAGTGGTGCGAACTGTCCGCCGTGCGCGGAGCTGATTAACAAATATTCAATCACTCGCCTGGTTGAGGAAAAACTGGCTCCGGAGACTACCCGGATTTATGTATGTAAATGAGTGTATATTGTATTGTGTAGTGAAGTTAGTATTCCAGGAGTAAGGCCGCTTCAATACGCTCGAGATTTACAAGCACGCGGTTACAACAGGTCACTCACACCTCAAACTATTTCAATCAAATTCCAAAATAAAACCCGTTCAATATCGTCAAAAGGGGTTGCTTGCACACAAAACAATCGGATCACAACAAATTGTCCGCAAAACTATAGATTCAACAAGATTAATTAACAACAAGGCTCTCAAGACAAATTACCAACCAGCCAACCATTTTCAAGATCAAATTCAACTGTCAAAATCAAACTGACAAGTGACAGGTTTCCCTCTGTTACACGTCATGATGCGTAGGCGCATAGAGTAAACAAAAAACTGTCGTACGGTCGGTTGTCTGTGGTCACGGGACGAAACATGGAGTAACTACCTATCTTACCTTCAAAACCCAGTTACTGTGTAACTCGATACCCCTTGGTAAGACTGGTTGTCAGGCTTTAAGGCTTCTAAAAATCCGTAACGACTGTCAAAGATCCAAGAATAACAGCCGGGACCAACAGCTTAGGTATGTAAAGATGGTCACCCATCCATGGGCCAACCGGCTTAACATGATCGATCGACTCGAGTAACTGTTATTACTTAACCACAAGTCCCTGCAAAAAGACTGTAAGTATAGTATTTGTCGCATCTGCTAACTAGTCTAGTCAAGGGCCGCATCGAATGTCAGGAACGTTTCAACGATGCCAGACGCGCCGGAGCACGCCCCCGTGAGAACTCGCCGCTATGAATCATGTGCGCATACGCATAGCACGCGCTAGTTAGCAGAAACTGTATAAGAAACGGATTTACATTCTACGCATGCTTTTCTTCGTAAAATGACGATTGTGGACAATTTTTTTATTGGATAATCTATTTAGTCGATTTTTCAGAAACACTGAGTTTGTTTTTTCGTTGTAAATATTATGACTTTTCTCCTCGGTTTTGGTTTTTCAGACTGTTTTATTAGTCTAATTTATGGCTTGCTGCGTCAATCCGCAGACACAGGAAGATGGTTTAGCACGCGCCTGTGAGGTTTTGATATGAATCATGCGCATAGATTGGCATCGCACGCGCCGATTGAAATACTCATAGATAAGAAAAGGATTTAAATTCTAGGCAAGTTTTCCTATGTAAAATGGACGATTGATATTTGTTTGTAGACCCTAATCTATAATTTACGTTATCATTTTGATCGTTGTGTTGATTTCATAGAAAAGTTGGCAAGCTTTTCGCCATTATGACTTTACCTACGCATGAATTTTGTTTTTCTTCAGAAAATCATGTTTTGGCGCCTTCGTTCCCGAGATAATTTAATTTAGATTGGTTGTCGTACATTTCATAGAAATTGTGTTTTTTCGTTTTGCCACTTTCTCAACGTTGTTGGTAAAAATAATATTCTGTAAACTCAAGAAGTTAAAACAAATTGTTTGTATGTATCTTACAAAAGTTTATTTTCCTTGTAAATGACGGTATTTGACGGTCACTGCTCTACTATAATTTATCAACTGGCGCGTCGAATTGCAGGAAAGCTTGACGACGCGTCAGGCACGCCCCCGTGAGAACCGACATGAATCATGCGCCTATGAATAACCTAAAGAAGTAAAAAAAAAACTGTACAGTTATTCTGGACCAGAATCTGGTTTTCCTCATAAAATGACAATGTTTTGAGTATTTTTTATGTAATTTTATTAGTATTCTATTTTAGTGAAGGAGTCACTTGTTCAGAGAAGATGGTACGGGTTTTCTCATAAGAATATTTCTTACTAGCTTTTGCCACGACTTCGTCCGCGTAAAGGTCGGTTATCGAGGACGCAGACGAAATCGCGGAATAAAAAGTAGCTTATTTGCTTTCTTGGGGTTCAAACTTACCATGTAACAAATTTATCAAAATCGGTTCAGTGGTTTAGTCGGGAAAGCGTAACTAACAGATAGAGTTACTTTCGCATTTATTAGTATAGATTTTTTTTCTTTGAACTATTTTCATACGTAGCACCAATCAATATCAACATCTGATATAATCAAGAGGTTGATGTCCAAAGGAGGTAAACCAAAAAGGTTTATGTTTTTTCCTGTGACATTGACCGACTTCTGGATCCTATATTAATTGAAAACAACTCAATACTTTTGTCTTTTTGTGAAAGGGGACATCCCACTTGCCACTTTGTTCAAAGAAATCTTTACCGATAACAAGCTGGTACTTATGAAGCATGTTCCGTGTGATACAGAGGGGTAATTGCGGAACTTTTTATCGGTAGGAATTGGTTTAATATTCATAGTTAAACAACATTCATTGCGTTATTTACGTTGCTGAGCCGACAATTTATTCGAACAAATAACGCAATGATTTAGAAATAATCTTCAATCCCATTCAGATTCTGATAAATTGTGCGTTTCGCAATTAGGGTGCAGGACGTTAAGAAAATCACTATCCCCTTTCTTGCCATGGGTGATGATGGGTGTCGTAAAAGGCGACTAAGGGACTTACTAGAGAATGGGTAGCAGCGTTCTCTATGCATTTTACCACCATTCTGCGATCGCAAACCCGCCTGCCAAGCGAGGCGATGATGGCAAACCCACTCAAATTTGGGGAGGCTTATATCCAGCAGTAGACAGAATCGGCTAGAATGATGTATGACTTAGTAATGAAGCAAGACAAAATTTACCAGGGTCGCGAGATTTGTTCGAAAGAGTTACCGTCCTGGCATATAGGCAACTGAAGGAACACGGGTGGGTTTTAGTCAGTAAAAGTCTGACACGCCATTCCGCTCCGCCCAGAGCGGGAGACTTCATTTGATGATTTCCTATAAAAAAGCAAGACAATATAGCAAGAAAAGATTGTATATGGAAGGCACAAATAGTAAAAATTAAAAAAAAAATACTGCTCATAATGGTCCCATCATGATTCTTTAATAGTTAGGGAGCTGGCGAGCATTTCGCTATATGATTTGCACACGTTTCACGTCGAGGTGGATTACAGTTTAAATCATTACGAATTGATTTGGTCCAATCAATTAAGGTCCTATGTCGCTGCGTTTTCGCGTTACAGCGGATTGAAGTTGCTTAAAAAAATCGGGGTATTAAATCATTTGCACATGTATGCCTCTGGAGTTCATGGTCACAATCATCTTGGAAACGAAGAAAATCGAAGGGGCAGACATTCAGGACTCTGCATTATCATAAGACGGAGTTGTAAAAAAGTTAAAAAAAAAAAACGCCCTACTAAGTCATTTGCACGCGGTTCTCATTGCACCCATTCGATTCACTATGACTCTGTGGATTCGAAAAAACATGTGGCAGACACTTTGCTCACTGATTTTCAGCTGTCTAACTGTTTGAAAATGCCGGTATTGCATGGGATAATTGTATTATTATTAAATCCCATCCCCATGATTACAAATTAGAATTGCTAAAATATTTCAAGGCAAAATTGAACTAATCCATACAATATCTGTTAGCTAATTTTATAAAGAAAGAAAGACGTAATTTCTAAATAGCGTCCGTACATAACTTTGGAGATATCGTAGTTTTAGTCACACGCGCCAAATACGCGCGAGACCACCCAGAAGTGTCTGACAGGGGCGCGTTTTACGCGCGTGACGCTCACAAAATGAGAGGATATAGATATACGCTCTATACATTTAGTTTCACAGTACGGAAAAGGTCGGAACTGAGTTACACCGTTCTCACTCATATTCCCAAATTAAAGAGCGACACCACGAAAGGAACTATGAAGATATTTTATACCTGCTTGGTTTTGGCCCGAGCGTCGGGATGAAAAAAAAATCTAATGGTCTGCCTTTGGAATATCAGAGGCCTGAACGTCTGCCTCATCGATTTCCTTGGTTTTCGTAAGGAATTCAAACATCAGTCCAAGAGGCAGACGTGTGCGCATAATATAGCACACCTTTTTTTTTCCGTGGTTCTTCTCATTGTTTTTAATCGAAAAATTCAAATCTGCCAAGTATGCACTTCATATACAGTTTTTTTAATCATAAAAATAAATTAAAAAATTTAATACTTCAAAAGTCAGAGCCCTGGATCTGCCTTTTCGATGTTTTGTGTTTCCAGGATGACTGTGATCATCAGCTCCAGAGGCTGAGGTGTGCGCATAATATAGCACACCTTTTTTTTAAACATTTTTGAAACAGACGAGGTCCTTGATGTTTCTTAGGGTATAATTATCACTATTAATAACGTCTGCCTTGTGTGCTGATCATATCGAAATTTTGCTCGCCAGCTCCCTAACTATAAAAGCTATTGGAACTTATTGAATAAACGGTCTTAACTTAAACTGAAGCATTTCGGTTTTCCTTGATATTCAATGTTATGTGCTCTAGGTCATGTACACCTTCTTTGTGACGTAGGAAGTGACGTTTTGAATGAGCATATGCACCTATTATTTGAGAACTATAATGTACGTGGGAACGTACCTACTTATAAGGAAAATTAAATTAACTCATCAGCCAATATCCATTGTTCTATTCTACAGGGCTTTCCTTGTATCGTCACAACGAACGACATTTTTCTTTTTTTTTAAACTAATCTTGTATGGGGATCCTTTTAAGGTGAATGCTTCAACCAGCCCGCGAAATTCAAATTTTCTTACGTTTTTTGCAATTTGCAGGCCAGTGCTAGGTTGTATGTTGATTAAAATATTATTCGCGCCTGTAAGACATAATATGTCATATTATGTAGTTACAGAATTATAATCATCAAAATCATCAATACAACGCTCTAAGTTCATAAAGCTGTAGGAATGACTTTTTCTGTTTTTTTTTGTTCCTAGGCCTTTATGAACTTGGAGGGTTGTATTGGCGATTTTGATGATTATAATCACGGATATCGATATCGGATATCTATGATTATAATTCTGTAACTACATACGTCTTACAGGCGCGAATAATATTTTAATCAACATACAACCTAGCACTGGTCTGCAAATTGCAAAAAACGCAAGAAATTTTGAATTTCGCGGGCTGGTTTGGAGCATTCACTTTAATGTTTAACTTTATTTCATTTTATTATTTGTTGTAATTAGGTCGTGAGTTCGAACCCAAACAGGCGCTCTACTTAGTGTAAATTATTTCATCACCACTGCTCTCAAAACGGTGAAGGAAAACATCGTGAGGAAACCATACCGGTTTTAGAACAAAAATTCAAAGACATGTAACATCTACCAACCCGCACTGGGCCCGCGTGGTAGATTATGGCCCACTCCCTCTCACCGAGAGGAGGCCCGTGTCCCAGCAGTGGGACCGTTATAGGCTGCTGATGATTTGTTGTTATAGCGGCTATAGAAATACACACTGTGTGAAAATTTCAACTGTCTACATTTTACGGTTAATGAGATACAGCCCGCTGACTGAGACGGACGGACAGCGGAGACTTAGTAATAGGGTTCCGCTGAACCTTTTGATTACGTAACCTTAAAGAGTATTGCTGAAGCTGAATATATAATTAAATAATTATATAAACTACCTATCGCAGTTGTTGACTCTACCTAATGCATATACGCGTTTGCAAACGACCAATTAGGTACGTCTAGCAAATCAAACAGAGCCATATACGGATATCCAAACGTTGTTACAAAAACTGCACAGACCTACCTACATTTAATAAAAAATGTAATCAAAACAATTGGTGGTTCCCCGTACTAACGTACCTACCTAATAAAAAGTACGTATGGTGTGATTATAACAGTACTTTACCTGTATAATAGAAAATGTCGCAGAGTGATCAAACCATATCGAAATATCCAGTTTTATCAGTATCATATCGGAAGACTTACAAGTATCAAGATGAGTGGTAGGGACTTTACGTTTAAAGCTTTAAGAGTTGCAGTATGTGAAGTGAGTCCACTTCAGTCTTATGTAATAGGACGTTAGATAACTTTATCATGATGTGGTGTAGTGCAGGATGTGTGTAGGTAATTAATTTGAAACACACCGACGCAAACTGACAATTAACTTCTGACGTCTGTTAGGTTAGAGACTTTACTGCGTAATTATCTACCAACAATACAACAGAGGAATACGTAAACAAATTATAATCAGAGTAAAAAACATTCAATCATGTAGAGAGAAGGTGGATTGCAGCCGAGGCTGTCGAATGAAAAATCCAAGCAACTAAAATAATAATAGATCAAGTAGGTCTGTAGCAATTAATTCCCTTATTTCTTCCTAATATTAGGATTTTTTCAGCGGGGTTATTGCGTAACACACTAAAAGTAGGAGTCGTTTTTAATTTTGACAGTTCTTGTTGAACTGTCAAAATTAAAGCCATTCCTCGAACGACGAATACAATATAGTTGGAATAGATCAATGCTAAAACGATGAAGAAAAGGGTTACTCAGTTCGAAAGAGGTTTCTGTCCAAAAATAAAATTCACAAATTTTAACCATAATTAAAATTCCAGCAGTTCATTCATGGTCAATCATTATTTCCATGGCTTCTTATGGCGTTAAAAAAACTGCATAGCGACATCAACGGATGCGGCCTGCGCATGAGTCACACAAGAAAGGCAACAATAAAGTATTCAAAAAAAAGTAAAAGTCTAAATAGGTTTTATTAGCGATGACGTCATCGTATTATGGTTACTGTCAGGTCGAGTGCAGCGTTGCTTAGCCTTTTTTGTGATGTAAAGGCATTACATCATCCGGGGTCGCGTGATTGTTCGAAAGAGATACCGTGACCCTGGCACATGGGCAACTGAAGGAACACGCGTGGGTTTTAGTCAGTAAAAGTCTGACACGCCCTCCCGCTCCGCCCAGAGCGGGAGAAGTCATTTAATAATTTCCCATCCAAAAAAAAAAAAAAAAAAGGCATTACATCATGACTTGAAGACTAAAACATCGGTGTATGGTAAAACATTAGGTATGTTTAACAGATGTACAGACGCCAGCACATCAATCTACCCGAAACTGTCAAATTTTCCCAATCGATCTTGAACTTAAGACTTTGGCGATAAAGTTGAAAATCTATTAAAGAAATTTAACAAATTGTAGTAGGTTTAAGTGCTGGCGTCTGTACCTAACCGTATGATTTTTGTACCTTTTATTGCAGTAGCAGATTATCTTGTTTTTTTCTGTTGAGTGGATCAGCTGAGTCGGAATTTTTCAATAAAAAAAAATGATTCTGTAGATTTTGACTGCAAAATGTGTTACTAAGCAATTAGGATGCCGTCCGACGCGATCGTATAGAGTTAGATTAAGATCATACGTGATCATTACTTTTTTATTTCAGCACAGCATATTTTACTTGTCATCCTTTTAAAAATCATCAGTTGATACAGGTTTAATAGATGTAGGTAAATCATAGGTCTGTTTGGTTTAAGACAAATAAAATTTACATTAATTAAAGTGGCTTAGGTATGTTTATTTTTGGCAAACCAGTTTTCCAAAAATATCTCATCAAAGATGTCTTTAAGTGCTAAACAAGTCCAAATATAGAATGTTTTAAAGATTGCTAAAAAAGGCAAGGGGTTTCCCGCGCGGATTAGATTAGGTGAATACTTAAAAAAACAAAAACATTCTTAACTCATGAATATTTTTTTGAGTAGGTAAACAGACTTCCGTAAGCTCATAAAAGATGATTCTGCGTTTAAAGATGTGCGAAATATTGGCAAACCAAACAAGTTAGGAAAAAATATGAGAGCTTTTGAATTGTGGTTCTAGACGAAGGCGAATAATCTACACCTAGATAGAAATAAAGATCGATATCTATGCAGTGGACTGAGACAAGTTTAGGTTACTATAAAAATGACTTCTATTTCAAAACGAGATGGAAAATGGATGAAATTATATGCACAACGGATGCGATACATTCTTGTACCTAGTTACATCCGATAGGGAAAGATTGAAGGACTCTAACCTTGAGATAGATCGAGGATCAGCTAAAGGAGACAATAATGATCACGACGTAAATAAATGAGGAGGTCAAGGAATCAACTGGCAAAAGAGAGATTTGGAAAGTTCTGCTCCAATAAGAGTTTAGTTGAAGAAAGAGATGAAGTAAACAACAGTTTACAGCTGACAAAACTGTGAACCCCACGAGCCATATTCAAAATTACCAATCATAAAACATAGCTGTGTTAACATTGGTAAGTAAGTACACGATAAATGCAGATAGAGGTAGGCGCAAGGAATGCCCCAACCAAGATAACAGTTTACGGAACAAGATAGTAGATAGTTTGAGTACACTATGACTAATACTTGACTTTTAGAATATTGAGTAATATCTGATAACAGAAATAAACATGATGAAGTTTTCGCTTCTTACCTTATATGGTCAGGTAAACGTAGTATTAAAGTAGGTACTCCAAAAACGTTATCATTTCCTGAGGAAGTGCTTAATGACGTCTATAGACAGTAGGCTGTCATGTTCAGAGTGACTGATAGGAGGCTTTCTGATATTATTTGCGATCGCATTACACTAAGCGTCATTTAGGATGTTGTCTCAAAGATCATTTTTGTTTGATGCCGTAAGATCTCCTCAGAACCAAAGACCGTGTCAATAGATGGTCGCGTTTCTGTTTCGTTTTGACACCTCTGACACCCATAATGGCGCAGAAACTTGCCTTGGTTGTCCTGGAAATGCATTATTATCGAGTGAGCTCACTCTTCCCAGTACCGCCGCTGACGTTTTCGTGTAGCTTAGTACGGTGAGAGCAAATCTAACGATTTAATTATTTGCTCAAATTCAAGATTAGGCAAAAATGGGGCCAGAAGAAGATAGGTGTCAGATGCAGAAAGAAGTCAGAATACATTATTGTCACACAGCAATTTGAGTTTACTAAAGCACCTCCACGCGAAGCTAATTTCTGATAGGAATGCAGTTGCTTGTGTACGAAGCACTATTTGACTTTAGTTACCTACATTACAGACTATCTATTGCCACTATAGGTTGACTTGCAATTTGACGTATTCCTTCCAGGACATGATATTGTGACCCATTTTCAAAAATTAAAGCCAGCCAGCCAAGCAAAAATTCATGGGGTTCGAGAAAACTCCATTGTTTTGAAAATCAAAGCCTCAAATCAATACAATTTGAGAGTTTAGAGAGAAGTAATATTTAGTTACGAATACTGGGAAATTGAAAAAAAAAAAACATAGCAAGGAGGTTTCTCGAATGTCATAGATTTTCGCCTATGCTTTATGGGGTGATTAATTGTTGCAAATGGGTCATACAATCATCTCCTGCGGGGCTAGCACGGCTTCTGTGATAGGTTTGAGTCACGCATTTTATCACAATTTTTGCTCCCAAACTGTGATAAAAATGTGTGACTCAAGCTTGTCATAGTAGGCCGTGCCCGCCCTGCTGGAAGGAATACTTTAAAGTAAAGCCCAATCTTTGTTCCTGCCACGGTCGCAAGGTTTTTTCGAAAGAGTTACCGTGGCCCTGGCATATAGGCAACTGAAGGAACACGGGTGGGTATTAGTCAGTAAAAGCCTGATACGCCCTTCCGCTCCACCCAGAGCGGGAGACGTCATATGATAATTTCCAACTCACAAAAAAAAAGCCAAGTCATCACAACTCTTACTATTGCAACTTGCAGCATAGTATCTATTAATAACATCAATTATGTCATGACATCTAAAGACTTTAAAAGAAAGTTAAGATTTCGATTCCGGAATCAATTTAAATAATCAAAAGAATTAATAATCAAAATCAAAATCAAAATCAAAAGTCATTTATTCAAACTAGGCTGAGAGTCAGCACTTTTTGAACGTCAAAGTTACATGAGACAGTCCCCCAAAAACGCCCACCCTTCGACACTTCCTAGTGCTTTGGCTGGGAAGAAGAAGTGGCGGAACAAACTCCCCAGCAGCACAGCTGTCTGTTAAGTTAGAAGAACTTGATTCTATACAGTATTATGTAAGTAATTAATAGTATAAAACAAAACAAAACATACATCAAATTATGCGTCATATGTCAGCTAGCACACGCCAATATACGAACAAAACATTTAAAAAAACTAAACTCAAGCTGAAATAATAAAATCGTAAATAGAACTTAAAACCTAAATAAGAGCCTCCGGGTATAAAGGGCGTGCCCGCTTACATACACAATGATGAGGAAAGCTAATTCTGATTCTGGTTGAAAGAACATAAACATTGAGCTAATTACAGCGACCAACTATTCTTATCGTTTAAGAAGTCGTTGATAGAATAGTATGCCTTTGAACAAAGGTTGGATTTTACTTTAGCTTTAAACTCATTAAACTGCAAATCTATGAAAGCAGAGGGAAGCTTGTTGAAAAAGGTAATACCAAGACCAACAAATGAATTATGAACCTTATGAAGCCGGTGAAAGGGAGCACGTAGCTTGTCCTTATTTCTAGTATTAATATTATGAATATCACTGTTCTTAGTGTACAGATGTATATTTTGCTTAATATATAAGATGTTGGCGAAGATGAATTGTGATGCCACCGTAAGAATACCAATATCTTTAAACAACTCTCTCAGAGAAACTCTAGTACCTAGTTGGTATATAGCTCGAACAGCTCGTTTTTGAAGAACAAAAATATTTTGAATGTCCGCGGCTTTGCCCCACAGCAGAATGCCGTAGGACATAACGCTATGAAAATAACTAAAATAGACTAATCGAGCTGTATCAACGTCCGTGTATTGTCTAACTTTCCTGACGGCGTAGGCAGCCGAACTGAGCCTCCCGGCTAGGCTTGAAATATGTGGGCCCCACTGTAGTTTCGCGTCTACTGTTATGCCTAGAAAAACTGCCGAGTCTACAGTTTCAAGCACCTCATTATCTAAGACGACGTTGGGTCCCAGATGCCTAACATTCGGTAAAGCGAACTTTATACATTTTGTTTTCTTAGCATTAAGAACTAGGTTATTTGTGGTAAACCAATCCGTAACCATTGAGAGCGCACTATTCACGTCATCAAAATCTTTTCTATTCCTGTCTACTTTAAAGATAAGTGAGGTATCATCAGCAAATAGTACAATGTCACAGATATTCTTTAAATAGAATGGTAAGTCGTTAATATACACTAAGAATAAGAATGGACCCAGTATTGAGCCTTGAGGTACACCTAACTGAACTAGTAGCCCGGAAGATTTTACTCCATTGACATCTACACATTGGTGCCTATTTTGCAAATAAGAACTTATGACATTGAGAGCTTCGTTTTGAACACCGTAATGACGTAGTTTACGCAAAAGTGTGTCATGGTGAACGCAATCAAAAGCTTTGGAGAGATCACAGAAAACTCCAATAGCATTTTGCGAGTTCTCCCAAGCATTGAAAATGTGTTTCAGCAGAGCAACACCCGCATCTGTTGTCGAACGACCCTTTGTAAAGCCATATTGCGCATTATGAAGGAGGCTATTTAAATTAAAATGTCTTAGCAATTGCTTGAGTATTAACTTTTCAAATATTTTACTAAATGCAGGTAAGATAGAAATGGGTCTGAAATTACCAACGTTATTTTTATTACCTGTTTTAAATAATGGTATGACTTTACTACTCTTCATGAGGTCAGGAAAAGATCCTAAATCAACACATTTATTAAAAGTAACAGCTAGATAGGGGGCTACGATGTCTATTATATTACTTAACAGTTTAATGGAGATGCCCCAGAAATCCCCAGTGTTTTTAGACTTAAGTGTGTTAAAAATATTAACCACATCACGAGGCGTTACATGTTCGAAACTAAATAAGCGACTACATCCGGGCACACAACTATGCAAAAGGTTTTCAGCTTTAGACGAGGACGAATTTAAGGAGCAAGTCGTAGTTATAGGTATGTTGGCAAAAAACTCATTAAATGCCTCAGCTATGACGGCAGCTTTATTAACCAATTTGTTGTTAATCATAATCTCTAGTTGTTTTTCCTGTTTAACCGGTTTACCCGTTTCATTGTTAATAATTTTCCAAGTGGTTTTTATTTTATTATTGGATTTTTTTATGGTATCGCTTAAAAATTTTGATTTAGCTAAAGCGCAGATTTTTTTAAACAATTTTGAATAATTACTGACATACTCTAAAAAAGGAGTATCAAATCTGTATTTTTTCAAACCATATAACTCGTATAGTCTTGCTCTACTTTTATAAATTCCTGGAGTAGCCCATTGGTTGAAGCTAACGGAAGTGCTATTAATATCAAAATTATAAATAATTACTTAGTTATTCTATTTGATGAGATCATCTGTCTAATGATTTGAAAGATATATCAAGATAAGTGGTCATAATCGTGACAAAAATCTACATAGCTACCGTCATTTTATATTTTTAATATGCTAATAACAATCTATTTACATAAATTAACAAATGGATTTGATGATGTATTTAAGAAAGAATGTGCATTAGATAGTTACCTTTTACTAAGTAATCATAATGTTAAATCTCTGAAATGAAATTGTTTATTCCGTAGGTACCTAAATAAGAAACACTTTTACACATCATATTAAAAATACACATTTAAAAATACGAACATGGAGCTGCTAATTAGGTATAAACCAAAAAGGTAGGTATATAAAAAATTAGGAAACAATTAATTGATTGGTATAAAATATAACCGTAGTGACGTTAATTCTCAAAAACCGGTTAAGATTGCGTGTGAATTAAAAATTAAACTTGTGACTTTGATTAATCCCACTTTTGCACCTTTTTACGGTCCTCTACCTGAATAACAAAAACGGAACCCTAATCATGATGTTTTTGTGGAAGAATCAGGCATTATTATTGCAACAAAAAGTGAAAATTTCCAAGGGGACTAAAACAAGACCGGTTTACGTCCGGTTCTAAAACATTACCGGAGTATTAATAACGGTCGGGTCAATTTAGAAGTGTTTTAATTGAAGACAAAAAGATGTATTGAAAACAGTAACATGGTGACGTTACCAACTGTAAAGGTAATTGGCAGACAGAATGATTGGATTCATCAAGATAGGGAATCCAATAAAAACTTTTTACAAAAAAAAAAACGAGATCTTTAAAAACACTATAAAGTGAAAAAATACTAAATACAATAAAAATACTAATAAAACTTTAATTTAGAAAGTAAAAAAGTTTTTATTTTTAACTTTTTAGTTTTGGTATCTACCACGCACTAATTCCTATACCAGTTCCTATTTCTGTACTGGCCAGGTGTCATTTAAGACTTATATGGTTTTCTCATGGATGCCATTGTCAAAATTTGGACCAAATTCAAATAAGACCACACGGGAAGCACCAGCTTTCAAATAAAAATTGGTTCATCCAGTCGAAAGTTCTGAGGTAAGAAACAAAAAAAATACAGTCGAATTCAAAACCTGTTCCTTTTTGAAGTCGGTTAAAAAATAAGAGCTGTGTCCGGGTAATTTTTTTTCAAGTGTAGGGTAGTCGGTCACACAATTAAGAAATCTCCAGTTTTGATGTCACAATCTTAGGTACGTAACCTGTGGTTTTGCTAACGTAAAAAACCGTTACGCATCCGTTTCGTGACCTTTGACAAATTGCATGATTGGTCTCCTCTATTCAAACTTCTTGAATGACAACTAAGCTATTAAAACCGCACACCAAACATAAAAATCTATTTAAAGAAATCCGGTTAAGGAAAACTAAAAATAAAATAAAACAAAATGAGTAGGTATAAAAGTTATTATTACTCACGTCAAAGAACTATTAAAACTATTACACACAATAGTAAAATTATAATAAATTATAATGATTTTGAACTTTATCAGTTATAAAAACGTTATTAAGCCTAGATTACTAAACTATCCTACAAGTGACGTTGTTACTAAACATTCGTAAAAAATACGACAGTAAAATAAAACAATAAATCTACGAATTATAAATTTTAATTATTTTAGAAATTACAATTACTTATTCTTTGGGTTTAAGAGATCACATAATAATCAAAATATTTTTTTTTTTTTTTTGCTCTACACAGTTTAAACGGGACGCGGGAACGACGCGAACTTTGTTTTTTCCAGGAATCATGATTTTGCCGTCGTAAATTTTACGATAGTTTAGTAATCTAGGGTTAAAAATACCTGGTTTACATTATCGCAGGCAGTAGATTCTATTATCTATCACACGTTTACAAAGCCACCAGAATATGAATAGAATTTATATTATAATTTTAATCAATCACCAAAAAAATAATCACCAAAATAATAATTATTTTGGTATGTTCGTTGTCCAATTTAAGCTACGTTATACTTGGGTATTGCATAGATGCACATCGTTTTAGCTTACCAAAACTTACAGTTCTGTGATTGGCGTATTTGACTTAGTACTATTGGCATAATCAGCCTTGACTGGCCTGTTAGTCTAGTGGTTAGTGACCCTGACTGCTAAGACTGAGGTCGTGGGTTCGATTCCCACCCAGGACAAATCTTTGTGTGATGAGCACGATCATTTGTTCTGTGTCTGGGTGTAATTTATCTATAATATATATGTATTTAGAAATATATAAGTATGTTTATCAGTGGTCTAGTTACCATAGTACAGGCTCTGCCTAGTTTGGGGTCAGATATCGGTGTGTTGGTTGTCCTAAGATATTTATTTTATTTATTTATTTATTTATATGTTCCAACTGATGGGACACAAGCCTCCTCTCTGTGAGAGGGCGAGTGCTGTTATCCAAAACGCGGGCCCAGTGCAAGTTGGTGAATGTCTGATGAATATCTTTGAGTTTTTGGTTCAAGGACATGAGCCCACATAAAGTTTGAAACCAGATATTTGAAAAATGTGCATACGTTTTTTTGTACAACCCTTTATTTTACTAGCAATGTTTATATTATATGGTATTCGGGTGAATTCTTGCAAGCTGAATTAAAACCACTTCCTCTTTTCCGACGAAACTGAAATTTCGTAAATCGATTCTATTTCGATGACAATGCATTTTTATGATATACATGATATGATTCTACACCCAGGATTGGCTCCAGACGAAGGAACGCCTTTACGGTCTACGGTATTGTTTTACAATTTTTGGTAGAACGGCTCTTAAATTAGTTCTATTTTTGACACACATTTCTTAATTACGACAAAATTGCATCAGACAGTATAAACATAAATAACATGAGGCAATCGTTAATGAATTACAGCAGTATCAATATAAGAATGGATCATTTCACAAATATTATGTCATTTGAGTCATTATATATTATTATGAGATTATATTAATTAAGACTTTATCCAGATCTTTAAACATTACTTATTAAAATTGGGAAATAATTACTCATTTCTTTCTGTGCTGGATGGCTTTCTGAAGATTTTAAAATGGCCAGGCAGTATTTTGATTTAAAAAAAATAAAAAAATTGTACACAAATATTACCATAGATTCTCAATAGATCAAAGCATATTCTTCAGTGTTATTATACAAAGATACATTACAATATTTCAATAGAGTAGTAACATAACGCCTTTCATATAAAAATAATAGGATGAGAAATATTAAATATAGTGCTGATTAATAATTATTATTAGGCTTAAAAACGATTAGTGTTTCGTTAAATAAATCACACGTGGTTTGCACTAAGTTAAATTTATCTAAAATTGTTCACCATCTAAATCTAAATTACGTAGTATTCAAAACTATGGTTTTGTGCATGTACACTAAGGTTTGTAAAATGACCTTTTCTACTTTAAAGGCAGTAATTTTAAAAACTGCAGGTATGTTTTTGTAAAAATGACCTTTTCTACTCGTAAGATTAAAAGCAGTCTTTTAAAAAACTGTAGGTACCAGTTACTATAAAAATTACAACTTCTTTGTTACCTTTATAATCGTGATTGTGCATGTAACGTTCTTGTTACGAATATCACATGAAGTTTTCCGTACCACTGTCCTACATACTGAACACTACATATTAAAAAAAACATGTTTCTTGTATCAACTTCAATTTTTAACCGACTTCAAAAAAGTGGAGGTTCCCAGTTTGTTTGTATTAATTTCGGAAGTTGGTAGGGCAGAACACGAAAATACAGATCCAAAGACACCGACTTCCGAAATTAAAGTTATTTTTCATTTTTACAAAAAAGTTTTTACTAATTTTATTTTTATTTCCTGGTATAGCGGCAATAGAAGTACACAGTGTAAAAATTTCAACTATTTACCTATTACGGTTTATGAGATACAACCCGTTGATAAATAGACGAATGGACGGACAGCGGAGGCTTAGTAATAGGGTTCATTTGGCACCATTTGGATAAGGAACACCATGAATGAGAGGTGTCATTGGACGTGGTCAGTTGCAGAACAGGGGCCATTACATTGTTTGGGTCTATGTCTCGAAGTGCGCAGAGTATAACGTAAAATTAGGGACTACGTTCCAAAAATCATACTTGCAACATCTACACTTATATTTAAACACTGTTACTCTACATGAGTTAATTATTACTAAACTGATGGACGTATAAAACCTTTTAGAATTGACATTATTATGAAACACTCGTTACATAAATCTAGACCTTAAATTAGTAGTAATTAAGGCTTTTTCTAATAAATCGTTGTCTATTAACACTATTTTATTCACTAAGTATGTAATTTTGAAAAAAATTGTACAATATTTTATGAAATTTTGGCATTTCCAGGAACAGTTTTGTAGTATTAAAAATTCGAGAATATTGAGTACCTACACATACAGTACAAAAATGCATAAAGAATAATTTAAAAAGTTTGAATTAAATTCTATTATGTCTTAATTCTATCTACGCATTTTAAAAAAGCTATAAAAATCGAGATACAATATTTCGAGAAAGCTCATTCACTACGCTTTGTATTGATACAAAAATAAAATAAATTACTTAGGTCCATCACCAAAACAGATAACTAACCAGGGTCGTCAGATATCCAGCCAGTGTAGCGAATTAGTTTGAAAAACTTACCGTGGCTCTGGCACAGACAACTGAAGGAACACGGGTGGGTTTTTGTCAGTAAGTCTGACACGCCCTCCCGCTCCGCCCAGAGCGGGAGAAGTCATTTGATGATTTCCCGCCCAGAAAAAAAAAAAATAGGGTCATCAGATATAGTTGAAGTATCGTAAGAAACCGATGGATATTTTCGAATTTAATTTGATAAATGAACTGTTTGTTTACTATTAATTTAATATTTTTTTATTCGAAAAAAACCATCACTTTATTACTAAACTTCAAGTATATCTGAGGACCCTGGTTACTTAACACCTTTGGTGACCGTACTTAACGTATAATTTGGCTACTTAGAAAATATATTTTTTCTAAAATTACTAATCACTTCTATGCTTCAATATTCAAGGTTCGTTTGGCCTCATTATAATTCGTTTTGAATTTACACAAGGTTATCATAGAGATTAAATTATCTGTATCTTAAAATTATTTTCAGATCAAATGGGCACGGTATAGCAAGAGTATGAGGTTCCATCGACGCACCAAAGCGATGACCTACCTGATGATTACATCAGTTAAAGAATTATAAACCGTCCTATAACGACATATAATTAATTTTCGTTTGCTATCAGTTAGTACATTCACTGATTTATTTTCTCATTTAATGTAACTAAAGCATCGACTGTGATGTTGTCGATGGAACCTCTTAAACTCGACTTCCATACTCAAAGACGAATTGATTTGCTTAGCAATGATAGCATTTTATAGGCAAACTGTGCAGATAAATGGATTTATCTGTGATAGCTCCTTCCATAAGGGAGGAATTACTATGCAAAGCTATAAGATCTTTACTTCATTATTAGTAAAGATACAATAGGTAGTCTTTGTTACCAATAGCGGTTCGTAAATTAAAGGAATCGCCCATTAATCGTTTTATTAGTCCTGTTTGTTATCTCTTAATCGTGTACAGTCAGCGTCAATAATATCGGGACAAACAGTTCAAAATGATCTTCTCAACTATGAAAATTAAATACTACCTCAATGACACAAGGAATGTTTCAGAATGAAGACAGTACAGGACAACTGTCATTCTGGCAAGAACTTTATCCAATTAAGATAAAGTTTAATTTACTTAACTGACTGACTGACTGTGTGTTTTGTTTACTGACTTTTTAACTGTCGGTTCGTCCTGATATTTTTGACGCTGACTGTACACACGGCTACATATCAAGTTATACATTTCCAGTTTTAGCTGACCTCACATTGTTTAGGCTTTTCGTACAATGAGAAGTCAGCTTATACTGGAAATGTTTAACTTAATTTGTCGCCGTGCTTACAAACAAAATGTCTGACATAACCTTCCATTTTTCAACTACCCTCATTTTTCGAAAACTGTTAATCCAAGAACGGTAGCAAACAATCATCAACAATGCTAATATTCATGTGCCAGCTGAAGTGGTTGACTCCTGGAACAGTCACGATGTGCAGACGGCCAGTCTCATCCAGGGTCCGGAGACCTATCTTGTCTTCCATGTAAATGTCCTGGCCTCTCATCTCGACGATCGTTTCGTTCGCATCGTAGTAGCCGAATTGACTGGAATTAGAAGATTTCTTGTTGAGTACTTGTTTGATGTAAAGGGTACTAGTTGAAAACAGGGAGGCAGGAATACTGACGTGCAAACTTTACATAATTTTCGTCGGTTTTCGAAAAACAAATCTGTTGTTTCATGTAAAACTGTTTGCAATAGCTATGCAGTCAAAATGTATGGCAGACCGTTTTTAGGGTTCCGTTGCCAAATGGCAAAAAACGGAACCCTTATAGATTCGCCATGTCTGTCTGTCTGTCTGTCTGTCTGTCCGAGTATGTCACAGCCACTTTTCTCCGAAACTATAAGAGCTGTGCTATTGAAACTTGGTAAGTGGATGTATTCAGTGAACCGCATTAAGATTTTCACACAAAAATAGAAAAAAAGCAATAATATTTGGGGTTCCCCATACATAGAATTGAAACTCAAAAATTTTTTTTTCATCAAACCCATACGTGTGGGGTATCTATGGATAGGTCTTCAAAAATGATATTGAGGTTTCTAATACCATTTTTTTTTAAAACAATAATATTTGGGGTTCCCCATACATAGAACTGAAACACAAAAAAAAATTTTAATCAAACCCTTACGTGTGGGGTATCTATGGATAGGTCTTTAAAAATGAAATTGAGGTTTCTAATATCATTTTTTTCTTAACTGAATAGTTTGCGCGAGAGACACTTCCAAAGTGGTAAATATATCTACTATGACAACCAACCCATAAGCCAAGTAAACACTTCTAAATTTCTAGGATTAACAATTGACAGTAAATTAGATTGGAAAACACACACGGAGGAGCTAGCCAAACGAATTAGCAAGTCTGCCTATGGTCTATATAAACTTACCGCAGTGATGAGTATGGACGCTTTAGTCACGGCATATCATGGCTTAGTAGGCTCACTATTGAGATATGGTGTTATTTTTTGGGGGAATTCAACCAATAGGGAAATAATCTTTATAGCACAGAAAAAGTGTATTAGGATAATGTTTGGATTGCAGTCCATCGATACATGTAAACCATTTTTTATTAAATTCAGAATATTGACTCTTCCCTCCTTATATATTTTTGAGGTTGCCGTATTTGTTAAGACCAACCCGAAATTGTTTAAAAAAATGACAGACATTAATGAACGAAGTCGACGGGATATCAATAGTTTATGTGTAAGAAGGTCCCACACTGCTTTATTGTATAAAAGTGTATTCTGCATGGCGCCAGTCATATTTAACCATTTACCACAGTCATTCAAAGAGTTAAATGTAAGATTATTTAAGAAACGGCTAAAATACTTACTAGTAAACAAAGCATATTACAGTATTTCGGAATTTTTAACGGACAAAAATTTAATAACAGAATTTTGACATCTCAACAAAATAAATGTACTGTTTTCTTTGATATAAGTTTCTTGTATATTGACATTAGTATTTCATATTGACATAAGTATTTTATATTGACATTAGTATTGTATTTGGACTTATTCTGTGTGTTGACATGCAATGTATAAACTTTAATTTCAATTGCTATTTATTATTAATTATTTTGTATTGTGTATAATGTAATTCTTTATAATTGTTTTATTGTTCAGGCTTAACATATTTATTTTATCATCGATACTTGGCTGGCTTTATACTTTATCACAAACATTTGTACGCCCAATGGCATGGCATAGCGCACTTTTTATTTTCTTTAAACATCTTCATTATTGTACCTATGTTAAACAAATGATTAAATGACTTATGACTTATGACTTAAAATGTGTGTCCCCCCCCCCCGTAACTTCTAAAATAAGGGAATGATAAAACTAAAAAAAATATATGATGTATATTACCATGAAAACTACCAACGAAAATTGGTTTGAACGAGATCTAGTAAGTAGTTTTTTTTTAATACGTCATAAATCGTAAACCACAATTTACCTTTCATTCAGTCAACTCAAATATAAAAATTTAAAAAAAAACATTTAATTTCATAAACGATGATGACGAATGATGATGATGATGACCTGCAGGTTTGTACGGAACCCTCGGTGCGCGAGTCCGACTCGCACTTGGCCGGTTTTTTTTTATTATTTATTTACTGATAAGAATTTTCTTCGCTAAGGGGTTTTCGCGTCGATGTCTCTGCCACCACGTATTTTTGATCTCAAAAAAATATCATACTTAGGTAGGGGGCAAAACTTATAAATTCGCGTCACCGACATGCAAATATAACATGTTTTATTTTTCATTGATTTAAGTTTTAACTTCTGTGGGCAGTTAACTGCAGCAGTTAACAGTTAACGGCATGCCGGCAGGCATGTTAACTGCCCACAGAACACATTTTTTTTTTAATTGTTTACAAAACATTAGTGTAAAAGGTAAGGTACTAACAAAATAATCATTTAATTTTAATATGTAATCGAGTCTTTAAATACTGGCTGCCATACTAAGTTGACTTTTTCAAGGTAAAGCAATGGGCAAAAACGTAAACTTCCACTGCTCACTCAAAATAGTCCAGAACTTAATGGTACCAGGAATGAATGGTCATGCATGAGAAAAGAGTCTAAATACAGGGTGTCCCAAAAATCAACGTCAAGCTGAAAACGGTTGATAGGCCAGGTGGTGACAGTTATCAGAAAAATAATTTAAAAAAATCTAAGTTAATCATTTTTTTTTTTTTCAGTACAGTCACTTAAAGTTGGGCGATGTAATAATTTTTAGTACATGGTGGAGCAAAAAAGTGATGTTTTCTTTAAAACTGAAGTAGTTGTGTTTTAATTTTGCTGTAGTTTACAGAAGGGTTATTCAGGGTTACATCACTCACAAAACAAAATATGAAAAGTAAAGATTTGTAGTCACAATAATTTGAAAAATACTTAACTTAGATTTTTTTATTATTTTTCTGATAACTGTCACCACCTGGCCTATCAACCGTTTTCGGCTTGACGTTGATTTTTGGGACACCCTGTATATTGTTTCATGTTGTTAGAATGTCATCATTCACCATTATGCTAACCTTAATATGTTTCAAACGGCGCAATACGTCTTTTTCTTCTATATTCTCTATTAGTCATCATCTTAGTATTCACTTCCTTTTTAACCATATCACCTTTCACACAGTCCATAAATTGCTTTTTTAGTGTCTTCCCCTACTCTTATGGTTACTTACAACACAACATTTCCCTCATTCCTCCATTCTTCTTCATCATTATCATCATTTCAGCCGAACGACGTCCACAGCTGGACATAGACCCCCTCCTATTTGGGAGGTGTGCCATAATCGCCACGCTTGGCAGGCGGGTTGGCAATCGCAGTATGGTGGTAAAATGCATAGAGAACGCTGCTGCCCATTCTCTAGTAAGTCCCGTGGTCGTCTCTTACGACACCCACGGAAGGAAGTGGGATTCCTCCATTCATGATATTAGTATCTTCATTATTATTTACCTGCTCTGCCAAGGCGTGATGACATTATCATCTGGACCACCAATCAGTACTAGTCTTTTCAATCTCAGCAAATTGTTCTTAAAGTCTTTGGATTTCGCTGACCTGAAAGCATATAGAACACAAATTTCGTTTAATTTGTAAGTACTACAGGTAATGGAACTACAAGTCATCATACTCCGGTCCTTGTGCCAATCAGTACTAATAGAATTCCTGAACTAGTTTACTAGATTGCAACTTACAAGTATAGGACTAAATACTGCCAATGTATGCTCTGTCTGTCTCTAAAAAAATACTTAGTACTTCCTGCAACAAAGTTCCATCCATAGAGGTCATATAACACCTGAATTTAATTCAAAGTGGATACGCTATGATTACCCGCAAAAATTTTAATTTTTAATTCTTTTTTTTTACAATTCGTCTATGGTTCGCGATCGTAAAAATACGACTTTACTGAATTATTGTAAATAAAATCATCAGTAAATTAACTTAGCGGGTTCAGCTGTGCAATTTCAGCACCTAGCAACTGACATTTCTCAAAACAAAAAAAAAAAAATATTTGACCAGCACAATATATCGAAAAATATGTAGCAAGTTATATGTATGTTTTTGAGAAATGTCAGTTAAATTATTGGTTTTGAAATTGCACAGCCGGTTAGTATTGATGTTTTTAATTATTATATTTCTGTAAATACACACGTGTTAGGGTCGCGAATCATATTTTGTTCAACAGACAGCCTGACATTGACCTTAAATTGCATAAACATAAAACGTAAGAATTTTTTATTCGCGGGTTACCCTGACGCTTCCATCTTAAACAGCAAAATAAAATAACATAATTGTATACATTCACTACTCATAATGAAAAAAAAAAAAAAACAATACGCAAAAAACAATCTTGAATAAAAACATAAGTTACCTACATAAAACCAATAGGTATAATTAAACTGCATCATCATCTTTCATCAGCGAGAACAAACGAAAGACGTCAAATGTACATTAATTTATTGTTCTTGATGTAGTTAATTGTTCTCACCATTAATCTTAATGTTTATACATATAACTGCAGTTTTTAAAAGAAAACATGTATTAAAATAAATTTTTATGTGCATTGTCAGAAAGTAAAAAATGGTTTCACCATTATTTTGCAGTAATATATTTTATGTATGCAAAAAAAAAAAACTTAAGTAAATAAGATAGAAATATAGTAAAAACAAACAAAACTCCCATACTTGTTTTTACAAAGAAAAGGCAAATTCTTTATGGATTTTTATTTTTCAGTAAAAGACTGGTTCATTTAGCTGTTCAAGTCAAGAATTTTTCCAAATATTTATATTATTTAGCCAATACAAAATTCACTCTATTTACACTTGCATAAAGTATATTTTCCAATAGCAAAGTTTACAAAAAATGTGTCACTTCTGTCTGATTATTACAGTTTGTCATAATAAAATTAAATAATAATGTTAGTCTGTCCATAATAACAATAGATTCAAGGACAACAAAGCATTATTATTAACAATTCGCGAGAGTTTGTTATGTATGACGCGTCAATATTGGCCTCGTTTAGACGTGTGACGCAAACAGCTATTATTAGATCCTATGAACTCCGTATTAGAATTGTTTTTGCTGCCTAGTAGGCAAAATACTTAAGTTTAAAAAAAAATGGTATAATTAATATCTTAATAACTCAAAAAAGTATTATTTTCATTTTAATTTGACGAATTTTGTTTTAGTAAGTATGTAGTTGAATGCAGAAAATTTGTAACACAGAATTTGTTTTAACAATATAAAAGAAGATTTAATAAAAAAAGGCAAGCAAAATTTAACTAAAACTAAAAAAAAACGATTCCACATTTTATTTAAAAACACAAAAAGTTCAGGTTCCACCGAGATTTGAACTCGGATCGCAGGATTCAGAGTCCTGAGTGCTAACCGTTACACCATGGAACCGATGAATATGAAGACGAAATTCACGTTCTAAATGTGACATTTAGTCCAAACTTTATAAGTAATTTATTCGGAGTGATAATTACGTAAAGATTATTTTGTATAACCGCAATAAAAACGACTTAGCTATTTCTAAATGTTAAACTATCGATGTTTTTCAATATTAATTTGTTTAAATAACAAAACAAAGAATATCAACAAAAGCTGTTAATGTAATAATTTGCTAAATAAAAATATATCGTCTTAAAAGAGTAAGTACTTAGTATTTGTTATTTTTACATACTATTACATCATACTGACTACCCTTGGACTAATTCACGCCCTCGTATGAGGAAGAAGATTAATTAAACAATAAATAAATGATACCACTATCATGCTCTTGAACGATAAGTCAACCACTATTTATATTAACATAATATGGTCTTGAATAGTCTTGATCTTTAGCCCCGGGTTTACTTTCTATTACTACTCCATCTGGCTTAGAATAATGCCCATACTATACACATAATATGTAGTCTGAAATTCATTCGACATTGTTTACCGTATGCATTATGATTATAACTACCATTTAAAACGTTAATCATCGAAGACAGAACCATTTACGAAGTATGTGTGAAAATACACAAAAACATCGAATACGGGTGACGAAAAGCCCGCGAAATTCAAATTTTCAAACTTTTTTTTCCAACTCGCGCTTTGTAAAAATTTTATTACCGACCAGCGACTTCTCAATTTTTTTTTCTTCTAGTTGATGGAGGGCTATCTTGAGAGTTCATTTGTCTTTAGTAAAACATCCGTAAAGGCAACCTTGCCCATCAAGTATCAAGTTAATAATAGAATAATAATGCTACTTACGTGATATGATTATTAATATACGGCAGGTAGACACTGTACGACTCGTAGAGGGTCTGATGGTACGGATCGTTCCAGTAGTTACCAACGGACGTGTGTTGGCCCACTCGAGAGTAGAACAGCTCGTAAACTGTGTCTTTGACCAGGCCCGGGAATACTAGGTGGAGGAAGCCGGCTGAAAAATGATAGAAAATAGATTGTTATACCATGGTCTTCAAGTATATGTGTCCCAAAGAATTAATCAGGAGTGTACCTAGTATGGTGTTGAAAGTTAGAATGTTTATTTATAACATCACAACTTGTATCCCCAAAGGGTTGGGCAGAGGTGTAACTATAGTATACCTACATTTCACTAGTTATGTTTAAATCTTACGTACCAAGGCGGGCGACTCAATTGTCTGGGCAATAATCCGGACTCCGGCAATTTCACATAGAAAACCCAACAACACTTTGCCCAACTTCGGAATCGAACCCAGTACCTCATACTCAGTAATAGCACTTGCGACCGCTGCACCAACGAGGTGGTCAGAATTTTTATTTGTAGTAATAAATTGGGTTTTTTCAAGTAAAACGTTACAATTTGAGTTAATGCGTCTGTATTCCGTAGCAGTAAGGACGGATTTCGTGCTTCAAGTGATACCACTAATGTGTATTTAACCATGCTGGTAATTTGAGATACGATACTAAAGAGTGTCATTACAGTCTCTATTGTTTTGTTTCTCTACTGGAAGTTGCTCCTTGGGATAGGTATAATATAGGTACATATATGTATTTTCTTACCCAAGCATTTGCATCATGTCGATGACAATATAAACAGTACATTTCAATCAATTCTCGCTTGACTCATATCAGTGCTGATGTTTTTCTTTGCCTCCATTTTAAATAGTTATGATGATTTATTATTGTAATAAGTAAGTATATGTAGTTTTATTTACCTCCATATTGTCCAGCTTGTGGCGAGCTAAGAGATATAAATGTGCTCACAGACACATTCGGAAATGTCTCCACTATGCCGCGCGCGATGAGGCCTCCTTGGGAATATCCTGAAAATTAATTATAAAATTGTAAGTACTTAATAAGTGCAAAAAAACATCATCAAATCATAATTATGATAGGAAGGATTGTTAAAGAAACACATGTACATAATAATTATAAACATTTTGTTCATCATTAACCAATCCCTTCCAACGACAGCCTCCAGTATATAGCAGCTGAAATATGATTAAATTTTTTCTTGCCAGTTGAAGGGTCCCTTCCACAGGTCAGAAAATATACCGGAGGCTGTCGCTGCAAGGGTAGAAAAGAATGAAAAAAGAATTATGGTAAAAATTGCAGTTATAAATGCAGAAATTCTAATTTTTTTTTTTACCTATTGGTAAAACAGGCGTCTAGCCATTGGGGTAGCATCACGATTAGCTTATATTGTTTCCACTGCTGGGACACAGGTGTCCTCCGGGTGACAGGGAGTGGGCCATAATCACGTCATAATCGACCACGCGGGCCCAGTGCGGGTAGGAGGATGTCATATGTCTTCGATTTTTTGGTTCTAGGGCATGTTGGTGTTCTCACGATATTTTCGTTCGTATCAACGTTTTGAGAGCAGTTGTGATGAAAGCAAAGTAATATACCTGGGTTTGAACTGACGGCCTACAACTCGTTAGTCTAGGCCGATACCACTGCTCTCTAACATGGGCTGCTTTATTTTTGGGTTGCTTTATATTTAGTTATTATATAGGTTTTACCCTGAACTCCAATGTTCTGAGTTCAAGCTTCATTGCCAAGTCTATAAATTGAGGCCCAAAACCGCAGTTCAGGTTTCAATTTATATCCTTGCCAAATAACATCAGTATAATGCTTACCAATAAGATTAATTCCTTCAGGATACTGAGCAGATATGTTGGCTATATCCATGCCAATCTCCAACACCTGGTGCCACATTGTTTCCAAACTGGACCAGCTCTCAAATCTGTTCACATTGTAAATCACTGTGCCAGGATGTTGCTGTAATTGAATTAAAATTATAGATTGATAAGTGATCTGACTTTTATTAAGCACTAGCTTCCGCCAGCGGCTTCGCCGGCGTGAAAATTCAACCCCCCAATTCACCCTCTTAGGGATGGAATTTCAAAAAACTCTTAGTGGATACCTACTCTTCACAAAGAATACACCCTCCAAATTTCATGTCTCTAGGACCAGCGGTTTAGGCTGTGCGTTGATATATCAGTCAGTCAGTCAGTCACTCAGGACTTTGAATTTTATATGTATAGATTAGCTTCTCCCCAAGACTTCTCATGAATTTCTTGTTTTAATATCTTCAAGAAGTACCGAAGATTACCCTCGACATTTAAACTAACAAATTATCATCATCATAATTTCAGCCGCAAGACGTCCACTGCTGGACATAGGCCTCCCACAAGCACCGCCACTTCGACCTGTTCTGTGCTTCTCGCATCCAACGTATTCCTGCGGCCTTCACCAGTTCATCGGTCCATCTTGTGGGAGGCCTTCCAACGCTCCGTCTTCCAGTACGCGGTCGCCACTCCAGAACCTTCCGGCCCCATCGGCCATCTGTTCTGCGAGCAGTGTGCCCTGCCCACTGCCACTTAAGTTTGGCAATTCTTCGGGCTATGTTCGTTACCTTGGTTTTCCTACGGATCTCTTCATTTCTGATTCGATCGCGTAGGGAAACTCCAAGCATAGCCCTCTTCATTGCTCCTTGGTTGCTTATGAGGCCCATTGTGAGCGACCAACAAATTCAAGTTATTCATTTCCAGTTATACCTGACCTCGCATTGTATTACGGCTTTTCGTACAATGAGATGCCAGCTTATACTGGAAATGTATAGCGTGATGTGTGGCCGTTCATACATAAAGAATTAATTGAGATTCTTCATCAGTTTATGTATTGCTCATAAATGAGTGGATGATGTAAATAAAATGTCATGAGATGCTGAAGATGTCTTAAAGATCTGAAAACATTATGTGGATGGATGTCTTGATGATTTAAAAGTAGAAAATATTTATGAAGTCAAATGGTTGTTTTTTTGCAAAAAAGTTTTTCATTTTTTTAAGCATAGATAAACAATAGAGACCAAAAGTATTAGAATATCATTAAGACGTACAACAAAGTGGATTCAATATGTATTATAGAAGTTAACTCAAAAATGACCCAAGCATAGATGCAAAGACTAAATATGGGTCCCCTATTAATTAAAAAAGGAATTTTTCAAATCAGTCTTATTTGGTAGAGACATTACGGAACATACATTAAAAAATAACTGACATATTGAGAACCAACTCCTATTTGTAAAAATTGACTTCATATTCGAATTTGTATTATCTGATTTGATAAAAATACATACAAATAATAGTAGATAGTGTTAACAAGGGACTATTAATTAACTTTGTTTTCATTATAGGCCGGTTACAACATATTACAATAACAATATTACGACCATGTGATAATAAATACAAGCATGCTTCTATTATAGACGTGTTTAAATAAAAGCATTCTTTTTTAGCAGGCAGGAAATTAAAACAACAATCCATTGTTTAATACTTGTCTGCAATAATTAATAATGACACAATGAGATAAGCTAAATGAAGTAACTACTCATTAACTTACCTACTTGGTTAAATGTTAAATGATTTAATTTCTGCAAATAAGTTTAAACACTTTTACACGTTAATCATATTTTTTAAACTAGATGAGGTCAGTGTTTCCTATCTGACTACTTTGAGAAGAAAGGCTGAAATAAACTCAGAGGTCACAGTCTCTTTTAAAATTTAGACATAATCTTGGTCGAATCATGTGAAGACCGTGTGGATTCAGAAATTGAATTGTTAAAACTGGTTAATTTGGTTAGTGGTTTAATAACAATTGCTAATGTGCTTGCTAATAAAATATACAGTTGATATCTAAACTAATATTATAAATCTAAAGCGTTACTTTTTTTGATTGAACACGCTTATCTCTGCAACTGGCTGTCGCATTTCAAAAATCCTTATCGCCATTGATGGCCTAATTCTTGATGAAAGTTATAGATAGACTTATAACATCATGTTATGAGCCATAGGAGCTGAGCAAAGGGGAAAAGGTAGAAAAAACGTAAAGTGATAACGAAGTAATGGGGCGGGCAGTCTGCCAGAGTAGCGAGATTGTTTGAAAGAGACACCGTGACCCTGCCACATGGGCAACTGAAGGAACACGGGTGGGGTGATAACGAAGTAATGGGGCGGGCAGTCTGCCAGGGTAGCGAGATTGTTTGAAAGAGACACTGTGACCCTGGCACATGGGCAACTGAAGGAACACGGGTGGGTTTTAGTCAGTAAAAGTCTGACACGCCCTCCCGCTCCGCCCAGAGCGGGAGAAGTCATTTGCTGATTTCCCATACAAAAAAAAACCTTCCTGCAAATGCACACCGCTGGTGGCTTGAACAAGAAATTTACTTTAAACTAAATGACGGCAAAACGATTGAAACAGGGCCCAGGGCCAGTGTTAAATTAAGATAAAAATTACTATAGGGTGTTTTACAATTGAGCAAAATTGTTAAATTGTGGGTGTTCCCCCAAACAATTGTAATGTATGGGTCATTAAAGCCGTAGTCATTTTGCAAATGAGCGCTGGGTGAATGAACTTGACCTTGTCTCTACCAGCATGAAGAGAAATAAAATCAACTTTACAAAAGAAATCTTAAAAGAACTTACCTCTTCAATCCTTAATTTTATCATTTCCATACTAGCACTACCAGTCATTACCCCATGGATTAATACCACAGGCTTATAGGTTAAAATAGGAGCAATAAATAATATAACAGCACTTAATACAACTTTCAATGCCATGTTTATAAAACACGAGAACAAAGAACTTTACTCTTAAATTATTCAACGATTACTGAGCACGCATATAAAGACGCTTTTAAAATTACACTACGTATACGTCATAGTTTACACATGATTAAATAATAAAATAAGCTTAATTGATAAAACTCAATAACATTATTTACGTAAATTCCACGCAAAACCTTACAAATATGTAAACAAAATCATCTGGTGAAACTGCTAAAGTCAAACAGCCAGTGTCATTGCCAGTGTTGCTACCTTAAGTTCCGTAAACTAAAATATAAATACCAAATTCGTAAAGATTAAATCAAACTAATCAGGAAACTGTTTTTGTGAATAATCGCGGCATGGCTTCCACGGTGCAGCAAAAAAAAAAAAAAAAAATTTAACAAGTTTGCCTTTTAGACTTCTAGTATGATCTATTTCTTGCTAATTATACACAGTCTCCCTGTTTTGAAAACGGCATAGCCCTCATACTTCAACATACATTTTCAATGGAATAAAATCAATATTTTAAAAAGAATTAATGCGTTGACGAGTGCAAAGATCATCATCATCATCATCAGCCTATAGCAGTCCACAGCTGGACATAGGCCTCTCCAATTTCACGCCACTGTGCTCGATTTTCAGCAACTCTCATCCAGCTGCTACCAGCGACCCTGCGAAGATCGTCGCCCCACCAAGCCTGAGGGCGTCCTACCTTACGTTTGCCAATTCGTGGTCTCCACTCAAGAACACGTCTACCCCAACGGTTATCGGTTCTACGGCTTATATGGCCGGCCCATTGCCACTTCAGCTTGTTAATTCTGTGAGCTATGTCGACAACTTTAGTTCTTCATTCCAGATTTTGTCCCTCAGAGAGACTACAAGCATAGCTCGTTCCATAGCTCGTTCCATAGCTCGCTGAGTGACCTTGAATTTATGGACCAGCCGCACCGTGACTTTCCACGTTTCAGCTCAGTCATAACAGGCAGGACGCACTGATTGAAGACTTTAGTCTTTAGGCTCTGCGGAATACGCGACGAGAAAACTCGACGAAGCTTCCCAAATGCTGCCCAGCCCAGCTGAACTCTTCTGTTAGCCTCCTTCTCAAAGTTGTTTTTACCAAACTGCAAAGTTTGCCCGAGGTAAACGTATTCTCGAACAACCTTGAGAGTACTGCCATTTACAGCAATTGGTCCCGGAGTAACGTGGTCGTTGAACATAATCTGAGTTTTGTCTAAGTTCATCCGGATACCAATGCGTACAGAAGAATCAACTAGGCCGTCCAGCATCTGCTGCAAGTCTTGCAGCGATTCAGCCAGTATGACGATGTCATCTGCAAATCTCAAGTGTGTGTGAGATGTACTCGCCGTTAATGTTAATGCCGCGTCCTTCCCAGTTTAGATCTTAAACACATCCTCCAATGCGTTAGAGAACAATTTCGGGGAAGTTACGTCCCCTTGTCTCACCCCTCGACGCAGGAGGATATGTTCAGTTCGCCGGTCCTGAGTTTTGACGGTCATTGGTACCGATTCCCTTATTCACAAACTAAACTAAATTTAAGTTCAGTGCATCTTTTTCTTTCTATTTCATTAAGAAAAGGACACAAGATAAATTTTAGTTTAGTCCTGTCAAATTAATCAGCGCTTGACGTAAATAGACGTAATTTTAGTAGGCAAGTTTTTAATCACGTCTAAACTTGTATGGAGTAGTGACAGGCGCTGATTAATTTGACAGGACTAAACTAAAATTTATCTTCTGTCCTTTTCTTAATGAAATAGAAAGAAAAAGATACACTGAACTTAAATTTAGTTCAGTTTGTGAACAAGGGAATCGGTACCATTGTCGCATTTTCATACAGACATCTCAGCACTTGGATGTATCGCCAGTCGACTTGGCATCGCTGCAGAGGCTCCAAAACAGACCAGGTCTCGATAGAATCAAAAGCCTTCTCATAGTCCACAAACGCAAGACACAGGGGCCGATTATACTCCTCAGACTTCTGTATAATCTGCCGCACAGTGTGAATGTGGTCTATGGTACTGTATCCTCCTCGAAACCCGGCCTGCTCCAGTGCAAAGATAATTAATTTTATAAACCAAGTAGGTTTCAAATGCTTTTTATAATAATTATCATCACACAAAGCTTTTTACTGATTCCTGTCATCTTCCCTGAACTTTAACATAATCATGCCCCGTAACCATTTTTACTTTATGACTAACTTTTGCGCGTGGCTTCGCCCACATGGATGTTGAAAATTATCAACGGGAACGTGCTAGCTGGACAAAAACGTATGAAGATTATTCCATAAAACATCAACTATTTGTCGGTGAAAATCTCACCAAAATTGGTTCAGCCATTTCGGAGATTAGCTGGAATAAACAGATGGACAAAAAAGTACTCTAACTTTCATACACATCATATTTAGTGAAAAGCTATTATTTTAATGAAACACACACTTCAATTTTATTTATTGTAAAATAAGTTATAGGTGCCGATTCCCTTATTCACAAACTAAACTAAATTTAAGTTCAGTGCATCTTTTTCTTTCTATTTCATTAAGAAAAGGACAGAAGATAAATTTTAGTTCAGTCCTGTCAAATTAATCAGCGCTTGACGTAAATTGACGTAATTTTAGTAGGCAAGTTTTTAATCACGTCTAAACTTGTTTGGAGCGCTGATTAATTTGACAGGACTGAACTAAAATTTATCTTCTGTCCTTTTCTTAATGAAATAGAAAGAAAAAGATGCACTGAACTTAAATTTAGTTTAGTTTGTGAATAAGGGAATCGGCACCATAATGGAAGTGAAGCCTAGGCAGCACGCGGCGCGGCACGGCGGCGGCGGCGGCGCGGCGTCACGTATTCAGAGTGAAATTTCAAGGTCGCGTCACGTTTATGTGCATTTCGTTACATGAGAGAGGGAAAATAAGCTCTGTATCATCTGTCTATCACATTAAATATCTCAATATTAATTCTATTTAACTTCTATCACGTGTGCGGTGCTAGGTACACGCTCATTTTTTTTTTTTAACACAGTGGTTGACAGTAACACATGCGTGTCACAGTGCTTAGTTACTAAAAGTTAGTCAAACTTAACTTCAAACGTGCGTGGCCAATATTTCATCTTTGACTAACATCGAGTTGACGATGAAAGCGCAGGAATGTGGATAATCGTTAGGCTTGATGTGTCTTACAGCCAGCTAGTCCAGCTATTGAGATAATGTATTCTTGACATCCGTCAGTTTCATTTGTAAACGAATACATGTTTTGCGAATTTAATTTTTATTGTTGCACCAACATGTGTCAGGAATGTCTTCTCTCGACGGCCGGACTGTAGACTGTAGTCAATAGAAACATTGGGTGGAAAATCTAGTCGGTAACACTCTCTCAAAATTAGCATTTTTGTTTTCGCAGATTTTGACAATTCACGTAAAAAACAGAAATAGAAAACACAATGAACATTTAATATTCATCAAGGTTCGTTCAATACCTATAATAGAATGAAAAGTTAATTCAATAATAAAAACAGCAAAGTGATGCCACTGTATTAATGAAACTAAACGTAACGAAATAGGAAACTGTCAGTAGCAATCAAGTTTGACTTTGCCTGCCTGCTAGAGATGGGCGTTTTCAGTTTTTCTCGCAAACGGATATGTAACCGATATTCAGTTTTCATATCGATATGAAAAACAGTTTTCAGATATCGATATCAGTAGTACTAGGTTTGCTCACGTAACCGTGATATTTAGATGAGCAAACTCAAGGGGACCGCAAACTGACGACAAACGCAAACTTACACTTTTACCGTTAGTAAATCGATTTAGGTACTTTAGATATTTAAAATTATTTAATTTGTCAGTTTGGCTACTTGTACCACGTAGTTCTATTTTATAAAGTAAGTTTCTCACTAATATCGAGTAGATGCCAGAAAGTCGCCATCTTATGGATTCGTTGTTGTAACTAAATAAATAGAAAGTAGACCTTATTGCCAGAGCTTTAAGATATATTACGCACGCATAGCATTAACCAAATAACCAAGCAAACATTAGCCAAAGTTACGAAATATTCGCTTCATCACTTTTACACCAGTAAAAACTTAAATACTTAGACAGAGACAGAGCGAATATCTGTTTCGATTTCATATCGCTTGTGATGTGAAATTTGCGTTTTGTTCGTACTTCGTACTTTCCAATATTGCAGTTTTGATATAACTTACGACTCGATAAAGTTTTTGTGATATCGGTTATGTAAATTTAGGTATCGATATGATATGTTACTAAACACATATCCGATATAAGTTACGTTTTGATACATCGAACTCATGCCTACTGCCTGCCAGATTTGACAAACAAGTTGTAAACATTGAGTTCAGAGTTCCTGAAATTCCACGTGCTTATAGAAATTTGGTGTTTTAAGTGAATATGCAATTATAAGATATTAGTGAAATATAACTAATTGATAACACCCCTCCATGAGTGATAAATTGGTACGTATTTATTTTCAACATTATAACATAACCTTTATTTTGTCCCGGCATGGGATTAACTTTTGATGAGACAGTAAATGTTTTTACAGTTGAAATAAACAAACAAGACAAACCATGGCTGCGACATCTTTAGCAGAGCAGCTCAAAAAGCTAACAGTACCTCAATCAACAGTTTATAAAGATGACAGCAAAACAGTTTCATTGCTCTTCGATCCGAAAGAAGCCGCCAACAAGGATCGGGACACGTTCTATGAAATTGGTATCAGTGGGTTGAAAGAGCTTATAGCTCTGTATGAAGGATTTCGTGTTTTCGAAGATTCCCTATTCAGCTTATCCTCAAAAGACTTTGAAAGAGCTGTGCAATCCAAGGAGATTAATCAAAATCTTGATCAGACCATAGAGAAATTTCTGCTACAGTTATCACCTTACCTTCTTTTACAATCATCACACAAATCTCTAGAATGGTTGATCAACAGGTACCACATTCATGAGTACAATCAAGATGCTATCATGGCTCTAATTCTGCCGTATCACGGTACAAAGATATTTATCCGTTTTGTTCAGCTGATGGATATCAAATCAAACAATAATAGATGGAGTTGGCTTATGCCTATTCACAAACATGGCATTGCATTAGCCAATCAAGTTTTGTTCAACCAATGTGTGTCGAACTCGGGCACTTTGCAGTTTATTGCAAAGGTAACTTTGAAATATGTGAAGGAGTTTGGTGAAAGAGCAACTCAGCTCAATACTGTGTTTGCATTCTTCTGCCAAACAGCTATAGGTGTTATTGACACCAGCAAAAAAGTTACTGAAGGAATTGTCAATGCTTTGTTACCGACTGTCATTAAAGCTATAGAGTCACCAATCCCGGACTTCAGAGCTGCGGCATACATTGTACTTGGGTATTTGTTCACAAAAACAAGCCTTAAAGAAGATACTTTGAATGAAATAGTTCTTAAACTATTGACCACAGAATTTGATATTTCATTTGATGTTGCGATTCTGATTACTATGATGTATGAAAATCAGGACCATGTTACACGAATGTCTGAAGACATACTAAATGATATGTCCGTGGACATAATGACTGCATTGTGCGGTCATATCAAAAAGTTAGCTGAAAGGGGTAACAACATCAGAGCATTTTTAATGGCATTCTTGTCTAGTGTTCTGCCATTGATACAAGGTGAAGATTTCTGGAGATACTGTAAGTTGCCTGAAATATTGATTGGTGAGGTAGATTTGAAGCAGCAGAAGCCTGAATTGATTATCAAGTAAGTTTTTCTATGTTTTTGTAGAATTTTTAATAGCACATTTAAAATGACTAATTTGAGTCAGTGAATTGTAGTTGCCTGTATTTAGATGGTTCTAAAGGCAGAAAGTTATGTAAAAAACAAACACCACATACGCTCTTAGGACCTGTCACTCAATACTCAATCATTAATTAAAACTAGATTCAAGTCATTTGATCGGTTGAAACAAGTTTTAAGTATTGCTTGAGTATTGAGTGACCTCCTGTAAAACGGAACTTAGTTTCCTTTTATTTACTAAAAATTCAATTTATTTATTCTAAACATCGTCATTCAGTAATACTTTTATAAAAATGCTATTCAATTCAATTCATTTATTTATTCTCTCTTCACAATATTGGTCTCATTAAAAACCTTATTGTGAAGTTAACTTTGTTTTTGACTACTGTTATAATCCAAGATTGTAAGAGACTGGTGCCTGAACAAGGTTTTTTAAAAGGCCTGTGTTATAGGGTCACCAAGTCACTATTATAATTAGACTAACTATTTAAAGTATTATTTTGTAACTGGTTTTCTAAATAAAGTTCCTCTAATTTCCAGGTGTGTGCTCGACTCCTTCCAGCCTGAGAGTTCAAACACAATGGATGAAGGTGAAGATGGAAATGAAAGTGATGTTGAAATAATTGATGAAGATGATGCCTCCAGCAAAACCCTCAATTGGTATGCACTATTCTTAAAGAACTTAGAGCGTCAGTATCCCGACGCATTTGACAAAGTCGTCAAAGAAGAGATGAGTTCCAACAGCAAGAATTCTTCCAAAAGAAGAAGTCATCTGTCTAAACTGTTAGGTTTTAAACCTGCAATCGCACATAAGGTCGGTGGCATATATCTTTTTGAAAACCTCAATCATGTCAACCCGAAATTGCGTGTAGAAGCTATCAAGTATATTGCTAAAGAATTTGAAGCATTGAAAACTGAGAATGCTGATTTTGTGAAAGAATCTATGGTAAATAGACTTAATGATGACACCCCTGAAGTGGTTAATGCAGCGTTGGACATCCCTGCTGAGTATTTAAAAGAGGTTCTAAATGAAATCGATGCCACCAACACTTTTGTTGCTATTGTCGGAAAGGGTTCTAAGAAATGGAGAAACATTGTCAAAAAAGCCATTACAAAGTTTTGTTCCATCAAAATCCTGTCTGTTAACCAAGAAACGGTCTTAGCTTTAGTACCATACCTTTTCCCAAATGACGAAGAGTCAGCTAAACTAACATGGCAGATACTTACTTCGGATTGGGGAAAAAAATTCGGACTTGCGAACAAAACAAAAGAAATTAAGGGGTCAATAAAACAAGACCCTGCAAAATTATGTGAAGTTATTTTCAAAGCACTTTTTGTTGACAGAACAGTAAACTTGGATGAGATGCTTGATGAACATCTATTGAATAAAAATAATACTTTGGATGTCTGCTTCTATATGCTGTTAAAAATCAGTTCACTTAAAAACGCCACAGTTGAAGAAGTCTCTGCTATATTAAATCTACTCCTTGAATCAGTTGAGAATAGGTCCATTGTTCATAGCTCCGAAGGGCAAGTATTTTCAAGCCTAATTATGCCTGAATTTATAAAACTCTGTCGCCAGAACAATATGCTCTTCCAAATCATTGAGTATATTTTCTCCAGAGTTATTGAAGATATGAATATTAGTGAGATACCTAAACCTTGGTGTGATATGTGCAAAACTCCAGAAACAATTCTTATTAGAAGGCTGTATGAGATTTGTGTGATTGGCTGTGCAATCCCCAGCTATGGAGAAAATTACGTAGCTCTTCTCCAAAAACTTCTCGAAAAGTTCTTTAAAAATGCGAGAGAGAAATTCGAGTTTGTTGCTAACTTTGCTTGTGGACATATTTTGTATGCTGCCGATCCTAAAGATGTCATTGGACCAGAGCTACAGCTTAGAAGCCTCAAATTGCTATCCAATTTCTTAGCTGCACAAGAAACCGAAAAATGGTTGTTTGACTCCGATGTAGTCGTATTAACTGTTCTGTTTTGCCTCAACAATCCGATCACAGCTATTCGTGAATGCGCCGTTGATATTGTTAGCAAATTACTAAGAGAAGAACCGGATAAGAAACTTATTTACGTCCAACTGTTTGAAGAATTAATGACACATAAGCAAGAATTGTTACTAGACCAAAATCAAGTAAAACAGGTTTTGAATACTATATTGACGCAGAAAGATCAGAATAAATTGTTCAGACGTAATTGTTTGTTGAAACTTGTTGGTATACTGAATTCTGATGCTCCATCTCACATAAAGTCAAGTTTCCTGAAGATTTTATGCGAAGTTAACAATGTTATCGCATTCCCGCATTTTGTGCAGTCACTGAAAATCCTAGAAGAAAATTTGCAACAAAATCAATTGAACACGAGATTCACATTTGATATCTATGAATCCAATATGTTTAAAACTGTTTACGGTCACATAAATGAATCAACGATTTCGACATTCTCGAAGGAACAAGTTTGGAATTGTATAGCAGTAGGTATGAAGGAGTATAGAGAGTGTATTTTACAGGAGGATCAATCGTTTGTTAGTCCTGCAGTTTTGATCATGAAACAGATAGACGAGAATGTTTTCAACAACGTTCCTGAGGAGAAATCTAAGGATTTAGTCTACCTGATTGCGTGTGCTGGCGCTGTAAGCAATAACCCAACGATATCGAGTGTCGCTTCCAGAATAATGAAGAAGATCCATCTCAAATTCAGTCACTTCAAGCCTATTTTAGAGAAAATGTTACATGCAGTAGATCCTGCTGAGAGCGTGCCCAAGAAAAAGAAGTCTTCAGTCTCCATGCTGTCTTATCAAGTGACAGAAACAGATGAATGGAGATTGGGAGTTGCTTTCCTTGAATTCGTCCAGAGCAAGAAAAAAATGAAATTGGACAATACTTTTGTTTCACTTTTATTCCAAATTCTAAACAAATGCTTGAGATTCGAAGAGCAATCTTATGTTGAGTATACGAAACAGCTCATACTGTCATCTCTTTGGTATTATTGCAAGAAATTTGTTGATGAAAAAGACAAAGAACAAATGAAGTCTCTCAAATCCGGTTTTGACGTGGAATTGGTTGTGCAGTGTATCAGGGGTACTCAAAACCCTCAAACCCACCACCATGCTCTGATCCTCTTGTCTCATGCTGCTTTCATGTTACCAGAACAGGTCCTTCATCATACAATGGAGATATTCACATTCATGGGAACTTCAGTCCTGAGACATGATGATGCATACAGTTTCCAAATAATAATCAAGATTATAGAGACCTTGATACCTATTTTAGTGAAATTGGACAAGAAAATTGAGGATTATACCGAAAAAGAACTTCAACAATTACAGAATCGTGTAGTTCCTGTGTTACGTATCTTTGCTGATTGTGTTTTGCATGTGCCGGAACACAGGAGGCTTCCGTTATTCAAAAAACTGATCGAAACACTTGGACCCAGTCAGTTCCTTTGGGTATTCCTAGCTTTGCTGCTAGAGACCCATGTGGCACACTTCAGTGACGACAAGAAAGTAGACAAACCTCATTCCCGAACTTTAGCAGACCAAGAAGCACCAATAAATAGAATTGATTTTGGACAAAGCATTGTTTTAGAATTTCCACCAGAAGTTGCTTTAGAAAACTTCATAAAACTGATTATCTACATCAAATCCCTACCCTTACAAAAGGATGAAAACACAATGGATGCTGATGTTGATCCTAGTGACATATTCAGCGTAGTTGGACACAGTCCATTACAGCTACGTCACTACAAATACATGATTATCACCTTTATGAATACCTGTTTAGCGTCTTCGAGATTTATCCAGCATAGTAGTCAAGCAACTGATGATAAAGCGATGGAAACTAACTACAAGACCTTTATTATTAATATTCTGACTTTCATTCAAACAATATCTAAAGTATCAGATGACAAGACTGCTAAATATTGGCGTGTGATGTTGCATCACAGTTATGATTTACTCGACCATACAAATAATTTGCTGACGGCGCCTATGTTCTTATCCGTGGTCAGAGGTCTTTTGAAACATACTCTGCAGACTGTCAGAAGGAAGTCTATGGAATTACTTAACTCCAAAATTCAGTTCAGCCCAGAATTATTTGAAGGGGTAGATAAGGACCTACTGTTCTCTTTATTGCCTCCTCTATTAGATATTGTTAAAACAATAGAAGTCAGAGACGAAAGGTTAAGCGAGATCGCTTCACAGGAACTGGAGTTAAACCAACAAACTGCTCTTCTATCATTGAAGTTGTTAACAAAAATGCTCGCGTCACAGAATCCTGAGCCTTTCAAGAATGTTCTGGAAACTGTCACTGATTATACTTGCAATCCAAACATTCCTGGTAATGTCATGGCCTCAGTTGTTTTATGTCTGGCTGAGTTATGCAGTAACTTAAAGGCACATGCTTTAGCTAGCCTTCGAAAATTCATGCCAGCTTTAATAAAAGTACTCAAAAAGCAGCGTAAGGCAGAAACCCAAGAATTGGTTTTACTCAGCACAGTAACAGCAATCGCAAAAATAGTCGAAAGTCTCCCTCTCTTCCTGAGTCCTTATTTGCAGAAAATTCTCTACGAGTACTCGATTTTGTTAGCCAAATGGCAGAGCCAAGATCAGGAGTGCAGCAAAGTGTCGGCAATAGTCTCAAAGCTTTTGACAATCAAGAAGAAAATCGCTGGTTCAATACCACCTAGGGTGTTGATACCTGTTGTGAACCAAACTCATCAAATGCTTTTGGAGAAGGAAGACTTTGATGCCGTTGGTCCTGTGATGTCGGTCTTAGCTGACAGCTTCGCAAATGTCACCACAGCAGATTTTACTGCGTTACAACAGGACCTAACATCATTCTTCTTAAATGCACTGCAACTAAGAAGTGATGCTGTTGAAAAAGACGTGGATGCTGGTGTCATTGACAGGGCAGAGGACGAAGTGGTGAATGCACTAGTATGTCTGGTGTTGAAACTGTCTGAGACGAGCTTTAGGCCGTTCTATTTCAAGATCTATGACTGGGCGATAAGGAGTAATGTTGAAGGACATAAGGACCGGACTATTACTTTTTACAGGTATGATAAATATTTATTTATTCGTTTTAAGGCTGGTTTTCCCTGAATTCCATCTTTTATCCCGAAAATAAAATTGATGTCGAGTTTGCAGTTGGGAAAAACTATAAAACATGTAATTTATGCACAAATAAAAGATATCTGATGAAGGTAAAATCAGCCAGCAGCTTTTTTGTTTATTGATTAGATCTTAAACAATTCTTTTAATTCAATAATACTTAAATTCAATTATTGCTTTACTTACTTTAATTCAATTATTGCAACTTCTTTCAGATTAAGCAGTGCTATCGCTGACAAGTTGAAAGGCTTATTTGTTCTCTTCGCTGGTCACTTCATCAAGAACGCCTCAGACCTCCTCGACTCATGCAACAACAGCAAAACTGAAGACCTATACTTTGATTCCGAAGACAAATGCTTGATGCTGGTCAAGTACATCATCAAAACACTCCATACAGTGTTCCTTTATGACAGCCAGAGTTTCCTGAACAAAGATAGGTTCGAAACTCTAATGCAACCGGTAGTGGACCAGCTTGAGAACACAATGGGTGGTATTCAGAGCCTTAAAGCTAGGGCTACAGAGTACATCATTCCGTGTGTGTCTCAGTTCGCTGTTGCAACTGCAGATGATTCGTTGTGGAAGCTATTGAATTATCAGATTCTGTTGAAGACGAGACATAATGATGCTGAAATAAGGTTAGTGTTATTCAAAAAGTCTATCTCTTTCTCTTTTCTACACCACTAAGGCAAAGCCAAAGGAAGGGTATGTTTTCGCAGTCTATTTATTTATTAAAAACTAGCTGACCTGACAGACGTTGTCCTGTCTCTTTGATGATATTTGAGCACGCATGCTGTCAATTCTATGTCAAATGTCATAATGTTACATTAAAAAAGTTTACATTGTCCTATTATATGGTTGTTAAGTATTCTTAAATAAGTGTTCTTAAATTTTCTAATTTTCCGCGCAATTTTTAATTTTTTTTCTTTAATAAGAACCTTCTCCTGACAATTACAAAGACAACAAAAAAAAAAAAAAGTGAAATCGGTCCAGCCGTTCACGCGTGATGTCGTGACCAAGGGAAATAGGGATTCATTTTTATATATATAGATAGATGTTTTTATTAAAAAGTAATAAAATAAACCAATGTGATGAAAATGACTATCTAATTTGATTTTGTTTTGTGGGGAAAAAGAAACAATTAGGAATAAAGTACTTCACATTGAAAGACTTTCCATTACAAGACTGGTATAATCGAAAATAAAATTAATTTGATCTTTGCAGATTGACAGCCCTTGACTGCCTCGTCGCCATGGCAACGCAGTTGGGTAGCAGCTGGCTACCACTCTTGGCTGAAAGCGTTCCATTCCTCGCCGAACTGCTTGAAGATGGCGACTCCAGGATAGAAACATCTACAAAAGATGCTATTAGGAAACTGGAACAAATATTGGGAGAGCCGCTTGAAAAGTATTTCTAAGAACATTGGAAATGTGTATTGAAGTACAATATTATACGTTGTACAATAAATTTTTGTCATAATTTATTGAAACTTCAAATAACGCAATCTGTTATCTATGATTACAACTATAAAGACATTGCGTTTTAATTGACAAAATACGACATAGCGAGTACTAGGTGGTAGCACCAGTCACTTTTAATACTAACTCTCAACTTCATTCAACAGATGGCTTTGTCGGCCTCGTTATAATAAAGTGCCTTAGTATTCACGCTTTTACTAACTTTTTTTTTGCAAACGATTGCGGTGTTGCGTAAAGTTACAAAATACAAAAAATATAATGAACAACTGCTACTTTTACAAACAGTAATTTCTACAGAAAATTTGTTTTGTCTACTGCAATGGTTCCGAATTAAAAGTACCTAACTACCTACTTACATAAACATATTTCATCCCTCCGAAAGACCGTGTACCTATAAATTCGGCGAAATCAGCAATAAAAAATCAATTTCGAATTTGTCCTCTCGACCGGCGACTCTCAAAAAGTCCTTGTAAACTTTATTTGATGAGGTAGGTACCATCTTTCATCACGTAGTGAAACTTTCCCATTTCGTAAGTAAATAAGGCTAAGTAAATATCATACATAAATATTTGGCGAGATACGCTATTTCACGAGTTGATTGGCACTTCCACTTTTGCTGATGTGTTCGAAAATTTCCTTTTCGTTTTTTGATTGATGGTGTTGGGAATTATGGCCTGGGTATACAGGATGTCCCAAAAATCAACGTTAAGCCGAAAACGGTTGATAGGCCAGGTGGTGACAGTTATAAGAAAATAATAAAAAAAATCTAAGTTAAGCATTTTTTTTCAGTACAGTCAGTTAAAGTTGGGCGATGTAATAATTTTTAGTACATGGTGGAGCAAAAAAGTGATGTTTTCTTTAAAACTGAGGTAGTTGTGTTTTAATTTTGGACTGTAGTTTACAAAAGGGTTATTCAGGGGTACATCACTCACAAAAAAAAAAATGAAAAGTAAAGATTTGTAGTCACAATAATTTGAAAAGTACTTAACTTAGATTTTTTAAATTATTTTTCTGATAACTGTCACCACCTGGCCTGTCAACCGTTTTCGGCTTGACGTTGAATTTTGGGACATGCTGTATATCGGGATAATTTTTTTTTGCACATGCATTTATTATATAATAGTAGGTACTTACCGCGATGTTGTCGTGATTTTTCTTGGTGGGAAAAGTCTAGCTGCACACGACAAATAGGTAGATACCTATTTAACGACGTAGCATAACTTTTACCAGCGGAACGAGCACGGTCTACTGTGATAGTCTTGGGTCGCACATTTTTATCACAGTTTGGGAACAAAAAGCGTGATAAAATACGTGACTGCCTGTCACAGAGGCCGTGCTCGCCCTGCAGAAGGGGTACAATATCAGCAGGATTGCGAAGAAATGTAGTAAGTTCGTCGTGGACATGATACGACAGTCCTGACTACAGAATACTTTAGCCCCCAGTTTTCTAGATAGTGGTCTGTGTTTTGCCTTGACATCATCTGTTATCAGAAGACAAGCACACCATCGATGCGACGCTCTGCTAGAGTGACGGTTATTTATTGGCATTTGCACGAAGCAAATATCTACTTATAAACACCCTACCTTTGCTCTCATTCATTTGCTGCATAGAAGGAAAATACTAAATATAAAAGAGTAAAGAATTATTCACAGCATTTTCCTTAGAAGTAGCCCTGTCGATGTGCATACGTAGGTATTACTGACAGACCGGCAGACGTCCGGTCTCACGATACGTCGAATATGAAACGATGGAGAAAAGACATGAACGGAAATAAAATACCTTCCGACTCACGTTCAAATATAAACCTGATTTATTTGAAGAACGGAGCACTATTCAGTCGACAGTTCAGGGAATTTTCAGACATATTCAAACGTTCTTTTCTTGTTACAGTAACAAGGAAATAAGAATGTAGGTACTTACTCATATGTTCTAGCTAAAAGTTAGACTGAAAGATGTCAATTTCAATCTAGAAGCCTCGTCCTTCTGGTGGCGTTTTTGAGGGCTACGAACATCATTCAAGTTAGTTTTCGACATGTATTTAATAGTTAATTAGCATATAATGTTCGTACCTACTGCTGGTAGCAGGCCTTTTTCGCATACTAGGTTGAAAGCTGTATTTAATCGAACCTTTAGTAATTTCCATTTTACTTTTGTAAGAATATTATTGAACACGCTAATATAATGATTGCGCCTCTTTTTGTGAACCTCAAATCATTCGTATTTTGGGGTCTTATAAATACAAAAGAGACAAGTAACTGCGAAAAACTTTCGATGAACTTCGCGCTGGCCGGCCTTATTAAAAAGGTGTGCATCATTGCAAGCTCCCTACGTTTTATATGTTTATTGATTTAAGGAAGCGTCCATCATAAAGGTGAATTTCATATTTTTTTAGAAGATTAGTTAAATTCTTTCCTTAGTTTTCCAAACATGATTATTATCTCAATACCACACCTGTTGGTGTCCTAAAACCTGCAGAAATCTGAGCTTTACCTACCTACTTAACTCGTTGCATTTTATTGTTTTTCTAACTGAGAGCCAGACAGGAATTGTAATTAGAAGTTACTTGCAACCCACTTCAAATGCAAGCAAATGAAAGGGAACAAAAGAAGACGCGTCTTGAAAAATAGAATAAAACCCTCTTCTCTCGAATAGACCATTAATTTCGTTTCTGAATAAAGATTCTCAGGTGCTAAGTGCTCTTGCTAAATGGTGCCTGTAAAAACAGGGCTGTTATCGTAAACATTGTAAAGGAATATGTATTTGACTTGTTTGTTGTTTTATGTTTCTTGTTCACACTTTTAAATGGTATGTAAAGTGTCTGAAATTTGGAAGTGCAGCTTAGAAAGTGGTACATAGGTATTTGTTGACGACTTAACACGTTGCGGGACGCACTGCATTAGCAGTTAATTTATCGATGTTTGAAAATGACAGTACGGGCACCACCGTAAACTTTTAAATCTTCTGAACTGAGGTACGGGCAATACAGCTTTACTATTATTTTAGGACGCTACTGCTACATGCAGCGGTCGTTTCTTGTATGGCCAGTTTTACTGCCATATCACATAATTTGAAAAAGTCGGTACCGTCCCGCAACGTGTTAAGTTCGATTCCCGGGTCGGACGAAGTGTTCTTGTGTTTTTCCGTCTGGAATTTATGAGTAGCATCCCTAAGTGTGGATTTGTGTACGGTTTATAGCAATAGGCTCGCCTCCTATTACAAGGGACCTAGACATAACTGGCGTAATGTGAGTATGCTATAGGTATACCTATAGCTAATCCTGGGAAGTACAGCCCTGATGTTAAGTTGTCCGTATTTATGCAAAATGGAACCACACGACTTTAGACTAGAATTTAGTTTTTTACTTTTTTTGAAGAATACAATTCAATTCATTTAAAAAAAATATTATATTTTCATTTTTATACAAAAAAAGAACCACATGATTTGTTCTTTGGAAACAAGGTAAACTATTTTTTGTATAAGAATTTAGACCACTTTTAAATGAGTATTCATCAAAACAAAGTCAAAAAACTAAATTTGTCGTGTGGTTCCATTTTGCATAAATACGGACAGTTATAATTAAGTACCTAGACAATGGTTCTATGTTCTATGTTATGGGTATTTGGTTTCCGCACTTAGTCCTTTGAGTGGACCATTGTACGTGGGCCATGGCGGCCGTCGGTGTTTACTCCAACCAGCCCACCTCCCTCCAGAAGTTGGTTATGTCTCCTGGTCTGCTAAGAACGTCCGTGTATGATTTGGGTGTCCCGAGGGTATCTGTCCTAATCTGGGTGACGCCTATACATTCGAAAAGTACATGCGCAACGGTTTCCTCAGCCTCCATGCAGGCCCTGCACAGGGGGCTGTCCGTTATGCCTATTGTATGAAAGTGCTTGTTTAGCGGGCAGTGTCCTGTGATGGTGCCCGTCATCAGACGCAGACCATCCCTGTCCAGGCGTAGCAGACGTCTGGTTAGCCTGTCATCCGGGGATGGCATAGCTTCCCTGGACTGCCTGCAGTCTGGTGCCGAGGTCCACCAGGTCTCCGCTTGTGTGTGGGTAAATTCCTGCAGCCACCTGCGTAGCTGGTTAAAGGGGATGGGCACGATGGGCTCGGGGCCGCAGACTGACGCGCTGGATGCCTTTCTGGCCAGTTCGTCAGCAGCGTCGTTGCCTAGTGATCCACTGTGTCCTTTTATCCATTGCAGTGTCACTTTGTTGCGATTAGAAACTGTTACCCGTTCTAATGCGTTGTGACATTCTAGTGTAAGACTTGAGGTTATGTATCGTTTGGCTAGGGATTGGAGGACTGAAGCGCTGTCGGAGAGTATACGTATATGAGTGTCCGCAACTCTTCTGGCTTCTATGGCATACGCCGCCTGTATAATGCCCACGCATTCCGCCTGGTAGACGGTGTTGAACATTCCCAGCGGGCTGGATATTTTTATGTTAAGGTCGTGTGAGAAAACTCCGACTCCGGTCCCAGAGGTGGTCTTTGAGCCATCAGTGTAGACTCTTAGCTCTTCCGGGCCCGAGTGGTCGTTTTGTTCTTCTCTGAGTATAAAGTTGTAGTGCTTTTTGAAAGTAATGTAGTTTTGGAGTTTTATCGCAGGGTGATGACATCATTGGTTGTCGCTTGATCGCATCGTCCCTAATGCGTGAGTGCTTGACCCTCGAGTCATTGCTCAGGGTCCCTGCTATGTTCAGTCTTAGGGCAGCCAGGGCAGCCTCCTCCCGCACGATTAGGTGTAGAGGTGGTAGCCCGAGCATTACCTGTACGGCAGCGGTGGGTGTAGTTCTCATACAGCTAGTGATGGCTACACAAGCGAATCGTTGCACCTTTTCAAGGTCTTTTTGGGTTGTGCTCAGGTCTGTTCTGGGCCACCAGACTATTGAGCCGTATGTGATGATTGGTCGAATAACTGTGGTGTATAGCCAGTGGGTGACTTTGGGGCTGATTCCCCAATTCCTGCCAAGACCTAGACAATCCCTGCCTAGACAATGGTTTCACAAAATACATTTTGGGCACGGTTGGAGAGTGATACAGTTGCTGCGTTTCATCTTTATCTTTCACTAGCTTCTGCCCGCGAAATTGTTCGAGTGGATGTAGTAAGATACGGTTACCTATCATAAGACCGGCGCCTCCTGGCACAGGCATCTATATGCTTAAAAGGAGACGCCACCAACTGTCTAATGTACAACGTGTAATAATTTAATGAAATAAAACATTTTTGATTTTTTTGATTTAAGATCGAAAAATATTTGACCGAATTTCATTTCACCTAAAACTTTTCGACTATTATCGTTTCGTTCTTTTTTACTTCATCGAAGTCACGTCTGCCACTGTATCAGTTGACCTATTAAGTATTATCAATTCGACTTTTTTCGTTACTCCGACGTTTTATTTGGTCGAAAAAGTTTTTACCGAAGTTACACTTAGCCGAAATAACATTTGTTCGAAATATTATGTTTCCGAATATTCATTATAGGTACCACTGTTCAGATTTAAGTACTCTTTTGTTTAATTATGTAATTAATTATTTAAATGTAATGACACTAAATAAAACAGTTAATTATGAACAAAAGTGTTTTTAAAGGATCCCAGTAAGAAACATGCAAACAAGGATGCTTGCTTCAAGCATGCAGCATGCAAGCACGCATGCAGCGTGCAAGCAGGCATGCAGCATGCAAGAAAGCATGCAGCGAGCGAACAAACATACAACATGCAATCAGGCATGCAACATGCAGCAAGCATTGTTTCTGTCACGGCTCCGCGCCTACGCGGCCTTAAATAACACTCTAGTGGTAGGGCAGACAAGACTACGTAATGTCGGTTTGACAGCGATTCGTTTCTCACTAAATGTAATAGAATATATAGACTTTTATGACACTACGTATATTTTAATTTCATTTTGAAAACACTACCAAGTAACCGGCTATATATTTGTGACCAAATAATATTCCCTAAAATGTTGTTTCATTGTGGTGAAAATATGGCAAATAAATCATTTGGCAAATGAAAAAAGTTCAAAAGAGGCTTCGATCAAAAGCAAAAAAATATTTTGTAAATCGGCGAAACATAGTTCGGTAAAATAATATCTATGAAACATGATACTTCGATGATCTAAAAATATGTCAAATAATGCATATAGCTAAAAAGACGTCGGTTAATAGTTTTCGGTGAAATGAAATTCGAACAAAAAAAATCGGAAAAGTAATCGGTTCCCGTAAGATACACGATAGATCTACTAAAATAACAGACTTATTTCGACTTGAAGTAAAAACTTTGTACCGTTGTACTCATTTTTAGGGTTCCGTTGCCAAATGGCAAAAAACGGAACCCTTATAGATTCGTCATGTCTGTCTGTCTGTCTGTCCGTGTATGTCACAGCCACTTTTTTCCGAAACTATAAGAGCTATGCTGTTGAAATTTGGTAAGTAGATGCATTCTGTAAACCGCATTAAGATTTTCACACAAAAATAGAAAAAAAACCATAATATTTGGGGTTCCCCATACATACCTAGAACTGAAACTCAAAAATTTTTTTTCATCTAACCCATACATGTGGGGTATCTATGAACAGGTCTTCAAAAATGATATTGAGGTTTCTAATATTATTTTTTTCTAAACTGAATAGTTTGCATATCTACATAAAGGATGCTGTCAAAGCGTTATGAAGCAACGTTGAGAAGCAAAAGTAATCGCTTCTTATTTAGTTGAAGACACTTATTTACATAGAGGCACTTTTAGCACTTAAAGAAGCAGATAATGCCTACACTCTCACATTGTTTCTTACGGACACTTGTATGAGTGCCGTTAAGGAATTAAATAAATAAATAATAATATCTTAGGACACCCAACACAACGTTATCGGATCCCAAATTAGGCAGAGCCTGTACTATGGCAACCAGACAACTGATAAACATACTTATATATTTCTAAATACATACATATTATAGATAAATTACACTCAGACACAGAACAAATGATTGTGCTCATCACACTAAGATTTGTCCTGGTGGGAATCGAACCCACGACCTCAGTCTTAGCAGTCAGGGTCATTAACCACTAGACTAACAGGCCAGTCAAAAAGAAATAGAAAAAATAAAAACTTATCTACTAACTATCTATAATATGTGTGTATTTAGAAATATATAAGTATATTTATCAGTTGTCTGGTTACCATAGTACAGGCTCTGTCTAGTTTGGGATCAGATAACGGTGTGTTGTGTTTGTCCCAAGATATTATTATTATTCGAAAATTACGCGGGCGGAGGAGTATGAAATTTTACAATGTTAAAGTTTAGATGGAGAACGAATGCAGAAAGCTTTTATTTTTATATAATAATGCTTATAAAATACATTTAGTTATGAATAAGTTATGGTCGAGTTTCGACCACTGGATGCAGTTAACAAAAAACCTCACTAAAAACTATTAAAATCAAAATGCATAAACCATAAACCGGGTGCACAACAGCGGAGTATTTTTAATTAAATTGAAACAGCATCTCGTAGAGATATTATATTTTTAGAGATCCTTAGCGTCGGAACGCGATCCGTATTTATAAGGAGGCCAGACTGGATCGCTTTGGGTTTAAAGGGGATAAAAGAAGGTATTGAGAACTAATTAGATTTCTGTTGTACTTCTAAAGAACGTGATTAGTATATCTAAACTAATATTATTAAGAGGAAAGATTTGATTTTTACACGCTTTAAATTAGCTTCACTTGTATGTTTGTTTGTAACCGACTTCTTATAGCGCGATTTTGACCCACTTTAAATGCCCAGATTTCATTTAAACTCTGTAGACTTATCGAGGACCGATGACAATACTATAATTTCATAAATTTGTGCCATTATCCTTGCCAGGGTTACCCAGGACAGCAAAAAACTGTCTTCGAAAACTACGCTGACATACGTCTCAAAATTCGAAACACTAAAAAATAGTATAAAAAAAAAAAAAAAACACGCTTCCATAGAAAACCAAACTAAAAAGTAGAAAATAATAGAAAAAAAAGCGTGGGGTGCCTGATATCAATAAAAAAATACCTTAAAAAGCACCCCACGCTTTTTTTCCATTATTTTTTACTTTTTAGTTTTCTATGGAAGCGTGTTTTTTAGTTTTTTTTTTAACTATTATTTATTTGTATCTATGTTTGTAACTCGAAAACTACTGAACCGATTAAAAAAAATCTTTTACCCATAGACTACATTATCATCAAGTAACATAGGCTACTTTTTATCTCGAAAAAATTCACAGTTCCTGTCAGTCACGCGGACAAAGTCGGGGGAGAAGTGCTAGTAGTTTATAAGGTGGTGTGTCGGTTTGGTTTGGGTTGTATGTTTGCGTTTCCGTGATGTATATTGTTTGTTTGTTTGGTATGATGCTTGTGGTTTGATTTGATATTTGGTGATGTTAGTTTGGTATGTGTGTTTGGTGTTTGGCTAGAATTTACTTTAATTAATATAATTTATTCAATTATTTTAGGTAGGCGCCGGTATCTCAGGTGCCCGCAGTATACAGACTCAGACAATTATACTAGATTGATTAATAAACATCTTCACAAACTTATATGTATGTCCATTAAAGAAAGATTGAATCATTTATAACTACCGGTCTATGCTTCTCATGATCTTACCACTTGACAACATGATGATTTCTTTATTAAGCACCCGTCTATGCTTCACATGGTTTTACCACTTGACAACACTGAGATTTCTTTATTAAATGTAAATTAAATATTAAAATACTAAACAAATACACTTTACTAAATATTTAAATTTTCTAAATGATGGTGTAAGCCGCACCACAATCTGTGTTCAAAGAACAATGTGGTCACAAAGATAGACACGAAAAACGATATTCATTTATAATATGTACATGATGATACATATTAATAAATACACACACACAAATACATACATATTAGTTTTAAAAAAATCTCTTAGGTACTAACCTAGTTTTAAGTAGGTATGAATTTCTAACAATTGTATGCAATAAATTCTGAATTAAAGTGATTAATATTCTCGTTTAGTTTATTTTCACAAGCCTGTATTTAGTTGGCATCTTAGAAACCTTGAGAAGGTACAGGAAATTAAGGTAAGTAACCCTTGAGCCCAAAATAAACTTTTGACGTGTTAATATCCTGAGTGCGGTGACAGGTCGCTACTCACACAGTCGGAAAACTGCTCATCTGAAATACTATGTAGTTGTATAAAAGTAACCTGAATGAGGTTTCGTGTGGTGCAGGGCGTAAAGAATAGCATCATCCATTTTCTTCCCGTGGGTGTCGTAAGAGGCGACTAAGGGACCTAGTAGAGAATAGGCAGCAGCGCTCTCTATGCATTTTACCACCATAGCCCGCCTGCCAAGCGTGGTGATTATAGCAAATTCAGATTGGGAGAGGCCTATGTCCAGCAGTGGACGTCTTTCGGCTGAAATGATGATGATGATGATGATGATGATGAATGCGGTTTATTTATTTTTAACCGACTTCAAAAAGGAGGAGGTTATCATCAATTCGGATGTTTATATGTTTTTTTTTTTTTATTTTTTTTTTTATGTATGTTCGGCCATAACTCCGTCATATATAGACGGATTTGCAAAATTCTTTTTTTGTTCGAAAGGGGTTTATTTCGAAATGGTCCCATATCATTTTCATATAGATCTGATGATGAGTTCGGGAGACAGACACCGGAACTCTTTAAAAAATGACAGGAAATCAACCGCGATTTCTGCTATCGCATAAATATGCATTGTTTGTTTGGAATTAGTGCAGGGTGAATACCACAACTAAAAATTTTAAAATAAAAACTTTTTTGCAAAAAAAAAACAACCGACTTCCTTAAAAACACTACAAAGTGAAAAATAACTTTAATTTCGGAAGTCGGTGGCAAAAAAACCATAAATACAGATCCTAAGACACCGACTACCGAAATTAAAGTTATTTTTCACTTTGTAGTGTTTTTAAGGAAGTCGGTTGTTTTTTTTTTGCAAAAAAGTTTTTTATTAAACTATTTATGTACGTTCATCAAAAGAGATAAGTAACCAGGGTCGTCGGATATAGTGGACGTTTAATCAGAAACCTATGAATGTTTTTGAATATCTATATGTAAATACAAATAAATAAAGAAGTGTATGTTTGTATATAATATTAAGGACTTCCTAGTTGAAAAAGTATTTTTAAGTTAGTGTAATATTTAGTTTAGTTTAGTTTATGAATTTGTATTTAATTATTTAGCTACAAGATCAATGTTTTAAATCTTTTGCATGCCTACGTGGTAAAGTATGGCTGAACTTATTTATTTTTTGTCATCATTTACTGTTACCCATATTTGCAAAATAAAATTATCTTTATCTTTATCTTTGTAATTTCAAATTAACAGCTTTTTATAAATGCATATGAAAGTGTATACGGTGCTAACATCAAAAAATCTATTTTTAGATTTTTTATCTGTCTGTCTGTTTGTGACGGCTAATCTCTGAAACGGCTGGACCGATTAAGACGGGATCACTCGCATATAGCTAATGTTATAAAGAATAACATAGGCTACTTTTTGTGCCGGTACTATGCCCATTTTCACATCCCGTCGGGCAATACCGCGGGCCCAGCCTAGTACTTTAATATTATAAAGATAAGTATATGGTTTGAATCTAGGACATAATATCTAGAATTACTGATCGGAATTCAAGAATGCTTGACCAGCAGAAAGCTACTCTATTTGCAAGAGCCTTAGGGTGTGTTTCATAATTACTACGCGGGTGAAGTCGACGGCAAAAGCTAATGATTAGCCACACTGTACCGTGAAAATTACGACGTCTACATGTGTCTCGCTTGGTAGTAAAATGAAGAGATTTCTAACTAACATGGAACGTAGACAGTGTTATGTACCTTTTCCTAATTAACGCTAGACTAATTTGATAAGCGAAGGATAAGGAAAGCTAATGTCTACGCGTAATAATTAAGATTAAGCGCTTAGCAATATGATAATTTACTTACTAATTAGGTTTTTAGGGAAGCTACCTGTAACATGGTGCTGAAAGATCCGTAAAAATATCACAGTATCCACAAAAAATCTTTAGTATACAGGATAAGTTTTTAACCTGTGCGCAAATTTTAACAAATTAAACTTAAACGAATTATAATAACCATACAATTTTTATTTTGATATATTTTAGTAAAAGTTAAGTTATTGTTAACGAAAGATGTTTATTTTGAAACTGGTTTTTATGGTAACCTGCGCGCGGCGCCGGCGGCGGCGGCGGCGAAGGTGAACGACCGAGTGTAGCTACAAGTACCTACCAGCTATTCAATCGGTCAAAATTCTAAGAAGTTCGAAGTACCTACGCCGGCGCGCGGTTACTGACTTATTCTTATTGTCGATATCATATTACGGAATATGTAGGGTGTCCACAGTCTACTGGTTTAAGGTCGGATAAAAATAAAAGTATTGAAAAAAATTATGAAATGTTGAAATTACAGATACTGAACAACCAAAAAAAAAATTTGCGCACTGGTTACAAATTTTTCCTTAGCTCAGCTATAAAATAATAACGTAACGTTGCCTTGTTTCTAATAATCTTAAAATGATATGCAGGTATCTTCCAGCGGCGTAATTGCATAACATGCTAAAAGTATCAATGGCTTTCATTTTGACAGTTCAACAACATGCATTACCTACGTTAATTACGTTGTCGACCAGATTTTTTTTACATTATTTTTCAAAATGATCTGGGCCGCATTAGAAGAATGTGATACCTCGTTGTGATTGAAAATTTCTGACAGCACTTTGCAGCATAAAAACCTGCCATTTAAGTTTAAAGTTTCCAGCATAAAAAGATTTAAATGTTCGGTACCAGTTACCTAAAGCCGGTTCTGGCTTAACCGTTTTCATATCCCAGAGGCTCATAAAGAGAAATCCAATTGAACTAATGCATATGTCGACAGGTATTACCGAAGTAAGTAGTGTAAAGATTAAATGCATTTTACGAAACTCTGTTTCCCGTAATTTTTAAAGCACGTAACCGTATTCGTTCTTGCTTTTAGATTAATGAAGATGAGAGGGTTAAGCTGTTGTCAATTTATGTATACCTGGATGTGATCTATGGTAGCAATTTTAAGTCGTAATTGTCCAGACCGGAGTTAGAAGACATGAAGTTAAATCGTCGTCGTTTCAGCCGAAAGACGTCCACTGCTGAACATAGGCGTCCCCCAATTTGGGGGAGTTGCCATAATCGTCACGCTTCGCAGGCGGTTTGCGAACGCAGTATGGTGGTAAATGAATAGAGAACGCTGCTGCCCATTCTCTAGTAGTCCCTTAGTCGTATCTTAAAACACCCACGGGAAGAATTGGGATGGTGCTATTCCTTACCTTTGGCACCATATGGAATGAAATTAAAATGAGTTATCAAAAACCTACTGCAGGGTACAAACCGCACTTAGTTGATATCCCCACCAATCGTTCAGCGGTTTACCTCTACATTCATGATGTGCTCAGCCAAGGTGTGGAACTCTTGCCAACGTCTGTGTTACCTTCCACATACAACTCATCTGCCTTTAAAGCAAGAATATTGTTGAACTGTCAAAATGAAAGGCATTCTTACTGTTGGTGTGTTACGCAATTACTTCTCTAGGTTGATGCTGGCACTCCTATGTTAGCATAGGACGGCTGACTCGGGACGTCCATCACCCTCCACCCAGCAGGACCTGAGGCGGCGTAGCGTCCTTGTTCCCGGTAAAAGTGTATGAAGGGAACACCAGGGTAGTTTTTAGTAAGTAAGAGACGGACAGACGGCGGCGAACATCCATGAGAATTTTCCACCCCACAACACAAAGTCAAAAGGTTTTCCAGCCTGGCTTAAAAGGGAGAAAACCCCAAAACATTTTGGCAGACCTGATATCGAGTCCAGGGCCTCCTGCTTAGTAGCTAGTACAGTTTGCCACCACCGAGACAGCCAAAGAGTCTCATAGATTCATAATGACATTCAATTAATTTGTGTGTAGATTTTATAACAGCCACAGTACTTTCGAGGGGTTTTCATTAATTTTAGACCTGTTCAGTTCAATTAGCTTGTTATCTTATAATTCACTTGAATAAGGCCTATTGTTTAGGAAAACAAAGCCTCGATCTGCTTTTAAAATCTAGTAGGATCTAAAGTCCTGAATTAAACCACACAAAATTATTTCGTTTAAGAGGTTGTGGCACAATGCTAGCTAATGTAGCGAGCTATGTAATTCAAGTATTTAGGTATATTGCCGTATGTAAAGGCAGCCTATGGGGCAAGGTTTCCAGTTATGGAGAAAAATAAAGTTTTTTATCGAAAGCTTGGACTGTTACTACTTATATCATTTCAGCCATGAGACGTCAACTGCTGGACATATGCCTCCCTCCATTAGGGAGGGGTTTGCACTAATCGCCACGCTTGGCAGGCGGTTTGGCAATGGCAGTGTGGTGGTTAAATGCAGAGAGAACGCTGCTGCCCATTCTCTAGTAAGTCCCTTAGTCGCCTCTTACGACACTCACGGGAAGAAATGGGGTGGTGCTATTCTTTACGTCCGGCACCACACGGTACCGGACTATTTATATATAGATATACCTAATTATATAGGTTTACTAAGGTTTTGAGGAGAGGAGGGGTTTGTGGCTAAGTATTTACAGTCGTACATATCGATCGGTCGGGTCGGTTGGATAGGTTAAGCTGCATTTGCCAAAGTTGGTCGGTGAATGCGTGACCCTTTTTCCGAGGCACGGAGGAGTCCGTGTCTCGGAAAACAAGTCAAGCCGTTGATAATGTAATAATTATAATAACAATGTAATAATAATGTACTAATCTAATCTGCATGATAAAAAAATAATAGTTTAAAAAAACTAAAAAACACGCTTCCATTGAAAACCAAACTAAAAAGTACAAAATAATGGAAAAAAAGCGTGGGGTGCCTGATATCAATAAAAAAATACCTTAAAAAGCACCCCACGCTTTTTTTCCATTATTTTGTACTTTTTAGTTTGGTTTTCAATGGAAGCGTGTTTTTTAGTTTTTTTAAACTATTATTTTTTATTTTAGTATTATTTAAGTATTATTTATTTTCTATTTTTTAGGGTATTTCGAATTTTGAGACGTATGTCAGCGTAGTTTGTGACAGTTTTTTTGCTGTCCTGGTAACCCTGGCAAGGATAATGGCACAAATTTATGAAATTATTGCATTGTCATGGGTCCTTGACAGGTGTGCAAAGTTTGAATAAAATCTGGTCGTTTAAAGTGGGTCAAAACCGCGCTATAAGGAGTCGGTTACAAACAAACATACAAACATACAAATATACAAACATACAAATATACAAACATACAAGTGAAGCTAATATAAAGCGTGTAATGAGGTCTGACATTTAAACATAAATAATTTGCACGCTTGCTTGCAGGCAGAATACAGTAACTTTAAGGCTGTAAGATCTTTCTTTGTAAATCTTATGTATTTCTTGCAAATAAATAGGCTTTGTCTGCGTATTATACATAATCATAATTGTTTATTTGCTCAGATAGTTGGTACATAAAATAAGATGGTTACAAAATTGTGATCCTGAATTTGATTTGAATTTGAATTTCAGCTGTCACTCGTGGATTATTGACAGTTGTTATTGGTTGTCAGAAGCCCGAAAGACTGACAATCAGTCTTATCGAGGGTTATCGTGTTATCCGGTAAATGCGTTGTGTAAAATACAAAACACTCTTTAGTAGTATCGCACAGGAACTTACTATCGGGATAAAAATTATGCTATGTGTTAATCCAGGTTATAAACTATCTGTCTGGCAAATTTCATTCAAATCCGTGGAGCCGGTTTTCCGTGACATACCAACTTTCACATTTATATTTTACTAGCTTTTGCCAGCGGCTTCACCCGCTTATTATACAAATAAACCGTCCTGTTGAATAACTCTGTCTATTCCTGAAAACTGCATTAAAATCTGTTGAGTAGTTTAAAAGATCTAATCGAACAGACGCGGGTAGCGACTTTCTTTTATACTATGTAACGAAGAAGAAGGTGAGTAGTAGTAGGATTTTTCAATCAGTCTTGTCTTTGAACATTTGACAGGATAGTTTGACAATTTTTTTTTGGCTTGTAATATGTCACAATCAAGGAACTTATAGGTATCCATAATGCGTTTTACTTTAATCCATTCTTAAAGCATAATAATAATTATTTTTTTAAATCAAATTATTAGTTAATATATAATATCCTGTTATATTAGTATCTACCTACATCATATTACTTGGTCACCCTAATGAAAGGGACAGAGGGCTCTCGCGAAGCTATCTCGCTCGGACTGCGCATTGGCAGCCTGTGCGCATTCCATAGGGGTAATTGCAGAACTTTTTATCGGTAGGAATTGGTTTAATATTCATAGTTAAACAACATTCATTGCGTTATTTACGTTGCTGAGCCGACAGTTTATTCGAACAAATGAAGCAATGGTTTAGAAATAATCTTCAATCCCATTCAGATTCTGATAAATTGTGCGTTTCGCAATTAGGGTGCTGGTTGGATTTAAGTTCCTTGGTCACAATACGCCTAATCGTGCGACAAAAACTGAACGTCTTACGGTATCCTAAGTTTAGGAACAGCACCTTAATCCACCACACAGGCTCAGTGCGGGATGTTCGATGTCACCATAACTTCGATTGTTTGGCTAAGTACCTACGATGGTTTCTTGCATCGTCCTGATGTGATTAAATTTGTTTTTAACCGACGAAAAAAAACGTAGGAGGTTATCAATTCGACGAGCATGTTTTTTTAATTTTTTTTTTTGTATGACCACGCATTACTTTTTATATAGTAGCCCAATTGTGATAAATATTTTTTTATTGGAAAGGGTGTACTCCGAAACTGGTCCCATATAAATTTGGAAAACAAAATCAAACCCTAAGGGGCAGAAAACAGGGGATGATTGATTGTAATGTATAATAACCACGAATAACTTTATACAGAGTAGTCCGATTTTGATAATTATTTTTTCATTGGATAGGGTATACCTTGCCAAGTATTACTAGTACATTAAAGCCACAAAAAGTTTTTTGTTATTTGTCATGAGTCTTGTGACTAAGAAGCAGCTTGTGGCGAAGTAATAACAGCTGTAGGTACGGATCGATCGATGAGGTTAAGCTAAGCTTGCCGCGGTTCGTTTGTGGATGGGTGGCGATGTTTACATACCAAAACCCGTCCGTGCCTCGGAAAGCACGCTAAGCCGTTGGTCCCAACTGTCATTTGTGGTTCTTAAACAGTCGTTACGGGTCGACAGAAGCTCGAAAGTCTGAAACAGACTCAGCACCCCTAGCTAATTTGATAATCTGCAATCGTTACGATAGTCGAAAACTAATCAAATGCATGGGAATGAAATCATTTCAACGTTAAGGTGAATGCTCCAAACCAGCCCGCGAAATTCAAAATTACTTGCGTTTTTTGCAATTTGCAGGCCAGTGCTAGGTTGTATGTTGATTAAAATATTATTCGCGCCTGTAAGACGTATGTAGTTACAGAATTATAATCATCAAAATCGCCAATACAACCCTCCAAGTTCATAAAGGCCTAGGAACAAAAAAAAAAACAGAAAATGTCATTCCTACAGCTTTATGAACTTAGAGCGTTGTATTGATGATTTTGATGATTATAATTCTGTAACTACATATGTCTTACAGGCGCGAATAATATTTTAATCAACATACAACCTAGCACTGGCCTGCAAATTACAAAAAACGTAAGAAAATTTTAATTTCGCGGGCTGGTTGAAGCATTCACCTTAAGTCACGTGGTTAGAACAAACGAATAGAAAATTCGTAGCCAAGTTCACATTGTTCAAAATTATAGAATGAATTGTTGTCGTTTCTACAATGTTCAACGCTACATCCTTTGTTATAATGAGTCGTTTTACTAAAGATATTGTAGAACGAGCGGCCGACTCAGGCGCGTCAACATGGCTACTAACTTATCGTTTTCTACAATTATTGACACCGAGGCGTTACCGACTAGAGAACAGAATTCGACACGAAACGGTTGTGACTTGGCTAGGGGGGCAGTATTACCGATGGGTATCGTATTACCTTGTAATTGGGTCGTGGAAGTCAAGATATTCAGTCACACCATGTAAAATACTGAAGCCGACCCCAACATAATTGCGATAAAAACTTTTTAACAAAAACGGTTTATTTTTTTGTTAAAAAGTTTTAATTTTTTAATTTTTTGTGGCTTTAATGTACCAATAATACTTGGCAAGGTATACCCTATCCAATGAAAAAAGAATTATCAAAATCGGACTACTCTGTACAAAGTTATGCGTGGTTATACATTACAATCAATGAGTGAACAATCAATCATCCCCTGTTTTTCGATCATTAGGGTTCGATTTTGTTTTCCAAATTTATATGGAACCACCCTCGGAGTATACCCTTTCCATTAAAAAAAGGATTATCACAATCGGACTACTATATAAAAAGTTATGCGTGGTCATACATAAAAAAAAAACAAACAAAAAAAAAATACGCGTCGAATTGATAACCTCCTCCGTTTTTTTTTCGTCGGTTAAAAAGGCTAGGCAGATGATGATCTACTCGTAGAAAGTGAATGTGTGACTAGTGTTATCAAGCAAAATAAACCAATGAAATCATGTCATAAATCAAAAATTGATAAAAAATATAGGTTAATAATGATAAACATATCTCACCCGTACCGGTAGCGTCACTAGGTCGATATTATATTATCGATATCGATTAGATAGAATTACCTATGCAACGATTCAAGGTGAATCACATTCACGAATGTATACATTTTAGTGCTGTTGTTGCCAACATATCCGTATAATTGTTTATTTGTGATGCTTTGAGTGTTGTGTTTGTGAATAGAATCTTTGTAGTGAATAGTGCAGATGTTCGTTCGCGTGAAGTGGCTAGTGTTGTGGTCGCTGTGGGCCGCGCGATTCGTCCGCCAGCCCACGCCGACGCGACGACTGCACGACGGATCGTTAGTGCGGGGACAATACTCGGCAGATGGCACTCATCAACGGTACTCCGGTATTCCATACGCCAGCTCGGAATACAAGTACAGATTCCAGGTGCATGCTCGCTTACTATCTATCCTTATTATGACCTGAATATATCTAAAAGACAGCGGTAGTGACCCAGTGTTAACGACTGTGACTTGTAGGTTGTAAGTTCGAACCCAGTCAAGCGCTTTACTTTGTGTACGTTATTTCATCACCACTGCTCTCAAAACGGTGAACAAATACATCGTTAAGAAACTGGCATGTTCTGGGACCAAAACTTCGAAGACATCTGACATCTAACCGCACTGAGCCTGCGTGGTAGATTACGGCCCACTTCCTCCGATTGAAAGGAGGCCTGTATCCCAGCAGTGGGAACATTATAAGCTGATATGTATATCTAGAAGTATCAGGTATATAATAACTATTGTTTCAGGCTCCCGGACCCGCGCCGAAGTGGGAAGGCGTTTTCGAAGCTATAAGGGAGAACATACGATGTCCGCAATTGTATACCAAGTCACTAGTGGTGGGATCGGAAGACTGTCTGACCCTGAATGTGTACAGTCCTAACGATGCTTGGGATGGCGCTCCCCTACCCGTAATGGTGTTTATCCATGGCGGAGGATTCAGAGAAGGGTCCGGGTCAGCCCTACTTTACGGGCCTGATTATTTAATGAAGAAAGGAGTAGTCCTCGTCACTTTTAACTACAGATTAACCTTCCACGGTTTCCTTTGTCTGGGCATAAAAGAAGCTCCTGGAAATGCTGGACTTAAAGACCAAGTGGCCGCGCTCAAATGGGTCCAAAAAAATATCCGAGCGTTCGGTGGAGATCCCGACAATGTCACGTTATTTGGCGAGAGTGCTGGCGGCGTGTCAGTTTCCTTACACTTGCTATCACCGATGACCAAAGGACTCTTCCATAGAGCTATAATACAGAGTGGCTCTTCTATCGCGTCGTGGGCTCGACAGACGGAACCGATGAAAGAGGCTGCCAAGTTAGCGAAAGAGTTGGGATATAATGTTAAAAATCCTTATCAGCTCTACAGTCTTTTTATGAACACGAGTCTGACAGATTTAGTTGGTACACAGTTACCGAAGAAGAAGGGGCAGTTGATGTTTTCTGGTTTACCAGCTGTGCCGTGCACTGAGCAATTAATAGATGGCGTTGAATCATTCCTTACTGATGATCCCTATAATATACTCAGTAAAGGAGATTATAACAAAGTACCTGTCATTCTAGGTTCTAATAACGAAGAAGGATATTTCTTCGCTACTCGCGAGACTGATGAGTCATTGAGAAATTTAAACTTTGAAGCCATATTAGAAGGCTTTGATTTAAATTTTCCGTCGGATTTAGAAAGGAAAGAAGCTGCTGTAGAGCTAAGGAGTCTTTACATGGGTGATGATGAGATCTCATGGGGAACGCTATTAAAACTTTCAAGGTTACATGGAGAACCGTACTTCAACCTGCCAGGGTATATTGAAACGGAGCTTATTTTAAAGACTAGTGATAAGCCTATATACAGTTACGAGTTTCAGTACAGTGGTTGGAAGAATTTGCCGAAACTTATAGCGGGTCGTACATTCTGGGGTGCACCAGGTGCAACGCATGCAGATGAGCTGTTCTATGTCTTCAATTTATTTCCTATTCCGTCAATGTTTGAGAACAAGATGATTGAAACAATGACGACGCTATGGACCAATTTTGCAAAATACGGGTTCGTATGTTGACGTCATCTTCTTCTTTTCTCAACTAGGGAATTAGAGGTTTCCAAAAAAACTCCTTATGTGTACAGACAGGGGCTATTACAGGTTACACTGGTGTCTGTATAAGAGACGGTCATTTGAGAAACTGGTCATCAGCAGGGCTTCGTCCGTAGTCACACATGTTTTAATGACGTTTGGTGCGTCAACTCCAACAAATTGTATATTAGCAAAGCGTGTTTATTGATCGTGCTCTCCATACAATTTCGAAATTAGCCTGTCATACATTTTCCAAATAAAACTTTTTCTTACTTTTAAGCCAGTTACCAAATGATTCACAATTTGTTACTGTTTGATAAATGTTTAATATACGCTGGGAATCTTAAAGTGCTATCGTGAAAATTCATGTGAGGTTTATAAGCATATAACATAAAAATGATGATAAATCAAAGAAAAAGTTTTTATGCAGTTTTGAAACAGACATTCTGGCCATCATTTTGGTGTCTTTATTGTTCCCCCAATATAGGGGGTTTGCTATAATCGCCACGCTTGGCAGGGACGATCACAGTATGGTTGTAAAATGCATAGAGAACGCTGCTGCCCATTCTCTAGTAAGTCTCTTAGTCGCCTCTTACGACACCCACGGGAAGAAATGGGATGGTACTATTCTTTATGTCCGGCACCACACGGCTTTGTAAACCTTTACCTAAACTTCTGATGTGATTATTATGTAATTTGATTGATGACATACAATGTGAAATACAATATACCCAACAAGTACTACCTAGTAATTTTCTATTTTGGTTATATTGCAGCGTACCTACTCCTGAAGGCAGCGAAGTGCATTGGCCCCCTATGTCTCTGTCCTCACCCCTAAGATTGGAGCTGAACGAGAGGCCTACGATGGCCTCATACAATCAGTCTGCGCCTACGCTACAATACTGGAGACATCTGTACGATAAATATCGAGCAAAGTAACGTGGACGTGGTGGATAAGAAGACGTGTTTGAAAAGTGATTATTGAATTTTATGCTGTGAGAATATTTTGTTATTGTTTGAAATATGTATTATTTGTTACTATAAAGAAAAAAAATGGATACAATTTAATTTATGTGATTTAACTGGTATGCCCTGGATTTCAAAGATATGGTGATATCACCAACCCGCATTGGGCATTTAATAATAAGTTTATTTTATAAAGAGAAACACATAAGGTTAGGTAAAGACATACACTAAACATGGTTGTACAAGCAGTGGTCGATAAGGAGGTTTTGGATTTGGGCCGTCGCGGTCGTGATGGATTGCTGCTCAATGCTTTCACAGAGACGATTATCTACGTCCCAACAGTGGGGAAATTAAGTCAATAAATTTTATGATTTTTTATTTATTTATTTATTTATTTATTTTGGTTTACCAACAATTGTTTACACAGGTTTTTATTTAAAACTAAACATGCAAGAATGTATGACAACAGTGCAACAATCACTTACAGGCAAACTCCGCAAGCTTAAAAAAAGGGTTACAGAAAATTAATAATACTTAAACTAGTTTCAAATTACCTACCTTAAAATCTAAATAATGAATAACTATAACATGACAGCATAATGTAACATTGTAATGTAACTTAATTTATGAATGATGATGAAAATAAACCATTCTAGCGAGATAGTGAAAGGCTGATCTATTGTGGAAGATACTTGAAAAAATTGGCTTTCAATTTACCCAAACTTTCAAAGTGCAAATCTATTTGATCACTGCAGCTATTTACAACTTTGCATAACCTCGCATATGGGGAATTAGCGCCTAGGACCGTTCTTCTCTGCGGTGGGCAGAGTGGCGTTATTGCACTGCGGGGAATTCTTGAGGGGGCACGGAAATTAAAGTTGTGCAGTATTTGTGGGCAGTCAATTTTATGGTGCATTACTTTGCACACAAACATTGCGTCATTAATGCGTCGGCGATTTTCCAGCGAAACCATTTTAAAGTGTTTTAGCCGATTACTGTACGAACGTATTTTTTTGCTTATTCCGCTAGAGAACACCAGATGCCAAAGAAAACGCTTTTGAACGCGTTCTAGACGCAACAAGTGTGTGGCATAGTGTGGACGCCAGATCACGCTACAATATTCTAATATGCTTCGAATTAAACAATTGTATAGCATAATTTTAGTTTTGCAACACCTAAACTGTTTGGAATTTCTTATAACAAATCCCAGCATTTTAGAGGACTTCTTTATGATATTGTCTATCTGTGGAACAAAAGTTAACTTCCGATCAAACGTTACCCCTAGGTCTCTTATTGTGTCCAGTTCCGCAATTTTCACTCCTTCGATATAATAGTCATGGTCTATTATATGAAGTTTTCGAGTGAATTTTACATGGTAACATTTACACGGATTTAGATGCATCTTGTTAGTTCGACACCATTGTATAAGCCTTTCTAGATCGGTCTGTAGGGCAGAGGCATCGTCTTTTGATTTAACGATTTTGACAAATTTTAAGTCGTCGGCATACATAAAGATAACACAGTGGTGAAAGCACTTGGAAATGTCGTTAATAAAAAAATTAAATAAAATGGGCCCCAAATGAGATCCCTGAGGCACGCCAGACAAGATGCATCGTAGGGCAGATTGAAAGCCGTTGATAACCACATAGAAAGATCGATCCATGAGATACGAACTCAGCCATGAGAGTAATGATCCGGTGATGCCATATGCTCGTAATTTACTAATCAATATTCCATGAGAAACTTTATCGAAAGCTTTACTGAAATCTGTATAAATGACATTGGCTTGGTAACCTGAGTCTATGGCATTCGCTAATAATTCAGTGAAAAGTATCAGGTTAGTACTTGTGGATCTGGATTCCACGAAGCCATGTTGCTCCTCGCTTAAGTACAGCTTTAAGTGGCTCTGAATGTGGGGACAGATCAGAGATTCAAAAATTTTTGCAAATGTAGATAAAATTGATATGGGTCTATAGTTAGAAACCATGTCGTCATTATTTGACTTGTGTATGGGAACGACCTTCGCTACCTTCCATTTTGACGGAAAAACTCCAGAAGCCAAGGATTTATTAAAAATAATCGACAATGGGATAACCAACTCAGTAGCACACTCTTTAATAAAGACTGGTGGTATTCCATCTGGCCCAGCGCCCTTATTGCAATCAAGGTTATTTAACTTTTTGTATAAAGCCTCACAATCAATTAATAAATTTGATAAGCATAAACTATAATTTTGAAGGTTATGTAAGTATGAATCATCATGAATGTTTCCATTATCTTGAGCAGGGCTATAAACAGAAGAAAAGTAAGATGCGAAAAGCTCGCATATTTCTGTTCCGTCTGATGACGTTGTGGTACCATCTGTCATCGATACAGGGTATACGCTAGACCCTCCCCTTTTAGCTTTAATATAGGTCCAAAACAATTTGGGGTTATTTTTAAGGTCGTCTTCTAAGTTCTTTATGTATTTATTGTAGCAAACAGTTGCAAGATCATCACTGCGTTTACTAATTATTTTTAATTCAATTTTATCTAGTGGGTTCTTGTAAACATTATAACGTTTTCTGATTTTATTTTTTGAATTTAACATTTTGATAAGACTTCGGTTAAACCATGGCGGGAATTTTCTATTCTTAGGTACTTTAGTAGAAATAAACGTTTTTATTGCTTCATTAATAATGTCGTAAAACACCTGCAACATCCCATTGACCTCATGCTGTCCCTCAAATAATTCCTCCCAGTTGAGTTCTTTTAAGTATTTGCGAATCGGTATGTAATTTGATTTACGAAAGTTAGGCACTTCGTACACAGTATTATATGGAAGTTTTGCTTCCTTACTTAAAGAGATGACAATATCAAGGGGTGGATGGTGATGATCAATATTACATAAGGAACCTATACTTTGACTTACATTACACAGTGGATGATTACACAGAACAAGGTCAAGTATCCGACCTGAAGAATTAATTATATTGTTACATTGATTGAGCTTGTTTACATACGTAAAATCTACCAAAGCTTCACAAGTGTTAGTTAGCTTGAGGCTGTTATTCGAGTTACTGACTGTTCTCCAGTCGATACTACCCAAATTGAAATCACCAATTATACATACGCATGAATCATTAAGTTGTTCGAAGGCCGCATTACATTTATCCAAAAAGTTTTCTAAGTACGATATACGCACAGGTGGTGGTAGGTATACTGCACAGAGAGCCATTCGACGAAAAGTCTTAGCCACGGGTAAATCAAGTGTAACCCAGAGGTCCTCACAACTACTTTCGAAATGCTCGGCGCGTTTAGAACAGAACATATTTCCTGGCATTGTTTTGCTTTTTCAATAGCTCTTCCTTTCTATCGCCCAAACATTTTACTACATTCCAATTCGACGTATACCCACACCATCAGTATGTCAAATATTTAAAACGAATTCTCTCATACGCCATCAGGCACAACCTCGCAGCAGCATTGGAGTCACGCCAACCACAAATCAGATAACGCGATACGTTGGCATGTAACACTTGATCTATTTAGCGTTATGTGGCTCTTCTCAAGTAGATTTATTTTCATTTGCCTACATTTTCCCCTGTATTTTTTATTTTATTACTGTATGAGCTGTTTTCACGTAAATTTTCATTAGTATTGTATAGGCTGACTTTGAATTCAATGGTATGACACTAAAGTAAAGAAATTAACATATTGTCTATACGCTTTTCTATACTCACATTTAATCAGTTATGTTTAAATCCCTTAGTATTGGGGGGGGGGGGGGGGGAAGCCTATTGCTTTCGACGTGGCACAAATTCCAGATGGAAACGTATAACATTTTGGCCAACCGGGAAATCAAACCCAGTAGTAGTGATGCGACCATTAACCCAACGAGGTTGTTAAAGAAATTAAGTGATTCTTATAAATTATTTTATTCTAAATATAATCAAAGGTATGAGTAGTGTTTCTATACATATAAAGTACATAGTCCTCCAGACCGTAGTTTGGTCACGGCAGCCACTCTCAACGGAAACTAGCCATCGGCGCGGGAGATATTATAGTGCTCAAGTGTATGCGCAGACACAGGAGCACTCACTCTTCCCTCACTCTCATAGTCCAATGGGACGACAATCCGAATGACCATCCGAATGATCAGACGCAGGACCAGCGGCTTAACTTTCTTTCCGAGGCTTGGGAGTATCACACCGCCAACTTCCAAACTCCGGGCTGTTACTAAGGAATTCCTAAGGGATAAACCGAATTTGTTTTCGATTATACCTTTCTTTCTGAGTCTATCTTGGACATTACTGACATTGGTGTAGGAAAATCCTCGTGAGAAAATGTGGACTATGTGTTTATGCTATAAAATTAAGAGGTAAAATTTGTTTGTAAGTTTGTTTGTAGGGGGTTTTTTTGGATGGGAAATCATTATACGATGACTTCTCCCGCTCGTGGGTGGAGTGGGAGGGCGTGTCAGACTTTTACTGACTAAACCCACCCGTGTTCTTTCAGTTGCTTGTGCCAGGGCCACGGTAACTCTTTAGAACAAATCTTTCGACTCTGGCAGGCATCGCTTCTATCGGACCCCTTCAGTTTGCTCTAAGAGGTATTTGTTTATAAGTTTGTTTGTATGGGGTAATCTCTGGAACTAGCAATCAGATTTAAACAAATATTTTCTTTGCATTTGACAGCCCAATTCTCGAGGAAGGTTAGAGGTTATTTAACATCATGCTCAGCATAAGACAAGTCAGAAAGAACGCTAACTGAAAAAAGAAACTAGCCCTACTTATATTTTAAACGCGGAGGTTTTTGAGGATGGATGGATGTTTATTACTCTTGCACTCAAAAACTACTGAATCGATTTTCATGAAACTTTACAATAAAATAGCTGATACATTAGAGTAATAAGCAACCATCAATTAGAATAATAAGCTACCGTTTAAACGTATTTAGTGTGATTTGGCTAAAACATAACGATAAAGTATCAAGTAAGTTGAAATAATTCTTATCCTTTAAGAGCTATCTTGGCGTGCGCTACCCAAACCGTTACCGTAACATGAAGATAATGTATGTGAAATTGTTTGACTTAATAAGCAGGTCTAAATAAAAGTCCACGACAAATAAACATTTAAGGAAATAAACATTATAATCATATATGTTTATTTCCTTAGAAAGTAGGCAAGTGCATAAAATATGGTTGGTTACAGAACCCTGCACAATCTACCTTAAATTTATCATCATCACCAACATTTCAGCCGAAAGACGTCCACTGCTGGACATAGGCCTCCCCCAAAAGTGGGGGGGTTTGCCATAATCGCCACGCTTGGCAAGCGGGTTGGCGATTGCAGTGTGGTAGTAAAATGCATAGAAAACGCTGCCCATTCTCTAGTAAGTCCCTGAGTCGACTTTTACTCCACCCACGGGAAGAAATGGAGCTGAAATGGGGCTTAAATTTTGCATGTAATAACAGAAAATATTTTTTGAATAAAAATAAAAAAAGTCATTCAAATTAAAATTTTCCAATAATAAATTAAAATTGATAGTTTGTATGTTTAATTTTTGACATTGTTTGGTTTAAATAACCAAGTAATGTCAAAAATTAAACATAGAACGTCAAATATTAAATCTAAACTGTAGGTGTAGTGCATATTATTATCTTTCTTTTAAGTGGAAGCCCTTAGGGTCCCTACCAGGATCACGAGATTTATTCGAAAGAGACACCGTGGCCCTGGCATATAAGCAACTGAAGGAACACGGGTGGGTTTTAGTCAGTAAAAGTCTGACCTGCTTCGCCCAGAGCGGGAGACGTCATTTGATGATTTCCCACCCACAAAAAAAAAACCCCTTAGGTATAGCCAAAAATAAATTTAAATCGGATAGCTTTATTACAATACAAATTTATTGCATGCAGAGTATTTAGTTTATTCTAATCAAAATTAATACCTTTATCGCTTTCGGTATTTAATGTAGATAAAGTTAGTAAAGTAGGTAAAAACCTACACTAAGTAATTGGGACGAATTTTGAAAACTTACCACGATAAGAATGATCTGAGTGACGGATTGATATGGATAGTCTGAAGCCTGGATAAGGACATGACGTTATTTTTTACACGCTTTATATTAGCTTCACTTGTATGTTTGTATATTTGTATGTTTGTTTGTAACCGACTTATAGCGCGATTTTGACCCACTTTAAACGACCAGATTTCATTCAAACTTTGCACACCTGTCAAGGACCGATGACAATGCAATAATTTATTAAATGTGTGCCATTATCCTTGCCAGGGTTACCAGGACAGCAAAAAAACAGTCACAAACTACGCTGACATACGTCTCAAAATTCGAAACACCCGAAAAAATAGAAAATAAATAATAGTTTAAAAAAACTAAAAAACACGCTTCCATTGAAAACCAAACTAAAAAGTACAAAATAATGGAAAAAAAAGCGTGGGGTGCCTGATACCAATAAAAAATAACTTAAAAAGCACCCCACGCTTTTTTTCCATTATTTTGTACTTTTTTTTATCAGCACACGGCGTGTGCGAAGCCGTGGGCGGAAGATAGTCTAAGCTAAAGAGTTTTTGTATGTTTGTTTGTTACGCTTTTACACTGAAGCGGCTGCACAGATTAGCTCATAAGTAGAGTATGTCTAGGATTAAGACATAGGTATTCCCACAGCATCGAGATTTTTGCAGGTGAAATTGTGGTAATTAATGCTCATGCGTTCAAAGACGCCTCAGCCCTACAGTGGGACAAAAACAGACTAAAAAAGAAAAATAATTATTTATTCTGTACCCACAAAAACTCACATTAAAAAAAAGATACAACAAATGCACACATACAAAGTAGTCAAAACCCCGTATTCGGGAAGAAAAAAATACTGGTATTATTCTAACACCTTTAATACGTAGTAATAAGGGTGGTTTTCGTTATTAAAGTGTTACAACTGTAGCTTCTGTTTATTTTTCTTTTTCAATCGATACCCTTAAAATTTTCACATGAAAATCCACAAACCTTTTAACGTTAAAATTACTGCCTCTCATTTGCAAAATCATGGTATCCCATTCTCTGCAATTAAGGTGGATATTACCTCAACATGAGACCCGACCTTATTTCCTGAGGCAAGTTGATCCGTGGATGTTTTCGGGAGAAATTAATTTGATCCCATACAAGGTTGGGCCGCCTGTCAAAATTGATGGCTTAACTGGATAACTTCGGATTCATAAGTATATGTTTATGGAACTTTAATTGAATCACATTGTGTAAGTTTTTGTAATTATCTGTCATTGGGATATCTTTACATTCGCATAGCGTTTTCAAAAAAATCATTGTTTTCTTAGTGTTCTACCATACCCCCATGTTTGAGTCATTCTTTTATCTTAGTCTCTCAGACAGTTACTGCGGTGGGACATGCGGTGACAGTGTTTGTTTCCCCTCACCGTTTTGAGAGCAGTGGTGGTGAAATAATTTACAGAAAGTAAAGTATATGTCTGGGTTTGAATCACAAATCAAATCACAGTCGAATCGAGGTTCGAATCACAAATCAAATCACAGTGGTGACCACTTTGGCCTTTGAGGTTTGAATTTCTCACAAACAAAGGGCTGGTAATTATATCAGTATATATGATATTAATAAAAACTGTACTTTTGATATGTGAGAATTCTTGCAACTCTCACCAAACCGGTACTTTTTTTAAAGATGGCCGCATGTGTGGATCCGCGACAAAAAAAAAAATGTAAGTGCCAGTCATCCTGCAAAGTTGCGAGAGTAAATAGCTGAGAGAGTAAATTAGGGATAACGGACCCCCCATTTACTCTTACGACTACAGCCGCAGTATTTTTTGGGAAATAAGCTACCCTACAACCTGCTGCAATTTGTCTTAAGCACGTTAAATCTAAGCATGCTAGCAGTAAAGGTGATAAACCTTCAAACCAACTTCTGAGTTTGTTTTGGCTTTTCTTCTCAGAGAGTTCGAAACGCAGACCGCATTATGTTCTTAAAATATGATTCACATGTTAAAGTGTTTGTATAAACTTACTAAGACCCATTTGCATGGTCATAGGTTATCCTAAATAACTCAGAGTTACAGCTAATTCAGGGTTAATCAAATAATTTATCTTGCCCAAGAGGCAAAGGTAAACTAAGGGTTAAACTTTAAAATATTTAACCCACTCATATGGGAGGGTTAAGACACTGAAGTCTGGGTTAGTTTTAGTCATTTTGTCAATTAAAATTATGAGGTACAGCCGATAGCTTATTTGTATTTTTTTACACGCTTTACATTAGCTTCACTTGTATGTTTGTATGTATGTTTGTTTGTAACCGACTCCTTATAGCGCGATTTTGACCCACTTTAAACGACCAGATTTCATTCAAACTTTGCACACCTGTCCAGGACCATGACAATGCAATAATTTCATAAATTTGTGCCTTTATCCTTGCCAGGGTTACCAGGACAGCAAAAAACTGTCTTCGAAAACTACGCTGACATACGTCACAAACTAATTTGTGCCATTATCCTTGCCAGGGTTACCAGGACAGCAAAAAAAACTGTCTTCGAAAATTACGCTGACATACATCACAAACTACGCTGACATACGTCTCAGAATTCGAAACACCCTAAAAAATAGAAAATAAATTATAGTTAAAAAAAACTAAAAACCACGCTTCCATTGAAAACCAAACTAAAAAGCAGAAAATAATGGAAAAAAAGCGTGGGGTGCCTGATATCAATAAAAAAATACCTTAAAAAGCACCCCACGTTTTTTTACATTATTTTGTACTTTTTAGTTTGTTTTAAATACAGTTCGAACTGAATTATCGATAAAAATCGACCTACCAAGTTTAAAAGTGCACTTAAATTGACTGTTTGATAAAACTGGAACTACCAGTATCCTCAATCATAGGTTATAACCATAATTGAAGACACTGGTAGCCTTTTTTTTTGGGGGGTAGGAAATCATCAAATGACTTCTTCCGCTCTGGGTGGAGCGGAAGGGCGTGTCAGACTTTTACTGACTAAAACCTACCCGTGTTCCTTCAGTTGCCTATATGCCATGGCCACGGTAACTCTTTCGAACAAATCTCTCGACCCTGGCAGGCATCGGTCCTAGCAGACCCCTTCAGTTTGCTGACATCTCATTAAGGTGCGCGTGGAACACTACGCGCCGTCTACACGGGCCTGGGTGCTTACTCTCGAATATAATTCCAATAGATCGAAATTGGAATTGTCAGTCAAACGTCAGTGGTTGGCTGGACTCACTGAGTCTAGCCAATCCCTGACGTTTAACTCAACCAACTGACGTTTGACTAATGTCGATCTATTGTAATTATATTCGAGAGTAAGCACCGTGGTCCTTACCGGGCGGCGAGCTAGCACACTGGTAGCCCTGGTTTATAGGTACAGATTCGTCTTATTTTGTGATCGTATAAAGCCGAGTATGTATTAATTTGTTTTTAACATTTGATTATTAATGTTATTAACTTCTATTCTATAATATATGAAACTTTCCAGCAACATGTAAAGTCGACGTACCGCTTACAACAGCACAATACCACCCACTCATATTGTTCTTACTAAGGATACACGCATGATATGAAACACGAGTACGAGACTCGATTCAAAACTTCGGCCATTAAAAACTAATTAGCAAAGTGTTCGGTTCTGCGCATCTGTGGCGTTCATTAATCAATTGATCAGTTGTTACTGTGCACTGGGTTGTTATTATATTACATTGGGTAATTAAAGTTTTGTTTGAAGTGACTGTTTAATCGGCTTTGTGAAGTGCAGATTAAAAAATTAGAACATTTTTATGTAAACATGTAGCATTTGCGTAACGCTACGAAAAATCGTAGCCAAGATTTACTTCATGCGTAGTGCTACGAAAAAAGCGTAGCCGTGAGTTACCTCTTGCGTCGTACTACGAAAAATTCATAGCTGAGCGTAGTATTTGTGCGTGGCGGCTATCGGCGGCGGCAACCTCTCGCGTCCCGCTCTGGTGAGAGCCATGGAACGGAGCGAAAGGGCATGGGAAGCCGTCACCTCCTTTTGCGAAGCAGTAATGCTCGCGAATGAGGAGACGGGGCGCGTGAGGGAGTGGCTGTCTCAGCGCCCTCACGTCCCTAGCCGCCGCAGGAGGAGACGCGCCGGGCGTCGGGAGTGGATAGTGGACTCCCGGCCACCGTAGGCGCGAGCTTGTGGGCGGCGAGCAATGAGTAGCTCGCCGCTCGATAAGGACCAGACTCGGGTCGACAGCGCGTAGTGTTCCACGCGCGCCGCAAAGAGATGTCAGCAATACTGAACGGGTCTGTTAGGACCGAGATTGGACTGGATTGTTCGAAAGAGTTACCGTGGCCCTGGCATATGGGCAACTAAAGGAACACGTGTGGGTTTTATTCAGTAAAAGTCCGACACGCCCTCCCACTCCACCCAGAGCGGGAGAAGTAATTTGATGATTTCCCATCCAAAAAAAAGCGTAGTATTTCGTTATTTCGACAATTCGGTGAAGTTCAGCCTGAAATAAATCTCCGACGATTTGCAACAACAAACAATAGTCACCAAGAGCATTCGCTTTTTGATATTCTTGAATAGCTGTCGTTTAAACGAGTAGTATTTGGTGGCGTGCAGATACAATGTGCAGATCTTCGTTTGGTGTAAGCTTTAACATTTGGGATTCTCCACGATGTGTATTGGAATTAAACTAAATGCATGTGTGTGTGTGTGTCTGTGAGCAGATGTTTTAAGACAATTAATTGTAAAAGTTTAAAACTACGAAATGCCGACGCTCCGTCTGTCTGCGTCGGCATTTCGTAGCTGACAGATCTCTGAGGAGAAATGCCGAAACAGACACAGTGGTCATTGTCGATATGCGATATACCAGCTGGTTTCGTAAACAGTATGGAAACCACATATAATATAAAAATGTACATTTGTACAGACAGAAAAACTTATATAAGTACACAAGGATTAAGGAAAAAAAAATGTACAATACATGTAATAAATGAAACCACATACTTTTTCTCGGCTTTGCTGACGATACACAAAAAATAAACGAAATCGGTCCAGTAATAAGGTCACAAAATAGAGTTATAATTTTGTTTTTTTTTTAAATATTCTATAGATTTAAATAAAAAAATAAATAATAAATTTATTGTACACAGAAAAACACTTAAAGTTAGACATAAACGTAACATGACTGTACAAGCAGAGGTCAAAAAGGAGGTTGAACAGCTGGCTCCTGAACTAAGTAAAAGGATTCTTGTATCTCAAGAGCAAAAAATTTGGACTACTCAGTCAATGATTTCAGTATTTCAGTCGCAAGACATTTACTGCTGGATATAGGCCTCCCCCAATTTGGGGGGGCATTGCCATTATCGCCACGCTTGGCAAGTGGGTTGGCGATTGCATTATGGAAGTAAAATGCATAGAGAACGCTGCTGCCCATTTTCTGATGATGAATGAAAGTCAATGATTTAGTGAACTTCAATTCTTGAATATTGAAAAGCGACATTGCCACACAGTGTACCACAACGCTGCCTGAAACCTACTCTAGTCATTTCTCTACAAAAATAAATTTGGGACACCTACACCACAAGGTACGAAGGTATGTTGCTAAACAGAGTGTTTCCTTTTTAACCGACTTCAAAAAAAGGAGGAGGTTATCAATTCGACTGTATTTTTTTGAATTTTTTTTTGTTTGTTACCTCATAACTTTTGAAAAGAATCATCAAAATCGGTTCACCTAGAACCGATTTTGATGATTCTTTTTTTTATTTGAAAGCTGGTGCTTTCTGTGTGGTCCCATTTTAATTTGGGTTCATTTAAACAATAGGATACATGTGAAAACCATATAAGTCTTAAATTTGCATTAAGTATGTGCGCGACAAATGGACGAATAACGCGATTAGATTAGTGCAGGGTACATACCATAACTAAAAAGCTAAAAATAAAAACTAAAAAAAAAATAACAACCGACTTCCTTAAAAAAAAGACTACAAAGTCAAAAATAACTTTAATTTCGGAAGTCGATGGCAAAAAACCTTAAATACAGATCCTAAGACACCGACTTCCGAAATTAAAGTTATTTTTCACTTTGTAATGTTTTTTTAAGAAAGTCAATTGTTATTTTTTATCGCATTTATTTTGATATTAATATTCTTTTTTAATTGACGGTTTATAAGTTTATATTTAATGATGCTATACTTCTGTGGACTAGTATGACTTGTAGTTTCATTTATTGCACATAATTATGTGGTTACCATACTGTATACACAGAAACCGTACTAATAGAACTGTAAACCGAACTAATCTATACATACATACTTATGTACTAACTTACTCACTATACATAGGTGTACATACGTGGTAAGCAATCATGTTTCACGCTAATGCACTAAGCTAGTACGCGAGGTACTTATCGGGTGTTATGGCGTCGGTACATCGTCGTAATGGGTTCAAGATGGCAGCTGACATACTGCAGCGACCTTAATTGTGTTTGGTTATTTATTGGTTGATACATTTGTTAATTGGAGATGCACTTTATTGCAAATACACAATTATTAGCTTTAGCTGCAGATAGTGATACGACAAGACATATTCTTACTAAAAACGACTTCCAGATTGGGATATTGTACAGTGTATCTACATTTTGACAAAATTATTTTAAAACAACACTAAAATTCGAACGTAAAGGGTCCAAGTTACCTATGACTTTGATGATTTGACCTCTGTGATGATATTTTTTCGTTTGATGCCATCTACCGAAACAAAACACAAACAAACTGAAGATTAAGCAAGAACACTGATGTGTAGGTTTTTGCCTACTTTTATTCGCTCTCTGTGAGTTCTAATATATTGCAATCATCTAGGATTAAAAATTAATATTTATTTTGAATTAAATGATGCACTTTGCTTGCTGACCTAGCTTTCAATAATTAATTTGTGTGATGATGACTAGGAAAGTGCTTATCGATTCTCAGTAACGAAGTTAGTTAGGATCATCTAATTTTTATCATTTCGTTTACAGAATATAACAAAACAGCATTAGGTACACAATCAAAATGTATGAAACAGTTGTTTTTATTTTCTTTTAATATTGATCCCATACATAACATAATCAAAATCAAAAGTCATTTATTCAAACTAGGCTGAGAGTCAGCACTTTTTGAACGTCAAAGTTAGATGAGACAGTCCCCCCAAAACGCCCACCATTCGACACTTCCTAGTGCTTTAGCTGGGAAGAAGAAGTGGCGGAACAAACTTCCCAGCAGCACAGCTGTCTGTTAAGTTAGAAGAAGTTGATTCTATACAGTATTATGTAAGTAATTAATATTATAAAACAAAACAAAACAGAACACAACATAGTAAACGTTGCTCATATTCATGAGTAGGTACAGTCAGCATCAAATAGTTAGTAACACTTAGGGTATTCAAATAAATAGACGCAACCAAAGAGTCAATAATATCGGTACAAACCAAGTTTCCTTATTGCTCTAAACAATATAATTGCTCAAAAGGGTGAAGGTCAGTTTTCATATAAAATCACACGGTAAGATTCGTCAACAAAATTCGTTAAACACACGGTATTTTTCGGATTTCGGCAAGGTAATCCCCTTAACTGGTTTATCGCTAACAGATCATTATAAGTTTAAGGGGCTGCTATTTGGAAAGTTAACTCATAGCAGGGTAGATTTCGTAATTACGGCCCAATAGCTGGTTTAAATAAACTGTTTTTGTTTTGGCTTTTTTTGAAGATTGATGGAAGTTTTTGAATTTTAGGAGCGGAAAATCTTATACCTTTAAACGAGCAATTCTTGTATATGTATATAATCTGAATCTCGGAAACGGCTCCAACGATTTTCTTGAAGTTTAGTTTTGCAGGGATTTCAGGGGCGATAAATCGATCTAGCTAGGATTCATTTTTAGAAAATGTCTTTTTCTAAAAATAAAAAGAACCGAGCAGAGCTCGGGCATCTAGGTATACTTATTAGAGGTTTGATGTGACGTGTGACGTGTGGTGCCGGACGTAAAGAATAACACCACCCCATTTCTTCCCGTGGGTGTCGTAAAAGGCGACTAAGGGACTTACTAGAGAATGGGCAGCAGCGTTCTCTATGCATTCTACCACCATACTGCGATCGCCAACCCGCCTGCCAAGCGTGGTGATTATGGCAAAGCCCCCCAAATTGGGGGAGGCCTAAGTCCAGCAGTGGACGTCTTACGGCTGAAATGATGATGATGATGAGAGGTTTGATTAAATACATGCCAAGTCAAAAGTGGTTTTCGATAATTATGACATTTTTAGTTTGTGAGTTACACATAAATTATTTTATTTCTGCAAGCAGGTTCGTACACACACTTTTACACGTCCATCATATTTTTAAAACTACCTATCTGACTAATCTGAGAAGAAAAGCCGAAACACAACAACATTTCATTTATCATTGGCCACCCAGTGGAATCAGCCGCGACTTACGAGTTAGGACATAGGTTTGAACCCTGAGAGGCACTATAATTTATGCAAATTGTTTCATCACCACTGCTCTCAAAGCGGTGAAGGAAAACGTCGTGAAGAAACCAACATGTCCAAGAACCAAAAATTCGAAGACATGTGACATCCACCGATCCGCAATCAGCCCACGTGGTGGATTATGACTCTCTCTTTATCACGTAGAGGAGGCCTGTGTCCCAGCAGTGGGAACATATGATGCATAGGCTGCTTATGTATGTATGAATTATTTTACCAAAAAAAAAACTCAAAATTAAAAGTTTTATATACTGCGGTAACGCAACATTGAGCGTTACGACCGTGTACAGTGATTAAGTGTTATTACTTTTGCCATTAAAATGTTACTTAAAAATATACAAACTAATAGGTTGGGGAAAAAGTTTCTTCGCATTTTTTAAGAAAATTCAAAACATTTTTTAATATAGTTTATTTACATTTAACTAAAGTATGTAGGTACCATTTTGTTCGATAACTTTTTGCCATCTTGTAGGTAGGGACATGATCCCATTGCTATAGAAATTTTGGGACTTCTGGTCAAAATACCGCGACAAGTGGTTTTGGCAGTCCTCTCGTGATGTTAACCTGACACTGCCTAAAGAATTCTGAAGAGACCGAAACAGGTGGAAATCTGAAGGTGCAAGGTCAGGACTATACGGCGGATGCATTAACACCTCCCAGCCAAACTCTCTTAATTTTTGTTGGGTGGCTAAAGATGTGTGAGGTCTAGCGTTATCATGATGAAAAACCACACGCCTTCTGTTGATTAATTCCGGCCGCTTTCTCTCAACTTCTTGCTTTAATCTCATCAGTTGTTCGCAGTAGAGTTCAGAATCGATGGTCCTGCCTGGTGGTAACAGCTCATAATGATTAATGCCCTTCCAATCCCACCACACACACAGCATCACCTTGTTGCGAGTTAACCCGGGTTTCGCCACAGTCTGTGAAGCCTGACTGGCCTTTGACCACGACCTTTTTCGCACGTTCTTGTCATACGTGATCCACTTTTCATCACCAGTTATCAGCTTCTTCAAAAATGGTTCGGTTTCATTACGTCGTAATAAAGAATCACAAATGAGTACACGGTTAATTAGGTTTCTTTCAGTGAGCTCGTGAGGTACCCAAATGTCGAGCTTTTTTGTGTACCCAGTTGTTTTCAAATGCGCCAAAACTGTTTTGTGGTCAATTTCCAGTTCTTCAACTACGTCGTAACTACTGGTATCTTGCTCCACTTTTTCAAAAATGGCATCCATTTTATCCGTAATAGGGCGACCAGAGCGACGTGCATCTTTGACATCAAAATTTCCGGATTGAAAACGCTTACACCAAATTTGTGCTACTCTGACAGACACTACACTAGGTCCATAAACATCGCAATTTTTTTTCGCGGCTTGCGTTGCATTTTTACCTTTTTTGTAGTAAAATTTTAAAATGTATCGAATTTCTTCATTAGATTTACTCATCTTGACGGTACGAAAAACAAATGAAAATCACACATTTTCCTAATTTGAATTTGGAATTATGTTCTTTAAAATTTAAACTTTCAATGATACCAAAACCAGCCAGATACAAATAGTATAGCCAAAGAGATTTTATTACAAGTTCATACATACTATAATGCGAAAAGACTTTTTCCCCAACCTAATACTACTAGCTTTTGCCAGCTGCTTCACCCGCGTGAAAGTTGGAAGTTATCCTACGGGAACGTTCAAACATGATAAAAAAACAATTTTTAATCCACGTTACAAACTATCTGTGTGCCAAATTTAATCTTAATTTATTTGGCCGTTTTTGAGTGATTGAAAAACAAACACTCAAACTTTTACACAAAGAACTTTTGAAGTCTAACTCGCTAAATGCCTCACCTACCCGATGTAATAAATAAATCTAGAAAAAAAAAATTACAGGTGTCAAGGGACACCCGGATGGAACGAAGTTCCTTTCCAGGATTCATAATAGTTATAATTTTTTAATTATTTATTATGTACAAAAAACCTGTATACAGTCAACAAAAATATTCTCTCTCTCTCCCTCTCTCTCTACCTCTCTCTCCCTCGCTCTCTTCCTCTCTCTCTACCTCGCTTTCTCTCTCTCTCCCTCTCTTTCTCTCTCCCTCTCTCTCTCCCTCTATCCCTCACTCTCTCTCTCTCCCCCCCTCCTCTCCCTCTCCCCCCCTCATCTCCCTCTCCCCCCCTCTCCCCCTCCCTTCCCTCTCCCCCTCTCCCACTCCCCCTCTCCCCCTCTCTCCCTCCCTCCCTCTCTCCCTCTCTACTCACAACAAAAAAAACAACATCATACAAAATATATACGGTCGAATTGAGAAACCTCGTCCTTTTTTTGAAGTCGGTTAAAGCATGTCGTGACAACTTTTCGTAAGAATTTTTTCCGTCTAGCCCCCTTTCACAACGCGCGATAAGGAACTTCGTTCCAAAAACCATCATCATTTCAGCCGAAAGACGTCCACTGCTGGACATTAGCCTCCCCCAAGCTCCACCATTTCGACCGGCTTGTGCTTCCCGCATCCAGCGGATTCCTGCAGCTTAAAAAACCCCATCATCTCACTCACACTTCACTACCTCCACATTTCAAGTATTTCATCCATCAGCCGTCACTTCAAAGGACAGCTACGTGCGAGCTGATGGCGAAGTAATAAGCACCCGTCACGGAGTGTGACATGTAATGAAAAACTTTATTGTTCCCCTACGTAGTTATGTGACACGTATGGGGGAGCAAGTAGGGGGCTAATTTTAGAGTAGATGGCATCACCATGGCATTTGGCGTGCAAGTAAGGTAATTTGTATTTTTTTCGTTTGATAATAATTAAGCAAGGTGGTAAGTATAAGTATTATTCGTTGTTGTCTTGTCATGGCAAAAATGACATTTGGTTTAAATAGGTTATTTTATATTACTTATGAAATACTATCATTTATGTAGATTCTTTTATTTTATGTGAATTTGAGAACGTTTTAGGCCTTGTAGACTAGACAATTTTATACTTTATTAGCTGACAGATGTTGTCCTGTCTCTTTGATGATATTTGACCACACATTCTGTCAATTCTATGTCAAATGTCATCATGTTACATCAAAAAAGTTTACATTGTCCTATTATATGGTTGTTAAGTATTCTTAAATTTTCTAATTTTCCGCGCAATTTTTTCTTTTTTTTCTTTCATAAGAACCTTCTCCTGACAATTACAAACACAACAACAACAAAAAAAGTGAAGTCGGTCCAGCCGTTCACGCGTGATGGCGTGCCCAAGGGAAATAGGGATTCATTTTTATATATATAGATTAACTTGTACGTGGTACTTGTTGACAGCCCTACACTGTCCTCCTATACCTATTAACACTGTAATTAGAAATAATTGTAAAACCAATTATTTTTAAAAGCGTAACCATTGAGTTTTTGCCGGCTCTTCTACATAAGAATCAACAATTTGGAACCATGCACCTAGCTTCTGACGTTTCATAAGTGCCCATGTAAGTTTATGTGAAATAAATATATTTTGATTTGATTTTAACATTTGTAACAAAATCTACAACACAATGTATAGCGCCGAGGGTTGAAAATAGAACACTGTTTTTTCGACGAGTAGAGACTCACTCGTATTGTACTCTATTCGAATCTCAATGCTCGGTTCGACACCGAGAATTGAAAATCCATTGCGGAAAAAAATCCCGATGCGATTTTATGACGTCATGTGTATGTTGATTAAGTAAAGAAAGAAAGAAAATACGTTTATTTACGGTAAATATGACGCAAAGTAAGACTGAATACACCAAATATATAAAAAAGCTGGGGAAAACATGCGCCACATCTACGCAAACGGCCATCGCTCAGCATAATGCTGCAACCCTATGCGAGACAGAGCCGCAGCGCTGGTTTTCAGCAAGTAAGTAATGTTTAAAAAATCAATCGCGGTACAACAATCACAATACTTGCCGAACTGTTTGCTGATCACATTTACTTACTTTACTTGCTGACTTTATTCATCATTTCAGCCGTTAGATGTCCACTGTTGGACATAGGCCTCCCCCAGTTTAGGAGGTTTTGCCATAATCGCCATGCTTGGCGATCGCAGTATGGTGGTAAAATGCATAGAGAACGCTGCTGCCCATTCTCTAGTTAGTCCCTTAGTCACCTTTTATGATACCCACGGGTAGAATTGGGGAAAATCTTTACGACTTTTTTTTTCGGATGCGAAATCATCAAATGACTTCTCCCGCTCTTGTGCGGAGCGGGATGTCAGACTTTTACTGACTAAACCCACCCGTGTTCCTTCAGTTGCCCATGTGCCAGGGTCACGGTATCTCTTTCGAACAATCTCGCGACCGTGGCAGATTCTTTACGACTGGAACTAACTTTACTCAGTCACTAGTAAAGCCCATCCTTATTCTAATATTCCTTCGTTAACTAAGATCCTCACAATACCTACTTAGAAAATCACACACAAACACAACCCAACTCTACTTCCATTAGCTTTCGATACCTATGCTAATACAGCCAGCTACAATTATTCCTCTCATCTGGGCGTGCCCCAGGGCGTTTTCCTGGTATATATGAAAATCATTGTTCGGTCTACCACATTATACTGTTCCATGGGGTTGTCAAATTATCAAAATTCTCTATTGTTCTGCCATGGCATTGTTGACAACGCCGCAATATTTGGTGGGTTTTGAATTACTTGCTAAAGTTATGGTAGGTGAAATGTATTTTTGGTATCCTTTATTAGCTTATTTGTGTAAGTTGTTAAACTGGTTTTGTGATATTTGTGAAGATATTGGCTATTAACAATAATATTAAAGCTAAAGAGTTGGTTTGTTTGTTTGTTTGTTTGAACGCGCTAATCTCTGGAACTAACAGTTCTTTTTGAATAATTATAATTATAAATTCTTAAGAATGGCTATAGGCTCTATCATCATGATTAACTTAAGAGCCAAGTAAAAAGAAAAATAAATAAATAGCGCTAATCGACAATGAAAAATATTGACTTCATAAGTAAATTAATACCTTTTGTCATCTAACCTGTTAAATCATTGTTATATTTTTTAAATTTTGTTTGATATCGTGATTAAATCTCCAAAGAGATATTGACGTTTTCATTTTTTTTTAATGTTGTTGTTTGCCAAATCAAATATCACTTCAACCGATAGATGTTCACTACTGAACATAGGCATAGTAAACTGCAGGAACACGGGTGGGTTTTAGTCAGTAAAAGACACGCCCTTCCGCACCGCCCTGAGCTGGAGACGTGATTTGATGATTTCCCACTCAAAAAGAAATCTGTGTTTCTCGTAACCAGTGGATTCCTGCGGCCTACATCAGGTCTCATCGGTTCACCTTGTGGGGGGTTTCCAACGCTAAGTCTTCCAGTATGCGGTCTACTAAATATTTCGATTAAAACATCTAATAATTCCTGTTCTGTTGTTTTCGTTATATTTAAAACTGTAGGCTTATCCGATAGTTATCTTTAGAGCGATTACATTTCCAGTCGCAGATTCCCATCATCGATACTTTAAAAAAAACGTAACGTAACGTTTATTAGTTTGTTGATTTGATGTAATATCATCTCTCTTAAGTTGTATTTCAAAACTTTTTTGCAATCACTAGCCCAATTCTTAGAAATAAATAGAAATAATATTTATTTGCATAAAAATGGTATATACAGGTGTAAGGTAACAAAATATAGAGCATACATGTTTAGCTTATATTATAGCATGCAAATATTATTGGTGACCTTTAAAAATGTTTCTGGTCAGTAAATTCATTGATACTGTAAACATTTTTAGTTTTTAACCATTCAAGTAATGTTTTTTTAAATAATCTGAGATCCAAAGTTTTAAAATAACTTGGAATTTTATTATAAATTAGAATACACATACACAGCTTTTACTATATTTAGCTAGTCTCGGTAAGTCACTTAAAACAAGCCTATGCGGATCTCGCCGGTTTCGAGGACATACATCCTCTGCCTTTTTGAATAATAATAATAATAATAATCTTTATTGGAACAAAACAGATTTTACAAATTGATTGCGTACGTAAATAGCTACATTAGTTATAAAACTGTGTCGCAGCTATTAACGCCCACCTCCAAAAGGGAGACGATAGCGTTCCAGATACAAAAAATACAAAAAAACAGTAAGTTTAAAAAGAGCTATTACAAATGTTTACAGAAAGGAATAGGTCTTTATGCTTCTTAACAAACATTCATACTTCATAGATATAGAGGGAAGGTAGCGGTAATAAACCAAGTTCTTTAAATATTGGCCTGCAAGATTCATCAGGTTGAAGCCCATATATGGCACGAATACACTTTTTTTGGGCAACAAAAACCCTATTCCTATCGGTACTATTACCCCACATTATGAACCCATAGCGTATTAATGATTCTACGTAAGCATTATAGGTAGTGATAGCAGGAAGAGGAAGATAAGGAAGATTACAGGCTATTTATCACGCTACAACCCTAAGAAACCGAATAAAAAAAAATCAGCAAGAACGCTAAGAGAAAACAAAGTAATTGCGGGTAAGCGATGCGATGCTATAAAACAGTCTTCTTAAGTGGTTTTTACAACAGGTGATGGTAAAAGTCACTAGGGTTCCGAAAAAATATTTATTTTTACCGTACTATAAAGCAATTATTGATAAAACAGTAAACAATTTCATTCTTCACATTAAAAGTTGAAGTAAAGAATGAAAGTGTTTCACTTTTAAAATATTTCTTATACAGGATGTAAGGGTAAACACCGTTGTCACTTAACCCATGGGTAGTTTGACTTAAATATAAAATAACAGAGTCAGTTATAAAAATAAAATATTTTCCTAAAAAGGTTTAGAATTAATTTACGCGCGAGAAATGAGCGACGCTACGACGTGGCATTACGTGCGCTCTCTAGCGAGACTGACACATAAATCGTTAAGTATGTTCGCAGTACGGGATTGAAGGATACTGTTTGTGATCAAAGCACAGTCAATGTTAGTGTAATAAATGAATTGGTAGAAGATACAAGAAAAAAATATTTAAAAGAAGTAAAGGAATGGAAGCATGAAATAATTGAAATAGGGAAAACAAAAATTATACCCCTATTTGATGTTCTACATTTATTAAAAGGAGTACGAAACAATCTACTAACGAAAGATTAAAAATATTATGATTTTGAAGAGAAGTACGTGAAAACGACCAGACTCAGTTGCATTTGAAGGGGCCTTTAAGTCCCTCTGAATTAATAATTTTAACTCGCCCCATTCTCTGCATGCAAACTGCGAAAAAGATGACGATAGCTGCTTGCAGAATCTAGATTTTTTCATACGGGAAAATATTGCGTCAACCTCTGATATTCCCAGTCCTATTGATGAGGAGACACCACAATTTTCTGAAAGTATAGAAGACGAAATTGTGGTGCCTTTCATCAATTTAAATACTAATGCGAATGATGCTGGTCAGGGCAATTGTGTGTGTGGGTGGGTCCTGGGGAAATGTATAAAAAATGTATCAAAAAGCTGCAAAATTTGTAAAAAAGATATGTATGGCGACCCTGAAAGCAAATCAAATGATTATATAAGGGCCAAAGAATATGAAAAAGGTAAAAATTCCTTAATTTACCCATCAAAACAAATGGAAAAATGTTTTGTCCGAATACAAAATCTAGTGACAGACATACTAAAAAAAGATGTACCTAAAAAAAACTTAAAACTTAAAATAAAAATGTTCACTGACATATTTGTTGATTTTTCATTTAATTGTGAAACTCATAAAAATATATTTAAAAAATATTTTGAAAACACGATTATTCATGTGCTTATATATATAGTTAATGCCGTTCACTCAACCGGATTTTGTCTGGCAAAATAACGTATAATGGTGAGGACGAAACTAAAACCGCAGCGCAAGCTTATAAAAATAAACATAAGATGAATAAAAAGTAATTTCGTAAAAGAAAAGTTGTATTTTTAATGTATCCACTGCATATCTTGAAATTGATGGTTCCTTATTTGTTTTTAATTTAATAGAGTTTTACTATGATTTTATTAATAATGAGAAAAAAGTGAACTTTAAAAAAGATTGAAACAAGAAACTTGTTTTAAAAGGATGACTATTAGACTGGATACTATAAATGCAGTCGGAGGCAATAAACGTATTTATTGTAAAATTTAAGAAGATGCTTCCGACTGCATAAGATTGCTTTAGTAGGTATTCAGTCTAATAGTCATAATATGACGGTTGAAAGGCTATTTGATATAAGCCAGATCAAATAGCCTTTCAACCGTTGATATATATACACTAATAAACACTCTAAAAACATAACCCCTCCTGGCGCAGTCGGGTAAAAATTTTGCGGATGGCGATAATAGATGGCGCTATTTGTCCGATCAATTGACATAAGCGGTCGTCAAAAAAATCCGGAAGGGGGCTCTCTATACCAGATATATTACTCTCCTCTATGGAGTGACAGCTGACTGACTGGGGTCGCAGCGTGCGTCGGTGTCGGGCAACGCGGCGAATTGAGACGCAAGTTTGTTGCCCTCGCGCATAGGGTGAAATGTTCTTGTGGAAAACAGCAGATTTTCTTTTAAAAAAAAGGTTGTTTTTTTTCATTGATTTTACGTTCTATTAACGAAACCAAATCACTGGTTTTAAGGATCACGGTGTTTACCCTTACATCCTATGTAAGTGTTTGTTCTTATTTAAACTACAGTGTTTTTTATTTGTAATAATTTGTTATGGGGTTCCGTCAAATAAAAAGTATTTGGTGAGTATTCCGTGCTCTTAAAAGTTTAGGAACCCCTGCTAGAGAATATGTTTTATGTTAGAACAAGGCTTTTCACGCGGACGTAAGCTATCTGAGTATAAGTTACAACATCAGATCTTTCATCATTAGTTCCTATACTTACTTTCCTCTATAAAAAGACTTTTCCGTAACTAGAAAACTTGTAAGCCTTAAGTAATGTTTTACGAAGTTGCTCAGTCCTTTGTTAAGCCGGTCTTCGGTTTACTCCGATATTTATAGGCCGGATTACTCTTAAGACATTCTTTTGCAGTGCAAGCAAAAAAAGGTTTAATTTATAGAGGTTCTTAAGTTGATTGTTTTTAAAAGTTACGAAGGGAATTGCAGTGAGAAGGGTTCTTTTTTTAAACTTTAGTAGTTAATCGTTTTACTCTTTATTGATAGTGTTTTAATATTGTTTTGTTTAAAGATTGGTATTCAATTTCCACTAGATATAGCCAGCAGCTTCGCCCACGTAGAGGTCGAAAATGATCCCACGGGAATGTACAACAGGCATTATAAGTATCGTAACCTATCTGTGTGCCAAATTGAATTCAAATCCGCCGCCACCGTTTATAAAATACTTTTGAGTAACCAACATCCAAACAGACAAACTTCCACATTTGTAATATTAGTTGAATTCGTTTTAAAAACGTTATCATATTTACTTATTAACTTACACAAGTTTTCTGAAGGAGCCTACAAACATCCCATATAGAATTTAACATCGTAAAAGATGGAATTTATATTCTTATAAGATAATATTTTCAGAAATCCCTAGAATTATTAAAAGACAGCAATGCAAGCTAGACCGTCAATCGAAATAATAGAAAACGGCATGAAGGGTTTTCTCAGAATACAGCCCTACACGAGAATTTCAGGTGATATCTTAAACAAAAGAATAACGCTCGAAGTAGTTCGAACTCTGACTGACAGACATACTTTAAAAAAAAAAAAAGTTTATTTGGAACAACTTAAGTTTACAACATTTACAATGGCAAACGAAGATAGCTACAAAAGTAAAATACTGTGGCGCAGCTATCAACGTGACGTAGACGTGAAGAGAATATTTCATGGAATGGAAACGTGGAATGTCATATCCATATTTTTGTCTTTCGTAGTCTTTGTTTTGTCTTTATTTGTGTAGTAAGTAAGTTAGACTTTTAATTTGGTATTTATTGTAAACAGTTAGTTGTGTTATATGTTCCAAAATTCTCTATTAGTCGTCATCTCGGTCATCTATCCATGTCATCATTCATCGTATATTTTTATTAATCGACAGATAACATACTATCACATACATGTACGTCACAATATCTTATTTTATTTTTGACTTTCTTCATTTATTATTACGGACACACTATGTATTTATTTATTATTCTAGCGTATGGCACTCGTGGGTTGAAGCTGAAAATCAACGTCAGGTGGCACACTTTGGGTTGTCATCTGACATTATGCTGAGCCGAGGCCCTTTTGGCATTATTATCATCGTTTTGTTTTTTTTATTTTATAGTTTTATTTTAATGATATAATGCCAATAAACGCATTTTTCTTTCTTTCTTTCTTTGGTCTTCCTCTACTCTTATAGTCATCGATATTCATACTCAACACTTTCCTCACGACATTTTCCTCTTTCCTCTGTATCACGTGTCCATACCATGACAGCCGAATTCTACACAAATTTTCAGTTATCGGTGCCACTTTCAGAGTTCCTCTAATGTACTAATTACTTATTGTTTCCATTAGTGTAATACGACATATTCTTCTTAAGATATAAACAAAACTATTTTTAAGAATTAGGCTGTCAAATGCTAAAACAAACGTTTTATTTTTATTAGTAAATCTCTTTATTATAATTCTCTAGTAAATTTAGATGCATATTATAATTAGCTTTTCGTGTCTGTCTTTGTGACTGCTTTATTTAGAAAAAACCTTTGATATGGTTTACACTATCATTCAGTAAATTTATACCAGAAGTTGACAGAGTTACAAACATTGATATAGCATAAAAATCTCTATTTTCTGACATGTCGCCATTGCAATCGTGTGAAGCAAGGTCGGGTCGCTAGTTAATATATATTTCACAGTTCATAATGCCCAGCAGTCCCAATAGGTTTATAATATAAATTAAGTTTATTTCTAAATTACAAAAAACCTAAAGGGATTTGCTTCATAAAAGATGAAACTGAAATTATCTCCGAAAGATGATTATATTTTCGCGGTTCTATCAAATTTTCTGAAAGGATTAGTTAGAGGGACCGCACAGTAGGGTGACAACAGATTGAAGAATTATTAAATGAAGTTCTTTTCATCGAGAAAATGAAACCGAATTAATTCCAAATTACTTCTAAATGGGAAAACAGGAAACATAAGAAACAGTGAATCGTAGTTAGATTTAACTCAATAATATCATCATCATCATCTGTAGAGCTTTTTCCAACGTTGTTAGAGTCGGCTTCCACTCTATTCGGATGCAGCTGAATACCAGTATTTTACATGGAATAACTGCCTATCTGACCTCCACAATGCGGTTACTGGGTAAGACGATACCACTTGATAAGACTGGTTGTCGGTTCATATAATTTTAAAAACCTTCAAACAACACACACTCACAAGCGGCTATTCTGGGTTTAGTGTGACCAGGAAATTAATAAATAAAACAAAATTTATTCCCGTTCGTCCCACTGATATTATAAGTGAGACGAACGGGTGTTATTTATCATATTATTTTTTAATTCCCATTGGTACTACTAAATAATTTGAGTCGGATTGTTTAATGTTGAAAAAACACTTAATTGCCCTAACTAACAAGTAATTACAAACGCGAAAATGAGTTTTTAGGGTTCCGTTGCCAAATGGCAAAAAACGGAACCCTTATTTTTTGTTTATTTGTAGCGCTTTCACGCTAAAACAGTCAAAAGGATTAAGATGAAATTTAGCACATGTGTAATAGAACTAGGATCTTACGATCTTAGAGTCGGTAAATAACGGTTTTTTTCACCAAGACTCAAATTATTTTGTGGAACCATTGGAAATGAAAAATAAAATAATGAATTATTCCCGTTCGTCCCATTAACAATATCAATGGGACGAACGGGAATAAATTTTGTTTTATTTATTAAATTTACGTTAGTCTCTCCGTCGCGTCAGTCTCTCGGTACAACGGCAGTGGGACGAACGTGAATATACGGACATAAGTAGCTGCTATGTATTCTGTAAAAATGTCAATAAACACTTAACAAAAAATATCTGTTACTGAACACAAAATGTCACGAAAACTTAGGTAAAGAAAGCCTGAGCTCACTTCACAAAAAATTCTAACAGCAACATTATTATACTTTCAAGACCACTCTATTAAATTCGTGAAAGGTTCAGGGCCGGTGCAGTGGGGTGACCAAAATCTGTGTGTAAATTGTTCGGACAAATGAGAGGGCAAGGGTGACCATCATTCTTGTTTAGCCCTTGACAGGTGGATTCATTCGGGAAATAGAAATGTCCCCTTCGCGACCGTATTTACTGGTATGTGGGTAATTTGTAAAAAAAATGTTACTGAAATTTTGTGAATGTGTCAAAAAAATGTGTTGTTACCATTTTTCACGTTGTTTGAACGTGTTCTCCTGTTACTTAAGCGATGTAAAGATGAGGTTCTAGCGTGAATAATATTGTTCTTTATCTTCTATACTTACCCTTTTTTGTTGGAATATCCTCATGGATACCCTACGTCTGGGATGAACAGAGGGTCATGTTGGACTCCTACAGACTAAAACACAACCGTTCCGTCGGGGGTCCATAAGATACTTGTACATTCGCTGCACCCCCGACTGATATCAGCTCGCAATGCCAGGCGGATTCCGTCAGAGCCAGACGTAAAGAAAAGCACCACCCGATTTCTTCCCGCGTGCCAAGTGTGGTGATTATGGCAAACCCAAACCGTATTTTGAGTACACAGAACATAACGTTATCTGATCCCAAACTAGGCAGAGCCTGTACTATGGCAACCAGACAACTGATAAACATACTTATATATTTCTAAATACATACATATTATAGATAAATTACACCCAGACACAGAACAAATGATTGTGCTCATCACACAAAGATTTGTCCTGGGTGGGAATCGAACCCACGATCTCAGTCTTAGCAGTCAGGGTCACTAACCACTAGGCTAATGGGCCAGTCAATCCAGCAGTTGACTTCTTTCTCCTAAAATGATAATGTTGATGATGCCTAGTGAGCCCCATCACCAAGTGCGGTCGATCCCGAAAGAGTAACATGAGAGAGGTTTAAGACAACACGTCCTTTTAATAAAAATAATACAAAATTGAGAAGTTATTTTATTAAGTGGACTGAATGGTGCATTATAGTAAAGCGAACGCCGCCGGGTCTGGAATGACCCGATGGTCATTTTTTTCAATGGGAATTACATCTCGCAGGTCAACCTATGAGGTTGTCGGCTGCTTAATCGCACTTTCCTGTGGCTACCTTAATAAACTTAGGGCTCCAGCCAGGGCATAAAAACTGAAAACGCTAAGGGGAACCCTGTGCGAACGGGTAGTCGCGTCCGGCCCTGGTGCGAGTCATGGTACGGACCGTGAGGGCATGGGAAGCCGTCACCTCCTTCTGCGAAGCAGTAATGCTCGCGAAAGAGGAGGCGGGGCGCGTGAGGGAGTGGCAGTCTCTGCGCCCTCACGTCCCTAGCCACCGCAGGAGGAGACGCCCCGGGCGCCGGAAGTCGATAGCTGACACCCGGCTACAGTAGGCGCGAGCTTGCGGTAAGGACCAGGCTTGGGTCGACGGCGCGTAGTATTCTACGCGCGCTTCAAAGAGATGTCAGCAGCACTGAAGGGGTCTGCAAGGACCGATGCCTGCCGGGGTCGCGAGATTGTTCGAAAGAGATACCGTGACCCTGGAGAACTGATGGAACACGGGTAGGTTTTAGTCAGTAAAAGTCTGTCACGCCCTCCCGCTCCGCCCAGAGCGGGAGAAGTCATTTGATGATTTCCCATCCAAAAAGAAAAAGGGGGACCCCGTGGGGTACGGACCTCGGCTTATGGCATTGCTGGTAGAGGACAGCATGAGACGAGCTGTATTGGAATGAACCCCTTGGTCACACTGCGCATTGTCTTTTATCGACTCGATTATGTCATTTAGTTTTTTTACCTAAATATTATCAGTTACCGTGTTACCGGATACCGTGTGGTGCCGGACGTAAAGAATAACACCACCCCATTTCTTCCCGTGGGTGTCGTAAAAGGCGACTAAGGGACTTACTAGAGAATGGGCAGCAGCGTTCTCTATGCATTTTGCCACCATACTGCGATCGCCAACCCGCCTGCCAAGCGTGGCGATTATGGCAAAGCCCCCCAAATTGGGGGAGGCCTAAGTCCAGCAGTGGATGTCTTACGGCTGAAATGATGATGATGATTATCAGTTAACGCCACTTTTCGTGTCTGTCTGTGTAACCGCGACATTTTTGTCAACTACGCCATAGATTTTTATGCAACTTTCACTATAATTTAGCAGTTTTTGATCGTGGGTTCGAAAATAAGCGGCACTTGACATTGTGTAAATTATTCCATCACCACTGCTCTCAAGACGGTGAAGGAAAACATCGTGAGGAAATTGTCATGTCTAAGAACCCAAAATTCGAAGATATGTGACATCAACCCGCACAGGGCCCGCGTGACGTGAGGCCAATCTCTCTCACCGCGAGGAGGCCTGTGTCTCAACAGTGGGAATATTTTTGGCTGCTGATGATGACTATTATTCTAAGACAGGGTTTCTCAAACTTCTGGCTCCACGTACCCCCATTCAAGTTTCCAGATGACAGCGAACCCCCCCCCCCCCCCCCCCCGCTACAAGAAAAGAATAACATTGTATATAGAATAAAATACAGTTTATTAATTAATTGAATAAAAGGTCAAGCGCACCGTGTCATGCCACGAGCGAGCGACAGTCGCGCGCCTTCATGCTTTCCGTACGCGCCTGCCAGTCACCCAGCCGCCATTACGTAAATTTTGTCACGAACCCCCTACCGTCGCATGGCGAACCCTTAGGGGTTCGCGAACCCCACTTTAAGTAACCCTGTTCTAAGATATATTAAACTAATATCAGTCGCAATGTTTTGTCAAGTCACAAAAACCGTGCGAGGCGAGGATGGGTCGTTTCAGATTAAACAAAATCACCATCAAGCTTCTATACGCCTTAAGAAAACGCTACAATTTCATGTCACTCCATATTTTAGAGCCGTATTCATGAATCTACGCTCGAATAACCCCACCTCACGTGAACTCTCTAAAACAAATACATAGGCTACCGCACAAAGATAAACAGTACAGTCCAGTGGAGCCGTGTCAATGAAACTTTATTCACGTTTTGTGATTTTAAGCCCAACTCGTTATTACTACGAGTTGCTGTATAGCTACAGCTATTCAATGAATAGATAGAATGGATACTGGTAAAGACAGGGACATTAATTGTTCACCAAATCGACCACAAAACTACATTGTTCGTATATTCCACTTTGAATCGTCATTCTGTGACATTTGTATGAAATAGTTACTGTTATATGCTAACTTTGGGGCACATAAGATCGTGTCCCAAAGAAGATGCCAGAGGATGAGAGTCGTAAGTAAATCATCATTTCAGCCAAAAGATGTCCACTGCTGGACATAGACCTCTCCCAAGTTCCGCCACTTCGATCGATTCTGTGCTTCCCGCATCCACCAGAATGGCGTATAGGGCAAAAATTCATTGGTAGTGATAACAAACAAACATGTTTTATAATATATTTCAGTTTCCTTCTGCGTGATCTGACATAATATTAATTGAGATCGTAATAGCATTTTAGTCTTAACTATTGCGTTATCTTTTATTTAGTTAGTTGTGTTATATATTGTACGAGCTTTTGCACGCGCCTTCGACGCACTCCCTGGGCCACTACTGTTCCTATTTAATAAAATTAAATGAAAGTGCAACATAATAAATTTTAAATACATTTATTTCAGATAACTTAAAATCCAAACAATTCAATTTAATAAATAAAAATTAATAATAAAAACATTCAAATATACCGCTTAATAAAGGCTATCAATAGCGGCGAACAGATCATGTCTGCTGCAGTCTTCAGAATTCAGAAACGCAACAGTAGGCGAACCCAGATTTTTCCCCTTATTCAACAGTCTATTATCCACATGCCAGTGTCCTGCCAGACAGCTTGGCTACGCTAGACAAACATGTCGTGTGCCGTTTATGATAGGATCTGCATGGCTATTCACAAGCATTTGACAGGCTATGGTTTCGAAAATGGCACATTTCGATAACTTGATTTGCCTTTCCACCGGCAGCCAAAAGCTGTTAGAATAGCGGTCGTCTACTTGATTTGAACTGACCAAATTTTTAGGTTTTTGTGTGGCTATGCTGGTCGTGCCCTTTTGTCTGTTAGGATACCCAGAAACAATCTATTACAAAAGAGGGTCTACACAAATGGCCATCGCTATCAAAGCGTTTCGTATTTTTACAACGACTTCCGACATAAGCTTTTAGGAAGTTTATGTCAATGTAATACATTTTTAACCCCCGACGCAAAAAGCGGGATGTTATAAGTTTGATCGCTATGTGTCTGTGGCACCGTAGCTCTTAAACGGGTGAACCGATTTGGGTACGGTTTTTTATTATTTAGCTGGCTTTCTAGCGATGGTTCTTTGACATGTTTTATCAAAATCGGTTCAGACGATTAAAATATTAATTTGATCCATTGATCAAATTTTGTTTTTGGAACGAAGTTCCTTATGGCGCGTTGCGAAAGGGGGCTAGACGGAAATTAAGAGAAAAAGTTGTAACGACACTTTTTAACCGACTTCAAAAAAAGGAGGTTTCTCAATTCGACCGTATATATTTTGTTGTTTGTATTTGTTTGTATGTTGTTGTTTTTTTTGTTGTGAGTAGAGAAAGAGAGGGAGAGAGAGAGATGCAGAGAGAGAGGCATAGAGAGGGAGAGAGGGACAGAGGGAGAGAGGTAAGAGAGAGAGGGAGAGATAGAGAGGGAGAGAAAGTGGGAGAGAGAGAGGGAGAGAGAGAGAGAGAGAGAGAGAGAGAATATTCTTGTTGAGTATACAGTGTGAGTCTTTATAAAGTGCACATATCAAAATCAGGGAAACTACACTCTATTTTATCGACGGGAAAATTATAGTTTTTTTTTAAATCAAATATTTGTAATTTTTATAAATTTTGGGTTACACCTGTTGACCTACTATTTACATAAATCGTCATAATCTTTTAACTAAGTGTGTTATCACAGTGGAATAAATTTTGTGACGATAACTAATAATAGGCCGTACCCATAAAGTAAAAATATCCAAGAAAACTAACCCTACAATTTTATAATTAAGTGAAACTTAAAGAAAATCTGTTTTTTTTTCATCATTTTTACAATTATTTTACAATTTCTTAAAAATTCATGGTATTAACCCAACTTTTTTTAAATTCAAGCTTATTCTACATGGCATTAGCTTTCTAAAAGTAAAAATTGCACGTTTATTACTTAAATACAACTTCAGAAATCAGCGTTTAAAAAAAGCAGTTACCTGAATTGAACTGGAGGATGATTAAAACAAAAGTATTTTTCTGCATAAATGATTTATTATCTTTAAAAAATTAAAATCAAACTACACAATGTAACAAAGTATTTTTGACTTGTAATCATTGAAACAGAACGGCAGCATTTCAATTTTGTCTAAGCAATTAGGAAACCAACTCGCCCTAACCAGTTTGTCTTTAAGAGTTTCAAGAATATGGCTCCCATCAGCTATACGTCATTAATTCCTAATATATCTCAGGCTTCACGATGACTGATACATAATTATATACTGTTTGTTAGGACAGGTCTGTACAAAGCTGCAATAGCTCTTTCTTAAAAAAGGACCTTCCAGACATGGCTCTGCATTATTAAACACTAATCATATAATGTTTGGACTGTAAAAGAGACAACGACCTCTGAGTTTGTTGTGGCATTTCTTTTCAAGAAACAGTCAGCTAGGTAATGGCGCCATCTACTTTTAAAATAATGACTAGGAAAATATCATTACATAGTATAAAACAAAGTCGCCTGCGCGTCTGTACGCTTAGATCTTTTAAACTACGTTACAGACTTTAATGCGGTTTTCATCAATAGACAGAGTGATTCAAGAGGAAGGTTTCTATGTATGACTAGCTTCCGCCCGCGACTTCGTCCGCGTTAAATTTCTTGTCCCCCCGACCCTTCCCGTCGCGTTAAATCGCCTAGCCGTGCGATTTTCCCCGTTTTTGCAACATTTTTCATTACTGCTACGCTCCTCTTAGTTGCAGCGTAATGTTATATAACCTATAGCCTTTCTCGATAAATAGGCTACCCGACACAAAAAGAATTTTTCAATTCGGACCAGTAGTTCTTGAGATTAGCGCGTTCAATCAAACAAACAAACTCTTCAGCTTTATAATATTAATATAAATACGCGGGCGAAGCCGGAAGCAAAAGCTAGTTGGCGTATAAATCTGTCTTATAAGATCTGCTTACATAAACAAACATTTCTGTTTGAACCTATCTCCTAAATACATTCGAATCATCCAATAAAACCTATATAGATTTTCTTGCACCTAACCGGGTGTTACGTACAAAAACTCGACATTATTGTACAAATTGACGTATCTTCCGGACATTAGGCCGTGCCGAGGCGGCCGATATTGGGAAACACATCTATCATGGCCGATGGTGGGTACCTACAACATTTTAGGTAGTTATTTTAACGTCTATCCTTAGAAATTGATGGGATAGTTAGCGGAGATGGTTAACTTTTCTTGGGTGTAACTATTTAGTTAATGTTCAGTTAAAATATGATTCTGTATTTATTAGGTTGTGTTTGAAACAAAGATGGATGGTTATTGGGTTTTTTACTTAGTTTTAAATCAGTTGTTGCTAACGGCTGAACGTGCATAGAGGTCGAAAATTATCTCACGGCAACGTAGTACTACCGGTGTAAAGTAAGTAAGTATTCTATGTCTATATCTATAAGTATTATATGTGTTGTGTGTCTTGATCCAGGTTATAAAATATGTGAGCCAATCTTCTTCTATATCTGTTCCTGCGTTTTTGTGTGATTGAGTAACAAATTTTTGTAACCAAACATGTAATCATCGAAACATAAAATTTAAACTTTTACATTTTTATAATTTTAGTAGGATAGCTATGGGCTGTAATATAATCATTTCCAAAATGTGTGCTCAAACAGACACAGAGCAGTGGTGTGTGTTGAACCCAAAGAGGGACTTTATTTTGTGTAAATTATTTTATCACCACTGCTCTCAAAACGGTGAAGGAAAACATCGTGAGGAAACCGGCATGTCTTAGAACCAAAAATTCGAAGACCGTGTGACATCTACCACCTCGCACTGGTCTGTGTGGTGGACTATGGCCCAGTCCCTCTCACTGAAAGGAGGTATCCCAATAGTGGGAACACTATAGGCTAATTATGGCCTCGGAAACCATAAAAGTCTTTTTCTTGGTTCACCATGACAAAAAATTAGCAAATTTTCGGTTGCGCTATCTTGAATTTTGATTTTGATTCCAGCTTTCTAGGCGTTGCTTTTCCAGCAGGTCGCTAAACGGCCTCGAAAATGACACGCATGTCGAAAATAAAAAAAGTAAAAAATTGAAAGTGACAGAGAGAGAGAGAAATAGAGGGACATAACGCTTTTCCCACGTGACGATTTCTACTAGGCAATTTCGTTCCAAAAAGCCTTATCGTGAAAACTTTATTCTTGCAGACAACCTTCAATTAGAGATCTGAAACTAATTAAGTAAAAGTTTATATACTAATTAATAAAATGTTTACTTAATTACATTAATAATTTGGCCCGTTGATTAATTATAAAACGAAAACAGTGTATCGTTTTCATGGAATTAGTTCAGTATCTGAGTTCGTATATGAGAACTAGCCAAGTCGTCTGACTAGGCTACAATATATTATCCTAAGTTATAAGAAAAAATGATATTTTATGTGGTTATAAGTAAATTTCAGGACTGACCATTGAACTTGGCACCCATTTAAATCTCACTTCTTTTGTCTTTGAAGTCAACAACCAAGGCACATATTATCATAATATTGAATTTGGCTCTCATTTCACATTTATGTTTTTGAAAGTGTGTATTATTAACAAACAACTGTGATTTTTTTGGAGAATATTATTATTAAAATATAACTGACCTCTGCATGTTCCCTTTGTACGGTGTATCTACAGACAAAACTGTTATATGATAAGAGCTAGCAGAGCATACAACTCGATGTTTCAGAGTATTGATGATCCTGACTTATTCACCACTAGTGTCACTAAACTTAAAAAAAACACTATTCAACCGCTTTTTTGAAGATCAGTGACACTTTTAATGTTCTACTTTTATTCGTTCCAAGTTCTTTTATTTTTTACTTTCATTTAACTTGTCCACTGTCTCTTATTCTATACTAATTTTATCAGTGCAAACTTGTAATTGGCCTTCTTTCACTATTTTTATCCTAATTATAACCTAGCTGTAAGTTTTCTAAAGAAAATAAAATAAAATATTGATCGGATTTTTACTTAATCATGCGTGTATGACCAGAGAGGTAATTGCGGAACTTTTTATTGGTATCTAGGAATTGGTTTAATATTCATAGTTAAACAACATTCATTGCGTTATTTTCTTTGCTGAGCCGACAATTTATTCGAACAAATGACGCAATGGTTTAGAAATAATCTTCAATCCCATTCAGATTCTGATAAATTGTACGTTTCGCATTTAGGGTGCAGATGTATGGACGTAATCAGTAAAGCGGTAAGTATCGTTGCAGTTTCTTTCCTTCTTCTGCCTACCCTTATGTAAAAGAAGCGTTCATTTATGTGTAATTTGCCTAGCCCCAATAACGTTGCAGTCAGCTTCCAGTCTAACAGGATGCAGCTCAGTATTTTACATGGAGCCACTGTTTATCTGACCTCCACAACCCAGTAATGAGTAACACAATACCCCCTGGTAAGACTGGTTGTCAGACTTTCGGGATTCTGACCCCCGTAATAACAGTCGACGATCCACAAATGACGGCTGAGGCCAACGTTTTTCGTGCTGTTCGAAGCACAGAAGGGTCTTGGTATGTACAGATGGTAACCCATCCACGGAATAACCGTGGCAAGCGGAGCTTAACCTAACCAATTGGTCCGTACGGCTGATAGAGCCTCATTGGGAAAAATTAGCCATTCATTAATTCTTTAAAATCAAACAAACAACTGATTTACTTCCAAATAACCCAAACCACCACAGCCTAAAAGTAACAGAGCATCAAATAAAGTAACTAACGAGCAAACCCACAGAGTAAAGATTTGTACCTACAGTATACCAAGCAGTACAACAACAGCTCATAAATCACACTTGACCTGTTCCCTTACATACGCACACGATAAAAACACCACGTGTGACCTAATAACTTACACGATAAATTTTCCGTAGCCCACCTCTCAAATCTGCCGAATAAATACAAAATCGTTGGAAATACTGGCGCTTAAAAATATAGGGAACAATGTTTGGAAATAAGCCGACGTTATACAGGGTGGATTGACGACTGTTGGTAACAAATCGCAGATGGAGACGGTTGGCGAAAAGAAATATCTTTTAATGAACATGGTAAGCTAAGTAATAACAGCCGCACTGGTCAATCAATCAGGTAAAGGTAAGCTTACAGTGGTTGGGATTGGTGACTATGTTTTAATACCCCTCGGAAAGCACGTTTATCCATTGGTCCAAGATGTCATTCGTGAATCACTGACATTTGTTTTGGGTCGTTAGAAGCTTGAAAGTCTGTCAGCCAGTCTTAACAAAGGGTATCGAATTACCTAGTAATCGGGTTGTGGACGTCAGATTGCAGTCGCTCAATGTAAAGTACTGATAATAAGCTGCATTCGGTTACACGGAAGCAACCCCAACAAAGTCGAGAAACAGCTCCGCAGATTGATTATTGTCTTAAACACAATGGTTCGAAGTGTTGTGGATTTATTGAAAATGAATCAATAAATATCAATATTCAGGGTACCACAACCCTGTATATTGTAAATTCTAGTACTAAATAGTCACTTTTCTCTGCTTAAGTAGACAGGAGCAAGTTAGTTACTACTTTCCTCCTGCTTATAACAGTACTAGCTTCTGCCCGCGACTTCGTCCGCGTCCAATTTTTGCTTCCCTGACCCTTCCCGTCGCATAGAATTGCTTGCCAGTTTTCGACCATTTTTCGTTGCTGCTCCGCTCCTTTTGATTATAGCGTGATATTATTATAGCCTATAGCCTTTCTCAATAAATTTAATTCGGACCAGTAGTTCCTGAGGTTAGCGCGTTCAACCAAACAAACAAACTCTTCAGCTTTATAATATTAGTATAGATTATGGAACCGTTACTAATCTTTTATGAATAGATCAGGTATACTTCCCTATCTGCTAATTATAATTATAATTTGGATAGGTCTAACTTCTTCCTTTCCTAATAATATTTATTTGCTAAAAAACATGGTATAAAAAGATGGTAAATAAAAAAAAAACAATGACAAGAGCATGCATGTTTTTGCTTAACAGTTATAAGCGTACAAATTTTCACAAGCATATTTAATATTTATCTAAGAAGTCTTTGACACTAAAAACTATGACTACACAACCATTCATGTAGGTTATTTTTTTTAATCTCATATTTAATATCTTGATATTACTTGATACCTTATTATAAAACGTACCCTTGAGTGTTTTGGTATACAATGCTATTAAAATTCTCAGTTTCTAAGTACGGCCATGTACACAATTGTGAATCCGTATATTTCTAAACCTATCGACTCGCTCTCCGTATTTTTCTGTCATTCTTGCCGTGAACGTAATTTATTTGAACAAATAAATATTGTTGGCAAACAAGATAACTATTACTTAGTTATTAATTTTTACTCATAATGTATCTGCTTCTTTACTTTATTTATTGGTAGTTTACTTTAATGGTTCTTAATATTCGTCGTACCAGTGTTGGGCTCAATCGCAAAAATCTTCAATCGATTTATGAGTCAAAAAATATTTTTTTTTGCTAAATCAAAGCACAATTGAAAATGTTTGTTTTAGTTTTAACAATGAATATTTATATTCAATCATTAATTTACTTTTTAATTTCAGTACAAATTACTATTTAGTTTTAGAGAGAAATATTTAAATGCGTTTTAAACAAATGTTTTACCTTCACAATGATGAGAAAATTTTTAGTTAATTGAGCTTCATTTAATTTATCTGCACTTTTAAAGTTAGTCAGCGGAAAATTCCCACTGTGTTTTAATGTTTCGCAGTGCCTAAGATTAATAAATCTAATTGTTCTTTCGACTTTCTATTTAACAATGTACGCTTCTATTAAACTGTTGTACCTCTATAAATTGAATCTGCCTTCTTAAATATATCTGCTAGTAACTGCTACAAGAAAAAATTTAAAATTTTCGTCATAAGAACGACTTTTATGGTTTACAAGGGTGCTGTAGCTAACAGTGACAGCTACCGATAATAATAATAAGTAAATGCCTATAAAAATACGTAAGTACTGAGAAAATCATTTGTTTGAATAAGAGAAAAAAAGTTAAGTCCACCGAAAGAGAAATAATAGCTATTTACGTGCAAGGTTTGCACCCTACTTATAAAAGTATAAACAATTTTTTTAGTAACTTAATTTTTACATTTGCCTTTCTATTTCAATTAAATTATTAAACAAAATAGAAAACTGAAACGAATTCAAAGGATTATTTTAATTTTATACATGAACTAGCTTCTGCCCGCGGCTTCGCCCGCGTGAATGTCAAAAAATATCCCACAGGATCGTACAACCGGGACTAAAAGTACCCTATGTGTTAGTCCAAGTAAACAATGTCTTAATATCGCACTGCTTGCTTTGTGTTATCCGAGGAGCGGCGCTCGGATTGATAAATGATTGTTGTAGGATAAATAAATCCTAAAACGTAACAATAGTAACGGAATATATAACGGAACGGCAAATTACATACTTGCATGCCAAATTTGAAGGTACTTTATAGCTAAAATATAAATCCTCTTTATTGCCTACATAGTTGTTCACAGGCAGGGTACAGGTTACTATATATTTTTGAGTTTATTCTTAAAGTACCTCTTTATATACTACTCAAGAAGTTCTTTCCTCAGGTGTTGATACAACCAGGCTGCTAGGTGAGCTCACTCTTGAGCATGCCACGGAAAACTGGCCGTGCGAATAGTAGTCCCCTCTAAGAACATATCCCGCTGTTTTCACGCAACCTGGTCCCATTGCACCACTTGGCCGGAATATATGCATGTAATATAAACAATTAATGTTGTTTACAACGAAATAATATACCTCCGCAGTTTTTTTTTGTAAGCATTATTTATTGTTTTTCCTTCAGGTGTTAGAATCACCAGGCTGCTCAGTGAGCTTACTTTGGAGCAGGCCACATATAACTTACCATGTGATAAAAACTTTTTACAAAAAAAAAAAAAAAACAACCGACTTCCTTAAAAACACTACAAAGTGAAAAATAACTTTAATTTCGGAAGTCGGTGTCTTAGGATCTGTATTTATGGTTTTTTTGCCACCGACTCCCGAAATTAAAGTTATTTTTCACTTTGTAGTGTTTTTAAGGAAGTCGGTTGTTGTTTTTTTGTAAAATAGTTTTTATTTTAAAACTTTTAGTTGTGGTATCCACCCTGCACTAATTCCAAACAAACAATGCATATTTAAGCGATAGCAGAAATCGCGGTTGATTTGCTGTCATTTTTTAAAGAGTTCCGGTGTCTGTCTCTGGAACTCATCATCAGATCTATATGAAATTTATATGAGACCATTTTGGAATAAACTTCTTTCGAACAAAAAAAGAATTTTGCAAATCCGTTTATATATGACGGAGTTATGGCCGAACATACATAAAATAAAAATAAAAAAACTTATGAACATCCGAATTGAGAACCTCCTCCTTTTTGAAGTCGGTTAAAAACAGTTCCCCCTTAAGTATATAGTTCTATGGTCATGGCAAGCAGACTTTGAAGGGAAACTGCACGCTTCTGAACTCGAAAGGATAGTTCGATGGTGTTAGAGGAATCCTCGGCATAAATACAAACTCCTTTCGGGAACAACCTGTCAATTTAGTTGCCTCGATAACGTTGCAATGTTTTTACTCACAACCTGGTGTCATTGCATAATTTTGGCGGTTTTAAATTACGCAGCAACATAACTGGGCGCCAATTCTCAATTTTAATATGTGAGTTGGGTGACCCGGAGGCTTCAATGTGTTAAGAAATTCAACCGGGTAAAGTATGGCACTCCTGTGTCCCAGCAATGGAAACATTATCGGCTGATTATGAAAGTATGGCGTCATCGTTGTTTATCACTGAGTCCACTTATTTATAATTATTTTCAACTCCTTCGAACGATCTCAAAACAATTTAATTCATGATTGTGACCTAGTCGTTTTTTGATGTCATGATGGCAGGAGGTCTGCAGGTTTATCTATACTAATATTATAAAGCTGAAGAGTTTGTTTGGTTGAACCCGCTAATATCTAAAACTACTTGAATTAAAAATTTCTTTAAGTGTTTGGTAGCCTATTCATCGAGGAAGGCTAGTCAGAGGAAGCTATATAACATCATGCTACGACTAATAGGAGCGGAGCATCAATGAAAATGTTGGAAAACGGGGAATACTTATCCTTTTGAAAGCTACAGTTGCATGCGCTGCGTAAACGGTTAAAGTAACACAAGAATCATGTATGACAAAATTGTTTCTCTTAAAAGTTCTAAAAAAATCCGTGATAGTATATGTCTATCTTTTAAGGTTGGCTCACTATAACGTTTTTAATTGTAATCAAATCTAAATATTATAACGCTGAGGAGTGTTGAATAGCATATTTATCGAAGAAGGCTATATACTATATAACATCAAGATAGGACTCTACGGAGCCGAGCAAAAAGAAAAAATCACGAATACGAAGACCACGCCCAGGCAGGCGATTCGATGCGACGGGGAGGGTCGGGGAGCTAGAAATTGTATGCGGACAAAGTCGCGGGCAGGAGCTAGTCGTGAATACTAATATCTGGGTAGATTTTAAATATTAGCTGTAGGGAGAATTAGTTTATTATCCACATCTTCGAAGCCCTATTTGACTCTGTAAGGGGATGATTTTGGAAAAACTGTGATACACGTATCTAATAACTATAATTGAAGAGTATGTGTACCAATTTTTGTGTCAATCGACCCACAGAACAAAAAGTTTCACAGAAAATTCAACCCCCCATTTCACCCTCTTAGGGGTGGAATTTCAAAAAATCCTTTCTTAGTGGATACCTACTCTTCACAAAGACCACACCCTCCAAATTTCACGTCTCTAGGACCAGCGGTTTAGGCTGTGCGTTGATATATCAGTCAGTCAGTCAGTCAGTCAGTCACTCAGGACTTTGAATTTTATATATTTAGATAAAACTAATTCAGTCGTCAATCATTAGTTGAAACTAATTACGTTAATTTCAGTCAATCAAACAACATTTTTGCCAACACTGTATCGTAGATTCTTCAAGACTAATTTCAAAGCAAGTGTAATATTTTTTTTTCCATTTACATTTTCAAGAGTCAGAAAGGTGAAGAAGCTAGTTGCCCACTCCAAAGCGTAGTAGGTATCTATGGAGAAGAATGGGCAAGAAAATCCATGGACACTTTTTTATATTTAAATAAAAAAAGTGGTCAATAATTTTGGTTATGTCATTCATGTCGATGAAATTATACACGTGAGAACGACGTTTTACGTGCACGGTGCACATCGTTCTTGCATGTATAATTAAAAATTAAAATTAAGCTGTGACAGCTAAGAGATGACCAGTACCTACTGTCGTCACGGTGCTCGTTCGCGATATGATTACCCATACAATTACAAAACTTTTGTTTTTACTAAGCGTCATGACAACATAGAACAAATAATGGAAAAAAAGCGTAAGGTGCTTTTTGAGGTTTTTTAATTTATATCAAACACCCCACGCTTTTTTCCATTATTTTTTTACTCTTTAGTTTGGTTTTCTATGGAACCGTGTCTTTTAGTTTTTTTTTAAAACAATTATTTATTTTTTAGGGGGTTTCGAATTTTGTGACGTATGTCAGCGTAGTTTTCGAAGACAGTTTCATTTTTGGCTATCCTTATAACCCCGGCAAGAATAATGGCACAAATTTGTAAAATTATTATATTGTCATTGGTCTTTGATAAGTATGCCAAATTTCGAGTTAATCCGATGTTTTAAAGGGGGCCAAAATCATGTTCAAAGTTTCCGTTACAAAGGCTACTAGCATACATTTGAAGCTAATAAAAGTGTGTTAAAAAGAATTTAATCACTATAATGTCGCCAGTACTCACTCACACAGGAACACATGTCAATAACAGAACCCTTTTGTTGACTCTCTCTGAACAAATCAGTCGCTACTTCAGTCTAAGAAACCAATCAATGTATACTTCCGACTCAAAGCCCATGCATAGAACAAAAGATTCCCAGTAGGACCAAAATAGAGCCTCAGTCAGATGCAGGAAAGCCTCATAAAGTAGCAAAAGCAATGCATCCGAATGCGAAAACCACTTTGTATTCACCCGGGAATCGATCCTAGGGCCCTTGAGATGCAAATACGGTGACAAGATTGGAACTGGAACTCTGTCATTTGTGGCTTTGGAGTATGATTGTTTAATATAGAGCGCGCTTTGAAATCGCTCGTAGAAAGAGTGGTCTATTCCAAAAGTATGTTATAAAATTGTAAATAGTAAACGAACCATCAATTGGTCCTGCCACTTATAAATTGAGTGCTACTTGATATTATTATTGGAATAGTGAAGCTCAAAATAGAAAACATTTATAATTCCTACTCAGCTATTACCTACTGCTACACCTATTACTGTGTGACGCTCAGAAAGTCTGAACGTCAAACAGTAAATGAAGACCCAAGAATACGTCCGACTACAAGGAAAAATAATTAATTAACGCTACCCAAGTTTAGAAAAGAACTCAGTTCCTGTTTAATTTAATTAAAAGAGAAAGAAACGAAGTTCTGTAGGATTTGTGACGCGCCCCAGCCTCGTACAAACGAAAATAAATCAGGAGGATACTTATAATTTAAATAATTGAAAAGATCGATATAAAATTATCAATGACAGTGAAACTACATCAAAATCCATCACGAATGTTAGAACTCCTTCAAGCTGGTTGTCTCTGTGTATTATTTTAAAAGTGGTGCAAAGCTCAGGCCGACTTGAGCGTTCATAGGTAATCCTTAGCAAGTAAGAGTTAACAGAGCTAAAAAAAAGAGTAAGAGGTTAAGCTAGATTTCTTTCAAATATTTAACCCATTGATGTAGGAGTTAAGTCACAAGTTTCTAGATTAGTGTTAGTAATGTCAAAATAAATTGATGTTATGAGGTACTGCTGACAACTTATTCTATAATACTACTTATTATATATACTAGCTTCTGCCTGCGACTTCGTCCGCGTAAATTTCTTGTTCCCCGAGCCTTCCCGTCGCATCGAACCGCCTACCCGTGCGATTTTCCCCGTTTACGTAACATTTTTCTTTCTCGATAAATAGGCTACCCAACACAAAAATAATTATTAAATTCGGACCAGTAGTTCCTGAGACTAGCGCGTTCAATCAATCAAACAAACAAACTCTTCAGCTTATAATATTATATATATTACTCATCAGCTTTATAATTTATAATATTATTATGTATATATGGTATATAGTATAGATTACTCGACGTTATAATACTTGAGTGAAAAATTAACATAAATACAAATTGTCAGAAACTTAAAATATATTATTCCTTTTCTAACATATTAATTAGTTAATAAACAAAAAATCCATGGAAATAACATACAATACCTACAGTAGAAATAAATGTCATGTTATAATAATTTACTAAGACAGGAAAGTATAACGTATCGTGTTGTAGTTAAAAAGCGATGGGTACACAATTTCCGTTCGTTGATTCATTGTAAGTTGGATTACATATCAAGGCTTTGCAATTCTATTTTATACAATATTTCGTCGATTTAATTGCAATATTCCCAACTCAAAAAAAAAAACAATAAAATCAGGTTACCTAACCCAAACCCTAAATGCGAAACACTCTATACATCACAATCTGAATCATTTTGCTAATCCATTGCATGATATCTTCGAATAATTTGTCTGCTCAACAACGTAAATAACGCAATGAATGTGGTTTAACTGCCAAAGTGAAACCCATTTCTACTTTTAGTGTGTTATGTAATTACCCCGCCGGTGTTCTTTTTTAGTGGCACAACGGGTAATATGAGTTAAAATGTTGATTACTTAACTTCGATCTTACAAACTCTATATGAATTCAATCTTCTGCCCGCGACTTCGTCTGCGTTAAATTTCTTGTTCCCCCGATCCTTCCCGTCGCGTTGAATCGCCTACTTGTGCGATTTTTCCCGTTTTCGCAACATTTTTCATTACTGCTCCGCTCCTCTTAATTGTAGCGTGATGTTATATAGCCTATAATCTTCCTCGATAAATAGGCTACCCAACACAAAAAGATTTTTTCAATACGGACCAGCGGTTTCTGAGATTACCGCGTTCAATCAAACAAACATACAAACAAACAAACTCTTTAGCTTCATAATATTAGTATAGATTTAACCCGATTAAACATGCAAGTGAGCTTTAATAACTCAGTTCATCAGCCGGCGTAGCATGACCAATTCTATATCTATTCTACCAAGAACAAAAAAAGTTCCTTATGTATTTTAATTCTGTAAAAATGTTTCTATCTCATCAATAGTAAAGAGAAATTAGTCATCATACTTGACATCGTACTCTTGTCGACTGAAGAATAGACACATCTCTTTTCTTCAGTTTTACACAATTTTTCTACGATACAATCTATCATTTTGTCTTCTCTTCCGTTGACAAATTCCGCTTCTATGGCGGTCATGCTACGTGTGCTGCACTCTATTTCCAAATTCATACCCTAAAGTTAGTTTCGCAGAAATAGCGAGCCAATTTGTTGTTTGTGATTGTCAGGTCCAAATTATGTTCTGCTAAGGTTTGGTTATTAGTCTGCGCTAGTAATAAGACTGGCTTATTGAAATATAATGTTCGTTATTTGATTTATTTGTTAGATTTTGTGTTTGTTTGCAGTTTTGACTAGAGTTCAGAGATTCTTGCTTAGGTTACACAAATAGACCGATGTGTCTTATTTAAAATCAACCATTTTTCATGTAGGTTCCGAGAGTTAGAAATGTTAGAAGGTGTCTTTGTATGTGTATTTTAGTTTAATGTCACCGATTTAAGGAATTAAAATAGTTTTTCACTTTGTAGTTTTTTTGGAAGTCGATTGTTCTTTCGCAAAAATGTTATATATTTTGGTAAGTCAGTTGTGGTGAGTGGAATCGGCCGCGATGATTTTTCGTTACCAAGCATTTCATATGCATTTAGTAAAAATCTGTTATATTAAAAATCACTTCAATTAATTAATTTATATTTTATCAAGTATAATTAGTTATATTCGTGAGGTTACCTCGGAACAATAGTAAAAACTGAAAGTTTGTATGTTTATTACTCAATCACGCAAAAACGGCCGAATTGATTTAGATAAAATCGATGGTCCCTATTAAAAATGTCGGTTATGCATTTTTACCATTATTCACTTTTTTATATTAATCGATGGTCTCCCTATTAACAATGTTGGTTCCACAAACCGACTACTGTTCATTAGAGCAGTTCAAAGTTTGTTTTAGCGATAAAAACAAATTATAAGACTGTGGATGTTCAAATTTGTACTGATCGTTTCATGTATTGTTAAAAAGTGAATATTGGTAAACATGCATAACCGACATTGTTAATAGGGACCATCGAAATTTGGCACACAAATAGTTTATAACCTGGATTAGCACATAGGATACTTGTATCCCGGTAGTACGTTCCCGTGGTATAATTTTCGACAAACGCACAGACAAAGCTACAGACAAAAGCTACTTCTAAAATTAACGCACCTATATGTAGGCATGTCTCACAATTCCCCTTCGCACATTCATTTCCGATGTGCCCTGTCTCATCATAGTCACAAAGACAGCACCCCAGCTAGTTCGAAGCTCAGTTATTAAGACGGCTGTCATTAGCAAATAGGAAAGGTGCTGTGATTTACAAAGGTACGAGACAATGATACCTCGCTTCATACTTCGATGACTTCGCATTGTCGTGTGGGTCTTTGTCTTTGTACGGTCTTCTGTTCAGGATGCTTTGGGTATGGGGCTTTTTTAATTGGGATCTTGGAAATGGGGTTCATTTTGGCAGCTTTTTCCTATTTTTTTTTGGTTTTGGTTTCCACAAATTATTCACAGTCACTAAAGGAGATGAGTAACCAAGGTCGTCGGTTCGTCAGATATAGTTGACGTTTAGTAAGAAATCGATGTATGTTTTTGGTGACAGTACCTATCGGGGAGACTCCAGTCGACAGCGATGCGGATGATTTTTCGACGCTATTTTTTTAATTTGTAAATAGTTTTAGTTAATTTAGGTTATAATTTTTTTTTTCTTTATTAATTTAAATCTGTAATCCATGTAATATACTTAATAAAAGTCCACAATATTAAAATGAAGAATATAACAACCGTAAACATTTTTCAAATCAAAGATAAATAAATAAATAGTTTATTCTAATTACAAAGGGCCTTTTGATACATGTTATTGGAGATCACCTTTAAAACAAGGAATTGCTTGTGTTAGGAGACTCCGCGCTTTCACTTATCTTATGCAATTGAAGTGTAGAAAATGTAAACATGCAAAACTAAAACTATAAATGGGTAACTTATCTAACAAACAGCACTGCAAATGAGCGTTATTTGACTGGCCTGTTAGTCTAGTAGTTAGTGACCCTGACTGCTAAGACTGAGGTCGTGGGTCCGATTCCCACCCAGGACAAATCTTTGTGTGATGAGCACAATCATTTGTTCTGTGTCTGGGTGTAATTTATCTATAATATGTATGTATTTAAAAATATATAAGTATGTTTATCAGTTGTCTGAATATCATAGTACAGGCTCTGCCTAGTTTGGGATCAGATAACGGTGTGTTCCTCTTCCAAAACGCGCGTCTACGTGTGATATGTGTGAGTGTGGGTTAGTGTATGAAGAGTGAGGGTGTGTAGTTTGTGTTTTAATTAGCATTTTTATCCAGTGTAATATTATAAATACGATAGTGTGTTCGATCTTTTATTTGATTTTTTGCTTGTTACGCTTTCACGCCAAAACGGCTGAACAATACTGAATGAGAATTTGGCAAATACAATAAGTAATAAGAATACAATACAATATTACAAAATTTCAGATGAAGGTCTAACTAAATACGTTAGTAATTGCAGAAATGTATAAACGTCAAATATATACTCTTTTAAAGTTTGCAGTCAAAATTGGATCCTTTGACACGCTGTGCAAACGTTGTCTCCTCAACGTTGGCGATAAAAAAGGCGTCCCATTTTTAGATTTTGTGAATCTACTGGCATTATGGACATTCTACAAGTACCATACCAAACAGTCTGTAGTCATAATTATCCTATAATCTGGGTAAGGTACGGAGCTGATCTTCCTGAACCCACACAAACACATGAAAATATCAATTTTTATAAACCATAACAAAATCTACATTAATACCATACCGAAAAAATGCAAAAGATTTTAATTACTTGGGCCTTCCGTAAAAAAAACGTTAATCAAACAGGTATCAGCCGTTATAAAAGGTGAAATTTCCTTTGTAACGTTAAAATTTCTTTAATCTTCGCCATCGCATAGAAATTTGATTAATAATCCCGGTGTTTGGTGACCGTGAAAGAAATTTTTATTTTACGGGAGTTTTTAAGCGGCTGTTCGTGGTACTTATTTGCAAAATCACTCGATATTTTACGAATACGAGACTGAAATGAATTGTACCTTTCCCATTAAAAATATAATAAAAATTATAATTTCCCATGGAACCTAAGATCATCATTATTATTTATTTCAGATAAAAACCATAGGATTTACATGGCTCGTAGCTAAATGATAACAGCCATACGGGCCGATCGGAGTTTAGCTCGTAGATGGGTGACCATCCATTATATAATAAATATATATACTTTTTTTACTTTTTACTTTGTATTTAGAAATATAAGTATGTTTATCAGTTGTCTGGTTGCCATAGTACAGGCTATGTCTAGTTTGGGATCAGATAACGGTGTGTTGGTTGTCCTAAGATATTATTTATATATAGGTATCGAAACGTCTCCGTGCCTCGAAAAGCACGTTACCCATTGGTCTCGGCTATCATTCGTCTATCTTTAACGATTGATTTTGGTTATCGCGATTACAGATTCAAACCTCGTACCTCTGTCAGGGTTGCGAGATTAGTTCGAAAGAGGTACCGTGGCCCTGGCATATGGGCAACTGAAGGAACACGGGTGGGTTTTAGTAAGTAAAAGTTTGACATGCCTTTCCGCTCCGCCCAGAGCGGGAGACGTCATTTGATGATTTCCCATCCAAAAAAAAAACCTCGTACCTCACCTCCGAGTATACCCGGAACTGCAGGTCATAAAAATACTCATTTCGTACGGGAGCCGGATCGGCCGCGACCATGACCGAGATCGATCAGCATTATCAATTTTGTGTGCTAATAACACCATACTGCGAATTGCACCGCCATTTTACCTTTATTGTCCCATACGTGGAACATTCTATTAAGAGCGTTCGATATTGCCTTTTTATGGGACTCTCTTCCTGCAGTGAAAATTGATGGCACTCGAGAATTCGAACGATGAAAATTTACGATTGTGTACAGAATATTATCCCATGGCCAGGTAGTGAAGACAAGGACAGTAATTAATTTTCGTAGTCAGTAATTATTTTTTGTTATGACAATACGGAGTTTGAATAAACTCTAGATTATTACATAGGAATTTTTTCCGGAATATTAAGAAAACCTTAGACGTTTTCACTTGGCTGAAACAAATGCTTCATCATGTCTTTTGTTATAAATGACTAGCTTTTCGCCAGCGGCTTCGCTCGCGTGTATGTCCAAAATTATACCACGGGAACGTACTACCGAGATAAAACGTTCCTTATGTGTTAATTCAGGTTATAAACGATGTGTGATAATTTTCATCCAAATCCGTTTTTTAGTTTTTGCGTGTAAGAGTAACAAACATCCATTCATCCATACTAATAAACTTGCACATCTTTAAATTACATAGTCTAAAACAAAGTCGCTGTCCGCGTTTGTATGTTTAGGTCTTTTGAACTGGATACGCAACGGATTTTCACGTGGTTTTCATCGATAGACGGAGTGATTCAAGAGGAACGTTTTTATTTATAATACGTGGGTTTACTAGGGAATGGGCAGCAGCTTTCTGTATGCAATTTACCACAACACTGCGATCGCCAACCCGCCTGCCAAGCGCGGCGATTATGGTTAACCGCCCCAAATTGGGAGAGGCCTATGTCCAGCTGTGGACGTCTGAAATGATGATGTTGATTTTACTTTAAGTAGGTGGGTATCGATTCTTTGACAGATTATTCTATCAAATAATCGAGGTTCTTCCTAGAATACGGCTCTCAGGTTTTAATTAAAGCCAAAGTTATTGTTGACAGACGAAGGTATTTTCATGAGCCACTTGAGGATTAACCCTTTTTGGGCAGGTGTGCTGTCATCTACCGGCACGACTTAGTTATTATTATTGCAATTTTAAATAAGAACTGAGTAATTAACTTTTTTAATATTTTTTTGTTTTTTCCCTTTGGATTGCTAAAATGGACGAATTAACATTAACAAAGCTACAGTTTTTGTTCAAACAATATTCCAAAGTTTTGTTGGAAGTATCGAATCTTGTTAAAAGAAAATATTATTGACGGCTTGTATCGGAAAAGCTAGTTATAACATAATTTAACTTTGTCTATAATTAAGTAAGGAATATTGTCTCCTGTTGTTATACTTTATAGAATTAAAGTGAGAGTTTTGTAGTCCTTGCATTATTGGATATTATAAAAGACTTAGTACAAACAAAAGTTGAAATCTACTTATTCAATTTATGTTATTTTTTACGAACCACGTACCGGTATTATTGGGCTGTACTATTACTGCCGGTATGACACGTAGCCCCTGTACTATTGGCATTTTTAATCAGTATCTTTAATGTACCGGTATCAAATAAATATTTCGATAAGTAAGAGTGAGGAAACAGATATAGTAAAAGGATAGAAAAATAATTTCTTTATTTCTTAATCGTACGAGGTTCCTTGTACAAGAGATTTGTGATACGCGCCGGGTACCTGAATTTCCCCGTCTGCAATCCAGGACCAAAATGGCGAGAACCACCAAGTATCAATATAATAAAACTTTTTGTATCGGTTCTAACCCCTGAGAATAACGTCCACCTGTTACTAAGACAATTCTCGCTCATTGGTGATGTCGATCAATAACTTCATAAAGGTTTCTTATAACGTAACATGAAGAAACAACAACAAAAAACCTTCTAAAAAGTAATAACATCACGCTCAACAAACATGAAAAGTATATTACAGAAAATCCTATCTCCAAATAATTCCCTAGACACTCGATATCTTCCAAAGCTCGAATTGAACTCTCATATCACATGTTAAGGAAAAAATTCCGTAATAACAGATAACTTTGACGTAATCCGTACATTATTGGATGGATACTCGTTAAGCGTGACGGATCTATGTCGAGCGGGATCAATAATAAGCCGGGAGAGACGACGATTTGAGAATAGTATTCTTTTTTGGTGCGGACGTGATGGATTCTATTTTTGAACTGAGTTTTTATTATCTCATGAAATGTAACATTTTGAATATGTTGAAATTGGAACATTATTAATTATAAGTTTGGTAAATTAATAGTTCAATATCAAGTTTTGTGCGATGATTGATCCTACAATTAGATGCAGTAACGTAAAACGGGTTTTCCGAAAAAAAAATCCTTTAACCGTAATATTCGCTCCTGTCTGTAGAATAAAGATACTATATTAAAGAAAAACCGGCCAAGTGCGAGTCGGACTCGCGCACCGAGGGTTCCGTAAAAAAAAATTGTATTATATGGTGTCACGAAAAATTTACGGTTTTCGTAATTTTTCCTTTATCTGTGCTATAAGATGTTGCTTCATACAAAATTTCAAAATTCTAGATCGACTGGAAGTACCCTTTAGGTTTTGATTCCCTTGCGAGTTTCGAAAATTTGCGGATATTTGCGGCATAAACGGCTATATCTTTTGATTGCGTAAGCTTAGAAGTTTGATTTATTCACAGCTCCAAGGAACAGTAGATTTGAGTATTTGGTATAAATTTCAGCTTGATACCACGCGTTCCTGAGAAAAAGGGTCTTGACAGACGGACGGACGGACGGACGGACGGACAACAAAGTGATCCTATAAGGGTTCCGCTTTTTCCTTTTGAGGTGCGGAACCCTAAAAATAAGGAGTACCCCGCAAAATTAAAATTTTCTTACGTTTTTGTATTTAGCAGGGCAGTGTCCGCCCGGTACGGACAAGGCCCGGGTGAACGGGCGTTGTTGACCACGCGGGACTCTACGAGATGACAGCACATATTGAAGTGGTCCCAGGACCCATGGACTGATGCCAGGGTTACGGAATTGTTCGAAAGAGTAACCGCGGCCCTGGGACAGGCAATTTAAGGAACACGAATGGGTTTTAGTCAGTAAAAGACTGACAAGTCATTTGATGATTTCCCACACAGGAAAAAAAGTCCAGTGACTATGTCGAACAGAAAACGATTCGAGACTATAATACGTTGGTATTTACAGACATTATTAAAAAAAAAAAAACTTTAGAGGTGTCAAGGGACACCCGGATGGAACGGAGTTCCTTTCCAGGATTCATAATTTTTATATTTTTTTTTATTATTTATTATGTACAAAAACCTGTATACAGTCAACAAAAATATTCTCTCTCTCTATCTCTCTCTGTCTCTCTCTCTCCCTCTCTCCCTGTCTCTCTCTCTACTCACAACAAAAAAAACAACAATATACAAACAAATACAAACAACAAAATATATACAGTCGAATTGAGAAACCTCGTCCTTTTTGGAAGTCGGTTAAAAAGTTTCGTGACAACTTTTCGTAAGATTTTTTTCCGTCTAGCCCCCTTTCACAACGCGCGATAAGGAACTTCGTTCCAATACCTTAGCGCATCCTGCTTAAAACAATGATTTTCCGTTCTACCAATACTCTAAGATACGTAATACATATCATCGTCATCATTTCAGCTGAAAGACGACCACTGCTGGACGTAGGTCTACCCCAATTTGTGGGGCTTTTGCCATAATCGCCACGCGTGGCAGGCAGGTTGGCGATCGTAGTGTGGTAGTAAAATGCATAGAGAACGCTTCTGCTCACTCTCCAGTAAGTCCCTTAGTCGCCTCTTACGACACCCATGGGAAGGAATCGGATTGTTTACGTCCGGTACCACACGGTATACATAATACTATACGATACGGTAATACATACGATCTACCCTAAAACCTTTTTGTTGAACAATCCACTACAAAACAAAAAAAAAAAAAAAAATTACCACCATAAACCCACCTAACCTTACTATTATTATTAAGGAAACTTCAGTTAGTTTAAGTATTTTCAACGCTCAAAGGTCTAAAAGAAAGACAATTTAAGGACACTAATAAAATCAGTTGCATCAAAGAATATCAGACAAAGAATAATTGAGTTGAGAAAGTGCTGAATGGCGTCGTAAAATCTCAAGAATACCACACCGGGGAACTTGAGAATTGTAAACATTTGGGTGCAGGCATGGACTAGAATCGCAGCGTTTTTGGCGTACCTGTAGAACCCTGTTGATTCCATATTTATGTTGATTATATCAATCACTGGCTCACTATGTTGCTGTTGTTGAATGGGCTGCTGCAGCTGCATTTGTTGCTGAAGCTTCTGAATGTGCTGAATCTGCAGAGGCGGCTGCTGCAGCTGGGGTTATTGAATAACAGCTGCTTAGCCTGCTGCTGTAGTTTTTTACACACCAAGCCCTACCGTGCAGCTCTGCTTCATCGTGTCGCTTTTTCCGTGAAAGCAGCTACCTCACTCTTGTGTGAAAGAGACAAGGTTTATATATTTGTTCAATATACTCATCTTCAAAAAAGTCAGGTGCGTTGTACTCACTACCAGTGTATGTGTGTGTATGACCAGATGTATGAACGTAAAAGAAGCCACTCCCTTCTATGCCAACCATGTAAGGATCGTACCAGGTGCCCTACACCTGTGGTAGCGCATGCGTGAGGTTATGTATGCGTACTGGAAACAGTTGTCCAATAACACGGCCAGCAAATGTAGTGATTTAAGACAGAATTCCGAACTTAGCATTGGGTGGATTGTGTTATGGACACTTCTGCACGCAATGACATGTTTCAATAATCACAGCGTACCCGCTCACAACTCTCTCTCGTGTGTCCCCACCATCTACGGCTTGTTAAATAATGCCCTATTGTAATCGAGTTGACGTTTCATCCCTCACCGCGACCCCGGCGATGTTATTAATCGATTCTTTACGAGAACACAATTTTATCGAGAGGTCGGCCGGCCGCTATTTTGTTGCTGTGTTTTTTCAGTAAATTTGAAGAGTTTTTCAAGTCTTAGTTTTTATTTTGCACCGAGTTTTTGGCTGTGAAATATTTAGTTTAGGTTTTGTTTGTTCGATCTTTACGTTTTTAGTTGATCGTTTTGATAGTCTAGTAAGTATTTTTGTTAATTTAGGAATTTAAAGAGTTTTATTACTCTTTCAATTCCTAAATAAACTTTTAAGGATAATTTAGTTTAGTTTTAGACCAGCTCTTTCGCAATATTAATAGTGACGTATACGAAGATTACGTAGGGTATATTTAGATGAAATTATACTGAATATGTAGAAGTTAGTTTATACAACTTGTTGCGTAGTTAACGCAAGACGTCATACACCCCACTTAGAATATTGACTAAAAGCATAATACATAACCCAAAATAATTAAAAAAATAAATCATTGGCTCAATTGACGTGCATCGCGCCTATAACATTTTTAGAGGTTCATTGTAGGGGGATTCCGACACATACTGATATGATACAGGGTGATTATTTTTAAATAAAACCGACCGCCGAGAATGTTCGTTGAACACTGATTTATTGAAACTAGTGGTCGCCCGGAGGTCGAAATGCGACCATAATTCATTTTATGGATTTTTAATGCAATATTATATATAAATAGTAGCTTTCTGCATTCCTACTGTACATATATTTTAACTGTGCCAAACATACTTATCCGTCCGCGTGATTTTCATAAAAAGGGGTACAAGTTTTTGCTTCACGTATATATTTTTTACATATTATTTGCAATAATAGGTACAAATGCTGTGAGTGCAGAATGCATGGTGCATATGTCAGTAGAGTAACTCACCGGTATCGGGCACAGGGTCCAACCTACCGGCGGTCAGGGCTCCAGAGGGAGGAACCTCCTAGAAGTATCGCTTTCTGAATCAAGCCCTTGATCCAGCTGCCTAGCGAGAGCCTCCTTAGGTGTTGGTCGAGGCTCTTGGCTATACCAGTTGGAGATCGCGGAAGAGATATTGGTTCCCGTGGTCCCCGACGTAGGTGTGGGACGGAACACCGGGGTGGTTTTAGTCAGTAAGAGTCTGACAGACCCCTCCGCCCACCCCAGGGCGGAGGACATCCATGAGGATTTCCACCTCGTGATCAAAAAAAAAAAAAAGGCTCTTGGCTATCAAGGCATTGGCAGTGACGACTATCGGCACAATGATCGCTGAATCCACATCCCACATGTCGACAACGACACGACCCAACGTTTCCGTACATTCATAAATTTAAAAAAACTTGTTGATCAGAAGAAGATCAATATTAGAGCATCAGTTAAATATTTCCCTAGTGACAACCAAAACTGAACATAAGTTACAACAGAATATTCTGTAACACTTTTGTTTCACTTGCTATATCAACAAGGAATGCTAGCTTTTATATTTCAACTTCAGGCCAGACACAGAAAATATGTTTTGAAATATTATAGTTGTTCCGAGTCCTGAATAGATGGCTTCATTTGTTACTTTCAAAATGAGCTGTGAAACTCTGAGTATGCTGAAGCCATAAGTAGGTACGTAATATTTGATATTTTGTGGTATGATAACAATTTAAGTCAGAGAGAAAATTGTCGCGAAGAAAGTTTTGAGTACGACTCTTCCCATCGTCTCGTGCCAAGCTATTGGGTTTTATAAAAGCTGGGACCTCGGCGATGACAAGGCACAACGGATGATATCTTTGATGCTGGCGTGCCGTGCTATCCGGCCTGCGCTCCTACTGCAGGATAGGCCATGGTGTCCGAGGTAGTCGACACCTTTACCGCATTGGTGGAGATGCAGAGCCATGCAAGGAGCGCCCAGATATAGGCAAGTAGCAAGCCGGAAGGTGGTGTCACTCAGCATAATAATATAATATAACTAGCTGACCCGACAGACGTTGTCCTGTCTCTTTGATGATATTTGAGCACGCATTCTGTCAATTCTACGTCAAATGTCATAATGTTACATTAAAAAAGTTTACATTGTCCTATTGGTTGTTAAGTATACTTAAATAAGAGTTCTTAAATTTTCTAATTTTCCGCGCAATTTTTCTATTTTTTTCTTTCATAAGAACCTTCTCCTGACAATTACAAACACAACAACAACAAAAAAAGTGAAATCGGTCCAGCCGTTCACGCGTGATGTCGTGACCAAGGGAAATAGGGATTCATTTTTATATATAGATATAGATATAGATGTAGTCTAATCTATACTAATATTATAAAGCTGAAGAGTTTGTTTGTATGTTTGTTTTGATTGAACGCGCTAATCTCAGGAACTGCTGGTCCGAATTGAAAAATTATTTTTGTGTTGGGTAGCCTATTTATCGAGAAAGGCTATAGGCTATATAACATCACGCTACAACCAAGAGGAGCGGAGCAGTAATGAAAAATGTTGCAAAAACGGGAAAATCGCACGGGTAGGCGATTCGACGCGACGGGAAAGGTCGGGGGAACAAGACATTTAACGCGGACGAAGTCGCGGGCAGAAGCTAGTATAATATGTAAGGACAACCAACACAACGTTATCTGATCCCAAACTAGGCAGAGCCTGTACTATGGTAAGCAGACAACTGATAAACATACTTATATATTTCTAAATATACATATTATAGATAAATTACACCCAGACACAGAATAAATGATTGAGCTCATCACACAAATTTTTAATACCTACTAATATTTTCTACTACTATACTTTTGTTTAGGTATTTTCTAAATAGCACACGACAATGACATTATTTAAAAAAAAATACCTTTAAGCTTACTTGGATCAGTAATTGAAAATGATCTATTAATCTGCCAAGCTTTTTCCCAACAATGTTGGGGTCGGTTTTCAGTCCAAGCGGATGCAGCTGAATACGGTTATTTTAAACTAGCTTTTGCCAGCGGCTTCGCCCGCGTGAAGGTCGGAAAATATCCCTGGATTACCCTATATGTTAATCCAGGTTATAAACTGTGTGCCAAATTTCATCTAAATCCGTTCAGTAGTTTTTGCGTGAAAGAGGAACAAACATCCACACATCCATACATCTATACATCCATACATACAAACTTTCGCGTTTATAATATTAGTAGGATGTAGCAACGGCTTATCTAGTCTCCACAACCCAGTTACTGGTTTACACGGTACCCCGTAGTAATACTGGTTTTCAGACTTTTAAGGTTTCTTACTACCCATAACCACTGTCAAAGATCTACGAATTACAGTCAGAACCCATGGCTTAAGGAGTTTTCTGAGGCATATCATGTTTACAAAGATAAATTCCATGTTCAAACGCAGTTTAATCTTCGTTTAGCAATAAAGCACAACAGCAAATAATGTGGGATATAAATTGCGTATGTTATAGCTGTGAATATAAAATTATATCCGAGAATAAATCATATTAGGTGTTACCCTGCGTTTAGATATAACATTAAACCCTGTTTATATACGTAAGATACGTTAGGGTGTATACAGAATGTGCGAAAAGAGTCTGTCAGGAAAAACAAAATAAGATCATTATTCTGCTGAGTTCAAAGAATTTCATAGTTTTTGTTTTTGCAATAAACTTTAATGACTATGAAATTTTAAGGGGGAAATGAAATTTTCATAATATGACGATGGCTCAAGGTACTGAAGAGTTCTTGAGAACCGCGTACAGGAGAAGGATCTTCGTGAGTGAGCTCCCAACAAGCTACGAAAATACGGCTTATTTGGTTTACTAAAAGTATGTCGTGCAAATCAATGGATGCTAGTAACCCAGAGGACCTAGACAAGGCAATCTTTCAAAGTGTTTTGTATTTCTACAACGATTTTCAACAAGATTCACATGAGGGTTTAAATGGTTTATGTCTATCCCGTACATTTTTGACTTTTTATCATCATTTTCGCTTATAGACCGTCACTTTGTCTGAGCCCTGTCTTTAACTGTTCCTCTGTTGTTTTAATCAAAGTAAATCTCACTTATTGGACTATCCATTGATGTCTTAAAAATGCCACTGATGCCGTGTTCAACGTAGCAAACTACTTGGCTCAAACAATGTAAAACCAAAGTACCATCGATAAAAAAAAACTAAAAAACACGCTTCCATTGAAAACCAAACTAAAAAGTACAAAATAATTTTTATGGAAGCGTGCTTTTTAGTTTTTTAAACTATTATTTATGTTCTATTGTTTAGGGTGTTTCGAATTTTGAGACGTATGTCAGCGTAGTTTGTGACGTATGTCAGCGCAGTTTGTGACGTATATCAGCGTAGTTTGTGTCGTATGTCAGCGTAGTTTGTGACGTATGTCAGCGTAGTTTTCGAAGACAGTTTTTTTGCTGTCCTGGCAAGGATAATGGCACAAATTTATGAAATTATTGCATTGTCATCGGTCCTTGACAGGTGTGCAAAGTTTGAATGAAATCTGGTCGTTTAAAGTGGGTCAAAATCGCGCTATAAGGAGTCGGTTACAAACAAACATACAAACATAGAAGTGAAGCTAATATAAAGCGTGTATAAAAACTTTTTACAAAAAAAAACAACCGACTTCCTTAAAAAAAACACTACAAAGTCAAAAATAACTTTAATTTCGGAATTCCGTGTCTTAGGATCTGTATTTAAGGTTTTTGCCACTGACTTCCGAAATTAAAGTTATTTTTGACTTTGTAGTGTTTTTTTTAAGGAAGTCGGTTGTTTTTTTTGTAAAAAGTTTATATTTTTAACTTTTTAGTTATGGTAGATACCCCGCACTAATCTAATCGCGTTATTCGTTCATTTGTCGCGCAAATACTTAATGCAAATTTAAGACTTATATGGTTTTCACATGGACCCCATTGTCCGAATGGAACCAATCGGGAAACACCAGCTTTCAAATAAAAAAAAAATCATCGAAATCGGTTTACCCAGTCAAAAGTTGAGCTAACAAACATAAAAAAAATACAGACGAATTGATAACCTCCTCCTTTTTTTGAAGTCGGTTGAAAAAGAAGGGAGTGGGCTGTAATCCACCACGCTGGTCCTGTGCGAGTTGGCGGACGTCACATATCTTCGAACTTTTGATTCTAGGACAGGACGGTTTCCTCACGATGTTTTCCTTCGCCATTTTTAGGGTATTGGTGAAGAAATAATTTACACATAGAAAAGTGTCTGTCTGGGTTTTGAGCTACGACTTACAACTCGTTAGTCGCAGTCGTTACCACAGGGCCACCACTGCCCTGGAATGCTTAGGCTTAATGGAAGTCTTTCGGCTGACATGATTATACTTGCGACATATTGTGTATTGTGATGTAGTGTGTAAGTATACTATATTATGCATGTGAGAGTGCACATAAGATGTAACAATGCACCAAATATACTTAGTGTTTACTCAGCATTGAAATGTTTCATCCTTATTAGTGATCGTCCATTGGTCGAAATTCGACCGTACTTCATTTATAGTTATATTTGACATTCAGTAACACTATAGACAAATAATATTAAAGACAAATATTCTCGATATGATCATAGATTTTAAAAATGAAATAGGTTATATATCTATAAAATTAATTTATTACCTATGGTTAAACTTGATAATTTTGCACACAACTATCGCGCGGCATGTAAAACAGAAGTAATCGACCTAATTCTCTCAGATCACACCTCTCAGATACTTAAGGTACCTGTCAAAAAAACTTGCAAACTTAAATTCTGGAGAACAATAAAACAAGATATATGCGAAGAAAACCTAATTAAATTCAAATCACATCTAAAAAGTCTATCTTTCATGAATGTCTATGATGCCAAGGATGCAAATGAATCGTTTCAGAGTTTCATAAATAACTTTTTACTATTATATAAATTATGCTTCCCAAATAAATACGTTACTATAAAAACTAGCAAATCTACCAAGTGGATTTCCAATGGTATAAAAATATGCAGCAAAAAACAAAGACGATTACTTTGGGAATATAGAATGCAACGGAATCCAAAAAATAAACTTGCTTTTAAAAAATACTCTGCAATATACCGGAAAATAATAAGATTAACTCAAAGAGCCCAAAATAATCATTTTATTAAATCCTCCAAAAACAAATCCAAAGCTGCTTGGAAAGTAATCAACAAAACTAGATACAATTTTCCTCATGACTCAGTATTATTATTAAAAACAGAAAACCGAACTATTACTCATCCAAATGAAATTGCAACAACATTTAATAACTATTTTATAGAATTAATTGAAAATGATAATATAAAAGACGATTGTGATAATACAACTAATAACAATTTTAATAATTTGACATCTCAATCTTTATTCATGCTTCCAGTGACACCGTTAGATATAATTAAAATAATTAATGAATTAAAAAATACAAATACTGTTGGCTACGATGGCGTATCTACAAAAGTAATAAAATATGTTAAAGATTCAATAGCACAGCCTCTAGCTCATATTATTAACAATTGCATAACCGATGGCATATTTCCTACACACCTCAAAAAGGCTATTATTAAGCCAATTTTCAAAAAAAATGACAAATCCGATATTAAAAACTACAGGCCAGTCGCAAAAATTCCAGTATTCTCAAAAATCATAGAAAAAGTAATATATAATGCTCTTTGCAACTTCTTTGAAAAAAACAAGCTATTATGCCACGAACAAAAAGGATTCCGGAAAAACTCTACAATAAATATGGCACTTTATGACCTATTATCAAGCATAATGACGTCTGTAGACAAAAAGAACCCAGTATGCGCCATATACACTGACATGTCAAAAGCATTTGATTATGTAGATCACAACCTGCTACTAAAAAAACTATATGGATATGGAGTAAGAGGCAACATCCTGAACCTTCTAAAATCTTACTTAAGCGACAGGTATCAATGTACTGAAATCTGTAGAATATCCCCTAAAACTAAATTAGAGACTTCCTATACATCCGCATTCAAAAAGGTTAAATACGGCGTGCCACAAGGCAGCGTACTGGGACCGTTACTATTTTTAATATATATAAATGACCTTCCAAGAGCAGTAAAACAAAAAATGGTCCTCTTTGCTGATGACTGCACAGTAGTTATTGAGTGTACAGACCCTAACGACTACGAAAATAATATCAATGTTACTCTAAGCGAGATCGTTAAATGGCTTGAAAACAACAACTTAAAAATAAATTTAAACAAGACTCACGTAATGCATTTTCACCAACGACGCGTTAATCCTACCATTTCTGTAGCCTACGGCGATAAAATAATAGAAGAGGTTATGAATAGTAAGTTCTTGGGCATAACTATTGATAACAAGCTAACTTGGAAAGTTCATGTAGAAATGTTATGTAAGCGCATAAGTAAATCTGCCTATGCACTATTTCAGCTTTCAAAAAAAGTAAACATTGAAACACTAGTCACAGCATATCACGGAGTAGTTGGCTCAGTCCTTCGCTACGGGGTTATTTTCTGGGGTCAATCGACTAACAGTGAGACGGTATTTAGAATGCAAAAGCGTTGCATAAGGTCAATGTGCGGTCTTCAAGTAACAGATAGCTGTGTTCCTTATTTTAAATCCTTGAAAATATTAACTCTACCGTCATTATATATTTTAGAAACTGCGTTGTTTGTAAAAATGAATCCGAATCTGTTCCCTAAATTCTCAGCAGTAAAGAAAAACCCAATAAGATCTCAACATGCAAATCAATTATGTAATTTAAAATGTAAAACCGCTCTTATGTCCAGGAGTTTTTTTGGATTAGCTCCTAAGATCTATAATAAATTACCTAACGGCATAAAAGACATGCCAATAGTTAAATTTAAAACAGCTCTACAGAAATTTTTAACCGAAAAATGTTATTACAGAGTAGACGAATTTTTAAACGAGAAATAATTATAAAACTAAAAACCTTACTGTAATAGTTCCTAATTATATTTTAAATTTATTGTACTAATATTATCTAAGCATGTGAATCTAGTTATTAAGTTCTCAACAAAAAACATTTGTATGCCAATGAAGCAAAACATAGAGCTACTATTATTTTTTTATTTTAATACCATCTATGTTAAACCTATGTTTACAAATGAATAAATGATTATGATTATGATTATGATTATGATTGACATTCAGTAAGACTATAGACACAAAATATTAAAGACAGATATTCTCGATTGGACCACAGATTTGGATCATAAGCAAAATAATATCTATGCATGTGTGTATTACGGTAATGTAACACGGTAATGAATAGTAGTCTGTGTAACGTGTTATTTATTGAAAATAATGTATTTTTACGCATAATTAAAAAAAAATTAGCATTCATCACTTCTTCTCTGTATAAATTATAAGTGTGCGAAATTTCATACTCCTCCGTCTGCCCATTTTCGTCATATGGGATCCAAAGTTTTCGCTTCACGTATTAATATATAGATATGCCCTGCCACTTGAGCGGACATTTGTTAATTATTTGCGCATTTAGTCTAAATCGTTCTCAGAGCGAGTGTCATCGAGTTGAAAACTTATTGAAAGAATTATATCATCATGTGTCAATCTAAAGTGCAGAATGAAGAGTTTTTTTTTTTTTAAACCAGAACAGTGCCTAGCGAGGCTACAAGTATATGGCCATAGTATTTTTCTGCCTTCTAAAACCACCCCAGCACACGTCGCCTTGAAAAATTAAGCAGTTTTATTTATTCATAGCCATACCAGAGTAAAAGGTTATGGTTTGTGGTCATACATATTGTATCAGCATTACGAGTTTTTGTGGCCAGTCCCAAACCGTGTGCTGTTATATTTAATGTCCTTGGTTTGGTAATCTTTGTGTTTAGAATGGGAGAATCATTATTTAAAATTTGATTACATGTGTACTGGATATTGTGTCGTGATTATCGTGAATGTAATGTGAAGCAGTGTAGGAGCCAGCCAGGGTTGCGAGATTGTTCGAAAGAGATACCGTGACCCAGGCACATGGGCAACTGAAGGAACACGGGTGGATTTTAGTTAGTAAAAGTCTGACACGCCCTCCCGCTCCGCCCAGAGCGGGAGAAGTCATTTGATGATTTCCTATCCAGTAAAAAAAAAACCGGCCAAGTGCGAGTCGGACTCGCGCACCGAGGGTTCCGTACAAACCTGTAGGTATATAAGTAAAAGTTCACCCATCACGACAATCGAGTCGTAGTTCTGTTCTGTTTCTTAGCTTGGTTTTATTTCTGTCTGTGTTTTATTCCGTTTATTATATGATGTAACCAAAAATTTACGGTTTTCGCAATTATTCCTTTATCTGTGCTATAAGACGTTGCTTCGTACCAAATTTCAAAATTCTAGATCGACTGGAAGTACCCTTTAGGTTTTGATTCCCTTGCGAGTTTCGAAAATTTGCGGAAATTTGCGGCATAAACGGCTATATCTTTTGATTGCGTTAGCTTAGAAGTTTGATTTTTTCACAGCTCCAAGGGACAGTAGACTTGAGTATTTGATATAAATTTCAGCTTGACACCTCCACGCGTTCCTGAGAAAAAGGGTCTTGACAGACGGACGGACGGACGGACGGACGGACGGACAACAAAGTGATCCTATAAGGGTTCCGCTTTTGCCTTTTGAGGTGCGGAACCCTAAAAAAGCAGTGTAGGAGCAGTGTATTATTGGAACGATGTTCTTAAATGCAGCTTGAACCGAATTTACCGAAGAGAAAAATTTTAGAAATCGTCACGTAACGAAGAAAACGTTACGTAACGACAAAGGGTTATGCCCGTTCATGCGACTAGAAAGAGGTAGATAGAGGATGTGATAGTGTTCATGGTTTTCAGGGTGCTGTAGCTGATACTGCGACCTAAATGAAAATCCAACAGCCGCACGGGTCGATCAAACAGGTTAAACTACGCTTCCGGTGGCTGGTTCATGGATGGGTTCATAATCTTTATAAACCTACCAATACCCCTTCGTGCCTCGGAAAGCACGTTAAACCTCCTGGCTGGCTGGTCCTGGCTGTCTTGTGGATATTTGACAGGTGTAACGGGTCTCAGAGGCCCGAAACTCTGCCAACCAGTCTTTTCAAGGGGTGTTGTATTACCCAGTAACTAGGTTGTAGAGGTCAGATAGGCTGTCGCTCCAAAATACTGATATTTAGCCGCATTCGGATAGACAGGAAGCCGACGCCTGCCTAGCCTATTTCCAACTACGAGTATGTTGATACTCGTAGTTGGAAATAGGCTAGGCAGGCGAGGACTTGACGTAGACCTATGTATTTTGTCAGCTCTTTAGAGTTCTTAAGACTTCTTTAAAGTTTAACAACTCAATCATCATCGTCATCAGTAGCCTATAAATATTCCCACTGCTGGGACGCAGGCCTCCTCTCGGTGAGAGGGAGTGGGCCATAATCCACCACGCGGGCCCAGTGCGGGTTGGTAGATGTCACATGTCTTCGAATTTTTAGTTCTAAAACATGCCGGTTTCCTCACGATGTTTTCCTTCACCGTCAATAATGGTAACTGTTAATTAGATCTCAGATATCATTATAAATAGGACATTTTGGTACTTATGTATGAATACCAAATAACGATGTTAATGATATTAATACCGAAGTAAGAGGCTTAAGAGTCGTCAAACAGATTCATTAACGGCAGCTGGCAGGCGAGACGAATTTATTAAGTACGTCTTTCATTCATTTAGTATGTAATTCAGTTCAGTATGTAATTAATAATTGTTCACCCGGAGCCAGTATTAGCCAATTATTAAGTAAAATTAAACTGTCAAAAATAAACCCTGGTTCTACTGTAATATTATTATATGGGGATAGTTTAAATGTTAGAAAAAAAGAAATAATTCAATGTGTCCATTTGATGTTACATCTCAATGAGACCAATCACTGTAAATTTATTTTCTGTGCCTTGCCTTATTCGCAATACTTGTCTGAGGAGCAAAACAGGCACATTTATAATTTAAATATGTTAATTTATAATAGGACTAGTCGTCACAGTGACGCTATTTTATATTTTGATTGTAATCAATTTATTACTGATTACAAACTGACAAATTACACTTTGTATTTGCCACCTAGTTGTAGGAGACAAATTGCTAATCTTTTAGCATACAATTTACACCGTCACACTGGTACCTGTAGTGTACCATCGATTGCTGTTAGTAGTGGTACTAACACCACTTTTGATACACCTGGTAGTTTAAACTGTTAGGTGCGACAACGGGTAAGCTGCATGTGTTGAACGTTGTTCATCAAAATATGCAGGGTTTGTCTGGCAAAGAACTAGAGTTAAGTTTATTTATCGAAAACCATGATGTTCAGGTATTATGTTTGACTGAACACTGGTTGAAAGAACATGAAGTAGTGTTTATGAATGATGATTTTTTTACTGTGCAAAGTGCATTTGTGAGAAAAAGTGCTATACGCGGTGGATCATTAGTTCTTGTTTCAAACAAGTTGAAATGTAAACAACGTTTAGATTTAGTTAATCTTTCCATCGAGCGCACTATTGAGTTGTCTTGTGTTGAACTAGAGCGTTACGTCATAATATGCGTTTATCGTCCTCCCTCTGGGGATTTTATTCGATTCGAGTCAGTCATGGAGGACTCACTCAATAAATTAAAATCAATTAATAAATGTATAATTTTATGTGGAGATTTTAATATTAATATTTTAGATGTTACTCCATTGAGTATTAGACTGCTCAGTCTGTTTAAGTCTTTTAATTTAATAAACTTGTTTTTCGAACCAACTAGGATCACAGCATCGTCTTCGACTTGTCTTGATAATATATTTAGTGATTGTGATGCCAATAATAAGTTAGTGTTATGTGACTTAACGTCTGACCACTGTGGATTATTAGCCAGCTTCCCTTTGCCATTACTTAAAAAGCCGCATAAAATAGAATGCAGGCCTTATACAGTTAGTCGTTGCAACAAATTTAAAAATAATATTGCTCATAGGATTACACCATCTATAGTAGAACACGAGACCCCTAATGAAATCTATGGAGCCCTTTTTGATATTGTACAAAAAGAATACCAATCTACTTTCAAGACCAAAACTATTGACATTAATAGCACCTCTGTTAGCTTCAACCAATGGGCTACTCCAGGTATTTATAAAAGTAGAGCGAGACTATACGAGTTATATGGTTTAAAAAAATATATATTTGATACTCCTTTTCTAGAGTATGTCAGAAATTATTCAAAGTTATTTAAAAAAATCTGTGCTTTCGCTAAATCTAAATTTTTAAGCGATACCATAAAAAAATCCAGTAATAAAATAAAAACCACTTGGAAAATTATTAACAATGAAACGGGTAAATCGATTAAACAGGAAAAACAACTAGAGATTATGATTGACAACAAATTGGTTAATAAAGCTGCCGACGTAGCTGAGGCATTTAATGAGTTTTTTGCCAACATACCTATAACTACGACTTGCTCCTTAAATTCATCCCCGTCTAAAGCTGAAAACCTTTTGCATAGTAGTGTGCCCAGATGTAGTCGCTTATTTAGTTTCGAACATGTGACGCCTCGTGACGTGGTTAATATTTTTAACACACTTAAGTCAAAAAACACTGGAGATTTCTGGGGCATCTCCGTTAAACTGTTAAGTAATATAATAGACATCGTAGCCCCCTATCTAGCTATAACTTTTAATAAATGTGTTGATTCAGGATCTTTTCCTGACCTCATGAAGAGTAGTAAAGTCATACCATTATTTAAAACAGGTAATAAAAATAACGTTGGCAATTTTAGGCCCATTTCTATCTTACCTGCATTTAGTAAAATATTTGAAAAATTAATACTCAAGCAGTTGCTAAGACATTTTAATTTAAATAGCCTCCTTCATAATGAGCAATATGGCTTTACAAAAGGTCGTTCGACAACAGATGCGGGTGTTGCTCTGCTGAAACACATTTTCAACGCATGGGAGAACTCGCAAAATGCTATAGGGGTTTTCTGTGATCTCTCCAAAGCTTTTGATTGCGTTCACCATGACACACTTTTGCGTAAACTACGTCATTACGGTGTTCAAAACGAAGCTCTCAATGTCATAAGTTCTTATTTGCAAAATAGGCACCAATGTGTAGATGTCAATGGTGTAAAATCTTCCGGGCTACTAGTTCAGTTAGGTGTACCTCAAGGCTCAATACTGGGTCCATTCTTATTCTTAGTGTATATTAACGACTTACCATTCTATTTAAAGAATGTCTGTGACATTGTACTATTTGCTGATGATACCTCACTTATCTTTAAAGTAGACAGGAATAGAAAAGATTTTGATGACGTGAATAGTGCGCTCTCAATGGTTACGGATTGGTTTACCACAAATAACCTAGTTCTTAATGCTAAGAAAACGAAATGTATAAAGTTCGCCTTACCGAATGTTAGGAATCTGGGACCCAATGTCGTTTTAGATAATGAGGTGCTTGAAACTGTACACTCGGCAGTTTTTCTCGGTATAACAGTAGACGCCAAACTTCAGTGGGGGTCACATATATCAAGCCTAGCGGGAAGGCTCAGTTCGGCCGCTTACGCCGTAAGGAAAGTTAGACAGTACACGGACGTTGATACAGCTCGATTAGTCTATTTTAGTTATTTTCATAGCATAATGTCCTACGGCATTCTGCTGTGGGGCAAAGCCGCGGACATTCAAAATATTTTTGTTCTTCAAAAACGAGCTGTTCGAGCGATTTACCAACTAGGTGCGAGAGTTTCTCTGAGAGATTTCTTTAAAGATATTGGTATTCTTACGGTGGCATCACAATTCATCTTCGCCAACATCTTATATATTAGGCAAAATATACACCTGTACACTAAAAACAGTGATATTCATAATATTAATACTAGAAGTAGGGATAAACTACGTGCTCCCTTTCACCGGCTTCATAAGGTTCATAATTCTTTTGTTGGTCTTGGTATTACCTTTTATAACAAGCTTCCCTCTACTTTGCTAGATTTGCAGTTTAATGAGTTTAAAGCTAAAGTAAAATCCAACCTTTGTTCAAAGGCATACTATTCTATCAACGACTACTTAAACGATAAGAATAGTTGGTCGCTGTGATCAACTCAAGACAATGTTTATGTTCTTTCAATCCAGAATTAGTCTTCCTACTGAAAGTTTATATGGGTAGTTCATATAATTGTTTTTTTTATTTTTTTTTTATTTAACTGCTTTTGTTAGTTTATTTTTATTTTCTTTTCATTTCATTTATTGTTTATATGTATCATTTGCATCGTATATGTAAGCGGGCACGCCCTTTATGCCTGGAGGCTTTATTAAGGTTTTAAGTTCTGTTTTCGATTTTGTTTTATTATTTATTTCAGCTTGAGTTTAGTTTTCAATGTTTTGTTGGTATATTGGCGTGTGCTAGCTGACATATGGCGAATAATATATGTTTTGTTTTATAATATTAATAACTTACACAATACTGTATAGAATCAAGTTCTTCTAACTTAACAGACAGCTGTGCTGCTGGGGAGTTTGTTCCGCCACTTCTTCTTCCCAGCTAAAGCACTAGGAAGTGTCGAAGGGCGGGCGTTTTGGGGGGACTGTCTCATGTAACTTTGACGTTCAAAAAGTGCTGACTCTCAGCCTAGTTTGAATAAATGACTTTTGATTTGATTTTGATTTTGATTTACCAACTTAAATATTAATGAAGTCACGTCAATGTTGAGATAGACACAAATAAAATTGTATAAAAGTTAATGAGTCTGTAGTCAGTTTATGCTTATGAAAAATAACAAATGAGTTTTGTAAGCTGCTAAATAATGAGACATACTCTAAATAGTTCAGTTCATACATAAAATTAAGCCTTTTTTCCCCAAATAGTTGCGCAGAGGTGTACTAATAGTACACCCACATTCGCCAGTTATGATAAAGTTCAAAGTAATAGGGGGCGAGCCAATTGCCATCAGCCGGACAGACTCAGACTGATGTTGTTCATCATGTGGAGTCTGATTTGTGCCCATAATATTATTATTTTTTAATTGATTTTATTAATCTGTGTTAATTTATCTTTTGGGAGGCGGTGCACGTGGCTGACCAGTAGCACGTGCAGGCGCTGCAGGTTGCCAGCCGGGTCCATAGGCAGCGCCGGGGCTGTCTTGGCCCAGCAGTGGGACACTAATGGCTAATAATAACAATAAAATTCGTAACTAAAAGGTAACTGTTTCATTACAGTCGAGAAAATCTTAAGACATAATGCTTACGTTCCTTACATTTTAAAAAGTGGAGTACCTTAAAATGAATTCCTCAAAAATTAACAGTCCGAAAAGTACAAATGTTAATGGTATATCACATCAAAGATGTTAAACATTTTATAACAATTCTATTTCTGTACAGATGGGCAGTAAACCTGTGTACGTGATAAAATACAGAGACAGACTTGGTTTTACTACATTTAGTTTGATTACAATTTCATTCTGTTTTTTATTACTTGCAAACAGCGCTGTGCATACTTCGCCTTTACCATCGTTCGCGAATTTGTTCAAATATTCAACCATATAGTGGCTAAAACTGATTTTTTAAGCATAGTGCAAAAGCTAACTGCCTGAGTAGCGAATTTGTGCTTGATTTTGTACTTCTCATATTCGTATTCTACAACTAATATTAAAATCTAGATATTTAAATTAATATAACAATAAAATGTTTTTATCCAATCCAGCCCTGTTAAAACGCCCAATGTTTCATACTTTGTCGTACAAAACGGTCTTTATATCGAGCGTAAAAGCGGTTTACGACTATATTCCGTAGTGGGGGGTAACTGGAGGGGAGAATTTTAACAATAATCACTGGAAATAATGATGGAACCGAGGAACAGCTTTTAGCTGCTCCATAAAGTGTAAGTATGTTGTTAAATAATAGATCTGTCTGTTTATATGAGTTGTGTCGGTATGGCTGTAGACAAAGATGCTTACCTACTGTTCTTTGCGTTGGGATACTATTTGAGAGCAGAGTAGAGAGCCGTGGTGGCTCAGTGGAATCGGATGCGACTTACGAATTGTTGGTCGTAGGTTCGAACTCTGATAGGCGCTTTCTTTGTGGAAATTGTTTTTCCCAAAACGGTGATGGAAAGCATCGTGAGGGAGCTGGCATTTCCAAGAACCAAAAATTCGAAGACATGTGACATCTAGTAACCCGAATTGGGCCCACGTGGTGGTTTATGGCCCACTCCCTCTCACAGGAAAGAGTGCGCTGTCAGAAGTGAGAACATTATAGACTGCTAATGTATATTGGTTGACATAAGACAGTGACAGTGGCAGTGGAGAAGGCACATTGCTCACAGAACATATGGCCGATGGTATCGAAAGGTTCTGGAGTGGCGACCGCGGACCGGTATACGTACGGTCGAGAGGCCTCTCATGCAGGAATCCGCTGGATGCGAGAATGGTTTGAAGTGGCGGTACTTGAGGGAGGGCGATATCCAGCAATGGACGTTTTTCGGTTAAAATGATGATAATTTATGGACGTTGTTCTCTCTAGTGTTAATTTAATATACTTACTTAAAATGAATTTAATCAGTGTGTAGGTTACAATCATAATTAACTCCATATCGTCACCCTCCGCGCTAACTGTCGTATCTAGCAATTCGTAATTTTTCAGGGCAACAGTTTTTCGGTCGGACGCTACAATCATGTTACTGTAGTTACGTTGGCTGTGGCTTTATTTATGAATTAATTCCTTTTTTTTATTGCTCTTGGCTTACTCTTTAAGTTAGTAGTAGCCCTAAAGCCCTAAGATATCTATTTATTTATTTATATTCATTTGAAGCAGATACGTCACTCTGTGAGAACTTTGTTTTTCAACTTGTGTCTGTTACGACGTGATTGTTTGGTATATGAAAATATAAATAAAGCTCTATTAATCCACACTAATATTATAAATGCAAAGCTACTCTGTCTGTCTGACTCGCTTTCCTGCTAAAACTACTGAACCGATTTAAATGAAATTAGGTACATAGTTTAGAGCCTGAGAAAGGACATAGGCTACTTTTTATTGCGGAAAAGGGAGGATGAAAGGTTGTAGGGAAGTATAGTCGTTTTTAAAGCTAGAATGATGAAACTTTTTTATTTGGCTTTTATTACATAATATATATTTATGAATTATATTTAAAGTTTGTTAAATTTTTACCCTTAAGCGGGTAAAATAACAATAGGTAATAGGGGATGAAAGTTTGTACGAAAAGGGGAATGACAAGAATCAGCGGAACTACTGGCCGGAATTGAAAAATTATTTTGTGTAGCCCATTTATTGAGGAACGCTATATAATATCACGCTGCGGTCAAAAGGAGCGGAGCAGCAAACGAAAAATGGACGAAAACTGGCAGGCAATTCGATGCGACGGGAAAGGGAGCGAAAATTTGACGCGGACGAAGTCGCAGGCAGAAGCTAGTATCATATATTGTGAAATTGTACGCCGAAAGACGACGTTTATAAAAAACAGCATTTTCATTGCTAATAGGCAAGCTTATGGCTTGTTGGAGGTCAAATGTAGTCATTGTATTGGGGTTGGGTTTTGCTGTGATGCTAGTTTACATTTATTTCTTTCTGATATAAACAAAGTCTTCTCCTGTTGGTGCTTCCTATACTTTTCGCAAATCTTTAATTTCTCTTCTTCAGAACCTTTTAAATACGTCATGCATAAACTACACTGATCTTTTTATGGGCGATGGAAAGACAATTTCTTGGATTTAAAAACCCTTAAAAATTGTTCCGTGAAGCCCAGCTTTTCTTCATACAGAAATGAAGATAAGCTGGGCTTCACGGAACAATTTTTAATCTTTTCTTCAAACATGTGGTAGGTACATCTTGGGTAGCGTCAGTTCACGATGTAAGTATTCTCTAGAAGAATGGTCCCTGCAGTAATGAGATTCAACCTTCGGGAATCTCTCAATGTGCTGTTCGATCATTATTGTGCGAGCGACCTGTCACTCTACGAAGAATTGGTCGACAGACAGATTTGATTCCCTGCTCATTCAGAGTCCAACCGCCCGCACCCCACCCCCGTGCATACCGCAGTGTGACTTAATGATATGGCAATAAGCTTCTTATTCGTAAAAAAAGCTTTGATCTCTAAACGACGTAAATGCAAAAAAAAATAGTATTCATTATTGAAAAAAATTCTGCATCGGGACGAAAAAAATAAAATCTTACTAACTGTAGTACATACGACAAATAGTGAGAATATTTTTTCCCTCCTTTTGCACATACGCTAAAAAAAAACTTGATTATCTTCTAAACGGTAAACAATAGAGACACGAGGACTAGAGACACCTTTTCGAAACAAAGTTATGAACACGTAGGTAATGTCCGTGTAGATATGTCAGTTTGTGAGATACGACAGTTAGCGGGGAGGGTGACGATATTTTCCCAAAATAGATGTTTTGGTTTCTTTTTTATTATTTTAGAGCTGCTTTTATTGGCACATAATTATGTACATGTCCGAGCATAAACAGCAGCCCATTTCTCGGTTAACAACATCGATTTCCGAGGCCACAGTGCGTGGCACCATCGAGTATTGTGCGGTCCAACATGACTGCTTGTGTTTGCCGAACCGTACTAGTCACACTGCATTGTTGTGGTGACGTCATTGTGTGTGGACAGTCTCATCCCGTAACCATCAGCAGACAGCTACGGGTGATTTACAACATCAATAAAAACTGTCTGCTAGACAATTCTTTTATCGAATGAGAAAAAATGTTGCATAGACCTGGTTTCAAATATCGAACCTTTTTTTTTTGTTGGTGAGAAATCATCAAATGACTTCTCCCGCTCTGGGTGGAGCAGCAGGGCGTGTCAGACATTTACTGACTAAAACCCACCCTTGTTCATTCAGTTGCCAGGACCACGGTGACCTTTTAGAAAAAATCCGTGACCCTGGCAGGAATCCGCGACCCTGGCAGATATCGTACCTGAGTAAGTATATTCGAATAATTTTGCAGAAAAATCGAATCTGCGTAAAACGAAATATCGTGTAGGTTGTCTGCAAAAGTCGACGCTACCTTGTTTCTACAAGTTTCTGGCAACAACAATTTTAAAGTTACTTTTGTAGACAATGCAATTATGTTTTTTTCAGAGTAAGGTCTGTCTTTCAGATGATGTGGCTAGAAAGGGGGTGATTAGTCAGATGACGACTAATAGAGGAATATTAACGGAAAAGACATGTTAGGCTGACCCCAAATAAAATAGGATAACGGCAAGAGAATGATGCTGGTCTGTCTTAGAGGTGAATGGTATTCATCGCACTTTACACTTTTTTTTTTAATATACCGGATGACATTTTTACCGTCTCGACCTTCATATGGTGTTTTGTGTAACTAGAATAGAAGGCAGGAAGGCCTTCAGATTCATCGCAGGTGACTAAAGGAGCGCGGAACGCGAGCAGACGGGGATGCGTGTGCGGCTCGTGCGCCTGCGAAAGATCAATGAGGCCGCCTATCGGCCGCCTTCAAAGGGTAGGACCGCGCTACGAAATCATTGATACATGCCGCGCATTGAGTAGGGTCCGTATGATTTGAGTTTCGATAGATTTTAATTGTTTTTTTCCAAATTTCTGTTTTTGTTGTTCTAGAATGAAAATGTTACTTTAAATGTGTAGTGTATTTATTGCTAGATCAATTTCATTACATGTTATTCAAAAATAAAAATTATAAAAAATTCTATGCCAAAGACTTCTACTCCGTTCACCTATTACCTCCATTTTTTTTCAAGACGTTAAAAAATGTCACCCGGTATAAATATATTTTTCTTTCATTTTATGGAAGCTAGCTGTAGACAATCATATTTGCTAAGATTTGAGATCGTACGAGGACAGGCAGTTACTTATGCGCACGTTTTGGGGATCTCTGATTAGTTTCAGACTCTCAAGAGCTAGCGCAGAAAGAAATTTAGAGATCATTAAGTCTAAATAATCATTTAGAGACTTTTAACGATAACCTAGCATAACCAAAACCTTAACTTGCTGAGTGTTAAATTATAAATGCTAATTTGTATGCGTTGGTCGATTGTTAGATTTTAAAATAATATACTAAATTGTAATATTGTCTTAGTTGATCATTGGGACTTTTGATTGATAATACTAGCAACCCTAGTTTTGAAATAACAAGGTTCTGAGACAACGGTTAAACACACGGGGTTGCACTCGGCCTATTCCCTCGGGGCCAGCATCGAAGACGGACGTGTTATGAGTGGTCAGCAATATGTAGGGTACATTGGTGACCACCACTTCATGTAAGTTTTGTTACTATAATATTCTTAAATATTAAGTACTTATAACATTGTAAAATATTTTAAAAAGAGAAGCGATGGAGTTTCTTGCCCGTTATTCTACAACCGCGATTACTCTTTGGAATGGGCAACTAGAGTCAATTCTATTTGAAGGTGTGCTTATTTGAAATAAATGAGGTGTGTGGTGTACTTTTAAATGATACAATGTGTTATGTGTTATTTTCCTTATAAATGAGAAAATATGTTGTATAATATTATTTTGTTACAAAAAAAGTGTTATAATAAGATTCTATTTTTAAATTACAGCCTTATGCTTTTATAGTATGCCACTATAAACTTTTTTTGAAGTTTAAAATTCGAATTTTAAGATATGAGAAGTAGATGAAATCATTAAACTGATGAACAAGGTCCAGTACTTTCAATACAAACAGCAATACTCTGAAACCCCAAAACCACAGCTACCCTATTCAGCAACACATTAGCTGTATTGCAGATTGCATCGATCGTTCGACGAGCATTGTTGGCTTTGCTCTCCAAACGCTTAGTGCTTATTAACTAAGCGCCAGAAGCGCTTTATATGTTTGCTGGAATTTACAGCGGAAAGTTTTTGTAAATGGAATTGCAGGACAAAATTAAACCGAGCAAAAGAAAAAGAAATTGAAAAGTAAAATATAAACCTTTTAGTCTTTATCTAAGTTCTGTTTAGAATAAAAGTTAATTTTTGCGTTTCAATTTTTAACTCCATTGGTTTAATTCTTTGTAAAAACGTTCTTTTTTCGGGGATATATTTGCAATACTCAGGGACAGAGTTTGCTTGTGAATTTTAAAAGGGACCAATTGCGAAATATACCTTTACATTAAAAAAAAGAATTTAGAATCAGACTCTAATGGGTTGGAAGGCCTCCCACAAGATGGACCGATGACCTGGTGGAGGCCGCAAGAATCCGCTGGATGCGAGAAGCACAGAACCGGTCGGAGTGGCGGTGTTTGGGGTCCAGCTGTGAACGTCTTTCGGCTGAAATGATGATGATGAAATGGGACTACTCACTAAATAAGCATGCGAGCGTCTTGTGAACCTCTTCTTTTTTTTCGTCGATAAAAAATATAAATGGTAGAAAATTGATGTCATTTTGTAGATCTTTTCAGACATTCGTTACGGGTATCGTTATTCTATGTAAAATGTTTAAATTCATGTCTCTAATTCTAATGGTGTATATTATAAACTTGGAAATGCATGGATGAGAGACGTACGGAACCGAGATGTATAGCAGAAAAAGGGGGGGGGGGCCTATACCCGGATGATGGATGATTCCGGGCTGAGATGATGATAATGATATTCTGTAGTGCGTCAGGGATGTGCGCTGACGCCCATACTGACGATTATTTCACGATCATGCGCAAGAAAGTGGCATCACTGATGCGCAGAGTGAGAGGGAGCAGCAAAAGCATTCTGAAGGTTTTTTCAGATAGGTTAGAAGGGCCTACAATGGATAGGTTTATCAAGCTACATGTCAGACAGGGGGCTTGACAAATCTTCCTCTAATTGAATGCTGTGTTTTTGTTTTGTTCTTGTTTAGTTTTGTTCTAGTTTATGTTCTTACTAATACAGCTTGTAAGTTTTTTTGGTAATACTACACACACGCTATGGGCGTTCGTTGCCTGAGAATAAACTTATTTTATTTTATTTTTATTTCATCATCATTCCAGCCGTAAGACGTCCACTGCTGGACTTAGGCCTCCCCCAATTTGGGGGGCTTTGCCATAATCGCCACGCTTGGCAGGCGGGTTGGCGATCGCAGTATGGTGGTAAAATGCATAGAGAACGCTGCTGCCCATTCTCTAGTAAGTCCCTTAGTCGCCTTTTACGACACCCACAGGAAGAAATGGGGTGGTGTTATTCTTTACGTCCGGCACCACACGGTACGGTTTATTTTTATTTATTTGTTTATAAACAGTACAGAATGTTTATTTTTTATTATTTTCTGTAATCAGAACCAGTCTTACGAAGTAGTATCGTGTTACTGTGTAACCCAGTTGGGTTGTAGAGGTCAGATGTTGCATATTAAATATTGGTACTTGGCATCCGAGTAAAGATAACTGGCTTTTGGCGTTTCGTTTGAATTTCCACGCGTCTCTGTTCGGAGCTGCCAAATACTAAACTTTATTAAAAGAGTCAAGCTCGTCCCGCCATCTCCGTCTGGGCCTGCCGCGATGTCTCATGCCATTAAGCGGGACCCATTGGGTCGTAAGTTTGGCCCACTGATCGTCTGACATACGGCAGATGTGTCCATCCCAATTCCATTTAAGCGTGGCAGCTTTCCGAGTGACATCAGTTATTTTATTTATTTTATTGCTAGTAATGGAACGAATTGTTGTATTCTTAAGGCCCTCTTTTAGTTGAAGACGTTTCGGCGAACACTGGCCGGTCGTTGCGAGCGCTCGAGCTGCTAGATTTTGTGTATAATTGTTTCGTGGAGACAAAATGACAAGGAAATTATAAAATATTTTCTCAGCATGCCCTAAAAAACAATAAAACCTATCCTTTGGTATGAGCTTTACATGGTTTAATGATGGAATCTCTTCAAAGTACACGTTTTAAATGGCGATTTAGTGTCAACTTTATGATTATTTTTTATCGAGCCATTTGTTTTAATTCACGTTTCTATCTTCACACAGCGCTTAACAGTATGTTCAATTTTCCTAAATATTTTTTTTTTACGGAAACTAGCCATTTTGCTAGATTTACAGAGGTTTAAAAAAGTTAAAAAGTACTGCAACCTCGCCTTAACCCGGTCCATGAGTTTAATACCTAGAATACTCCGTTCCATTTGATATCATCTCAGCCGCAAGACGTCCACTGCTGGACATGGGCCTCCCCGTATTTGGGAGGCTTTGCCATAATCGCACGCTTGGCAAGCGGGTTGGCGATCGCAGTATGATGGTAAAATGAATAGAAAACGCTGCTGCCCATTCTCTAGTAAATCCCTTAGTCGCTTTTTGGCGTGATGCTATTCTTTATGTCCGGCACCACACGGGACTGTTTTTTTTTTTTTGGATGGGAAATCATATCATCAAATGATTTCTCCCGCTCTGGGCGGAGCCCAGCTGACTAAAACCCACCCGTGTTCCTTCAGTTGCCCATGTGCCAGGGTCATGGTATCTCTTTTGAACAATCTCGCGACCCTTGCAGACACAGGACTGGTCTATTTGATAACCGCCGAATTTTTTACGTTCTAGAATCATGGGCTGTTTTCAGGCATCAGTTTGTGCGTCAATATCGTGCCACCAAGTGCAAAAAATTTAACTTCTTTACCTATGTAAAGAAGTTCAATTTTTTGCACTTGCACTTTTTTGCTATTATAAAACCAAGTCGTACCCGCGTCTGTACGCTAAGATCTTTTAAACTAAGCAACAGATTTTAACGCGGTTTTCATACACATACAGAGTGATTCAAGAGGAAGGTTTATATGTATATTACGTGGGCAAAGCCACTGGAAAAAACTTAGTTGATAATGTAATGAAAATGGCGGAAAGCTCATCTTTATTTGAGGCGTCGTGGATTGTGGAAAGATACAGTAATATATTTATGACTTGTCCTCAGAACACACTTTCATTCCTGTTAATGCAGAGCATAAGTTGAATATCATTTAACTCATCTTACGTAAATATACAGATTATATTAATTATATAAAGCATCCGAAAGCCTCGATTCTATCAATATGCAACAGGCGTGTGTATATATTTGCTGAAATCAATTTCAACTTGGACGAATGAAGGGAATAACCCGTAAGCTATTTACTAACGAGATCCAGAATACAGATATGATATGCAGCGGAACATTCTGGATACAATGTCTTTTAGGTAGATGCAAGAACCTTTGCGAGGCTGTCGTGAACAAATCTATACTATATAATACTATAAAGCTGAAGAGTAGTACGCGTAATCTTAGGAACTACTGGTTTGAATTGAAAAATTGTATTTGTGTTGGGTAGCCTATTTATCGAGGAAGGCTATAGGCTATATAACATCACGCTACAACCATGAGGAGCGGAGCAGTAATGAAAAATGTTGCAAAAACGGGGAAAATCGCATGGGTAGGCGATTCGACGCGACGGGAAGGGTCGGGGGACCAAAATATTTAACGCGGACGAAGTCGCGGGCAGAAGCTAGTATACTATAATACCTCGTTGGTTTACTAGTTAAGAGAGCTACTGCTGAACGTCAGGCTGACGGCGTGGGTTCGATTCTCTGGTCAGGCAAAGTGTTATTGGGTTGTTAGCTCAGAATCTGGATTTTTACCCGGTTGACGGCAATAGGTTGTCTCCTATGGGACTGAAAGATAGCTGGTGAAATGTTAGTGTAATGTAGGTGGGTCGTTCTACTTTTCTACCGGCAACGGTCGGTCCTTCGTTTTGTTATGTCACCTCGTTGGAGTATCGATATTTACGGTTTTTTAATTTGGTTCAAATAAACGTCCATATTTTTCTTATCTATTAATATTATGCCATTTTTATTTTCTCTAATCAGCATATTTAATACGTCTTTTTTTCGTAAAATGCCGTGACAGAGTGGTAAGTCGAAATGTGGTCTCCACAGAAAAAGGCCACTCTGACACATAATTTTTTTCTAAAACAAACATTAAACAAAAAATACTAGCCGGAAAGAAAATTTTAATTAGTCCTAATGAAAACACAGATGCAATTTTAAAAAAAATCTCATATAGAAATCACAGTTATGGATAGTTCAAAAACCAAAAAAATAGAAAAACTTCGTTTCACTGTCAGTAAAAAAGAAGAACGACCCAGGTACACCTCTGCTAACCCTTTGGGGATATCAGTGGTGATTTTATGTTATGCGTTATAATAAAATACTTGCTTTGCCTTTGGACATCGATATAAATGTACTACTTTGGAAATATGGAAATTATCTACAAGTCTCGTGTTATCAAGAAAAGGCAGTAAAAAACCTTTGATAAAATTGAATCGTTCATTATTGGGCATTTTTTTATTTAACGATTCTGTACAATTTTATGTAACTCGTTTTCAACTAAACCTCTGTGAAAGCATTTTTATAATTCAAAAAACCTGTAATTGTTAAATTGTCTATCATTTTCACAATTTTATTACAGACATTTAGTCTTTCATCATGTTAACATAAAAATAAATTCACCATTTCAGATTATTCTAATTTCTTTCACTAAATATTTAAATCTTTGAAAATTTCAAGTCAGAATGGGTTCCAAGGGAGTGATTTAATAGTACTAATGTTGACCTTAAGTCAATTTGTTGAACATAATTATTCGAATGACTTAACTTGGTAAGGGCAAAATAAATGGCCTACTAAATGGAATCTTACAAAGTACTCTAACGGGACCCTTGTAATAGCATGTTTACAGACTTGTGTGTATAAATTATATGGTCTAGACACGCCGGAGAGCAGTGGAGCCCAGTGGTACCGGCAACTTACGTGTAGTATTTCGTGAGTTCGAACCCAAGCAGGCGTTTTACTAAACGTAAATTATTTCATCACCACTGCTCTCAAAACGGTAAAGAAAAACATCGTGAGGAAACCGGCAAGTCATAGAACCAAAAATTCGAAGACCTGTGAGATCTACCAACCCGCACTGGGCCTGCGTTGTGGATTTGGCCCACTCCATCTCACCGAGACGAGGAACCTCCTCGTGTGCCCGTGGGTTGGAGTTCCCTTATGGATACGTCCGGGGGGAAGGCCAATCTCCGGGACGGTGCATCCTGGGGTGCGGGCAAGGACTCCCCATTAGGTACTCTGTGCCTAAGGGGTCTCGGTGCCCGTACGCTAATGTCCTGTCAGAGGAACGCTCCACCGTGTGTCCCTCTGAGCTCTTAGCAGAGGCGCACAGCGGTGGAGTTAGAGCGGGTTCGGTGTGCACTAACACTGCCGCCGGGCAGGCAAGAAGGAGGGTGCTCCTTCTGCCACCGTTAGTCTCGTAGCCCCGAAGATTGTCACGGTCATGTCTCTGACTTTTGACGGGGGTCGAGGGTCTTGGCTTAATCGCCCGGGCCGCGAGGTAGAAAACCTCTATAAAAAATCACCCCAAACCTCCAAGCGGCGGCGCACCGTGAGGGAGGTTGACAGCTTGACTAATGGGTAGCTTAATTAGTCACTAGTGCGAACCACTGAATTTTGTGTATAGAAAGTTTTTACTCGTGGGAACTGATATGGAAAAATATTTAAAAAACCCAAAAACCAACCAAGTGGAAGGGAGCGATGTGGGGTCGGAGTCCGACGCCGCGTCGAGCGCGAAAGGCTCGCGTACGAGCCCGGAGCGAAGTGTGGCGGGCGCTGCTGGAGGGAACCGTGAGTTCTCACAGAAGCGCCCAAAATCAGGGGCAGGACAGGAGTCCTCCTCCGACGGCGGGCTGAGCTCGGCCCGCCGGAAAATATCACGGCGTGAGGGGCTCCAAGAGAGGGGCACTGGGAGAGGACTCCCCACCGAGGAGGCCAGCGAGCCGAGCCAAGCAGGCTTAGCCGCACCGACCCAAAGAGGGGAGAGGCTTGCTATGGAGGGGCATCCCTCTGGGGGGATCAGCAGTAGGGCCCCCTCAGAGTCCTCCGGTGGCGAGTCGGACGTTGCCGGCGGCTCGGAGCAAATGGGCCAGTTCGCGGAGGTCGTGGCTGCGGCCATCAAGGCGGCGACCTTAAAGAGGCTCCAAACCTCGAAGGACAAGGCCATATCCGCAGCCACAAAAACCATCGTGGCGGCAGCGAAGGCCATTCGCTCTGGGCCTCCGGTGGATGGGGTGGCAGAACTGCGGGCGGAGGTCGCCCGCGTTACTGCCGCCATGGAGCTCCTCCGGAAGGAGAATGCGGAGCTCCGAGCGGACCTGGCTGGGCTCCGAGGAGCCGGCCCCCAGGTGGCATCGCAGAGGGGAGCGCGGCATGGGCAGGGCGTGCCCCTGCCTGCCGAGGACCAGGGGTTAACCCTGATGCGGCAGGAGCTCGCTACCTTCCAGAGCAGGTTTTCTGCTCTGGAGGCCGTTGTTCTGCGCCCCCCGCTAGCGGCAAGCCGGCCGGTTTCGGGTCAGCCGCAGGCGGCCTCGAGCCAGCCGAAGGCAGCCTCGGCCCAGCCCAGGGCAGCTTCGGGCCAGCCGAAAGCGGCTTCGTTTGCCGCCGCCGCGTCTGTCCCAGCCAAAGGGTCGGGGCCGATAAAAGGCCGGCCCAAGCAGGCCCCCACAAGGACCCCAGCGACGGAGGTGAGAGGGCCGCCAATGCCGCCCCCGCCTGCTAGATCTCCTCCTGCCACCGCCGAATGGCAAGTGGTCGGGGAGAAAAAGAAGGCGAGCAAGGCCGCAAGGAAGGCCAGAAATAAGAAGAGGCAGCAGCGGCGCAAGAAGAGCAGCATCGCGGCTAGGCTTCGCGCCCCGAAGTCCGCAGCTGTAGTGATCACACTACAGCCGGAAGCGGAAAAGAAGGGCGTGACCTATCGCGACCTGCTCTCTAAAGCGAGGACGGCGGTGGACCTCAAGGAGCTTGGCGTTACCAATGGCCTCCGGTTAAGGGTCACTCTGACTGGGGCCCGGATGCTGGAGGTCCCGGGTGCGGACAGCGGCCCGACCGCAGACGCTTTGGCCGAAAAGCTCACGGCGTCCTTAGATGCGGACGAGGCCCGTGTGTCCAGGCCCACCAAGTGCGCTGACATGCGCATCATGGGCCTGGACGACTGCGCAACTGAAGCAGAGGTGGTGGCCGCCATTGCCAGGACGGGGGAATGCTCTGCCGAGCAGGTGAGGGCAGGCACCATCCGTCCTGACAAAACCGGGATGCGAGCCGTAACGGTGAGCTGTCCCGTAACGGCGGCCCAAAAAATAACAGGGGAGGGCCGAAGGCTCCTGGTGGGCTGGGTTTCTGCGCAGGTCAAACTGCTGGAGCCCAGACCTCTGAGGTGCTTCCGCTGCCAAATGGGCAACCATGTAGGAGCGACATGCACCTCCGAGGTAGACCGCAGCGGTCACTGCTTCCGCTGTGGTCAGCCCGGTCACAAGGCCGGTGCGTGCGATGCCATGCCGCACTGCTACTTATGTGCGGCAGCTGGCAAGCCGGCCGATCACCGGGCCGGAGGTAAGGCCTGCGCTCCACCCGCCAAGGCCAGGGGCAGGGGCAAGCCCTCCGCCACCGTCGTCACCGCTGCTGCCGATGCCGGCTCGACCACATCTGTCGCTGCCGGTACCGCCACAGCAGGGCCCTCACAGGGGGCTCGGGAGGGGGCTGATATGGACTGTCAGTAATGGCTGCTCCATTACGCCTCCTCCAGGCGAACATCAACCACTGTGCCTCTGCTCAGGATCTTTTGCTCCAGAGCATGGCGCAGTGGTCGATTAACATCGCCGTGGTCGCTGAGCCGTACTTTGTCCCGCCCAGGGATGACTGGGTGGAGGACCTGAGCGGCTCAGTGACCCTCATTTCGTCGGCCGCCGCCGGAACCCCGACCCTCGAGGCTGTCAAGAGGGGACGGGGTTGCGTAGCGGCACGGTTCGGGGAGATTGTCGTGGTAGGAGTATACTTCTCCCCGAGCCGAACTCTCGCCGAGTTCCACAACTCTCTTGTGGAGTTGAGAGTTGTCGTCGTCGGGTTCCGTCCCCTCCCCGTGCTCGTGCTCGGGGACTTCAACGCCAAGAATTTGGCTTGGGGTTCCCGGTATACGGACACGCGGGGCAGGATGGTGGAGGACTGGGCTCTGGAGACAGGCCTGGTCGTCCTAAACCGGGGTTCTGTACCTACGTGTGTACGGATGCGGGGCAACTCAGTGGTGGACATTTCGTTCGCCAGCCCCGCTCTGTCGCCGCAGGTCATTGATTGGCGCGTCATGGAGGGGGTGGAGACGTATTCCGACCACCGGTACATCCGGTTTGACGTCTCCGCCCAGACCTCGAGCGCGCCGATCCGGCAGACCCCGAGTGGTCCGCGGTGGGCGCTTAAGAAGCTGGACCGGGAGCTTCTCCTGGAAGCCTCGATCGTGCAGGCCTGGGTGTCACCACCGGACAGGCCTGCTGACATCAACGACGAGGCCGAGTGGTTCCGGGAGGCCATGTCCGAGATCTGTGACGTGGCCATGCCCCGAGTCCAGCCAGGACGGGCTTGGCGCCAGGTGTACTGGTGGTCGCCGCAGCTGACAGCGTTGCGCGAAGCGTGCGTTGCGGCGCGATGCCGGTACACCAGGCACCGCAGGCTCCGTATCCGCCCTCCGGATACGGAAGCCATTCAGGCGGAGCTATATGAGGGGTACAGAGCGGCGAAGACCGCCCTCCAAGAGGAGATCCTGCGGGCCAAGGGACTGGCCCGCAAGGAGTCGCTGGAGACTTTGAACAGGGACCCATGGGGACGGCCCTACAAGGCCGTCCGGGAGAAACTCCGCCCATGGGCTCCCCCGCTGACTCAGAGTCTCCGGCCCCAGCTCGTGGAGGGCGTGGTGAACGCTCTGTTCCCTTCGCGAGGGGAACATAGTCCCCCACCCATGGCTCCGCCTCCTGCGGTGCCCGATGCTGCGGACCACACCACCGATGACGACGACAACGCTCCAGAGGTGACCGAGGTAGAGTTGAGAGTGGCGGTACGTCGGCTAAATGCCAAAAATACCGCCCCGGGACCCGACGGCTTGCCTGGCAAAGCATGGGTCCTGGCCTTAGAGGCTCTCGGGCCTCGACTCAGGGGGCTCCTAAGCGCATGCTTGGAGAGGGGCCAGTTCCCACTTCGTTGGAAGACGGGGAAACTGGTCCTCATTAAGAAGCCTGGGCGCCCAGCGGACTCTCCGTCCGCTTACCGGCCCATCGTGCTGCTCGACGAGGTGGGCAAGCTCTTTGAAAGAGTGATTGCAGACCGCCTCGTCGGGTGGCTGGTGCGGGAGGGGCCGGACTTGTCGGACGGCCAGTACGGCTTCCGCAAGGGGCGCTCTACGGTGGACGCCATCATGCGCGTGCGAGCCCTCACGACGGGGGATGCAGTGGCCCGGGGTGGGGTCGTCTTGGCGGTGTCTCTAGACATCGCCAACGCCTTTAATACCCTACCCTGGAGTTGCATCAGGGAGGCACTCCGGTATCACCGGATGCCGACCTACCTCTGTCGAGTGGTCGAGGCTTACCTGACGGATAGGGCCGTCATCTACCCCGGTCACCAGGGAGACTGGAACCGGCGAGAGATGTCGTGCGGTGTCCCACAGGGATCGGTCGTTGGGCCGCACCTGTGGGACATCGGGTACGACTGGGTGCTGCGCGCCGACCTCCCTAGCGGCGTCAGCGTAGTTTGCTACGCTGACGACACGCTGGTCCTGGCGCAGGGGAGGTCGCACGAGGCGGCGGCCGAACTAATGACACGCGGGGTTGCGACAATCGTCGATAGGATCCGGCAATTGGGACTCGAGGTGGCCTTGCACAAGTCCGAGGCCATGGGTTTTCATGGTCCTCGGAACGCGCCACCTGCGGGTTCCCAACTCACGGTAGGAGGGGTTCACATCGGCGTCGAGTCGACGATGAAGTACCTGGGACTTGTCCTCGACAGCCGGTGGAACTTCGTCGAGCATTTCCGACGTTTGGCCCCCAGACTGGAGCGGGCTGGGGCTGCGCTAAAGCGGCTCCTGCCCAATCTGGGGGGTCCAAACGCCTCCTGCCGGAGGCTCTACACGGGGATCGTGCGGTCCATGGCCCTCTACGGGGCACCGGTGTGGGCGCCCTCATTGAGGCTGCGCCCAGCGCGCCGGTTGAGTGCGGCCCAGAGGGTCATGGCCATCCGGTTAATCCGGGGATACCGCACGGTCTCCTGCGAGGCGGCGAGCCTCCTTGCCGGAGTGCCGCCATGGGATCTGGAGGCAAAGGTCCTCGCCCACATGTGGGAGTGGCGCGAGGATGCGAAACGCCGGGGCGAAACTCCGCTGCCGCGACAAATCGCGGCACGGCGGACAGAGCTCCGGCAGGATCTCATGGCGACATGGCGGGTACGATTGTCGCAACCCAGCGCAGGGCACGCCACAATTGCGGCGGTAAGTCCCCTCTTTGAGGAGTGGATAGAGAGGCGCCACGGCGTCCTCACCTTCCGCCTGACGCAGGTTCTCACCGGGCATGGGTGCTTCGGTGGGTTCCTGTTCAGGATAAAGCGGGAGGAAACGCCCGGGTGTTTCCATTGTGAGGATCGTCTAGAGGACACGGTGGAGCATACGGTGGAAGTGTGCCCTGCCTGGGCGGAGCACCGCCGTGTCCTCGTGGAGGCGATCGGCGGCGGCGATCTCTCGCGTCCGGCCCTGGTGCTAGCCATGGTACGGAGCGAGAGGGCATGGGAAGCCGTCACCTCCTTCTGCGAAGCAGTAATGCTCGCGAAGGAGGAGGCGGGGCGCGTGAGGGAGTGGCAGTCTCTGCGCCCTCACGTCCCTAGCCGCCGCAGGAGGAGACGCCCCGGGCGCCGGGAGTCGATTGCGGACTCCCGGCCACCGTAGGCGCGAGCTTGCGGGTGGCGAGCAATGGGTAGCTCGCCGCCCGGTAAGGACCAGGCTCGGGTCGACGGCGCGTAGTGTTCCACGCGCGCCTCAAAGAGATGTCAGCTTTATTGAAGGGGTCTGCTAGGACCGATGCCTGCCGGGGTCGCGTGATTGTTCAAAAGAGATACCGTGACCCTGGCACATGGGCAACTGAAGGAACACGGGTGGGTTTTAGTCAGTAAAAGTCTGACACGCCCTCCCGCTCCGCCCAGAGCGGGAGAAGTCATTTGATGATTTCCCATCCAAAAAAAAAAAAAAAAAAAAAAAAGGCCTGTGTCCCAGCAGTAAGAACATTATAGGCTGCTGATGAGACACGCTGTATTGTGTCAAGCCAAGCTCAAAGGAAAAAGAACTGGTGGGGCAGCAGCCGTGTGTTATATTACACGAACAATCTTAATATTCTCAAAATCTATTTTTTATCAGCAAACCAATTTTTTTGGAGATATATTGATCGTACAATATAAAAGCTGTAACTTGTGTATGACATAAAGAAGATAATTTGGTTACCCAAATGAAAGATTACTTGTATGTGAATACTAGCCGATTCAAATCGTGAGATTCAGTTTATCTTAAGTTATCTGTTTTATGTCAAAAATTTGACTATTCTAAGAGAAGTATATTTATAAATAGCAAACATTATTGTGTCAAAAAAAAGGTAAGGTATTGTGTTTTAAATTTGTTTTAGTATGTATGATTTTATACATTATCTGGATTATTTTCAGAACTTGGGACCCCTTTTAGATTTTAGTTCTTTCTCGCATAGTCTTAATACTGAACTTGGCTCCCCTTTTTAGGGTTCCGTTGCCAAATGGCAAAAAACGGAACCCTTATAGATTCGACATGTCTGTCTGTCTGTCTGTCCGGGTATGTCACAACCACTTTATTCCGAAACTATAAGAGCTATGCTGTTGAAACTTGGTCAGTAGATGTATTCTGTGAACCGCATTAAGATTTTTACACAAAAATAGAAAAAAAAAACAATAATATTTGGGGTTCCCCATACATAGAACTGAAACTCAAAAAAAAAATATTATCGAACCCATACGTGTGGGGTATCTATGGATAGGTCTTCAAAAATGATATTGAGGTTTCTAATATCATTTTTTTCTAAACTGAATAGTTTGCGCGAGAGACACTTCCAAAGTGGTAAAAAGTGTGTCCCCCCCCCCCGCGTAACTTCTAAAATAAGGGAATGATAAAACTAAAAAAAATATATGATGTACATTATCATGTAAACTTCCACCGAAAATTGGTTTGAACGAGATCTAATACGTAGTTTTTTTTTAATACGTCATAAATCGTAAACCACAATTTACCTTCCATTCAGTCAACTCAAATATAAAAATTAAATAAAAAAACATTTAATTTCATAAATATAAACCTTATGCATAAACCGTCAACACCTGCAGGTTTGTACGGAACCCTCGGTGCGCGAGTCCGACTTGCACTTGGCCAATTTTTCATATTTATGTTTTTTTATGGGATTTTTCATCACAACATTTAACATCACGCCTTGTGTCCCCGCAGGTTTAATCAGAGATTTAACAATAGTACACCACCTACATTTTGCCAGTTATGTTTAAGCACCCAGTGTTCTTTCTCCTCTCTCCTACTTGATCTTGCTGTGCCCGACAGGGTCCAAAATTGTGACTAAAATAATAATTTCCCTTCCAACTATGTTTTAACATTATGGTATGCAATAAAGAATTGAGAATTGTCCCAAATAATAACCCAGTTGATAATAGCCTCAACTATTATCAACTGGGTACAAATCCAGACTTTGGGCTGTTACTCAGAAATTCCAAATAGAAAAACCCAATAACACTGCTCGACCGTGAATTGAATCCAGGACCAATGAGGGTGACCAGTAAGATATGCTTAGAACTAATATGTTCTATCTTCAGTGTACAAAAAAAAACAGGCATTATTCAGTTTGAATGTTGTTTTTTGACGATGTTTTTCGTGAAACCTGAACAGAGTTGTGCCCGTAGCGTGGGTAGATCGCTGTCTCTAGTGGGACTGTGGTGATCAATGCCAGTTCCTTATCTGTTTCATACGTATGTTAGTATGTGCCTATGTACCGGAAACTTTATACATGACTTTGGCCCCTTTCAAAACGACAGATTAACTCAAAATTTGGCATAGTTTTCAAGGACTGATGATAATACAATTTATACTATCTATACTAATATTATAAAGCTGAAGTGTTTGTTTGATTGAACGCGGTAATCTCAGAAACTACTGGTCTGTATTGAAAAATTATTTTTGTGTTGGGTAGCCTATTTATCCAGGAAGGCTATAGGCTATATAACATCACGCTACAACTAAGAGGAGCGGAGTACTAATGAAAAATGTTGCAAAAACGGGAAAATCGCACGGGTAGGCGATTCGACGCGACGGGAAGGGTCGGAGCACCAAGAAATTTAACGCGGTCAAAGTCGGGGGCATAAGCTAGTAGTTTTATAAATTTGTGCCGGGGTTACCAGGATAGCAAAAAAATAACTGTCTTCGAAAACTACGCTGACATACATTACAAAATACGAAAACTACACTGACATACCTCACAAAATTCGAAACACCCTAAAAAATAGAAAATAAATAACAGTTTAAAAATGCTAAAAAACACGTTTCTAAATAACAATTATTTTCCTTTAATTACAAGCATTTGTTATTAAAATTCGCAGTACATGTCTGTATAGATAATTAAATGTATCTACTACGTGGTCAGTGCGTAGCTGCGTATCTAATGAAGATCATTCGACTAGGTCACGCACGTGTCTGAATCTCATTTCATCTGAATTCAGTAGCGGTCTGAATTAGTAATTAGCTTAGGATCTTGATTCTAGCAATTGTTTAATTAGTGAAATTGTTTTGGATTTAATTTGAATTTATTCACTTTATTTGCCCATTTTCGGGTGACCTTAATTTGCCTTTCTTTTGGAAATTAATCAGTTAACGAAAATTTGATAAATGAATAAAGCTTGTTGCATAAATACTATATCCCTTACTTAACTATGTTTTGAATTAGTTGGTAAAACAATGGACTATGCTCGGCTGAAGAGTTTTTAAATCAGCTAAAATAGTAATATCAATTATCAACGACATACGATATTCTGATGATAATTCTTGAAGGTCTAAACTTAGCAACTAACGGTAAACACGTACTCATGAGTCTAATCTATCTCGGAATAAATTTTCAAAATGAAAGGTACGGAGAAAACTATAGAATAGTAAAAAAACCGGCCAAGTGCGAGTCGGACTCGCGCACCGAGGGTTCCGTACAAACCTGCATGCATTCACGGTTTATCCATAAGGTTTATGTTTATGAAATTAAATGTTTTTTTTTTATATTTGAGTTGACTGAATGAAAGGTAAATTGTGGTTTACGGTTTATGACGTATTAAAAAAAAAACTACTTACTAGATCTCGTTGAAACCAATTTTCGGTACATCATATATTTTTTTTAGTTTTATCATTCCCTTATTTTATAAGTAACGGGGGGGGGGGGGGGGACACATTTTACCCCTTTGGAAGTGTCTCTCGCGCAAACTATTCAGTTTAGAAAAAAATGAAATTAGAAACCTCTATATCATTTTTGAAGACCTATCCATAGATACCCCACACGTATGGGTTTGATGAATTTTTTTTTGTTGAGTTTCAGTCCTATGTATGGGGAACCCCAAATATTATTGTTTTTTTTTCTATTTTTGTGTAAAAATCTTAATGCGGTTCACAGAATACATCTACTTACCAAATTTCAACAGCATAGCTCTTATAGTTTCGGAATAAAGTGGCTGTGACATACTCGGATAGACAGACAGACAGACAGACAGGCATGACGAATCTATAGGGGTTCCGTTTTTTGCCATTTGGCAACGGAACCCTAAAAAAGACCTGTGTCCAGCAGTGGACGTCTTGATGAAGATAATGAATTTGTGTTCCAATATATTGTACTAAGAATGACCAACGGCTTGATGTACTTTCAGAGAAGAGTTAGAGCGGTCTTGGTATGTTAAGATAACCAATCCACGGAATTACTGCGGGAAGCGTAGCCTTACCTGCAGAAACGCACAATTTATCAGAATTTGAATGGGATTGAAGATTATTTCTAAACCATTGCGTCATTTTTTCGAATAAATTGTGGCTCAGCAACGTAAATAACGCAATGAATGTTGTTTAACTATGAATATCAAACCAATTCCTACCGATAAAAAGTTCCGCAATTACCCCTCTGATTGATCGTCTCGCGCTGCTGTTGTTACTTAGCCACAAGCCCAACAACACAACCCAACAACACATCATCATCAGCCTATATTGTTCCCACTGCTGAGACACTGGCCTCCTCTCGGTGAGAAGGAATGGGCCGTAATCCACCACGCGGGCCCAGTGCGGGTTGATAGATGTCACATGTCTTCGAATTTTTGGTTCTGAGACATGCCGGTTTCCTCACGATGTTTTCCTTCACCGTTTTGAGAGCAGTGGTGATGAAATTATTTACACAAAGTAAAACGCCTGCCTGGGTTCCAACCCACGACCGTAAGTCGTAAGTCGAGGCCGATACTACTGGGCCACCACTGCTCTCAAACACAACACATAACTAACAACAACAGCGCAATAATTTCAACATCTACACTGTACAACGAGTGTCATGTACGAAGTTGATTACGTCGCCGCCGGTATGACAAACACCCGACCACTAATTTGATGAAGCTAGAACATTCTAGAAATTGTTCTGTCTTCGGTTACGTTAGTCGGAATTCCCACCGCCAGCGATAAACGAGAAGCGAGTAGAGCCAGCTATTAAAACTAGTTGGGGCTTGCTCGCTTGTATGCGTATGTACAGACGGCCAGCACATCGAGCTACTACAATCTGTCAAATTCCTTTAATAGATTTTCAACTTTATTGCTTAAGCATTAGGTTCAAGGTTGATTGGGAGAATTTGACAGTTTCGAGTACCTTGATGTGCTGGCGTCTGTACCAAGCGCGAGAGCGTTCTGCGTCATCAATGTAGTAGTAGTAGTGGTTAAAAATCGAACAGTGTTTTGTCGGCGCACTAAAATGAACTTTGTTGGATTCTTAATGCTCGGTTCAACATCGAAAATTGAAACTCCAGCGCGCGATAAATTCACACTGCCATATTTTTACGTACAAACGCCAGCACATCAAGCTACCCGAAACTGTTAATTTTTCCCAATCAATCTTGAACTTAAAACTTTAGCGATAAAGTTGAAAATCTATTTGACAGATTGTAGTAGCTTTAAGAGCTGGCGTTTGTACGTGCTTTTTAGTATAAGCGAGTACTCTCTTTGATAGTCCTTGTAAACACCAAAAACAAACGAGTACTCGCCAGCGGTGTGAACAGTAAGCAATTTTTTTTTTTTCGACAGACACGCTTTTTCTACTACGCGGTTTAAATGACGTACTGAAAGAAACCGTACCGTGCACAAAGGGCCTTAATATAATGTATCTCTTTTACTTACACGGGACCTACAATCTTTTGTACGTTTCTTGAGCGAGAAAATCGTTGATAGCTAGTCTAGTCGGATTGTTTTATAAGCCTCACAAAACAATGGCTGGATTGTGTGAAAGATTAAGATTTGTCTCAAAAAAATTGAGGTGACGGCTAATAGAGATGTATGGGAGAAGATGTGGTGCTGACTTTAAATAAATTGGGATGCCAGGAGGATGATGAAGAAGCATAACACATTTATTTATCAACGTGGTGGGCAGAAGTACTACACCCGCATTTTGCAGTCTAGTCACCAGGTAAATCAGTGATTAAATACCGGTCAGTCATTTTACTGTCGAATTTTCTGAAGGGCCGAAATATTGCACCCTAATTGCGTAACACACTATCAATTAGAAAACTAAAAAACTACAATAAAATCGCCTCACGAACCAATAGCATTGACATCTTCTCCAACCCTTTTAAGACTATTCCGATTGCCACCTTCATCTCCGAGTTTCGAGTCGTCTGTGTTTAGCGGACGCCTATTTATAAACGTATTTATCTCCATTCTCTAACAGGCTTTTTTGTTTTTGTTTGATTCGTAAGTAAAATATATTATAATATTAATATCTATACACCGTGACATTTTAATCGTATTACAACGGCAGCCCACTTCATGTATCCAATGACTACTACACATCCATAAGAAAAAAAATAACATTTAAATACTGAACTAAAAAATAAAAATATTATTCATTATGATGACGTATGACGTAGTTTGAAATTGATATTGTGTCTCATGGAAAATGGAGATGGAATGATTTAGTCGACTCGTGCGCTGGGTAGGTATGTTCTGTAACATCTGATACGTAAATATTGTTAACAGGATGTTTCGTAATTCTAATGCATTATATATTTTTCTTAGATTTATTATCTTAATTAATAGTAACAATTTTTCAATCACGCCTAGAGGTATATTATGTCGGATACATTGAGTGGACAACTTTTGTAAAACAATTAAAATGTCGCGGTGCATACAGGGTTGTTTGTAAAACCAAAATATGATGAATTTTTTAAAGTCTTACATACAACAAAAGTTGTGGATTATGATGTTAGTAACATAGTCCTGAGAGGTTGCCGGTGTTTTACAAATAACCCTGTATAATATTTTTTACTTATATGTAATTCAAGTAACGATATTTTTTGTACGTACTATTAATTTCTCTTCTAGTGCTGTGCATTTCTATTTATGTTTGATTACGCTACATAGTTCCTAGAACTGTTATCCAACGGGGGGTGCGCGTGCCTCGATTGTTTCACACAGACATGTGCAAAACCAACGCCGGGGAATGTGCGCCCCTTCGTCGCCTTGTAGAGGCATACAACATTAACTTTATGGAATTGGACATATTCAGTCTCTCAAACCAAGTTTTCAAGAAAAAGGCTATAGATATACTGACTAAAATGGTGTAATATTAATAGAGGCTAGTTTAAATTAATTTATGTTATAGCTATCACACGCATATTTTTCTTTGTATACATTTTGTCTTTCACTTCTTCTTATTCTTTTTACACGCTTTATATTAGCTTCACTTGTATGTTTGTATATTTGTATGTTTGTATATTTGTATGTTCGTTTGTAACCGACTCCTTATAGCGCGATTTTGACCCACTTTAAACGAACAGATTTCATTCAAACTTTGCACACCTGTCAAGGACCGATGACAATGCAATAATCTCATAAATTTGTGCCATTATCCTTGCCAGGGTTACCAGGACAGCAAAAAAACTGTCAAAAACTACGCTGACATACTTCTCAAAATTTGAAACACCCTAAAAAGTAGAAAATAAATAATAGTTTAAAAAAACTAAAAAACACGCTTCCATTGAAAACCAAACTAAAAAGTACAAAATAATGGAAAAAAGCGTGGGGTGCCTGATATCAATAAAAAAATACCTTAAAAAGCTTTTTAGTTTGGTTTTCAATGGAAGCGTGTTTTTTAGTTTTTTTAAACTATTATTTATTATTATTAATATGTGGACAATGGTGTGGGTTACATGTTTGTAATTCTAGGTTAAGGATTTACTGTATTGCTCTTAGCATGTAACTGTTTTTTGTCCCTAATAAATAAAATAAATCATCAAATGTATGTGATTTTTGTTTGATAATGTTTTAGTGAGTAAGTCATTGAAATGCGTTTTCAATGAATAAACAATCATTGTTTCATAAATTCGAAAAATGTGTCTGCTGAGCTACGTAAATAAAGCAATGAATGTAATTGAAACGACTCCATCATAGTTTTCTGTTTCAATCATAGTTTACGATACGTTTATTTTTACATATCTTGGTTTACGATGAAGCGTATTTCATCTGCCTATCTAGGTACGTGTCAATGTAATGTCTGTTAACATAAATCTACACATAACGCATAAAAAACACTGAAAAAGAACTACTATTTTATATTCTTAGGTACTTCTTTCTCGGTATTGAAACCTAGACGTTTGCTACTTACAAACAAATTGAATTGTATCATATATGTTTTCAAATAAAATATAGTGTGAATGTCAAAGTGATATGATCTTCAGCGTAGAGACAGGAACATGCATATTACATGAGAGGCTGTTAGAGGCCACGAAATAGACTTATACCTCAGTGATAGGTTGAAGATAAGAACTTGTCAAACACTAGCTTAGCATTCCGTTCGGAATCAAATCAAAATATGTATTTCAGTTCACATAAACCTATATAGGCACTTATGTAACGTCAGAAGTTAGGAACACGATTCCAATTGGTTTTTACAATGGTTTCAAATTACAGTGTTAATACGTATGGCATAACAGTGTAGATAAACAAGTACCAGGTACTGAATATAATAGGAACAGGTTTTCAATTTAGGAGCAGTTAATAGACATTCACATAATATTGCCGTTAACGCGGCATCAGGGTACCCAGTTGTGCATAAGGAATTATTATTAAAGGCTTTCCTTTGTCATCATCATTTCAGCCCGGAATCATCCACAGCTTTACGCATTTCCTTTCTTCTGTCATACTTCTCGGTTCCATGCGTTCTCATCCAGGGTTTTCCCGACACTTTGATGTTACCGTCAACCTAACGCGGTTTTGAACGGCCCTGGTTTTTTTGAACTTTGGCTACCATTTGGGCAAAACTTTACTTCATCGGCCATCGCCGCCTCTAGGCAGATGGTTATTGTGGAATTCGATAAGTTCTCAAGTTCAACTTCTTAATTCAGAAACCGTGAGTAAGTCTAAATTATCACGAAAAATTAAATACTTTAGTGACAAATTAACATAATTGCTTTTTACAACGCTTCGTTTTGCAAAAATGGTAACCAAATGCAAAATTTCACCTTCAGAGATACAAGGCTACATAGCATAACGCCATGTTATAAAATAAAGAGACAGAGGTGTTTACTATATGTAGCTTACAGAGGTAGGAAGAATATTGTCGGTAATCTGGCACAAATCTAGACTTTCATTTAGAATTTTCTTATACGGAAGACCTTATTTAGACTACCCAATCTAGGGATAAATCCACCTAGAGGTTACAACGAGTTAAGTAGTCACATCATTGTCAGCCTGTAATGTCCTCACTGTTGGGATACACGCCTACTCTGTGTGAGAGAGAGTGGGTTATGATCCAGCACCTGGGCCAGCGCGGACATGCAGGTTTCCTCGTGATATTGAAAAAAAAACATAACCGCCTTTTTAAGTTTGTTAGTAATTTGAAATCGCTCTGTGCCCCGCTATTTTCCAGCCCTCGTACACGCCATTCGTTGGAACATGTCACGCTTAAGCAATAAGATGAAAAATTGATTCTCTTTGTTCTTCCTATAATGCGATACAACAACGTGTCGCGTACTGTATCACGTTATTAGGAGGAAATTACGTTTCTGTACTTTTTCACATTTGTTTAGGTAGGTTAAGCTATAATGGAACGTATGTTTAGGTACCTAGAGTGCTAAAAGGATTTATTGGTGCCTGAACGACATTGACAGGGGGCGTTGACATTTGTGAAATTGTCAGAGAAATTGTATGAAAAAGCAAGATGACGGCATTTTTTCCGTCTTGTAGCGTTGTATGTAACTGCATATATCGCACCCCTAGATCTAAAGGGAACTAACTCAAAATTCTTAATTTTTCAGTTATGCACACCTTCGAGTCTGTCATTTCAATACCTATCGACCAATAAACCAGATTCAAAACTATTTCCAATATTTGGAGTCGAACATTGGAAATAGTTTTAAATCTGGTTTATAGGACGATACGAATTGAAATGACACACTCGAAGGTGTGCATAATTGAAAAATTAAGAATTTTGAGTTAGTTCCCTTTAGATCTAGGGGTGCGATATATTAATTTGTCTTCATATTTTTGTCAACAAAGTGTAATCTAAAAAGCTTATGATCGCTAATTACGGTTCCAAATGTATTGTTTAGGGCGCATATAATCACGGATTTTCCTGTTTCATATTTTTTAGAGGGTGATTTTTCAGTAGGTAGTCGGGTTTTAGTTTAGAACTTAATTTTATTTAAATTATTTTGGGGTTAGCTTACAATATATATATTTGAAATGCACTAATTAAGCCCTTTTATTTGAATCCAACACGGAGTTACATTTTTTTTAGTTCATGATTTTTTGTACTCTAAAGGGCTCCAAATCCAATTTGCTGTCGTTACATAGCCTTTAACAGCAACAAAACAAGATGCTTCCAACGATATCTTATTTGTCAAATTATGATAAGCAGTTTAGAAGTTATGAGGGAACAGATTAACATACACACATACATAGCGGTCCAAATCATAACCCTCTATTTTACTTTGCTTTAGTCGGGTATAAACAACAGCTATTCTACAACTTTCATTATCTATATAAATTATCGTAAGTGTAGTAGGTAACCACTCTGTTTCCAACCACAAACATATTTTATTTTATTTTTTTACTAATTGACAACCAGTCTTATCAATTTAGTATCGGGTTACCCAGTAACTGGGTAGTGGAGGACTGATCAGTCATTGACAGTAGCTATACTTAAAATATTGGTATTCACCTGCATCCGGTTAAACTGGAAACCGACCCCAGCAAAGTTGTGAAGAGACTAGGCAGATTATTGATTGAAGATTAGCCCTAAAAACGGCTAGCAATCAAATTGTCTTTATAACTCACACATCTCTTCCACAATCAAAAGAACATTCTCATACCCTCTCAAGCACCCACAGCGAAAACAAACATAAAAACTCAATGATGAACCGGCCAATGATAGCACAGATCACAGGCCACAGATAAAATAACAAAGAAATGTAGTACTTAACAGATACAATAACAATGAAACGCGTTGTTATCGTGATAACGACATGAACATTATAGACGTATAGATAAAGGATGTATGGCGAATCGGCGTGTTTGACGAGTGAAGGTTTTGGGAGTAAGTGTTTTTAGTAAAAGTGGGTATTCTCCTTGTGTTTTTTGCTGTTGTAGTACAAACCAAAGTATTTATAACCGACTTCAAAAAAAGGAGGAGGTTACCAATTCGACTGTATTAAAAAAAAAAATTGTTTGTTACCTCATAACTTTTGACTGGATGAACCGATTTTGATGGTTCTTTTTTTATTTGAAAGCTGGTGCTTCCCGAATGGTCCCATTTTAATTTGGTTCCATTCGGACAAAGGGGTCCATGTGAAAACCACAGAAGTCTTAAAATTTGCATTAAGTATTTGCGCAACAAATGAACGAGTAACGCCATTAGATTAGTGCGGGGTATCTACCATAACTAAAAAGTTAAAAAAATAAAGTCTTAGGATCTGTATTTAAGGTTTTTTTGCCACCGACTAGCGACTACCGAAATAAAAGTTATTTTTCACTTTGTAGTGTTTTTTAGGAAGTCGGTTGTTATTTTTTTTTTAAGTTTTTTTGTAACAGCGTAGGCAGGGGTGTAGACGATATGTATTGCTTCCTTGTACCAATCTAGAATTTGGGCCAAGCATGTGGCCAGCAGTGGTGGCCCAGTGGAATCAGCCGAGACTTACTACTTGTAGGTCGTGAGTTCGAACCCTGGCAGGCGCTTTTCATGTCATATTGTTGTGTCCTCATTGTTTACTGGTCATGCTGGCTAGCCGACTGGCCGAGGGCAAAGAAAGAAAATTTATTTGTCAAACATGCGTTTACATAAACTGACTAATCAGACACGCAAGTTATTATATTAATATGTTGTGAGCGTTCATGTTTTGCCAATAACGGCGTACAAATTTTGTAGGTATAAAAATTAAATTTCATTTACTTAATCGTTTAAAATCTCATTACAATATACACAAGAAATAAAAAATAATTGTTGTCATGATATTATAGTAAAAGTAAATTATGTCCAGTATGTCCAAAAGATTTAAAATTCACATTATTAAATTGTTATTCTTAACCATATAATTATATTCATTTAATTCGGAATAGAAAAGTCCTTTTCATTCAAAAAATCTAAAACATTGTAATACACTTTATTAATTAAAAAATTTCGCAGGAGCCATACAGAAAACACTTTTGCGCATGAGGGCTGTTCTCGCAGTATGAGAGCATATCCTACTGTTGTCGCGCCTGTTACGTGGGACTACTTCATCTAGTCGTTTAAATCGGTGTGGATTTATTTTGACAAATACAGATACCTCTAAAATGTACAGACATGGCAAAGTAAGCATTTTATATTTTTTAAAGTAAGGCACGCAACTATCAGTAGGTTTAATTTTAAATATTGAACGAACGCATCTCTTTTGAGCCTTGAACACCATGTCTTTTTCTGTTGAGTTGCCCCAAAAAATGACACCATAGCGTAGATGGGATTCTGTTAAACCATAGTAAGCTGTAAGTAATGCCTCCACACCTATTATAGACGACAATGTGATGTAAAATAAAGATTAGTCAGCCAAGCCGATCATTGTTTTACAAAGGAACAGTTTCTATTTTCACTTAAGAAGGAATATATTCCGACGCCTGCCAGGGTCGTGAGATTGTTCGAAAGAGATACCGTGACCCTGGCGCATGGGCAACTGAAGGAACACGGGTGGGTTTTGGTCGGTAAAAGTCTGACACGCCCTCCCGCTCCGCCCAGAGCGGGAGAAGTCATTTGATGATTTCCCATCCAAAAAAAAAAAAAAAGAAGGAATATATTTATGTAATAAAATTAAGTGGTGATTCGAAAATAGAATTTATTTTCATGTTAAAATTGGTTATGGTTGACTTGGGTTTCCTAAATAATCGTCGACTAGTTACATCTATTAAGCTGGGTACGCGAATTGCTTAGCGCCTAGAGCTACGTGACTTCACATCGTGTTTGTTTAGGCGACTAGCGAAGGCGCAAGCGCGCAGTGCTAAAATTCTAGAACATAAGTTTTATATGGCTATTTGCAAGGTGATTCGCTTCAGCTCTAGGTTCTAAGCAAGCCACATGTCAGTATGTACGTAGCCTTAAGGAAGAAATTCCTAGGAAAGAAGCTTCATCATGTTATCTATTTATTGAGTATTTATTTATTTCTGTAGTTGCCTGTGACATCTTATCGGGCTCTATCAGAATACGAGCGCTGCGGCATGTTTTAAATGTCGCAGCAACATGCTGAGATAGGAGCTGGCCTCGTACAGGACTCTCTGCTTTTTTACTTATTTAGAAGTAAATTTTGTTTTTCATAGTTTTTTTCATGTGATGTGGTCTTCCTGTGCGAGTCTTAATAAATACTTTTTCTTTTTTTCTTTCCACAATGTGGCTACCGTACTACAAGTAAAACTGTAATTTTCATCATTATTTCATACTAACTTCTGCCCGCGACTTCGTCTGCGTCAAATGTTTGCTCCCCTGAACCTTCCCGTCGCATCGAATTGCCTGCCAGTTTTCGACCATTTTTCGTTGCTGCTCCGCTCCTTTTGATTGTAGCGCACAGAGCCTTCATCAATAAATAGGCTACCCAATACAATTTTTTTTTTAAATTCTGACCTGAGTTTAGCGCTTTCAACCAAATAAACAAACAAACTCTTCAGTTTTATAATATTAGTATAGATAAAGTTGTCAAAAATCGCTCTATATTTTGACAGCCACTACTATGTGATCGTTCACCGCTGCTTTAGGAAACCAAAGCTTATTAAGCTTATAAAGTTTTGCTAATATTTAAGCAAAAACATTGCCCTTATAATGAGAAAAATATTCGCAAAATAATCAGCCAATCATAACGCGAGTTTAATCTCACGTAAAAGGAAAGTGTCGTTGTAATAAAAATGCAAAGCAGGCGTCATTTGTGTCGTACGTACCAGTTAATTTAATATTTATACATATTGAAGTCGAAAGCCTCGTTAGATCGGATAAGTACTTCCCTAAAATTGTTAATAACTTATTAAAATGTAAAGCGAAATGTTCGTACACAAGGTTTGACGTGAATATTCATAAGGACTCAACCAAACGGATGTGCTTTGATGGTGAAAAACGTGTATTTTTTTTTCAATAATTATAATTCTTTTATTAGTGCCTTAAAACGTGTCGAGCTTTTTATATTGACGTGTTTTTAGGGTTCCGTACCTTAAAAGAAAAAAAAGCACAGCATGGATAAGGTCATTTTCCTGTCAAGACCCTTTTTTTTTCAGGAATACGAAAGGTATCAAGTTGAAATTAAAATCAAATAAGCAAGTCTGCAATTTCTTGGGGCTGTGAAAAGATCAAACTTGTAAGTAAACCTAATCAAAAGATGTGGCCGTTTATTGCGCACTTTGTAGCATATTTTGACACTTGCACGGGAATCAAAATCTGAAATGTGTGTGTTTGTTCCGCCACTTCTTCTTCCCAGCTAAAGCACTAGGAAGTGTCGAAGAGCGGGCGTTTTGGGGGGACTGTCTCATGTAACTTTGACGTTCAAAAAGTGCTGACTCTCAGCCTAGTTTGAATAAATGACTTTTGATTTGGATTTTTGATTTTGTAGGATCCGGATAGGGGTTAGAAAATTTACCGTGCCGTATATCGATGTAAGGGAGAACAATTTTTGAACTACATAGTTAACTTTGTTCTTTTTATAAATTCAGCCTAACTACGGAAGTCTTTATTTGCATGGTCCGTCACACATTAGGCCTTTTCAACGTCTAGTTTCGTCTTAAGGCGCATAATACCTATTGCCTTATTAGTAGTTAGCGCTGAAGAAAAAAGCATAATGTATAACAATAATAGCATAGATTAAGATAACGACGGAGTTTCCCGCCAGTTCTTCCCCAAACAAACCCACGCTGTAATGAGAAAATAACTTTTAACAAATTCGTCGACAACTGACAAACTTCTTTGACAACTCAAAAGACCTTGTAAATGCTCTAATTGAAATAAATGCTTTGAAGAGATTTATTTATTTGCCTTTAATTTTGTTTAACAATTTAATTTTGGAACATTCTATTGTCTTTGTCTCAACGATATCCAATAATCTCCTGCCTTACGTAACGCGTAGTTAAACTCCCGTCAAGCCGAATTTAATCACGCGGTTATAGCTAACGCGTGTTTAATCTGACGTAAACGAACAGTGTTGTCGTTATAAAAATGTAAAACAGCCATCATTTGTGCCGCGCCTTATACCGGCTAATTCCGTTCTCATACATATTTCATGGCATAACTGAATAACGTACGACAATTTCAGGTCACGACTCTTTTGTAAACATGTTTTGTTTATTCGGAAACTGATTTTAATAATTGATTTTTAATTTGTTTTCGATATTGAATAACTGAATTAATATTTATAACAGTTTCAGGGTTACTTTTTATTTAGGATGACTTTAGTATTTAGCTGTCTAGCCAAAGGGAATCGTCTTAGTCTGCATACACACGAGCGACATGCGTCGACGGCAGCCGTACACACTAGTAGACAGCTGCATCTGCCTCTATCGTTGACACATGTCGCTCGTGAGCATAAATAATTGAATACTTACCCAGTAACTGGGTTGTGGAAGTCAGGTGGGCAGTCGTTCCATGTAAAACACTGGAAGCCGATTCCAACATAGATGGGACAAAGCTAAGCAAATGATGAGCATTTAGAAGTGCGATTTCTCAAATGAATAGAGTTCTATTTACAGCACCTTTTCTAAACTTTGCTAAATCTGAATATATGTATCGTGAAACTGTTTATTTTATCCCCCGACGCAAAAAGAGGGGTATTATAAGTTTGATCGCTATGCGTGTCTGTCTGTGGCACCGTAGCTCTTAAACGAGTGAACCGATTTAGGTGCGGTTTTTTTTATTAAAAAGTAGGCTTTTTAGCGGTGGTTTTTTATATGTTTCGTCAAAAGTTGTTCAGCCATTTCGACACAACTATCCCTTGATCAACACACTACTTACAACGTATATTTTTTTTAAAACTTTTTATGGGATATTTGTATTAGTCGGGGTGTTTAAAATTTTGTTATTCTAGTATCCTGGTGGAGTAAAATACATGAAAGCATAAAATATTTCGGAGATCTGTCGCTAAATTGTTTAATTTGGCTAGATTTAATATTTTGCCCTAATAAACTCCATTTCTTATTGCATGTCATGTACAGTAATCATCTCTATCCCGAATAATTCATGCTTGTTCGAGTTAACCCTAGAACGACACGTGCCGTGACGCACGTGTTTGTGCCGACATGACGCGTCATCGCGGTTTAATTGGGGTCAGTAGTCGTTTGTTTGTGCCGCCCGATTGTTTTTATTGTGGTCCAAGTTATGAGCGTAAGGTTATGTTTGGATGGGATTTGGTTTCGTAATGCAGAATTAGTGCTCGCTATGCACTGATATACAAAAAAACCCACTAGGTAGGTCATTATTTCAGCCGAAAGACGTCCACTGCTGCACATAGGCCTCTCCCTAATTAGGCGGGCTTGCACTAATCGCCATCTTTGGCAGGCGGGTTGGCGATCGCAGTTTTGTGGTAAAACGCATAGAGAACGCTGCTGCCCATTCTCTAGATAGTTCTTTACTTATTTGTCCCTGACTGCAAAGACTGAGGTTGTGGGTTCGATTCCCACCCAGGACAAATCTTTGTGTGATGAGCACTGTAGGAACTACAGTAGCAACAATGCAAACGAGGCAATTTGCAATAAGCCCCGCGCATACAGGTCGAGCGGCCAGTCGTCTCCGCCGCGCCCTAACGTTAACTTGTGTACTAACAGATATTGTAAGGAACGCCACTGTAACATAACTCCTGTTCTAGTAATATACTTTATATTGGACTCCGGCATTTCATTTACACCCCTCGACAACCAGATGCGAAAGGTTCCAACATTGGTATCACGTCGGGGTCACCAATGTTGGAACCTTTCGCATCTGGTTGTCGAGGGGTGTAAATGAAATGCCGGAGTCCAATATAAAGTATATTACTAGAACAGGAGTTATGTTACAGTGGCGTTCCTTACAATATCTGTTAGTACACAAGTTAACGTTAGGGCGCGGCGGAGACGACTGGCCGCTCGACCTGTATGCGCGGGGCTTATTGCAAATTGCCTCGTTTGCATTGTTGCTACTGTAGTTCCTACAAGCACAATCATTTGTTCTGTGTCTGGGTGTAATTTATCTATAATATGTATGTATTTAGAAATATATAAGTATATTTATCAGTTGTCTGGTTACCATAGTACAGGCTCTGCCTAGTTTGGGATCAGATAACAGTGTGTTGGTTGTCCTAAGATATTTATTATTATTAAAAAAATGGGATGATACTATTCTTTACGACAGGCACAAAACGGAACATGCTAAGTAGGTATTTGTTTAAAACAACGAAATGGTTCTTAATTAAAGAAAAAGCGCCTCGTTGGTCTAGCAGTTGGAAGCGCCCCTGCTAAGCAAGAGGGTGTCATTGGGGTTTCCATCTTGAAATTTTCTGTAGAAGTCTGAAGTTTGCATTCGTGCCAGGTTGATGGTAATAGGCTCGCCCACTTTTACCTGGGACGTTGAAATGTGGGTGTACTTTAAGTAGGTACATCTCTGCCCAACTTTTAGGTGAATACAGGCCTATGATGTTTAAATGAAAGTGTTTATTTTTACATAGAAACTCATCAAAACCGTTGGAAGGTAATAATTAACATTATTTAAAGCAAAATGAGTAAAAAAAAAACAATGTGTAACATGATGAAAAGTTTTTACACGTAAGACGTATCTAGATAGTACCAGAAAGATAATTCCGCTATTCGATAATAGATTGCGGTAGCGTTTACAGATAATCCATTTCGTGTAGTACCTGCTACTTGATAATAGATGGCGGTAAGGTGACGTTCACGTCTTAACGATTTACTTAAGAATACGCTTTCAGAGTGTTCAGCATCCGACGGGCTTCTTTAATGTCACATACTATTATAGTTTTACTGAATACAGCAACGGAGTGTAGAGAAACTTATATAGATTGCAGGGTAGGTATATTTCTTAATATATTACAAAACGCTCAGCTTATAACTTGGGCCAAACTGTCAAATATGATGGGGAACGACATTAATTTCGGCTGGAGGTAGTAGACGCCATGTTGTTACGGCCACCCATAGGAACAAGGTAAACGCCCTGATAACGTTGCGAATTGCTGTCTACACGGTATTTACGTATATATTGTGTTATTCGGTATATTACGGTGCGTAGACGTTGGAAGGGTTAAGGGTAATTTATTGAAATATCTGATACAATTTGTTTCGAAATATTTACTCACCGGGATGAGTCGTCCCGTGTGTTTCAGATGTAAAGAATAGCACCATCCCATGTCTTCCCCTGGGTGTCGTAAAAGGCGACTAAGGGACTTACTAGAGAATGGGCAGCAGCGTTCAATATGCATTTTACCACCATACTGCGATCGCCAATCCGCCTGCCAAGCGTGGCGATTATGGCACAATAAGGGGGCCCTCTTTAAGAGGCCTGTGTCCAGCAATGGACGTTTTATTGCTGAAATGAAGACGCTGATGCAGATGAGCCACGATTCATGAGCTGGGAGAAGGCAAATATTATTTGTTTGTTTGTCGGATGCCTCTTCTTGTCTTCACTTCTGCGACGAATTTATACTCACCCATACTAGGGTAAGTTTCGGTTATTCTTCTCAATGACCACAGTAAGGGGGGAAGAGTTTTGTCCTTGATTAGAACCAAATTATTGGGCTTCAGCTCATCGTTCGGAGATGTAAGTGGATTATCTATCACTAGCTTCTGGCTGCGACTTCATCCGCGTCAAATTTCTTGCTCCCGCAACCCACCCGTCTCATCGAATCGCCGGCCTGTACGTAGTGTTGAGCAATCAGGTTGTTATATCTCGTAAGATATTCACTAATCTCAAATAATGTAAGAGCAACTTTGTTCAAAATTAAAATATTCGTGATGGATAAGGATTATATCCATGTTTATGAAAACACCTTCGCAAATAATGCAATTTTTATAACGATTTTGAAAAAAAAAAACATAGTGCGCCATCCTTAAAAGATGGACATATGCTGTTGTGGACTTTCTTTTAGAACTTTTTAAGAGGAACAAATCCGGCTTACATCATTGTTGCGTTAATTTAACCGTTTACGCAGCTTATTGCCATCAGTCAATCGGGCACAAATCCGGGCAATATGCCTAGCGATGTTGGACGTAAAGAACCATCCCATTTTTTCCCTGTGGGTGTCGTAATAGAGCCCTAAGAGACTCACTAGAGAATGGGCAGCAGCGTTCTCTAAGTATTTTATCACCATTCTGCAATCGCCAACCCTTCTGCCAAGCGTGGTGATTATGGCAAACACCTCCAAATTGGGGAAAGCCTATGTTTAGCAGTGAACGTCTTTCAGCTGAAATGAAGACCATGATGAGCACAAATCTAGATTACGGGCTGCTGCTGAAAAATTGCTGAAAGAAAAACCCTATAACATTTTGCCCAACCAAAGAATTGTAGTTTCGCTTGAGAACAGTAGACCAACGAGACAGCAGACCAAGGCATCAGATATTGTGTTATCTATACGATAATTGCTATAATATTACTAGATATTACCCTAATCTATACTAATATTGTATTATAAATGCAAAAGTAACTCTGTCTGTCACGCTTTCATGACTAAACAACTGAACAGATTTTGATCAAATTTGGTACGGTTTTTTTTTGCATGGCATGGGAAATCATCAAATGACTTCTCCCACTCTGGGCGGAGCGGGAGGGCGTTTCAGACTTTTACTGACTAAAACCCACCCGTGTTCCTTCAGTTGCCCATGTGCCAGGGTCTTTATCTCTTTCGAACAATCTCGCGAGCCTGGCAGGCATCGGTCCTAGCAGACCCCTACAGTGCTGCTGACATCTCTTTGAGGCGCGCGTGGAACACTACGCGCCGTCGACCCGAGCCTGGTCCTTACCGGGCGGCGAGCTACCCATTGCTCGCCGCCCGCAAGCCCGCGCCTACGGTGGCCGGGAGTCTGCTATAGACTCCCGACGCCCGGGGCGTCTCCTCCTGCGGCAAGTCATTTGATGATTTCCCATCCAAAAAAAAGGTATCTAAGTAAAGCTTTATGATATTGGAGCAGCCCGATAATTAAAACAGGGATCCTAACAAAATAGAACGATGTTTCTTCAAATAAATAAGAATTTATCCAAAGAACAAACTTAGCATTGTGGTTGAATAGCTTGTTCTACCATACAGCAAATGTAAGTTGGACGGTTATTATTCATTAATTTGTTGAGCCTACTTAGCTGTGGTAGTTTTCTTTTCAACTTCGATAATATATAGGATAAGTTTTTAACCAGTGCGCAAATTTTAACAAATTAAACTTAAACGAGTTATAATAACCATTCAATTTTTATATTGATATATCTTAGTACAATTTTTTTTTTATCGTTATCGAAAGATGTTTATTTTGAAACTGGTTTTTATTGTTACTTGCGCGCGGTGCCGGCGCAGCGGCGAAAGTGAACGACCGAGCGTAGCTACAAGTACCTACCGGCTGTTCGATCGGTAAAAATTCTAAGAAGCTCGAAGTAACTACACCAGCGCGCGGTTACTGATACGTATTCCTATTGTCAATATCATATTACGAAATATGTAGGGTGTCCACAGTTTACTGATTTAAGGTCGGATAAAAAATAGAAAAAAAATAGTTGAAATGTGTTCTATTACTGATATATACCACCAAAAAAAATTAGCGCACTGGTTAAAAATATTTCCTGTATATTTGTTGAGCCAGTAGGCTCAAGCAAGTATGGCTAAGCAAGGCTAAGTATAGCTATGGTAGTTTTCTTTTCAGCTGCGATAGTATACATTTGCCATGAATTTTTACATGAGTGTAGCGGCATCTACATCGTCACTTGCGAAATAGGCATCACACTGACGTCACGCAAAATCCTGCATCGCGCAAGCAAAGTTTGCCGCGCAACTAGAATATATTCAACGTCACGAAATAAATTGTCGGGATGGACGATCGGACGTACTCATGACGAAACTATAAGTGTTCCTTGTTGACTATAGAATCCGAAAAACACTACGCACTTCAAACATCAAAATTAACACTAATGCCAAAGTTTACAAACACATTTATGTACCGTTGCCACTAAATTAATAACATTCCAAACGATACCAAATTTACAAAAAAATAACGAATTCCTTAATTAGGGGTAAATATTACCCCGGGTTTATTTGAAAGCTTCATACGGTGAGCGGTCAAAGGGTTGGGAAAGCGAAGGCAGACGGAGCCCGACCAATTACAGTTTTAATAATTAATAATAATTTGCAGCGGGGTCTTTTTTACCCCTGCGCGTTTTGCAGTGTTGAAATTAAAGAAAATTAGAATTTCTACGTGGAAAACCTTTGATGTTTGTTGACGATGCTTGGAAATCTTCGTTTTTTATTAAAGCGGAATAATAACGCTGGGCTCTGAAGATGTATACGAATGTATTAAATCTCGTATATTTAATAGGAATTAAAATTATTTACCTTTGTGTTGTAGGAAAGAAACCTATGTAGGTATATACTGCCAGTCAATTACGAACGACTTTTAAAAATAAATTGTGGGTGGGAAATCATCTAATGACATCTCCCGCCCTGGGCGGAGTGGGAGGGCGTGTCAGACTTTTACTGACTAATACCCACCCGTGTTCCTTCAGTTGCCTATATGCCAGCGCCACGGTAACTCTTTCGAACAGATCTCGCGACCCTGGCAGGATTGCGAACGGCTTAGTTGATTGAAGTGTTAAATTTATATAATCCGATTTAACACCTCAGCAGTTACATTCACGTTACGTTTACACTCGCAAATTAATGGCAATCAATCAGTTAGTACTCGTAACTAATACGATTTTAGTTCTCTAAGTAGGTTCGTACATACAATTTTTCACGTAAATCATATTTTTAACCGACGAAAAAAACGGAGGAGTTTATCAATTCGACGCATATATATTTTTTAAAGTTTTTTTTAAATGTATGACCACGCATAACTTTTTACATAGTAGTCCAATTGTGATAATTCTTTTTGTATTGGAAAGGGTATACTCCGAGGGTGGCCCCAAAATCCAACCCTAAGGGACAGAAAACAGGGGATGATTGATTGTTCACTCACTGATTGTAATGTATAATCACGAATAACTTTATACAGAGTAGTCCGATTTTGATAATTCTTTTTTTATTGGATAGGGTATACCTTTCCAAGTATTACTAGTATATTAAAGCCACAAAAAATAATAAAATAAAAACTTAAAAGCAAAAAATAATAAACCTTAAAATTTTGAGTCGGCGCTGAAAAAAAAAATGAACAAAGATCACTTAAAGCGCCGACTCATAATTTTAAGGTTTATTATTTTTTGCTTTTAAGTTTTTTTAAACTAGATAAGTCGGGGTTACCTACATATCTGACTTATTTGAGAAGAAAAGCCGAAACAAACTCAGAGGTCACAGTCTCTTTTATGGTCCACACATAATATTGATAAGTTCATGTGAAGACTGGAGACAATGTAGATTGGTGTCTGAAATGTTCTTTTGAGAGAAGAATCACACGGATTAAGTGGGCCTGGCCAGTCAGTGCACGCATTCATCAGTACACAAATCTTTTGCATTATAGGTTGGGAGCACTATTCAAATTAAATCAAAAGTCATTTATTCAAACTAGGCTGAGAGTCAGCACTTTTTGAACGTCAAAGTTACATAAGACAGTCCCCCCAAAACGCCCGCCCTTCGACACTTCCTAGTGCTTTCGTTGGGAAGAAGAAGTGGCGGAACAAACTCTCTATTCTTAAGGACCACTTATGTTATATTTTTATGTTAAAATCGTAGCTAAATAATAACAGCCGCACGGGTCAATAGAAGGTTAAGCTACGTTTGCCACGGTCGGTTCGTGGTTGGTTGACCATCGGTGAGGTACATTTCGATAACCTTCCGTGTCTAGGAAGGTACGCTAAATCGTTGATACTGTTGTTAGCTGTTATTTGCAGATTTTTGACAGTCATAACTGATTGTCAGAAGCTCGTTAATCTGACAACCAATCTTACCAAGGGGTATAGTGTTATCCAGTAACTGGGTTGTGAAGGTTAGATGGGCAGTCGCTCTATTTAAAATACTGGTATTCTGATGTATCCGTTAGACTAGAAACCAACCTCAACTTAGTTCGGAAAATTCTTGGCAAATTGAAAACCATGAGAAAGTTATTGCAACGTAACTTCTCTTTGTAATACATATTATCTATTCTTGTATTATGGGTATTATAAATTTAAGGCGCTTTAACTGTCTGTCTATGCGACCGCGTTGTTCTTCTAAAACTACGAAATTAATTTTGATGCGGTTTACATTGTCATTTAGAGGTTTTATTCCGGAAGGTTTGTGTATAATTACATTAATATTAAAGTTATTTGTTGTGAAGTTTATCAAGCCCTCAAAACTATGGGAAACAAGGGCGGATCTTTAGTAAAATTTACGTTGGAATGATGCTGTGAGTTTAATACCACTCTAAGCAAGAAAAGTAGTATTAATACAACCTATATAAGTAAAGGTCAGGTGCGTAGTACTCGCAACCGGCCTGTGTGTATGACGAGATGTAGGAACTTAAACGAGGTAAAAGGAGTATGTAAGGATCGTTGCAGGTGGCGTTCTATAGGTTCTGCCTACCTCCATCGGAAAAAGGCGTGAATTCTCAATTTGGCACAGTTCAAGTCAATTTCGTACTCCTCCGTCCGCGTAATTATTGGTAAAAACGGGTACAAAGGTTTTGTTTCACGTATTAATATAAAGATTTCATGAGATCATTCATTAATATATTATGAAGTAAGAGGGTTGTATTGTTGATTTTAACTACTACAATTCTGTAAACACACACTTGTTATTGTAACGAATCTTTTTTGTTCAACATACAGCCTGACACTGATCTTCAAATTGCAATAAAACGGCTACCTTGGAGCATCCTCTTTAACACTCCATTCGATCTACTCCACTATATCAACCCTTTTGTCTTTAAACTAAATCATAAACACATAAAAGGAACACTTAACACTCCCGTGCCGGGTCGATTTGTCCCGTCGACCTTTCTTGAAGTACGTCACTGAAATCACTTATTGAATTTCAAAAAGCAAAATCCCCAAGCTGATCGACAACATTAGAGTTTAAACACAAATCAGCTTATCTTTTGAAATCTACATTTAAATGAAATAACCTTTCTAATCATCATTCCAGCTGAAAGATCTCCACTGCTGGACATAAGGCTCCCGCAATTTGGGAAGGCTTGCCATAATCGCCATGCTTGGCGCCTCGGATTGGCGATCGCAGTTTGGTGGTAAAATGCACAAAGAACAATAGGTACTGCCCATTCTCAAGTAAGTCCCTTAGTCGCCCCTTACGAAACCCACGAGAAGAGATGAGGTGGTGCTATTAATTACGTCCGGAAGATCTTTCTTAAAGCACGTAAAGTCACCACTTACCAGTAAAAAAATTAATCGCTCTCTTAGAGACGTCTATACCTTCTATAAGGTCACAATTTGAAATTGCCAGTTTATAAGTAAAACCCTTCAAATCGACTTCAAACTAAAAAATAAACATACAAAATCGACTTCAAATCGGAAGCCTAACCGCTAAGTGAAGGCACACTTAACACGTCCCTGCCGGGTCGATTTGTCCCGGCGACCTATCTAACGGGACGTCGCCGAAACCGTTTATTATACAACCGCACCCGATTTGTACGGTAAACGAAGTCATATACCGTAAATCGACGCATCAGTCTGTTGCGAAGTTCGTACGGTTCGTGTTTATTATGTTGTGAATATTGTTTGTGTAACTTTATATACGTCATGTTTGTTACAGATTCATGACATAACATCGACGTGTACCTATGTACACGTTTCGGCCGGAGTATCGATGTATCCGTACATTATGCCAGTTACGATGAAGTCTCATGTAATGGGGGTGAGCCTACTGCCATCAACGTAGAGCAAATCTAGACTCCAGGCCGCTACTGAGAACCTGAAGACCCAGGATGTGATTGAACCCAGGACTCATGGTCATTAGTAGCGCTTGCGACTACTAGACCAGGGTTTCTCAAACTTCTTGCTCCATGTACCCCCATTCAAGTTTCCAGATGACAGCGAACCCCCCAAAACCAATAAGAAAAGAATAATATTGTATATAGAATAAAATAAAGTTTATTGAATAAAAGGTCACGCGCACCGTGTCACGCTACGAGCGAGCGACAGCCGCGCGCGCGCCTTCATGCTTTCTGCATGCGCCTGCCAGTCACTCAGCCGCTATTACGTAAATTTTGTCACGAACCCCCTACCGTCGCATAGCGAACCCCACTTTGAGTAACCCTGTACTAGACCAACGAGGCAGTTTAACAAAAAAGCTTCCCAAGGCACCTTTTTGAACTGTCACTTGTTTTCAAAATGGTTAAAATCGGATTATCGTTAAAAAAAAGATAGACTGCAAGTACTTAGTATTTTATATTAGAATATTAAATTCATTTCTTATCTGTATTTTACGTAATATTTATAACGGTAAAGGACAGATAAGGTTAAATAAGTTTAGCCCCATTTTTTTTAAAGGTCTTCCAAAGCAATAAACCAGCATATCTTTTTCCCAGCTATATTGATGTCGGCTTTTAATTGAACTGGATGCAGTTGAATATCAGTATTTTACACGGAGTGACTGACTATCTGACGTCCACAGCCCAGTTACAGGGTAACACTTTATCCCTTGGCAAGACGGGTTGTCAGACTTTCGACTTCTGAGTACGACTGTCTGAGATTTACTAATGACAGCGGGTACCTGAGACACGGAGGGGTCTTAATATATAATAGATGGTCATCCATCTACGAACCGACCGCGGCAAGCGTAGCTAAACCTTCAACCGACTGGTGCGGCTGTTATTGTTTAGCGACGAGCCTGCCAAAGCAAAAAGGTTATATTTTGATCTCTCCATTAATCACATTCGGTTAGTATTCAGGAGGACCATCTGCATCCGTAATTAGTATTATGTTTTCAGATTTTACATCTGTTTTGTCATCCAGTTACCTTATAATGAATATCGACTAGATCTACAGTAAAAAAACTTCTACAAATTGCTTTGCTTAGTAACAAATCCTACATGTTACTTAAAGAAAATCCTCTCAGATTGTATCAGTACAAAATGTCGAGAACACTCGTATACTATTGTCAGACACAACCTTTTAGGACTTTCATTTACGAGCAACGTATAAAATAAAGGAAGTCGACACGCCTGCGGCTAAACTGTAGCAGTTTAGGGTTAAAGTCGTAGAGTAAATAAATGTAGTAAGTTCAGTGTATTTTACGTCGTTTACTGTCTGTTAGATTTGTTGTAGTGAATTGTGGCTACATAATAACAGCTGCACGGGTCGATCGACGGTAAAGCTGAACTTGCTGCAGTCGGTTCGTAGAAGGGTGAGGCTCTTCTGCATGCCAAAATGCCATACCAACTTAAGGCAGCACTGTCCACTATCTAGAATTATGCTGCATACAAAGAGCAGGAAGTGAACATTGACCTCTTTCACTCATCAGTACCTGCTCTAAAAAAAGCCGCTATTTCTATTTGATGGGTGTATCTAGTCATATCATAAAGATTAAATATTTGAAAAATTAATTAAATAACCCTATCTAATTTAATTTAATTCATTGTATGTAATTTGATTGATTTATTTTTTAATCCAATCTTAATTTATTTTTTAATTTATGAAACGAATTTTTGTTTTGCTCTTAATTGCATATTTTTAATTTTTTCCTATTTGTATTAATTTTGTGTAACTTATTTTAATTAATTAATTGTGTGTAATTATCTGCGCATAATATAGTGCATGTGGTGCTTTTCTGTAACTGGTGAGGCACTTAGAATTAAGATTACAATGTCATAATTATAATGTAACAGTGTACTCATTGTTGAAAAGCCAAAATAAATAAATAAATACTTTCGTGCCTCAGAAGGCAAGTTAAGCTGGTTTTGGCTGACATTCGAAGCTCTTTGACAGTCGTAACGTGTAGTGAGAAGCTCAAAAATCTGACAACCAGTCTTACCAAGGGGTAACGTGTTATCCAGTAACTGGGATGTGGAGGTAAGATAGGCAGTCACTTCATGAAAATAATAGTTTAAAAAATTAAATAAACACGCTTCCATTGAAAACCAAACTAAAAAGTACAAAATAATGGAAAAAAAGCCTAGGGTGCTTCGAACGAGATCTAGTGAGTAGTTTTTTCTTAAAACGCCATAAATCGTAAACCACAATTTACCTTTCATTCAGTCAACTCAAATATAAAAATAATAAAAAAAACATTTAATTTCATAAACATAAACCTTATGCATAAACCGTGAATACCTGAAGGTTTGTACGGAACCCTCTGTGCGCGAGTCCGACTCGCACTTGGCCGGTTTTTAAGGTATTTTTTTATTGATATCAGGCACCTGATATCAATAAAAAAAAGTACCTTAAAAAGCACCCTAGGCTTTTTTTCCATTATTTTGTACTTTTTAGTTTGGTTTTCAACGGAAGCGTGTTTTTTTAAATTATTTTTAAACTATTATTTATTTTCTATTTTTTAGGGTGTTTCGAATTTTGAGACGTATGTCAGCGTAGTTTGTGACGTATGTCAGCGTAGTTTGTGACGTATGTCAGCGTAGTTTGTGTCGTATGTCAGCGATGTTTGTGACGTATGTCAGCGTAGTTTTCGAAGACAGTTTTTTTGCTGTCCTGGTAACCCTGGCAAGGATAATGGCACAAATTTATAAAATTATTGCATTGTCATCGGTCCTTGACAGGTGTGCAAAGTTTGAATGAAATCTGCTCGTTTAAATTGGGTCAAAATCGCGCTATAAGGAGTCGGTTACAAACAAACATACAAACATACATACAAACATACAAGTGAAGCTAATATAAAGCGTGTAAAAATACTTATATACAGCTGCATCCAGTTAAACTGGAAGCTAACCCTAACGTATGTAGTGGACAAAAGGCTGACAGGTTGATTGACTGTCGTTTCATTTCGTCTACGCCAAAAATAACGTATGATTTAGAAAAACGCATTCATATTTTTTGTCGCCACGTGACACTACATATTTTATTGATAGAGCCTAAAAATAAAGAAAACATTAAGTGAGGTCTCTCGCTCTAGGTTGAGCGGTACACGGGTGGGTTAACACGCCCTGTGTTAGACTTTTATTGACTAAAACCCACCCGTGTTCCTTCAGTTGCTTTTTCCAGAGCCACGGTAACTCTTTCTAACAAATCAGCAACTGTAGCAGGGAGCCGTTGATCCAGAGCCTGATCTCTCTCCGGTCGTGTCGGATTGCCGTCCCATCGGACTAAGAGACTGAGAGAAGAGTGAAGGGACAAATATCTAAGGTCAGCACTACGTCGGCTAAGTTGATGGCCAAAACAAGTTCCAGATTACCGCCAAGGAAAATAACTAACTCCACTAAAATCATATCTCTCTTTATTTTATTTCCTTCCCACAAAAATTCGCCATTTAACACTGTTTGGTTGGCTGTACTCAAAACCATGTACTCTTTACATTTTCTTTCAGGATTTATCACAGTATGTATGCACCTATTAATTAAAACACTGATTGATATGGTAAAAGCGAGTAGTTATTTTTACACTGAAAAACATTTCCCGGCAAGAATAATTAAAAAGTCGGCCAACGGTTTCAAATTGGATATGGAGATTGCCTGACCAAATTTGATAATAGGTACATTTTGGGCGAACACAATAAATATTTAAGTACTTTTTTAATACTTGTCTATCTATAGAAGCAGTTAACTTGAGGTAAAGTTTTGGTGGTATTTATATCAAACACGAAATTGAGTGGGCTTTGCAAAGATTAATTATACTCACTGGAGATGGAAATAGAAATCAATTATAACGACCTAAATATAGAACGAAAAGCTACGCAATATATTCTTGTCCCAAATACCGCAGTGTCTCAAGATGAAAGTCTTCGACCAGAGCGTTTTGCTAGTGATGTCTTACGGCATTGAAGCTTGGTCGCTCACAATGGGCTTTATTATATAGCTAAGAGTCAACCAAAGGGCACAGGAGAGGTATATGCTTTGAGTTTTTCTACGTGATCGAATTAGAAATTAAGATATCCGCATGACAACCAAGGTAACCGACGTAGCTCGCGGAATTTCCGAACTTTAGTGGCAGTGGGCAGGGTATAGACCTCGCGGCCAATAGGGCCTAAAAAGTTGTGTAATGGCACTCGCGTACGAGAAGACGTAGAGTTGGATGGTTGGAGGCGATGAACTTTTGAAGGTCACAGGAATCCGCTGGATACGAGAAACACAGAACCGGTTGAAGTGGTGGAGCTTGAGGAAAGCGTATGTCCAGCAGTGGACGTCATTCGGTTGAAATGATGACGATGATGATGAATAGAGTTCAATGTCTTCCTTCTATTATTTTTATTGTGTAAATGTATTTATCTAAACCTGATCAATTTTATCTGTATGTATTTTTTGTACGAAATTTTTAGATTATAATTATAAAAGTAATCTATGATTATTTTACTGTCGTTAGTATTTGATAAAACCACAACAATCAATGAAAAAATGTTAATTATTGACTCCAAATTCTGCATCAATTCATTCAGATTCATTATGAAACTTCCTTCTCAATAACATTAATTAAATATTACACAAAGAACGAACCCCAAATCAATAATACCCACATTTCAAAACATGTTATATCAGATAATACCCATTATCCCGGCTCTATGAGAACCATGACATTTGTTAGGAACACGCATTGTCCTCGTTTTATATCCGACAAAAGAAGGTTTAGAAATCAAAACTAAAAACCGTTATCCGGCTGAAAGTTCCCATTGTGAGCCGGATAAGTGTTGACTCATTGCATAAAATGAGAGTCACTGAAAACATTGGGCTTGTAGCACAGTATGAGCGATGTGTTATGTCAGGGAAATCATTTTGATTGTCCGGACTTAGTTAGGAGTCTGAGTTACCTGGTTTCTCGAACAGTTCATGTACGTGAGGTACGCACTCGACGTCTTTTTGCTACTAGCCTCTGTAAATCCAACGCTGGCTCGCGTTCACCGCTTCATCGTTTGGTTAAGACATATAACGATGAATTTAACGTAATCGACATTCTTTTCCTTAGTAAAAATGCATTTAAGAAGGAAATCCGAGCAACCCTAAAGGATCAGCAAAGTAATTTAAAATAGCGCAATATAATTTGTGAAGGCCGCAGGAACCCGCTGGATGCGGGAAGCACAAAACCGGTCGAAGTGGCGGAGCTTGGGGGAGGCCTATGTCCAGCAGTGGACGTCTTTCGGCTGAAATGATGAATATAATTTAATCACGTATCAATATAATTTAATCATGTATGCACACAAACTTACTTTTTCTTACTTTTTTTTTAAATTTCAAAATCCAATTCCAGAGTTCTAGGACAATTATTGTTGTATAGGTATTGTATCTGTGTTACCAGCTAGTTTTAAATACTTTGCATTGTAATCTGTGGAGAACGTTGTGGGTAGCACAATTGTTCAAAATTTAATATCTAAGATTATATGTCTATCTCTTATTGTGTTACTGTTTGTTTTTCCTTAAATAAATAAAATAAAATAAAAATAAAATATTTTTTTGTAGAGGAAGAAAGAAGAAGAGAAAGGCAGGAAGGAGAAGAAAGGTAGAAAGCAGTCTACTGACCAATAACGATATGGATTTGATGTTGGTTGGGGATACCTGATCTCAATCCTAGTGTGTGCAAAAGGGTTGTCTAATTGAAATTGGATCCGAAAATATTGAAAGAAATAAACTTTTATACACGACTAGCTTCTGCCCGCGACTTCGTCCGCGTTAAATTTCTTGTTCCTCCGACCCTTCCCGTTGCGTGGAATCGCCTATCCGTGCGATTTTCCCCGTTTTTGCAACATTTTTCATTACTGCTCCGCTCCTCTTAGTTGTAGCGTGATGTTATATAGCTTATTGTTATTAGCTTCTTTGATAAATAGGCTACCCAACACAAAAATATTTTTTCAATCCGGATTAGGAGTTTCTGAGATTAGCGCGTTCAATCATTGATTGATTGAACTCGCTAATCTATTTGACAAACAAACTCTTCAGCTTTATAATATTATATTATATATTATAGTATAGATTAAATTAAAATAAACTGGCAATACTTTACCCGTGTGTTGGGCATCGACATCGAACACTAATGGAACAAAAGAAGAAAACAAAAATTAATAAAATAAATTCATCATTCGACGGGCAAAGCTCAATGCCCGTTGTCAACCGGCTGTTTTTGTAATTTTTCGAGTTACTTAGATATTTCTTACGAATTTTCAAGAAATAAAACATAATAGCCATTTGGTTGCTTTAAAAGAAGTGTAGTGTCGCTCAAAGTTTTGAACAAAGTTGGAATTATGAAAAAATAAATGTTTTTTTAAAATTTAATTACATTTCGATGTCGATACCCAAGACGTGGGTAAAGTATTGTCGGTTAATTTAATTTGACCTTGTTATTGTTTAAGCTATTTAATATTAAACCATATTTACTACCAACTTAGGTGGTCCTTAAATTCAAATCACAGCGGTAATTCTTTGACAGTTGTATTAATTCATTTAATGGAATATCTATTATTTTTTACTAAAGTCCATAATTATCGTCACACAGTTGTTCAAAAGCCTTTTCTAAGACCCTCTTGGTTTTCTGTTTTCCGGTCCACGTCAAACGGGATATATGGGATATTATTCCGGAAATTTTAAAAATGAATCAGCACATCCGTCATTCCTGTTTTAAATTGTAATCGTTTTAGGATGTTCCAGTTGCTTTTATTCCTGTTTCAGGACTTGATGACATTATAATAGAAGTTTTGAACAAAACCTTCGTTGCAAACTTTGCTGTCAGACTAATAAATCTTTTATCACGGGATCTGTTATTCCCTTTCTTTTCGTACTGAAAGTATAAAATGTCACTAACTTTGTATTATAACTATAAAGATGTACACCATTAAGTCGATTTTTTGGACAATTCACACGACACTACTTAAGCCGTCGTAGTCCCACTTCTGATTAAAGTGTATTAAAGTCACGCTTCATTCTCCACGTCTCAAGTCATAAAGCTCATAAATAAATTAGTCCCGTAGAATTAAACATATACACAGTCAAATTAAATGAGCTGAAAATAATGGAACAGAAGAAAAAACTAAAATAAAAAATATTTTCATCTTTCTTTGGGCGAAGGTCAAAGATCAGTGGATCTTCAAATTTTTCGTGAAACTTCTTTCATATTTCAAGAATTTCCAAAAATCATAACATTGGTTTGATAGACTTTATGTACATGTTACAGCGTTATTTAAAGTATTCAGTAAAGTTGAAGAATGATTAAATATTATTTTTCATTTTTTTTTGTGTCTCTAGTTTTTGATACCGAACTTGTTGAGAAAGCGTTGCCTGTTATTTTAGGCCCGGATCCAGACTCCAGACAGAAAAATCTACATAGAAAAATACAATGCTTTGTCAGACCTAGAAATGAAACCTACAATCTAATGGTCGTCATAGTCTTCTCGTGGTTCCAAGCGCTACCTTTGGAACCCCGAGGAGACTATGTTTCATATACATAGTATAGCATATCTCCCACATATCGCATAGCTTTACAAACACTCATAGCTTACACCGAATCCTCCATTAAGCCGGGAAACGTTATGAAAAACATTATCTCGCGCGCGCTGTCGGTCTATTGTACCCCTGCATCCAGGATAGCGCAGCTTTGTGGCCCGAATACCATCTGTTAGACTCAATCTAGGGCTAGCACTGAAGGTTTTTTGATTTAGAAGTTATTGTTTTTATTATTTTACTATAAAATATCGATCAAATAGCATCATCATAGCATGTCCCGAAATTTAAAGTACATCCCCAAACACCTTTTCCACCTAATCTAGAATTACAACTGCCAGAGGTATTATGATACGTAACGGCAATAAGTGTTACGTACCATAATACCTAAGTTTATTCTAACTATTTTCAAGATAACTACGGTTGATTCACATATGTTCATAATGCATATTGATCGACTGAACTACTGTTTAGTTACTTAATGTTGATTAAACTAAAATTAATCGCACTAACGAACGAGTAACCTAATGATTTTTTAAGATATTTCAACTATGTATGAAGTACATAATGGACTCGCCTACAGTTTATTAATACTGTGCACTGGATTGATTTCTAAAGTGGTGGGTAGTTACAATATCAATCTCTTTCCACGTTACGTGTACACATTTTGTGTTAAACTGAGTATAAACTGTTATTAATATTGTAATTATGGCTGAAAATGTTGTGAAATTATTGAGAATCTGAAGTATTTTAAAAACTAATTGCTAATCCATTCTTTCAAATGTTCTAAAAAATTGTCTGCTTAGCAAAGTAAACAACGCTATGAATGCTGTGCAACTTTCAAAATGTAAGCGATTCTATTTACTGTTATTTTATTACGCAATTATTCTGGAAAGTACCCGATTTTCAATATTCAAATTGATTCCGTGTATTCCATACTCATTAAACTTAATGTTGACTCATCTAATAGTTTACAACTCCAAAACTACTGGTCTTAAGTTCACGTAACTACTTGTCGGTACTTTGGTTACAAGTACGCGTAGTTATAATAAAGTTAGATAGAACTTGAACCAATTTCCGGTAAATACTTCGATGTAGTTCGGCGATAGGTAATTGCTATTATGCGGTTTGTGGTTTTATAAACTTTCTGATATTGTGGGTAGACTAGACTGTGTCAATCAATCTGATTACCTTTTTCCCAAGTTTATAGGGTACCAGTATTTTATATAGAGCCACTGCCTGACTAACCTCCACAATCCAGTCACTGGGTAAAAGGACATCCCTTGGTAAGTCTGGGTGTCTGACTCTCGGGCTTCTGACTATCCGTAACGAGTGGCGAAGGTCTACGTATGACAGCGGGGACCAACGGCTTAACGAGGAAGGGTAATATTTGGTCACCCATCCACGAAATGACCTCGGCAAGTGTAGCTTAATCTTCGATTACCCCGTTTGGCTCTTATCATTTTGCCGCAACTCAAACTAGACTATATCTTGTCTTACTAGTTTAAATTAAATTATTCCTTTTTCTTCATATTTGCTCCTCGGTTTAGCTTCATCTTCATAGCTAACATCCGTAACTGAAAAATGTATTTAAATAACCACAAATATACAAACAATTAACATAGAAGTAGATTTTTGACGTTCAACGTTACTGAGCAGACTGCAGTTGTCCACACTCCTACATAATCCTCAACTCACCCCTGACGACCCACGGACACATGGGATTAGTCTGTAATTTACAGTGACATGCACATATCTCCACTGACGAACATAACCCTAAACATCTGGCTGCCTAGGAAGGCGACAGTAGGTGGCTTGGTCCACGTTGCATTTAATAACTATCAGAAATTCAACATACGTATGTAATCACGATCTAATTATTCGCTCTTACTAATGAAGGCGGCGACTGGCTTCCAATGTTAGTGTTGGCAATCGGCCAGATGTTATAGGATGGAGGAATAGGTAATTATGAAAAGATTTCAGTAGGATTTTTTCTTGGTATACTGAATAAATTAAGTAAGTAGAAAGCTACGACATAATATATATCATCTGAGATTCTTTGGAAATATTTTAAAGTTCTGTATCTACTCATTATGACATATACCGAAATCCAGTTAATTTGAAGATGTTTTTTTTTTTACACGCTTTATATTAGCTTCACTTGTATGTTTGTATGTTTGTATGTTTGTATATTTGTATGTTTGTTTGTAACCGACTCCTTATAGTGCGATTTTGACCCACTTTAAACGACCAGATTTCATTCAAACTTTGCACACCTGTCAAGGACTGATGACAATGCAATAATTTCATAAATTTGTGCCAATATCCTTGCCAGGGTTACCAGGACAGCAAAAAAACTGTCATAAACTACGCTGACATTCGTCTCAAAATTCGAAATACCCTAAAAAATAGAAAATAAATAATAGTTTAAAAAAACTAAAAAACACGCTTCCATGGAAAACCAAACTAAAAAGTACAAAATAATGGAAAAAAAGCGTGGGGTGCCTGATATCAATAAAAAAATAACTTAAAAGCACCCCACGCTTTTTTTCCATTATTTTGTACTTTTTAGTTTGGTTTTCCATGGAAGCGTGTTTTTTAGTTTTTTTAAACTATTATTTTTTCAAACATTTTTCTTTCTATGTTCGAAAGCTTATAAGAAAATAACTACCTACCTACACAAAAAGTTATACGCTTCTTAACTAAACCAAGTCATTACACAAACTAGGGCTGTCAACTACCCAAATATATTACAAAAAAACCGGGTACCGGCAGTAAAAATAAAGTAGGAACCGGAAACGAGCTCCTGACGTCACTACATTTATCATAGCCCAAGGATTTACCGCATTCTGCCTTGTAACAAAGCCAGCGGTGATTGTAATCAGGAAAAAATGAGGGATGAAAGATGGGATGCAAGATAAGTTTGTTAGACCAAGAAATGCTGACATTCGTCCGAATGTAAGAGTTACTTTAAATGGAGCTGTGTGGAAGGTATTATATTTGAAATTTTGCACGTTCCTTCTGGTTTATTTTGGGCGATGTTGATGTTAAAGGGTTTTTGCAAATCTGATAATATCTTGTACATAGGTACCTGTACACACTTTTTTTGTTACTTATTTCCAGTTTTTTATTTTGTTAATTTTATGTTTCATGAACTGTGTCCAAATAAACTTTCTTTACCTTATTACTTCTTATTTAAATCTAATTTGTGAGTTTGTATCATATTAGTATTGTCATATGACTCCGGAAATGTATGCATTTTATGTTAAAACAAGAAATTTCACGCGGGCGTAGCTACGAGTAGAAGTTAGTTCTTAAATAATTAAATATCTTGTAACTTATCACACCAGTTTCAAAGTGATTTTTATCCAACAAAATTCAGTCTCAAAATACAAACTCTATAAAAAGAAATAAAAATAAACGTTATGCTCAAGATGAAATTTTTTTTTTCAATGTAAAAAAATCCCCTTGATTGTCACGAAAACCGTGGTACGTCCCAAGTTTCAGCCCGATAGCTTCAGTGGAAGTAGATGAATTGTTGACTGCAAAATTCCAGGAAGTGAAGATAAATAAAAGCTTTTATAAAAAAAAAAAAAAATGTTTCACCGCCCGTATATGAAAATTGTTTTATCACAAAATAACAAAACTTAAATATTTCCATAAAAAATAGCAAAATCTTTATGACAACCCTGAACGCGAACTAATGTTGTTATTGCCTTTTATTTACGATAATTTGCAATTTAAAATGGACGAGACACTACAGCAGCGGAGCACGGGTTATTTAATTGTACTATTTGATTTATGGTGATCTGTGAGTATTTCTGACAGTAATTTTGTGTTCACCCATGCTGACTTACCTACTTGTTCTGAACCGTAGTACACTTTTCTTTATGCAATGACAAATGCATCTGGCATAACATCACACCTGGTATCCCCTATAGGGGAATGAGGAACAGGGTGTAAATATCACTCATCCTTTATAGAAAAGAAAGGATCCTCCGACCAGCACGCGTAGCATGACCACCGTAGAAATGGGTTTTGTCTATTCTTCGTAGAATAGAGATCGAATTGTCATGCTACGCCTGCATAAAACGGTACAAATCTTTCTACAATCTTTAATTAAATAAATATGTTAGGACAACCAACACACCGTTATCTGATCCCAAACTAGGCAGAGCCTGTACTATGGCAACCAGACAACTGATAAACATACTTATATATTTCTAAATACATACATATTACAGATAAATTACACCCAGACATAGAACAAATGCTCGTGCTCATCACACAAAGATTTGTCCTGGGTGGGAATCGAACCCACGACCTCAGTCTTAGCAGTCAGGGTCACTTACCACTATACTAACAGGCCAGACTAATTCTGTCTTTAATCTTTCTACAATCTGTAATTTTGTCTATTCTTCCGTCGACATAGCCCATTTCTACGGTGGTCATGCAACGCGTGCTGATAGGTGTCGTGTCTGGTGGATAACAGCCCAGAAGTAGATGAAGGGACGTTGTAAATATGCTAGTTGTGCGGTAAATTCTGCTTGCGCGATGTAGGATTTTGCGTGACGGTATTTTGATGTCAGGCATGTAGTAGATCGTATGTTGCGTTGTAGATGCCGCTACACCCTGTACGGCTAAGCAGAAGCATGTTATGGTACACTCGCATTATGCCAGTTATGTTTAAGAACTATGTAATAGAGAGCGAGTCTAATGCTACCAACCGGGCCAAGAACCAGACTCCGTGCTGCTACTGAGAATTCCCTAATGGAAAAACACATTATTATTTTGCAAGACCCGGAAACCGAATCCATGACCTTATAGTAGCCTTTGCGTACACTATACTAACGTAATGAAGTGGTAAGTAGTTATTCAATAATACTTTTTCAAAGATGTGACTGTACCTACCTATTAATCTGGTTTTTAGATCCTGTACTGCAAATAATAATGCGTTAGATAATAGCTGTTTTGCTATTTTTTTTTTTGTGCTATTTAGGTAAAATGCCCCTGGGAAATTTCAAATGTATTCTTTTTTTTTTCAAAAGAAAATAGCGCATCTGCAGCTTATGCTAATTAAGCATTATGAATGAAACTAAGAGAAGTGAAGTAATGTGAAGGAAAAACTATTTTTTTACTAACTTGTCACACAAATTTAAAAATCAAGACTATCTTAAATATTAAAATCTCGACGACGAGAATTATAAAATTCATTCAGAAATATGAAACGAATGAGAGAGAAAATCATTTCCTAGCGAGTCCCTTTGAGTTCGCTCGTACGGCATTTCAATGTAAGAATTTGATGTATTCATAAGTATCTTTATGTTCAGCATCTCTTTGAGGGCAGAGTGCATTCTTACTCATTTGATCTGCTTCTAAGCCAGCTCGAAACACTAATAAGCTTTAATTTTCCTATTGCAGGAACTGCACCCTTGATAATACAGCCACGCAAATTTTACTGTTACAAAAATGTATTAATCGTCTAATTAATATTTCAAAGACTCCTATAGAATGGAGTCCCTAAAATTTACGTATCTTTGTTTTTTACTATATCTACAATCTTCTTCTTTACTAATACAATAATACACAATGTTGTAAGAAATTTCCAAGTAGTAACTATAGAGTTTGTAGAAAAATAAATTGTGAGAAAAATACTATTATTTATTCATTTATTTATTTTTAAAGAAAGCTTACAGACTAATAACAAACATGAATATCTTAAATAAGTAATAACAATTGCTAATCTATATATATAAATTTCAAAGTCCTGAGTGACTGACTGACTGACTAACTGACTGATATATCAACGCAGAGCCTAAACCGCTGGTCCTAGAGACATGAAATTTGGAGGGTGTATTCTTTGTAAAGAATAGGTATCCACTAAGAAAGGGTTTTTTTAAATTTGATCCCTAAGAGGGTGAATTGGGGGGTTGAATTTTCACGCGGGCGAAGCCGCTGGTGGAAGCTAGTTCTCCATACGAGGCTAACCTTTGGAAGGTGCTTTGAATCAATTGCGTAATATACTATCAGTAGGAATCGCTTTCAGTTTGACAGTTCCATAACATTAACTTTGCTAAGCAGACAATTTTTTCGAACATATGAAAGAATAGATTAGCATAAAGTTTCAAAATGATTCAGATTTTGATTAAGCATGTTACGCAATAAGTGTGCAGTTTACGTCTAATATCAACACCACTGGTATTTTAATTACCACTAAAATCTACATAATACTATCTCAAGTCCAATAACCTCAAGAGTGAATACAAACTAGTTGAACATAGCAGTGTATGTTAGTGAGAATTCAATTGAAATGAACTAATTTGCACACGACGGAATTATATTGGATTTTCGACTGCAAAGTCAGCTCATGACGTCACTGTACGCCGTATTATTTAATTGATACAACTATCAGTTCTCTCTAGAGAGAATGAATTTTGTTTTCATAAAGGAAATTGATATTATTTTGTTGGTGTCCAATGCAGAATCAAAATCAAAAGTCATTTATTCAAACTAGGCAGCACTTTTTGAACTTCAAAGTTACATAAGACAGTCCCCCTAAAACGCCCGCCCTTCGACACTTCCTTTTGCTTTAGCTGGGAAGAAGAAGTGGCGGAACAAACTCTCCAGCAGCACAGCTGTCTGTTAAGTTAGAAGAACTCGGGATCGGCCTCCGGAACTCGGATCGGGATCCTCACGATCAAATATTCTTATCGTTTATGTAGTCGTTGATAGAATAGTATGCCTTTGAACAAAGGTTGTATTTTACTTTAGCTTTAAACTCATTAAACTGCAAATCTAGGAAAGCAGAGGGAAGCTTGTCATAAAAGGTAATACCAAGACCAACAAATGAATTATGAACCTTATGAAGCCGGTGAAAGGGAGCACGTAGCTTGTCCTAGAATATATTTTCGAATAGTAGTTTTTACTCTAGACTGCCTCGCTGGTCTAGTTGTCTCAAGCGCTACTACTGAGCAAGAGGTCCTGGGTTCGATTCTCATGTCGGGCAAAGTGTGATTGAGTTTTTCCAGCAGGATTTTTTTAGTAGCAGCCCGAAGTCTGGTTTTGTGCCCAGTTGATGGCAATAGAACCGTGTGGTGCCGGACGTAAAGAATAACACCACCCCATTTCTTCCCGTGGGTGTCGTAAAAGGCGACTAAGGGACTTACTAGAGAATGGGCAGCAGCGTTCTCTATGCATTTAACCACCATACTGCGATCGCCAACCCGCATGCCAAGCGTGGCGATTATGGCAAAGCCCCCCAAATTGGGGGAGGTCTAAGTCCAGCAGTGGACGTCTTACGGCTGAAATGATGATGATGATGATGGCAATAGGTTCCTTCCTTATTATGTGGGACTTGCACTTTAGCATCATCATATCTGCCGAATGACGTCCACTGCTGGACATAGGCCTCCCCTAAGCTCCGCCACTTCGACCGATCTTGTGCTTCTGGCATCAGCGGATTCCTGCAGCCTTCACAAGACTATCGGTCCACATTATGGGAGGCTCTCCAACTTTACGTCGTCCGGTACGCGGTTGCCACTCCAGAACCTTTCGGCCCCATCGGACATCTGTTCCAGCAATGCTGTCCCTGCCCACTGCCACAGCTGACATACCTGAACATATGTACCTGGGACTGGGGTCATGTACACACTGGGCGAAATATGGGTGTATTATCGGTTCCTAGCCGTGATGTTATGGTGTGTACATTCTACTGTAAGCATTCATAGACAACTACACAGGTACAAGCACCAAGATTTATTACGCACCTATGGTTTTGAACTATACAAGGTAAGTTTTTATCCAGTGCGCAAATTTTAACAAATGAAACTTAAACGAGTTATAATAATCATGCAATTTTTATTTTGATATATCTTAGTACAAAAAAAAAAATAAGTTATCGTTAACGAAAGATGTCTATTTTGAAACTGGTTTTTATGGTAACTTGCGCGCGGCGCCGCCGCGCCGGCGCGGCAGCGAAGGTGAACGACCGACCACCTGTTCAATCGGTCAAAATTCTAAGAATTTCGAAGTACCTACGCCGGCGCGCGGTTACTGACCTATTAGTACCTACCAAATGTTCGATCGGTCAAAATTCTAAGAAGTTCGAAGTAGGTACCTATGTGCGCGGTTACTGACCTATTACAATTGATCGAAAAATAGTATTACGAAATATGTAGAGTGTCCACAGTTTACTGATTTAAGGTCGGATAAAAATTAAAATAAAAACGTATTGAAAAAATTGTTGAAATGTGTTCTATTACTGATACTGAATCACCAAAAAAAATTTGCGCTCTGGTTATAAAATTATCCTGTATATTATCTATCACCGAGTTTTGACACTGGGTTGTGGAGATCAGATATGCGGCCGCTCCATATTAAATTCTGATATTCAGCTGCATCCAGTTACACAAAAAGCCAACCCCAACATATTTGGAAAAAAACTAGGTAGATGAAGTTACCTTGCTTTGACAAGTAATAATTCGAACGCAGGAATCCACTCAGAACCGTCTATCAAAGTGGTGGAGTTTGGAAAGAAAGAAAAGAAAAGAAAGAAAGAAAAAATGTTTATTCTGCACAAACAAAACGCACATCTATACGAATAAATAATTACAAGATAAAAAAAAGATACATATAATGCAACGTAGCCAAAAGCCCCGTATTCAAGTCAATAAAAAATTAACAATTTATCAATATTGAAATTGCTTGTGATGGTGTGCTTTTGGTAGAATTGTTTTTTTTTTTTAAATGATTTATAAACGTCACATCTAATATACTAACATTCTAAAACAACTTACATAAATAAATTATATGTAAAAAAAATGCAAGAAAAGGTGGTCGAAATGTAACATGTTTTGTCGTTTTAGCTGATTCGAGAAGTCTGCATACATGTGTACAAGTGTACAGACCTTCCTCACAAAAAAACATATAAGTGAACATCATATGACATACATTACATACCTAATATACATTCTAATAACAACACGACAACAAAACACACAATTTCTCCTCCCAAAATAATTAAATCGAAGGCACATCTCAGAAATCCCCTGTTATTAATACGTGACAATGGTACGGTCTACAAATAGGATTCCATTGGTATTCAGCATCCAATCCAACTAATATTGATTAGTCGAACAATCCTCATCGCGCTCCACTGACGATATCGTATGAATTATTATCGATAACTCCGTATATTCCAACTCTATTACCGATAACTTTGTGTATTATGTCCCTGCTCTATTTAACTATAACTGAAATGCTTCTGAATAGTGTTTCTCGGCATTGAAATGAATATGACGGTATAATTTGAGAAGCATTTGTGTAGGACAAGTTTTATGATTATGGGGAACTTAGAATTATTTAACGATGGTTTTATTCAATGAATTCATATAATATATTGGAAAATGCTTAATAAAAACTGATTTGCGACCATCAGTAGAAGCTAAACTAACCGACAAGTCTAGAAAAAAGTGACATGGCAAGTTGTCTAGATTTGTGTCCATTCGCGACACTGTCTTGTCACACTTTTAATGAATATTTTAGGAACATCAAGCAAAAGTTGCAAAGGGTCTACGTGGTATATTATGGCCCTTTCCCTCGCACAGAGAGGAGACCTATGTCTCAGCAGTGAGAACATTATGGTCTGCTTATAAAAGTAAAAGTTCATTCATAAGGCTAATCAACCATAACACGACAACATTTTTAAAACATCGATCGCAGCCTCTAGTCGCCCAGTGTGCGACAGCACTTAAAATCGAAACTAATACTCCTAAACAATACTATCTCCATATCTATCTCCCCATCCAGGGACGCCATGTGTTCCACTCCCAAATTATCATATAAATTAAAACTAACAATAATTGATTGAAACTCAGTTCAATTGTTTTCTCTAAACAATTCACATAGGACTGAAAATACAAAACATTGTACCTTTTAGTTCACAAAAGATTGGTCGATTGGGTCACATAAGATTGGTCCCTAAGTTGACAAAAGATTGGTCCTGGTCCACAAACAATGTGTTCTCGAACTGAGTATCGACGTGACTGATTGGAACTCGATCCAGATTTAATTTGGATTCTCGATAACATCTCACTTGGTATTTTATAAGGATTTCATTCGAGAGGACTGTAGATTGAATTTGATGAGAATTTAGAGATATGATTTTTGCTGGAATGGGCGCAATGCACAGTGGTGTGCTGGTGTACCTACGCTTATGTATAGAAGTGAATGTTTGGTATGACAAAAGAAGCATGAAAGCAAAATCAATGCTGCTGAAATGCGTTCCTTGCGAAGCATGTGTGGTCTGACAATGCAGACTGAGGAGTGATGTGATAATACAACGGAGCAGTTTAGAAGAAGATATAGTGAAAAAAATTGATAAAAATATGCTTAGAAGGTTTGGTCATGTCGAGAGGACAGTTTACAAAAGATATTTACACGGCAGATGTGAGTGAAAACGCCAGGAGGCGTCGCTCTAGGAGAACATATAGTGACCTTATTGTTGATGTTCTTCAGAAAAGTCAGGTGCGTAGTACACGCAACCGGCGTGCTTGTATGACCAACGAGACAAAAGGAGAATGTAAAGATCGTACGTAGCAGATGGCATTCCGTAGTTTCTGCCTCCCCCCATGGGAAAAGGTGTGAGTTTATGTATGTAAGTATGTGGATGAATTCGATTTGTAATTTCCTTCGTGTTCTTAAAGGCTATTTCAAGAAGATGGTTACTAGCCAACAATAATTTATCTTGTCTCATCATTCATTAAACGTTTTATCTTGATTCTGATATGTATGAACTTCTCCCAAACAAAAATATGAGAGAGACAATTAAAAGAATGTAAAAAATAAAACGAAATACACACCTAATTAAAAGTTACACTGCCAGTATGAAATATGAATTTCAATTATAATCTTTGTATTCATTCCCTTAGGTATTTCTAATAAATAAGTCTATTGTTATGTAAATTCGACGACAAACTTTACAAATTGTTGCGCTAGACAGATGAATATTAATTAATAATTAAACTAGTTATAAAATATATTAAGTAACATAATATCGTAGCTATTTGAAATCTATTTTGAATGAGAAACAGTTTCAATTATGGAAATTTTGCGATCTGTAACTGAACTATTTCTTAGACCCATCGTCCACGAAGCTATTCTAAAGTAATCAGTTACTATATATATCAGGTCACACTGTGTTCCTGATATATATAGTAACTGATTACTTTAGAATAGCTTCGTGGACGACGTGGAGTCCTTCGTCCTCCATATAAAAGGGAGTATCCTTGGACCAGACGGGTGTTGTGATAAATGATAAATGATTTTATTTCTGTAAATAGGTATGTACAAACACTTTTACACGTCAATTAAATATTTTTTTGAGCAAGATGAGGTCGGCGTTTCCTATCTGACTACTCTGAGAAGAAAGGCCGAAACAAACTCAGAGGTCACAGTCTCTTTTAAAGTCCAGACGTAATCTTGGTCACATTATGTGAAGACTATGTAGATTGCTGTCTGAAATTGTCTTTAAAGGAAAGAACCACACGGATTGAGTGGACCTGTCTAGTCAGTGCACGCATTTGTAACTAATAGTGCGGCTCAACTCAGAACTTGAGAAGCTCAACGATTCGACGAACAATAACAAAGAAAGGACATTTGGGTAGGCCGAAAAAATTACTCAACCTGCCAGATCCAAATTACAAATTACTTGACAAATACAGAAAAAAAATAGGAGAAAAAAGGAACATACCCACATAGTCTTCACATTCACAATGATTAAAACAATACATAATAACTTTGTGTCTGGTGGACTGCCCGAATTTAATATATTTCTCAGGCCCATCGAACACGATGCTACTAAAAAGTAATCAGTGTAAAGTTTTAAATTTTGCTATCCTAAGTAGGATGGTAAGATTTGAAACTACCAATATTGTAAATGTGATAGTTTTTATGTTTTGATGTTTGTTACGTAATCATGCAAAAACTATCGAACGGATTTGAATGTAATTTGGCACACAGATAGTTTATAACCTGGATTAGCACGCAGAATACTTTTTATGTCGGTAGTACGTTTCCGGGGGATATTTTTTCAACTACACGCGCCATTCTCTGACCAGACGGATGTTTTGTCTGATGAACTCAGCGGTTGAGTTTCGAGATGTTGTATTTACAAACGTTATACGTTATACCTTTAAATAATAAGCCATGTATGGGACATTTGAGTCAGCAAAATATAGACGTTTTGTGTAGGATAGTTGATAACTTTTTCTCGAACATGATGTTAGTCCAAGGAGAAAATTATTCAGTTTGATGGTATGTACCTCACTCTCAAATATGACCACATCTTTATGATACACGCGGTATACGAGTCGGTAACGATGCAGGATATGTATGACGTCAGATTTTTTGATGCATGATTCACAAGAAGATGCCGCCACAACCAACTCAAATAAACAATGATGAGTAAAAAAGTCACAACACTAGTAATTTAATGAAGTTCCGTATACACTGCACCTCTACTAACGTAATTTTAACTAGTGTATGACGTTGTGTTGTGTGTGTTGTTACGTCGTGTAAGGTTAATTCCGGTCTAGCCCATCTCCCGCCCCCCAACGATGCCTTAAGCCGAGGTCCATATCCTACAGGGGGTGCCCTGAGCGTTTAGTCGCTTAGCTCTTAAGCCTTGGCTCTCATTTCTACCCGTGGGTGTCGTAAGAGACGACTAAGGAAATTACTAGAGTATGGGCAGTAGCGCTCTCTATGCATTTTACCACCATACTGCGATCGCCAATCCGTCTGTCAAGCGTGGCGATTATAGCAAACCCACCAAATTGAGGAGGCCTATGTCCAACATTGGACATCAATCGGCTCAAATGATGAAGCTCTGGCTGGAAGGCCTTAATTTATTGAAGCAGTCACAGGCAAGTCCAGTTAAGCAGCGGACAAAGTCCTTGAATGATCTGCGTAATGCCATTCCTCACAAAAATAAATAAGTGACCGTACTGCCTTTGAAATATAAATATAAACATTACAATAAACATTCTCGCTACTAATCGATGATTAGAGTTTCCAATAGGTTACTTTTGAGAAGCATCGTGAACGATGTGCCTTACTGAACTATTGCTTGACAAAGTTTTTAGATAAAGTTTAGTTACTAGTTGGTTTCTATATCGAGTTCTGATCTTATCGAGTTGAACCTTCACTATCCGGGCTCATCTTTACTCTGAAGTTTATTCGCAGTTCATTTATATCTTCAGCAGTATAACTTATATTAAGAAGATATTCGAATACGACATTATTATTATTATTATATTATTATTATATTTCGAAAATAGTATTTCTTCCCAATCGATGTTTAATGTAATGTGTGTAATGTTTCGAAATATTTCTATACATTGGCATAGGAGTATTTTGCAAAAAAACACACACTTTTTTAAAACACTTGACATCATGTGAGAATGACACTGATTTCTTTAGAAATTGCAATACTAACTAGATTTGAATTCAAGTTGGCTAACTAAGATATAGTGCGCATGTAAAGCCTAATAGAATATACTGTAACAATGCACACACGTCTACAGTAGCACGCCTGAGAAACGTAATTAAGTTGCTACCATTGTTAGTTCTACAAATTGCTTTATTGTTCCCTTTACTCTGATAGAAATGTTGTGTTATAAGGTATGCGGTGGTTTTTAAAATCATTTGGAAAGAAAGGAAACTATTTGTTTTGTATAACATTGAAAAGTTGTTATTTTACAGAGTCCTCAATAAAAATTTATCTGGTAAATTGTAGTTTTTTTAATATTAAAATTGACCATAGAAAAAGTTTCCAAGCAAAGGTCTAGGTGACGTGGCGAAGGTAGCTGTCTGCTACCGTAGCCAGGCGTAGCGGTGACATCAAGTCGGCTAAGTTGTAGCATTTGTGTATCCTAAAAGAAGTGCACGGGATGCTCCTGCATTTTGCATCAGTGATTTACGTATCTGGTTGAAGGCTGAAAGTGGAACTAAAATGATAAAGTACCAAAAACAGACTGCCTCTGACAAGTTTATTGCATTCTAAAAAATAGCAACGACACCAAACTCGATGGGGTGCGCGGAAAATTGTCACCTCTTTTTCCTGTGGCACTTTTTTATACCGAGTGGAAAGGTGCTTCAAAAACATTTTTCTAACGATTCACTCCCCTTTGAGGATAAAAAAGCTGTTTCAGTATTGGTTGTAAAGTGATGAATTCTTTTGTGAATGATAGGGTGAGAAAATATACGTGGTTTATTTTCAGGGTGAATGAAATACGCTATGCCAATTAAAATTAATGAACCATTATGTTATAATGATTCATGGGAGACCAGTACATTTAAAAAATGAAGTAAACCAATAAATCGTTGTGTTATATAATATTTAGTTATAGATATTATGAATTTTGTCTGTTGGGTTTATAAAATGAACTTTTTACACTGAAATCCTTTTACACATACAAATAATGATACTGATACGGTAGCAAACTATTTGAGAGCCGAGAATATGCGAGGCGTTACAAAGGGGAGACACTTTACATTTCGACTGTGACACAAATTGTGACACAAGTGTACGCCGTGTTGCAATTCATTTCACTCTATTCACACAGGAAGAAACAAATGGAATTATTAGTTATTTGTGACAATTGTTTAAAGAATGTTAGCATGTGTTTTTTGTACTTATTTAGATCTAGTGTGTTGCTGTATGTAGGTACATTGTTAGTCCATTACACTTTTTTTTTTGTGGGAGTTATTCGAGCCGTTTGGGGTTGAATCACATTGGTCATGGGGTCCGAGTGATCACTTGATTTTTAGAGACATCACCATGGTCGATTCCTAACGCGACCAATTTTAATAGTTTTTAGAACAAAAGAATAAAAGACACGTCGATGGAATTTGGAGAGGTCCAAATCCCAACAAGACACATCGTAACGTTATAAAATAATAAATAAATAAACCAGGTATGAACAAATACAAATATTTGTGTTCACAAGTGTTGCCACAGTATTCAATCTTGAACGATTACTACGAAACGATAATGAAATATAAACAACCTTATGAATATTGTATTTTCCTACACAAATAGTCTTTAGTCGGGTTTGGTAACATCAAAACGTTGTACAGTAGAATATTTTGGTGTACTCAAACGTTTTGTTATGGTAAAACGGGATTAAACAACAATAGTATTAAGAAATGTTCGAAAATAAAGCAGACATTGTATTTATTTCTGTTGATTGTTTCTTTGTTTAGTCGATCTAAAATAGATTTTGTCTATTTAAGACGTTTATATTTCTTCGTTTGAACATACTTTCTTTCTTTTAATTCTATTATTTTTTTCTTTATTCTTACCCACGCTGTCTATATCTCTTCATCTACTTATCCGACGATGAAGTGACAAGAACTTCTAACTGACATTTTGGCAATTTTCGTTTTTACATCAGCTATTACGCCTAAATCAAAAAGTTGGTTGTATAGGTATATACTAGACTCTCACATCCTCTGATAACAGCTTTTTTTATAATATATTACCACTAAAAGTTTTATTCATACTTTGTGCTTAAAAAATAAAACGTTTTTTTTTTGTTTCCTGTAAAATTATGTTTTGGTAGATAAAGGTTCTTGTCACTTCATCGTCGTTTTCTTATAGCTGTAGTGCTATTCTGTAAAAATTTCACCGTGATAATTTGCGTGAAGTGAGCTTAAAGTTTGTTGTCACTAATGTCAATCCCTAACATTAGATGAAATGACAGCTCACTCTTAGGTCACTTCACCTAAGTTCTCACGGTGATATTTTAACAGAATAGATAGGCAGGTATGCTGGAAGAGATTTTTTTAGAAATAAACATCACCAATTTTTAATTTGGAATATGAAAAATATCCAATTTCAAAATGCCAATTTTTAATATGAAAAATTATTATGAAAATCTACTAATACCTATAATAAATTAAAGTACCTTTCATGGCCGTCTGTATTACCACGTTATTCTTCTTAATCACTCAACGGAGTTTAATGCAGCTTCTATCATTTACATAATTGGTTCCGGAAGCTTTATGTGATTCATTTATTCAATAACTTAGAGTTAATAAAGGAATCTTGAAGTATTGTCAATATTATTTCATCAAATGGAACCGGCGAGAGATGTCGTGCGGTGTCCCAAAGGAATCGGTCGTGGTATCTTTAAGACATCGGGTACGACTGGGTGCTGCGCGCCGACCTCCCTAACGGCGCCAGCGTAGTTTGCTACGCTGACGACACGCTGGTCCTGGCACAGGGGAGGTCGCACGAGGTGGCGGCCAAACTAATGACACACGGTGTTGCGACAATCGTCGAAAGGATCCGGCAATTGGGACTTGAGGTGACCTTGCACAAGTCTGAGGCCATAGGTTTTCATGGTCCTCGGAACGCGCCAAGATGCCAATCACAAAAATAAAATGACATTGAATCCAAGTATACACAGAATGTTACAGATATAGAGACGGTATTCGAGTCGGTATATGTGTCACGTGACGTCATATCCTCAAAGGTATCTCATACATACTTAAAAAGAGTTTTCCTTTACGTGCGTAAAGGTCTGTCAAGGGTTGACATTCCACTAAGCCTAAGCAATCCATCATGAAACCATGAAACTAGTATACGTAACAATCTCTGGTGGTTTAGGTAGAGGTGGTACAATAATAACCAAAGGATTGACATTAGCTTTCGGTAGCTTATATTGCAGCGGCATTTACACCGCTACATGAGAACGTATCACACTGACGTCAGACAAAATCCTGTATCGCGCTAGCAGAGTTTACCGTGCAAATAGAATGTATACAACGCCCCGACGTCCTTCGTCGAGCAGTTGGCTACCAGACTGGTGTCTGGTTGGAGGATCCTCCCTTTTCTACGGAGGTTGACCGAACTTAACTCCTTTTTCCCGTACCTCCAAAACATCAATCTGATCCGTCTTAATCGCTCATCATTGTTATCGCTGCTAGAATGTCACTTTATGTACACCGATTGGACTGTGGACTGCTACTAAGAAATAGCTCATAGAAAAACCCATCTAAACCCGTTCAGTCGTTTTTGGCGTAAAAGAGTAACAAACATCCATCAACCAATCTTACACAAACCTTCACATTTATAATATTAGGAGGATATCAAACAGCAGCAAGCAAAACCTGTATTATTAATAGCAATAATGCTATCAAACTAGTTTCAATATCGTCGCAAGATGGGGGCATCCTGTTTAATAAAAGAGATCTTGAGAAAATTTATCGAAGGAAACTTTGCAAAGTTATAGACATCGTGTTATAAGGTATTGCTTATTAATTTCTTTAAGACCGTAACATCTGACACTTGTTGTTATGAGCCATTATCGTAACTTAATATTAATTGTATTTTGCTTTGCTTTTGTAGTCATTTGTTGATTAGTTTTTGACCGCGTCATTGTCGGCGTAAATAAATTGCTGTCCCACTGCTGGGCAAAGATTTCTTATCATACAGAAAAGGCACGAGTATTGATCACCATGCTTGCTTCAGATGGGTTGCCGATTTCAAACTTGTAATATGTACTAGCTTCTGCCCGAAACTTCTTCATTTGCGATCAAATTGTTTGATCCCTCGACTAATTTCGTCGTATTGCACCGTTGGCCTTCGCTACTACTTTATTTTCGACTAGCTTCTGCTCGCGACTTCGTCCGCGTTAAATTTCTTGTTGCCCCGACCCTTCCCGTCGCGCCGAATCACCTACCCGTGCGATTTTCCTCGTTTTTGCAACATTTTTCATTACTGCTCCGCTCCTCTTGGTTTTAGCGTGATGTTATATAACCTATAGCCTTTCTCAATAAACAGGCTACTCAACACAAAAAGAATTTTTCAATTCGGACCAGTAGTTCCTGAGATTAGCGCGTTCAATCAAACAGACAAACAAACAAACTCTTCAGCTTTATAATATTAGTATAGATTAGTGTTGTTTCGCGTCTGTTAAGTAGCCTTTAGCCTTTTTACAAGGTTAGGCTATTAAACGCAAAAAGGTATTTCAAAATTCATCTGGTATATCCGTGAATTACCTCCTACATATAAACTTACAAACAAACCAATTTTACCTCTTCAAAATAATTACAGTGTTAGAGGCGACTAAGGGACTTACTATAGAATGGGCAGCAGCGTTCTCTATGCATTTTACCACCATACTGCGAAATGGTGATGGTTACCCACAAAGAATAAAGGTGAGATTTTATTTATGTATAGAAACTACGACTCTTAATTCACATCACACCAAAACAAGATTCCAAACTAACTAACAACCATCACCCTATCAAAATTAAACCCTGAACTATAATTATTACAACACACAAACCACGACGCCGGAACTTTCTAGAGCCATGTCTATAGAATTTGGTAATTAAGAGTATGGGGCGTGTCCTGAACTCCTGAATGAGATTATACTTCCGAACAAGTGTAAAACTATCCTCCACGAATAAAAGGGGTGACAGGCTTTGTGATTCAGTTATACGAGACGAGAAAAGAGTGACGGGAAATTTTTAGATGAGTTTTTTCCGGTTTTTTTGTTTTCTGTGATAGTTGGGAATAAAGTTGGCTGCTGTAAAGGCTTTTGTGTGTGTTTACGTGTGTCCCATTGAGTGGGGAACAGCGTTGAGGTGCACGGGTTCGAAGTTCTGTACACTATGCAAGAGTTAATGTGCTGTGCCCGCGCAGATGGGAGCTTGCGTTCAGTAGGGGTACCTAATGGAGCTCTATTGTTATTGCCAAGTAACTTTTACACAGCTACTTCACATCAGAGAAGTATTTTTAATGTGTGCATCACCGCTGAATAAGAATAGTGTTGAACTAGGTTCGCAGTGTACTTTCGACAAAACTTAAGCATGCTCAGTTTACAAAATATTTCTTCGGAAGTGCAGCTAGAGACAGACTCCACCCTGCACGGTTCGCTCTTTCTGGTTTTAATTAGAGACAATATGCACATGTGTGAATGCAGAGCGTGTAGCAAAAAATAGTAAAAAAAAAAACCAAAAAATCACGCTTCCATTGAAAACCAAACTAAAAAGTACAAAATAATGGAAAAAAAAAGCGTGGGGTGCTTTTTAAGGAATTTTTTTATTGATATCAGGCACCCAAATAAGAAATAGCCAAACAATGGAACTTCCCGCTTATTTAATATTCTCATTTCGTACGCCATCATTAGGATACAAATCCTTTTCTCGTACCCCAATTTGGCTTACTATAGAATTACGAGCTTAACAGTAGAACTCACTTTTCTATGTAGTTTCCTGTCCCGTTCGGACATACAAAAGTAAATAGGGACAGAAAAAAGTTAAACTCATTGTCCAAATTAAAGGCGACTATTGTACGTCTCAACATAGTTATCTGTTGCACAAGAATGATAAGAGTTTGGACAGAGTTGAGGATTTCTTTTGTGGAACTAATAACGAGGTCAATAAAGAGATAAGTATAGAAGTATCAATGTACACTGTTATTGATCACTCAATCTGCCAATATATTTTGGGACAAGAGGATGATTGGAGCTGGATTCTTCACCACGAATATTTTACTGGGCGTAGATGTGTGTTGGGGGTGAGAAGAAAAACTCTAAAGATGATGTTTAATTTTTAGGATGGATGATGGAGGATGGATTTGGAATATAAGAACTTATATTTACTGATTAATAAAAATAACAAAATCATATATTAACTTAACTAAAACTATATATATACACAAACTAAAATAAGGCGTCGAAAAATTCATCCTCATCGCTGTCGACCGGCAATGTACCGAAGAGACTGGTGGTATTACCACGCTGTATAGCTGCTGGCCAAAATAAAAACCAGCCCTTGGGTCACGAGAAGTGTCAACCAGCCGTTTTGATATTTCTTTAAAAAGGCCATGAGCACTCTGACCCCACGGCCCTAGGGTTTCAACCCCTAACGGCTCGAAAATATAATTACCATTAAGGTTGTTATACTTTCGCCGCTTGAGGTTTTCCGCAGCTGTAGCGGCAGCGCCAGCGCAGCAAGCCGAGCTAGGAAGATGGGATGGCGCAAGAGTATCGACACACGTTGCATCCCACACTAAAGGCCTACCCACCTTCCAAGGAAACAAAGACATACCGTCCGGTCTCTTGCCATCGTCGCGTGCCAAGCCATTGGATTCTAATACAGCTGGAACGCCGACGGTGACAAGAGCTCGTCGGATGATGTCGTTAATGTTCGCGTGCCGCGCTATGACCCGCACTTCGGCTACAAGACAGGCCGTGGTGTCCTAGACTTGCGACTGTTGACAACTTCGCCACAGTGGCAGCGATGGGTACAACAACAAGGAGCTCCTAGTCTTAGAAAAGCAGCGAGGTGATTTTTAGGTTATATTTGAACTCGCCAAACGAAACGTAGGACAGTTTCAAGACATTTGCTGCCCGCACGATGTCAGATATTTAAGAGAGCTGCACCACGCAGCCTGTAGCCACTCTTGTCAACTCGAACGTCAGGCTAGACTCTGTTGAAGCGCGTCAACTTCACGTTTGCGTTTCGTTGTCAATTGACATCCCGTACTCAAGACACTTCCAATATATACCTATGTGGAACGACTGCTTATTTGACCTCCATCATAACCCAGTTACTGAACTACGCATCACACTGACTTCACGCAAAATTCTGCATTCTGCAAGCAGAGTTTACCGCGCAACTGGCAATATACAAAGTCCCTACATCAAATCGGGCGTTACCCACCAGACACGACACCCGTGTATGGAGACTGAGTGAACTCTACCTCCTCCCTAAGAGTGGGTTCACATCTGACGGAAGATGCGTCGAGCGTATCATCGGTCGCGTCTATTCGGTCAAATAGTGTGTTTTCACATCTGACGGAAGATGCGTCGGGCTTATTTTGCACTTCCGTAATAAATCGTTCTGTACCAAACATTTTCAATGCAAGAAAACTTCGAACGGTCAGTACACAAACGATCTCCGCTGATGCTACGCCTAGTCTGAATGCATCAGTCAATATACGCGTGGCACGACTTTGCCGCTCTTTAAGTCGGCCGACAATGCGTTGACGAAAACGGAACAGACGCTGTACGGTCGACGCACTAACGCATCATCGGTTAAGTGTGTAAGGTTGAATTTTTTCTCATATAATTGTCTGTTCTGGCGTTACGCGACCGATAATACACGACGCATCTTCCGTGTTGTGAACCGACCCTTAGGCTTGTAGTCAGACTTTTGGGCTAACCGTAACGGCTGTCAAAGATCTACGAATGACAGCCGGGACCAACGGCTTAACGTGCTAATGATATCAGACATACTTGTGCTGTGACTAAAAAAAAGTGAGCCGTCGCGGGACGCCTGGCAGATGTGAAACATCGAAATTATTTTGTAAAGATAACATTTATAAAGCATACTTTACGAAAGGAAATAAATATGGTATAATCAAAAATAACATATTGATTACATGTTAGTTATCACATTAAAAAAATCGCATTGATATTGGAACTTTGTTGACTAAGTCCACTAATTTTCAGTATGGGCCCACTGTGCGTCGCCACGTTCGCCATGGCAAAATTTAGTTTTACCCTCACTTATAGATGTTTCACATCAAAACTAAACCATACAAGGCTTACCAACATTTTAAGAGTTGCAAAAGCCTTCTGATATATTTTTTACTGCCAAAGCTATTGCTTTGGAAACTGTATAGTAAAACTTCTTTTGTTTGAGCAAAAGTAAACCGTTAACTATACTTTCGAAGATAAGTTTCAAGCCTTGTTATGAAATTCTTACGAAAATTGGTTTTGTTATTCAAAATAAAATGATAAGTTCATAACTAGCCAAGTAGGTACAAGTAGTATATGTGAAGTTATTCTGTGTACAAGGTAAAATTAGTAAGGACTTACTAAGAAATATATTTTTAACCGACTTCAAAGAAGAGGTTCTCAATTATGTTACAGTATGTTTTATGTTTCATGTGTGCTCCGTGATATGACCGATACTTGTGGATCAATTTCGAAAACTCTTTTTTTATTAGGGTTCCGTTGCCAAATGGCAAAAAACGGAACCCTTATAGATTCGCCATGTCTGTCTGTCTGTCTGTCTGTCTGTCTGTCCGAGTATGTCACAGCCACTTTTCTCCGAAACTATAAGAGCTGTGCTATTGAAACTTGGTAAGTGGATGTATTCAGTAAACCGCATTAAGATTTTCACACAAAAATAGAAAAAAACCGGCCAAGTGCGAGTCGGACTCGCGCACCGAGGGTTCCGTACAAACCTGCAGGTCATCATCATCATCATTCGTCATCATCGTTTATGAAATGAAATGTTTTTTTTTTTTTAATTTTTATATTTGTGTTGATTGAATGAAAGGTAAATTGTGGTTTACGATTTATGACGTATTAAAAAAAAACTACTAACTAGATCTCGTTCAAACCAATTTTCGTTGGTAGTTTTCATGGTAATGTACATCATATATTTTTTTTAGTTTTATCATTCCCTTATTTTAGAAGTTACGGGGGGGGGGGGACACACATTTTACCACTTTGGAAGTGTCTCTCGCGCAAACTATTCAGTTTAGAAAAAAATGATATTAGAAACCTCAATTTCATTTTTGAAGACCTATCCATAGATACCCCACACGTAAGGGTTTGATGAAATTTTTTTTTTTGTGTTTCAGTTCTATGTATGGGGAACCCCAAATATTATTGTTTAAAAAAAAAATGATATTAGAAACTTCAATATCATTTTTGAAGACCTATCCATAGATACCCCACACGTAAGGGTTTGATGAAATTTTTTTTTTTGTGTTTCAGTTCTATGTATGGGGAACCCCAAATATTATTGTTTAAAAAAAAAATGATATTAGAAACTTCAATATCATTTTTGAAGACCTATCCATAGATACCCCACACGTAAGGGTTTGATGAAAAAAAAATATTTGAGTTTCAGTTCTATGTATGGGGAACCCCAAATATTATTGTTTTTTTTTTCTATTTTTGTGTGAAAATCTTAATGCGGTTCACTGAATACATCTACTTACCAAGTTTCAATAGCACAGCTCTTATAGTTTCGGAGAAAAGTGGCTGCGACATACTCGGACAGACAGACAGACAGATAGACAGACAGACAGACAGACATGGCGAATCTATAAGGGTTCCGTTTTTTGCCATTTGGCAACGGAACCCTAAAAAGCAATAATATTTGGGGTTCCCCATACATAGAACTGAAACACAAAATTTTTTTTTAATCAAACCCTTACGTGTGGGGTATCTATGGATAGGTCTTTAAAAATGATATTGAGGTTTCTAATATCATTTTTTTCTAAACTGAATAGTTTGCGCGAGAGATACTTCCAAAGTGGTAAAATGTGTGTCCCCCCCCCCGTAACTTCTAAAATAAGGGAATGATAAAACTAAAAAAAATATATGATGTACATTACCATGAAAACTACCAACGAAAATTGGTTTGAACGAGATCTAGTAAGTAGTTTTTTTTTAATACGTCATAAATCGTAAACCACAATTTACCTTTCATTCTGTCAACTCAAATATAAAAATTAAAAAAAAAAACATTTAATTTCATAAACATAAACCTTATGCATAAACCATGAATACCTGCAGGTTTGTACGGAACCCTCGGTGCGCGAGTCCGACTCGCACTTGGCCGGTTTTTGGATAGAGAACGCCTCAGCGGCGATCCCAAATAAATTGTATTAACATTTTGGGTAGTTTTTGCGTTAGCTTGATAGTACGTTTATAATCCACTTTGTGTATCTTGATGGTGGTCTAATACTTCTTTTTAACCGACTTAAAAAAAGGAGGAGGTTCTCAATTCGATTGTTTTTTTATGTTTGTTACTTCAGATCTTTCGACTGGGTGAACCGATTTCGATGATTCTTTTTTTATTTGAAATCTGGTGCTTTCCATGCGGTCAAATTTTAATTTGGTCCAGTTCTGACAATGGCATCCATGAAAAAACCATATTAGTCTGAAATCTCACCCAGCCAGTACTGGTATAGGAACTAGTGCGGCTTAGATACCATAACTAAAAAGTTAAAAATAAAATCTTTTTTACAAAAAAAAAAAACAACCGACTTCCTTAAAAACACTACAAAGTGAAAAATAATTTTAATTTCAGAAGTCGGTGGCAAAAAACTTAAATACAGATCTTAAGACATCGACTTCCAAAATTATTATTTTCACTTTGTAGTGTTTTCAAGGAAGTCGGTTGTTTTTGCTTTTGTAAAAAAAAAAAACCATTGTTGTTTACATAGCAAGTAGTGGTATACGAATTGGTGTGGGTAGCTACCATAACTTTAAAGTAACAATATTTATTTTTAATGTTAATTTGAAGTCAAAGAAGTCAGTTGTATTTTTTGTAAAAAATGTTTTTATGGTGATGAAAAATGCTGTTTGCGTATTTTCGTATTAGGTCAGGATGACTATGACCCCTCGTTCTTGCCAACATTAGTGTTTTCTTACCCCTTACTACAAAGCCAGAATAAATGTGCAACTTGTATAGTTTGAGCCTTACACACTATGTACCTACATACCCACGTAGGACCTTCATTTTTTCCGATATTTATTTTGACTGACTTACTAATTGTTAGTCCATACCTTAAGAGGCTGTAACACAAAACTTCCCTTCCCCCTAATTTCAGTGAACTACTCTTGAAGTCAAACAGCTTCTAAGTAAATTGACTTTCAGAAACAGACGGACGACCGATTTTGACACGAAGCACTTAAAAGACAAAATCCCTGTAAAACAACACCAACATTTTGATTGCTACCATTAAAGCCTTTACAACCTACATAACGAAAACAAGCTATAAATAATTTAGCCATGTTTACGTCTAAAATCACAACGGGAACAAAATCACGGCCGTAGCGGTTCAAAACTAATTTAGTTTGGAACCTTTTGTTTCGCGTAGTACAGGGATTGAGTTAACACCCAACTTTATTTCGTAAAACGTCGGCTACTACTATTGGAAAAAGTCACTTGTATCGGAAATAATGTTTTTCTGTTAATTGCTAATAATTGTATATACGACAATCATCATGATCACCGTAAGACGTCCTCTGCTCGACATGGCCCTCCCTCAATTTGGGGGCTTTGCCATAATCGCAGGCAGGCGGGTTAGCAATAGCAGTATGGTGGTAAAACGCATAGAGAACGCTGCTGCCCATTCTCTTAGTAGCGTTTTACTTTGACACCCATGGGAAGAAATGGGGTGGTGCTATTCTTACGTTTGGCACCACACGGATGTAATGTAAACGACAATAGCTTTAGATATCTAATAGATGCAACTTTGTACAACTGGAAATCATCATTATTCTAATTTTTCTACCCTCATCCCATCTTATTTGGGATCGGCGCAACTTCGTCTTTTCTTCCATAACTGTCTATTAGCCATCATTGTAACCATCATTGAAATGGCCGCCATTTCAAAACAGTAGGGGCTAAATGCCTTATTATGGTAGATTTGTCCGTAAAATCGACCATATTGCTTCGCCTTAACGGCTCGTATACCTGTGACCAGACACACTGTATACAAAAATTCTACATTCATACTCAAAACTTTCCTCATATTTTCTTCATTCCTACGCAATTCATGTTCAGCAATGATCACTTAACAAAAAAGTCTATTATGTCACGAGCCTATTGCCATTATCTGGGCACAAACCCAGACTCCGGGCTGCTACTCAGAAATTTATCTTTAAAAGAATTTATATTTCAAATTCAACATTACTTCTGAAAACAACCCTTAAACAACTTTAAGCTTTCAACTTTTAACAATAAATTAATATATTCTAACTCTTGTTAACAACATTCGCACTTCACACATAACTTAGTTTACTAAGTTAAATTCAGTGAGTCGTAAAACTCATTCGAGTGAAAGTCATTCGAGTTTGTGTAGTTGCACTTCATAGATTTCTTGTTGACGTGAAAATTGATGGCTTATGTTGGCTGTGTGTAGGTGAATTGTTTTTATATTTTTACCAGCGTTTGCGCGCGGCTTCGCTCGCATTAAATTCGGGGTAACACGGTTCTCCTTACCTGATTTAGAACACAGAAGAGAACTCGGAGCAGAATGTTATTTTAATACGCTACTGTAGACGATATTATATGTCTTTCCATTTGGGGATAGAATATAAAGATTCTGAGCATTGGACACACGCGAACGTGCTACATACATTTGGACCATGGGAAAAGCACGGCTTTTCTAAGTTCACCCCAGCCACCTAAAAAAGAAAAAAAAAGTAACCTATGTCACTCTCCATCCCTTCAACTATCTCCACTTAAAAAATCACGTCAATTCGTCACTCCGTTTTGCCGTGAAAGTAGCCTATGTCACTCTCCATCCCTTCAACTATCTCCACTTAAAAAATCATGTCAATTCGTCACTCCGTTTTGCCGTGAAAGTAGCCTATGTCACTCTCCATCCCTTCAACTATCTCCACTTAAAAAATCACGTCAATTCGTCGCTCCGTTTTGCCGTGAAAGTAGCCTATGTCACTCTCCATCCCTTCAACTATCTCCACTTAAAAAATCACGTCAATTCGTCACTCCGTTTTGCCGTGAAAGTAGCCTATGTCACTCTCCATCCCTTCAACTATCTCCACTTAAAAAATCACGTCAATTCGTCGCTCCGTTTTGCCGTGAAAGACGGACAAACAGACACACACACTTTCCCATTTATAATATTAGTATGGATGGTTACAGATTTAGTTATCTTTTCTGTGCTCGCGTTTAGGCTGCCTGTAAAACATTTTGTTTTTTTTTTTTTGTTTTATTGCTTCTATTAGTTATCTGCACCTAAACACACGCCACAAAAAAAGGTCGCATTTATAATGGGAAATGTTTAACTGATTTTCAAGAAACTTTTTGCGCGTCTAATGATTTACACCTTTTCTTTCAATCATAGAGCCTCTTTTCAACGTTCTGGTTTTTTACACGATTGGTAAAAGTAAATAAGGTAGGGAACGTCGATCAAACGGGTAAGTTTTGAATTGTGACCGACCACACACGAGCGGAATTGGTTGCAGGAACTAAACTGGAGCACCTCGACCAAACTGGTCGCAATTACTTGTTAGGTATTTGGAGTAGGTCCCTGAGATAGGATTTATAAGGCGTTTAAAAAAGAGAAGCATAATGCCGAAGTGATTAACAATATTTTTACATACAAACATAAACTTCAGAACATCACCTGCAACGATCCTTATGTACTGTTTTTTCTTCTTTTATGTTGATACATCTGGTCTTGGATTGCCAGTACTACCTTTCTGAAGAACATCACCAAGGGAGAAAGGCAAAATGGGAATTATTAGAGGTTCAATTACTTACATGCCAATTTCAAAAATTGGCATGTACATATGTCTTATGTTTTTCCATAGTTAAATAATGAGTACCATAATACCATGGCTGACCATGATTTTGCTGACCGCCGCTGACCATGGTTTTTGTTATTGTTATTTGTATTAACTGTTATTCTATTTTACTGCGGAGGTCGTAGTTTAACAATTGTTACTTCAACTTAGATAATATATGCATCAATGTATATATGTATATGTAACATTTTGCATCGTTGTGTATGTAAGCGGGCACGCCTTTTATGCCTGGAGGCTCTTATTTAGGTTTTAAGTTCTATTTACGATTTTATTATTTACGCTTGAGTTTAGTTTTCAATGTTTTTGTTGGTATATTGGCGTGTGCTAGCTGACATATGACGAATAATGTGATGTTTTGTTTTATAATATTAATTACTTACATAATACTGAATAGAATCAAGTTCTTCTAACTTAACAGACAGCTGCGCTGCTGGGGAGTTTGTTTCGCCACTTCTTCTTCCCAGCTAAAGCACTAGGAAGTGTCGAAGAGCGGGCGTTTTGGGGGGACTGTCTTATGTAACTTTGACGTTCAAAAAGTGCTGACTCTCAGCCTAGTTTGAATAAATGACTTTTGATTATGATTTTGATTTTTTATACCTCTTAAAGTCCATACTTCGGTATGTATAGAGGTATCAAACAGAAACTACAAAAGTTGTTTTTACACTACAGTTCACAAACAACCGCTTTATATTATTAAAAAATCCATTCACTAAGAATTCCCTATCCAAAACCTTTTATTCGTACAATTACTGTTATTCATTGCAAAAAAAAATATACAAACTCAAATGTAAACATACCATTTTTGAGTGAAAATTCAACGCGTTCACACAATTCTTGCATTTTACAGATTTTTTGCATAAAACCGAGAGTTACGTGAAGCTTTCAGTAACATTTGGTAATCCTTTTTCCCTCGTGGTATCTCTCATCTCACTTGACAGGGGGAAATGGGTTTAGTGCGAGGGAGATAGGAGAGGACTTAATGATAATATATGGGAAGATTTTGTGGATATTTGTTATTAGGATTATTACGTATGTGTTGGCTGCTTTGTTTTTTCCTTATGTTTCGGTTTAAGAGATTGAATGTTTGGGTGTTATATTATCTTCCATTTTTCAAGAAATTGTTTTGAACGTGGTGTTCGAGACCAGTGTACCTACTGGTATCTTCTTAGACTTACGAGTTGAAGGTCGTTAGTACGAACCCAGACTGGCGCTTCAGCTTCACTTTGAGTAAATAATTACATAACGACTGCTCTCACAATGGTGAAGGTAAACATCGTGAGGAAACCGGCGTGTCCTAGAACCAAAAATTCGAACGCATGTAATATTTATCAAGGCGCACTGGGCGCGCATGGTATATTGTAGCCCACTTCTTCTCCAAGAGATTAGGTCATTTTCCCAGCAGTGGGAACAATATAGGCTGGTTATGAGCAATACGGTAAAGGCTCACTCGCTAAGAAGGTACTCCTATTTATAAATTAGAATTTCATAAAGACGGTTACCAAGTGACATTTATGTCACTACAAAACGACTCACATGTCCATCTTCTTACCGAGCCATGGTGACCTACTTCAGTAATTGAATATAACACAAGTTCACTCAAGTACACGTCACGTACGCACCTGATGCGGAGTGACAGATGGTAGTACATGCTCAGAGAACCATATAGAAGTACGTGTTAGCAGATATGTTATATACAGCATGTATCAAAATGATAGAGTGAGGAATGATGTGATAAGACAACGGTGCGGCTTAAAAAAGATGTGACAAAAATTGAAAACAGTACGCTTAGATGGTTTGGTCATGTTAAGAGGATGAATGAAGGGTTGCTAACAAAAGGTATTTACAAGGCGGATGTGACTGGACATGCCAGGAGGGGACGCCCTAGGAGAACATATCGACGGTTGAAAGGCTATTTGATCTAAGCGACATTTTTTGAAAGTTGCAGGAGAGTGATTCAAAGTTTTATTTTTCGAAAATAAAAAAAAACATTATAAAAGAACTAGTTAGTGGTTTTTGAAAAACTGAATTACATTTACCAAAATCCACTCACTAGTTCTTTTAAAAGGATTTTTTTTTCGAAAAATAAAACTTTGAATCACTCTCCTGCAAATTTCAAAAAATGTCGTTTAGATCAAATAGCCTTACAACCGTCGATATAGTGACCATAATGGTGATGTTCTTCAGAAGGGTCAGGTGCGTAGTACTCAGACAGTAGACAGTAGTACAGATGTATGATCTTAAACGAGGTAACTTGATGATGTAATCTCTACCTACCTCCATAGGAAAAAAGTAGGTATTTAATAATAATAATAATAATAAACCATTTATTTTCAGGTAACAAAGACCCATAGATAAATACCTTAACCTAAGTATACATACGTTTAATAACAATTGTGTTAGTCAATATAACTTAAAAAAAAAACTATGTTAGTAACACTAAAGTTGCACTAAGTCATTGTGCGTTCTGGCGGCACTTGTCCACGAAAGCGGCGGAATACCACATCCTGTGGCCAAAAGCTTTCTTCCATCACCTGAGGCAGGTAGCATGTTGGTACGCGCACCACAAACGCTTTAAAATTGACGTTGCGATGCGACTGCAGCAGCTGCACTCTCGGCGAGTATTTCAGCCTTTGGCGCACGTACTTCACGATGTCTTCCGCGTCAGTGGTGTAATGGAGACGCGAAATATACACCGGAGTGTTCGGCTTCGCGGCGCGTAGTTTCTCGTTGGGCTCTATGGGAGCCTTGCCGCAGCGATTCTTACAGCTTTTCTGGCGGCGCTTCCTCCTTTGCACCGTCACAAAGCCGTCATCATCCCGTTCTGTTTCCTTTAAAGGCACGGGCTTTGCAGGGGGAGCAGGTAGGGTGACCAACGAGTTTGAAGGTCGCATCGGTCGTGCAGCGCTGCGGGGAGGAGCTGCGTTGGCGGGAACAGGGCAACGAGGCACATATGAAGCGCGCAACGCTGTCTCAGCAATCGGCGCCGGCGACAAAATTGCTGACGCAAAACTCGTGACCGACGTATCGAGGCAGCCACCTCGGCATGTATTTACACGCGCCGCTGGTGACCCAATTAACGCCACAGAGTTGCGCAACTCATCGAGTTCTGAGCGCAGGTCCGCGACGGTGATCTGGGATGTCTCCAACTTCCTCTGTACATCAGTTAGACTTGCCTTCAAAGAAACAATGTCCTTCAACAGGCTCGTAACGTCGACGTGGTCGAATGTGACTGGGGGTAACTTGTTCAGATCCCTCACCACAAATGTCGGCACGTCGTCTGGGTCGGTAGCCTTCAGAAGCGTGATGATATCTTGCACACTTTTCTTCGTCCCGTCGCGCCGACGGGTCACCATTTGGTCGACTTTATTAAGCGACCGGAACAGCAGCAGCTTCGCAGCAGCAATGTCGTCCTCGCTGAAGTTCGATACACAGATCTGGATGGCGGACACCTCGTCCATCACATCCAGTTTCTGCTGCAGGAACGCCAGCAGTTCATTTGGCACAAGTTTGTCACTCATGTCAACAAATTTTCGAGCGTCGGCTTGCGCCGCGCTATACGATATTAATATTTATTATTATGCAACGTGTCGCAACGTCCGCCTCAGAGTGCAGCTACGACTCGATTCGATTCGCATGTCAGAATTGTATAGGCACATTTCATGGTTTGGTACAGACCATCAAACTGAAGAACTTACTCCAAGGAACCAACATCGTAATTGAAACAAAATAATAATCAGTCGTCCCATACATTTGACTCGAATAGATATTTTTACTTGCACGCAATGATGCACTCGATTTTAAGAACGTCGAAGTTTATCACGTACTTGTACGTACCTTTTCTTGTAAGTTTATTGTATACTACCTTCTGCCCGCGACTTCGTCCGCGTTAAATTTCGTGCTCCCCCGACCCTTCCCGTCGTCGCGTCGAATCGCCAACCCGTGCGATTTTCCTCGTTTTTGCAACATTTTTCATTACTGCTCCGCTCCTCTTAGTTGTAGCGTGATGTTATATAACCTATGTTACTCGCAGATAATGTAGATTTCAAATGGTGAAAGAATTTTTAAAATCGGTCCAGTTGTTTTTGAGTTTATCCATTACAAACAAACAAACAAAAATACAAATTTTTCCTCTTTATAATATTATTATTGTGTAGATAATTGAGAACGTCTCAATTGCTTATTACATATTTCTGGTGTAGTCGATTCGTCTACTGTAGAGTCGCCTATAAAAAATAATATGTCGATTCGCCCAGTGCGGGCGAGTAAATTCAAGCGAATTGACTAATAAGCCAGAAAAAAAATCTCGAATATCAGCTCGATAGGTCTATGTTGTTCCAAATGACAAGGTGGTTATCCGTGCTTATATATCCTCTACGAAATTATAATCATTTGAGTTGAATAGGTATATAGTTTACCTAAAAAAAACACTACATAGTCAAAAATAACTTTAATTTTCGAAGTCGGTGTCTTAGGATCTGTATTTAAGGTTTTTTTTTGCCACCGACTTCCGAAATTAAAGTTATTTTTGAATTTGTAGTGTTTTTTTAAGGAAGTCGGTTGTTATTTTTTTTTGTAAAAAGTTTTTATTTTTAACTTTTTAGTTATGGCAGATACGCTGCACTAATCTAATCGCGTTTTCATTCATTTGTCATGCAAATACTTAATGCAAATTTTACGACTTATATGGTTTTCACATGGATCCCATTGTCCGAATGGAGCCAAATTAAAATGGGACCATTTGGAAAGCACCAAATTTCAAATAAAAAAAAGAATCATCAAAATCGCTTCACCCAGTCAATAGTTATGAGGTAACAAACATAAAAATTTAAAAAAATACAGTCGAATTGGTAACCTCCTCCTTTTTTTGATGTCGGTTAAAAACCATTAAAATTCAATAATATATTACTAGGTACCCGTCCTTGCTTCACACGGATGCAATTCCCTAATGAGGCGACATGTCAAAACCTCGAGATTTCGGTTCAAACCGCATCCAAATCCATTGTACAATGAGAATATCAAAGCGGTCACAAATGCAGACACGAATATCAACTTTATTTTATTTAATAGGGAAAACAGACTGTGACTTATTACATTTTGTGAGGACCAAACTATGGCAAGAGAACTATCCACCACCTCCCAACTTCGTTGAACCCCAGGAACACTTGCCTTCCTGCCGTGATCTGCAGTGGTCTATATGGAAAGCTCTAAATAGATTGCGTACCCAGGTAGGCCGCTGTAGACACAATTTGTCAAAGTGGGGGATTATAGACTCATCCGACACCCAGTGCGAGTGCGGTACGTCTGATCAGACCATGACCCACCTGCTGGAGTGTCCCAAGTGTCCGTTCACCTGCACCTCAGATGACCTCAAAAATGCCACTGATGCCGCAATAAACGTGGCCACCTACTGGGCTCAAACGATATAAAGTGTACGAGTACCATCGACACGAAAGAAGAAGATTACATTTTGTAGGAAGAAATATTACAGAGATACTGCCAAATGTAGCCAACTAAATTTTCCACAAAATACATTAATAATAATATTTACAAACCATGCTACTTAACCCAAAATCTATAAAATATAATAGTTTAATGAAAGAAAAAAAATATTTTTTTGGCAGCTGTTTATTTGCTAAATAGTTCATTTAAAAATGTAAGACTTAATATGGTCTCATGGATGCATTTGTCAGAACTAAAACAAATTGATATGGGACCACACGGGAAGCACAAGCTTTCAAATAAAAATAAAAAACATCAAAATCGGTTCATCTAGTCAAAAGTTCTGAGGTAACAAACATAAAAATCTTATCTATCTATATATATATATAAAAATGAATCCCTATTTCCCTTGGTCACGACATCACGCGTGAACGGCTGGACCGATTTCACTTTTTTTGTTGTTGTTCTGCTTGTAATTGTCAGGAGAAGGTTCTTATGAAAGAAAAAAATTGCGCAGAAAGTTAGACAATTTAAGAACACTTATTTAAGAATACTTAACAACCATATAATAGGACAATGTAAACTTTTTTAATGTAACATTATGACATTTGACATAGAATTGACAGAATGCGTGCTCAAATATCATCAAAGAGACAGGACAACGTCTGTCGGGTCAGCTAGTTTCTTATAAATTTTATTTCTGTAAGTAGATTAGTACAAACACTTTTACACGTCAGTCATATTTTTAAAACTAGATAAGATTGTCGTTTCTTATCTGACTACTGTTGAGAAGAAGGCTGAAACCAACTCAGAAGTCACAGTCTCTTTTCAAAGTCCAGACATATTCCTTGTCATATGAAGACCATGTAGATTGGCGGCTGAAACGGTCTTTTGAGGAAAGAGATTTAAATACTATGAATAGATTGATTTTAAATTACCACTTCATGAATATTCATTTACTAACACAAAAATACTATCATCATTTCAGCCGTAAGACGTCCACTGCTGGACTTAGGCCTCCCCCAATTTGGGGCTCTTGGCCATAATCGCCACGCTTGGCAGGTGGGTTGGCGATCGCAGTATGGTGGTAAAATGCATAGAGAACGCTGCTGCCCATTCTCTAGTCAGTCCCTTAGTCGCCTTTTACGACACCCACGGGAAGAAATGGGGTGGTGTTATTCTTTACGTCCGGCACCACACGGTACACAAAAATATATAACAATATAATATTACAAAGTTTGTGAGTCTGTTCGTAGAAAGTAATGTCTGGAATTAACAGTAGAATTTGAAAATAATATTTTTTCGTTTTATAACCCAAATTTTGAGTAAGGTTAAGGCTATTTAACAATATGTAACAACCCTTAGGAGCTGAGCAAAATGAAAAAATCTCGGAAAAAACTCTAAGTGTAATGTATGTAATGGTGCAGGCTTGTATTGGGGCACGATGTGACGGGACGGGGGCTAAAATGAAGTTGCGGGCATAATCCAAGTATATCTTAATATACATAATTCTACTGTACGTGTGTATGTCAATGAACTCCTCCTAAACGGCTGGACCGATTTGAATGTTTTTTTTTTTGTATGCGTTTGGGTGGCACCCTGGATGGCTTAGATTCACAAATCAGCCCGGCAGATGGCGCTGCTATCGAGTTCTAGGAAATAGGACAACGTCTGCGTCTGTACGGTCAGCTAGTAATAACATAGTTATTAAGGGCGAAGAAAATAAACATGACACGCAGTGAGCTACAGTAGTGATCTAAGTTTATATATGGACAGCTACATGTTGCTCTTTATATATGGTTCAACTTAATGTAATTAGCCGATCGAAACTATTGGGAACTTTGTGATAATTACTTCGGAAATATTTCTATTGAAACAAGTAATTACATTAGACGTGTCTTCCTAACTATGTTAGGGGCGCCTTTCAATCTAATCAAGTGTGTTTCATTACAGTTTCTATGTGGAACGGCCTCAACTGAATTTCGTAAGGGAAATATAATTTATTTGTGTCTCTAAAAACCGATTGATATTAAAATAATAAAAACTTTTTACTGTGTTTACTATGTTTTTGCGCTTCTAATGATGCATACTTTTTTTTTAAATAGTTACGACTCTTTTTTTAAATTATTCCTTTTCTTACAGTTGGTTGTAGCAAATTAGGTACCACACGACCAAACGGGTTAGGTTAGGTTGAACCTATGACCAACGACGCTCGAGCCAAATTGGTCGCAGTAACTAAGCCAGGGTACCTCAATAAAATGTGTGAGGTTAGGTTACAACAGTGATCAAACATGCGCAAACCGAGTGAGCGAAGCATTCAAGTTCGTCGCGGCTACGATTTAATATTTTTAAGGCCTCAGAATACTAGTCTAAGTGTAAAACTCAAAAGTATCCCATATTTTGTAGATTTACGATTTCAATAATATTTTTAGGAGCACAAAAAGGGAATGAGAATGGGATAGGAATCATTAGATCTTCGATTAAATACATATCGTTTATTAAGACTAATGCCAGACTTAGCGCAACAAAAGAGAAAATTAACAATCTTAACTATCAATAACTACCAAATCCGACGATTTAATATGACCAAGATGAGAAACTTATTATATTACCGATCATAAAAAAGGTTTTTTGTTTATAGTAACTTTAAAAAACCACACCAATCTTACGAGTCAAGGCATGTTTTTACTTAGATCGTTTAGTTGATTCCTCCAAAAAATATATTATGAGGGTTTAGACAAAAATACAATAATTAGCGAAGACGATGATTGAAAAGTCAATAAATTATTGTATTGACATAAGTTAGTTTATTTTTCGTTTTCTTAATCAATTGTACCTACACATAGACTTAAGTTAGCAACTAAGCGGTAATCTGGCGCCTTTGTTGTCAATGTTGTGTTTACCTATTATTGGCTTAATATTAGAATATTGCTGTATGATTTACCATTTGTATGTATATGTGAGTGAACCCTTAAATAAATGAGTAAGTTACTGTACAACTTGTGTCAATCCGGTTGAAAGTCGTTCCAAAAATATAAAACGTTTTGAACCCTCAAGGAGCCTTAAGCATTAGTGTCCCTATCGTTTCGAATCTCAAGGTTGTGAACTGCCACCTCCACCTCAACTTCCTCCACAAAATAATAATCATTACCTACCCTTAATATTTCACCTCGCATAATCATCTTCTGAAAACATATATCAACACAAGTATATATTATTTCACTGAGATGAAATTCTCACTTATTTAAACACAATTGCACTTCATATAACGACAGTCACTTCGTGCACATGAGAGCTCTATTCTCCTGAAACACTTTACAAATGAAAACCCACCTTGTTACCTAAGATATAGAGTAGAATTTTCCCTGGATAAAAATAACAAAATGGCTGACATAAGTCAACAAAATGAATGCCCTCGTGACAAGATGGTGGCAATATTTCAAAAAAATTACGCCACGTAACGAGATTAGCTGCGGTTTTTACACGAGTTGCGACAAAATTGTATTTTTTGTAATACTTTTAACTGGTGTCTGAAAAAGTTTTGCATAATTTTTCGTAGAGGTAAAATGTTGTTGAAAGCTTGTCTTGAGGTCGAATATGATGTTGAATGTTTAATAGTTTAAGGCTATAAAAATGACGATAGTTAATTAAGGACCGGGTTTCCACAATTTCTAATACGAGTTTCATTTTTATATTTATACTAGCTTCTGCCTGCGACTTCGTCCGTGTCAAATTTTTGCTCCCATGAGCCTTCCTAAAAATATTTTTTTCAATTCGGACCAGTAGTTCCTGAGATTACCGCGTTCAACCAAACAAACAAACAAACTCTTCAGCTTTATAATATTACTAGCTTCTGCCCGCGACTTCGTCCGCGTTAAATTTATTGTTCCCTTTCCCGTCGCGTCAAATCGCCTACCCGTGCGATTTTTCCCGTTTTTGCAACATTTTTCATTACAACTCCGCTCCTCTTAGTTGCAGCGTGATGTTATATAGCCTATAGCCTTCCTCTATAAATAGGCTACTCAACACAAAAAGAATTTATCATTTTGGACCAGTAGTTCCTGAGATTAGCGCGTTCAATCAAACAAACATACAAACGAACTCTTCAGCTTTATAATATTATATAGTATAGATTAACCGTTATGATTCCACACATCAGCTCAGTATGCACTGCACTAATTATTACATATTTTTCTGTACTCTTCTTCTTGTTTGTTTTTATGTGAGTACACAAATGGTTAAATAAATAAAAAAGCCGACCAAGAGTGAGCAGAACTCCCACATGAAGAGTTCCGTAGTTCAGTACAATATATATATACTTCGTATTAGGGAAAAAAACATGCTTTTTTATAAACAGATCCCCTTTAATAATATTAACGTTATTTTATTTTATTATTTGTTGTTTTAGCGGCAATACGAATACACACTCTGTGACCGACGACAGTCAAACAAACGGAAAGATAGCGGAAGCTTACATAATCACCCTATGTTGTTCCCACTGCTGGGACACAGGCCTCACCTATTTGAGAGAGAGTGGGCCATAATCTCCCACGCAGGCCTAGTGCGGGTTATTAGATGTCACATGTCTTTGAATTTTTGATTCTAGAACATGCCGGTTTCCTCACTGGTTTTGAGAGCAATGGTGATGAAATTATTTACACAAAGTAAAACGCCTGCCTGGATTCGAACCCACGACTCGTAAGTTATGGCCGACGTCACTAGGCCACCACTAGTCCAGTGGAGGCTTAGCACACACACACACACACACTCAAGAAACACAACTCTTTACCTATGCTGCCGTTTCATACGTATATTGAACCAACCAGGCTTTTCATACATACATTTAATCTCATTAACATCTTAAGATGTCACTTTCCCCACTTTGTATTTCACTTAGCACTTACCTTTACATATGTATATGTCGCGGTACAATGTAAATTAAGACATGTGGTTAGAAAACTACATTTATATTTCTGTCTTGTATTTTCTTTGGCAACTTACAGTAGGGCTTGTTGCTATCGACGGATCTGGGGCATCCGTCGCCCCCTATTCCTTTGGACCCGAGATGGTGGCGCGTAGTGTTCCACGCTTGCCTCTCTGTGATGTACGGGGGGTAGTATAACACCTCACTCCCCCCCTAACGTGTGGAGACCCACAAAGGCGGGCCAGCACCAGTCGGGGATCGCGGAAGATATATTGGTTCCCGTGGTACCCGACGTAGGTGTGGGACGGAACACCGGGGTGGTTTTAGTCAGTAAGAGTCTGACAGACCCCTCCGCCCCAGGGTGGAGGACATCCATAAGGATGTCCACCTCGAGATAAAAAAAAGGGCGTGTTGCTATGAAAGGCGCACGTGTCGATCGATTATGTTAACCTACGTTTGCAGAGGTTGGTCAGTGGGTCCCGTGGGAAGGATAGCGGAACTTACGCTTACATCATCATTTCAGCCGTCAGACGTCCACTGCTGGACTTAGGCCTCCCCCAAATTGGGGGGCTTTGCCATAATCGCCACGCTTGGCAGGCGGGTTGGCAATCGCAGTATGGTGGTAAAATGCATAGAGAACGCTGCTGCACATACTCTAGTAAGTCCCTTAGTCGCCTTTTACGACACCCACGGGAAGAAATGGGGTGGTGTTATTCTTTACGTCCGGCACCACAGGGTACAAGCTTACATAATCACCCTATATTGTTCCCACTGCTGGGACACATGCCGCCTCTCTCCGAGAGAGAGTGGGCTGAAATCTACCACGCGGGCTTAGTGCGGGTTGTTAACCTATGTTTGCAGAGGTTGGTCAGTGGGTCCTTTATATTAAGCCGTTACGAGTCGTCAGAACCCTGAAATTCTGAATACCGGTCTTAGCAAAGAGTATGTTCAATCCACTGGTTTGCGGAGGTCAGATAGACAGTCGCTTCATGAAAATAGTGCGACCCTGACTGCTATGCCGGAGGTCGTGGGTTCGATTCCCACCCAGGACAAATGTTTGTGTGATGAGCACGATCATTTGTTCTGTGTCTGGGTGTAATTTATCTATAATATGTATGTATTTAGAAATATATAAGTATGTTTATCAGTTGTCTAGTACCCTTAACACAAGCTCTGCTTAGCTTGGGACTAGATGGCGTTGTGTGATAGTTGTGGAATATTATATTATTATTATTAGTTAGCCCGAAAGCCGACCCTTGCATAGTTGGGAAAAGGTAAGTAGATGAGGAGTCTAATTGGCAACTAACATGTAGATGTTAAAGGCAAACCTCTAAAGACTCCTCCTCTCCCTTCCTCCCCGGAGGGAGAGACTTCAAGAGTTTTGCTTTTACAGTATACGGATAGCAACAGGCTCATAATAAAACTAAAACAAAATAGTTTCTATGTTCACTGGTGTGTAAAACTATTGATTAACCCACCTCTCTCTTCCGATTCTCCCTTTAACATCTACACCACAGATCAGACAGACATCCGACGGCGGCTGGTGCCAGAGACTGTGCTGTCAACACTTTTATAGAGGTACTAGCTGTTACCCGCGACTTCGTCCGCGTGGTATTTAACAAAAAAGTTTTTCATTAGTTTTTTTTTCCGTGATATCCTTTTTTTCTAAAATAAAAGTAGCCTAAGTAAGTTACTCCTTGTTACATCAGCTATCTGCTAGTGAAAGTCCCATCAAAATCGGTCCAGCTATTTCAGAGATTAGCCGGAACAAACAGACAGACAGATGCACAAAAATTAAAAAAAAAATGTTTTGGTATATGTACCGTGTATACATCCATATACACTGAGTAAAAAGTGGTTATCTTAATATTACAAACAGACACTCCAATTTTATTTATTTGTCTAGATGAGGATCAGGAAATAAAGTTCCTCTATAGAACAGTGAGGATGCATGATTTTGCGTGACGTCAGAGTAATGTATAGGTCACATGTGGCGACGTATATCGCCACATTTTCCATGCAAACCAAGCATCATTTGCACTCTGACATTAATGAGCTATAGAAACTAACGGCTTTAAGGTGATATAAGTTGTGCGCTCAACGCACTTTTGACGCCACAATTTTCACTTATACGGCCAATACCGGTCTCGAGACATTACTGTTGCAGTGACACAATGACGCACTTTGGGGACCAAACAATAAGAACTGTTCAGTTTTACCCAAACGTCCGCTTTTTCTATTTCCCTGCGACATAAATACTTTCTACTTAACGCTGGTAGCATAATTTATCACTATAGTAAATGGAACCGTGCTTCCATTTCCTCTTGTAATACAAAACTGTTTTATATAAAACATTTTTACGGAATATAGCATGTGGCAGTTGTCGTGGGACAGAATGCTTTGATATTGTTGATGAAGAAAGGGTTATATTGTGGTGATATTGGGCTTATACGAGTTTTTTTCTTTTCTGTAGTGATGTATATAGGTTCGTACTTCTGAGGAAGCCACTGAAAGACCAAGTTAAGTTCTGTATTGGCACTCAGTCCACATTTGGTTCGAGTACGTATTGAAGTATAGTAGTAAGTAGCGGGGACCAGTGGTGGTCCAGAGGTATCGGCCGCGACTTACGAAGTCGAGGTCGTGGGTTCAAACCCAAGCAGACATTTCGTTTTTCTAAAATATTTCATCACCACTGCTCTCAAATCGGTGAAGGAAAACATCGTGAGGAAACCGGCTTGTCTTAGAACCAAAAAGTTCGAAGACATGTGACATCTACCAACCCGCGCTGGGCCCGCGTGGTGGATTATGGCCCAGTCCCTCTCGCCAGACTCCTCTGGCGAGAGGGACTTGTTCTCACTGTTGGGATACAGGCCTCCGCCTGTATCCCAGCAGTGAGAACATTATAGGGTGCTGATAAAGTGTTGAACTATTGTATGGGAAATCTCCTCTCTAGTGTCCACTCTGTAATTCGTATCCTGAGCCCCAAGATACAGACTAACTGTCTAGTTTGGGGTTCACTGGCAAATAATATACTGTAATTAGCTGTAGGTAATATTTAAGCTACTCATGTCGTCTAAACTTAAGGTTAACACCTATGTTTACTTTCTGTATTACCTGGACAATAAAATATTTTCTATTTTCTATTGTATGGGACAGCGGATAATATTTTCGCGATTACAATCTTGGTCCCTTGGAGAAAGTTGTCCATTTTGGTTGTTTGTACCACACCCTTAAATATGACTACACCTTTCTGATACATGCTGTTTACTTAGCGAATGGTTTCGATAAGATATAAACTAATCCATTAATAGATAGTAATGGTATATTTATGCTAGCAAAACATTATAAACAAAAATAACTAATTTACAAAATCAACACACTGATATAATCCGGATTTAGTTACACTACTAATAAATCAAAAACACGAAATAACATTTTCATTGCTAATCAAAATAATTTGGTAATAACACTATTTCAATAGCAATTAATACTAAACTAATTAATGGCCACGGTTCGGTAAAAGCCTGATTTTGCAAATATCGAGTTAATTTATTCGAAATGTCTCTAACAGCAAAATTATTACTGCAATGTCATTAAAAGCAGTTAATTGGATTTACCTAAAACAGCGTAGTTAATAGATAGCAATAGCATGGCTCGATCGAATGTTAAGCTACGCCCGCCACGATCAATTCGTTGATGGGGGACCATTAATTACATACCAAGACTCATCACTCAGGGTTGCGAGACTGCCAAGGTCATGAGATTTGTTCGAAAGAGTTAACGTGGCACTGGCACATGGGCAACTGAAGGAACACGGGTGGGTTTTAGTCAGTAAAAGTCTAACACGCCCTCCCGCTCCGCCTAGAGCGGGAGACGTTATTTGGTGACCCATAAAAAAAAAACTGCGCTTTGAAACGCATGTTAAGTCCTAGGGGTCCCGAGTATCATTCGTAGATCTTCCTCTATTCTAATTAGAATTTAAAATCTTGCTGTGCCCTACAGGGTCCATAATTGTTTCTACATTATATTAATATCCACCACCTGTATACATTATGGACTGCAATAAAGATTTGAGATTGAGATCTTCGACAGTCGTTGCGGGTATTTAAAAGCCCAAAAGTCTGACCATTCTTACGAAGGGTCATTGTGTTACCCAGTAATTAAGTTGTGGAGGTCAGATAGGTAATCGTTCCTGTAAAATACTGGTATTCAGTTGCATCTGGTTAGCCTGTAAGTCGATCCTAATATAGTAGGAATGCTAAGAAGATAGTCTGACAAAAATAAAATATTTAGTTCCAACGTTACCACCTCACAGCAAATTTCCAGACCTTTTAAAGTTTGAAGTGAAATAAATAAATATCTTAGGACAACCAACACACTGTTATCTGATCCCAAACTAGACAGAGCCTTTACTATGGCAACCAGACAACTGATAAACAAACTTATATATTTTTAAATACATACATATTATAGATAAATTACACCCAGACACAGAACAAATGATTGTGCTCATCACACAACGATTTGTCCTGGGTGGGAATCGAACGCACGACCTCAGTCTTAGCAGTCAGGGTCACTAACCACTAGACTAACAGGCCAGTCGAAATATTTCGATTAAATACGAGTATTAAAATAAATTAATAACCTCGTGGCAAATGCTACGGCGTAGAACATGCCTACGCAGCTCGTAGCGGGAAATTAAATTAGCTGCGGGCAATTATGCACTTCTGCGCGCAAAATGGGACACTACATTTTATTTATTAAAACCACTGCATTAATTTGTTTATATAACTTACCTTAGTTTTACTGGCGCTGCAATTTTCTAACATGTGTAAGGGTTATTAAAGCTACTGTGAAATATGTTTAAGCGTCATTTTGCTGTATTGAAAGCTCTTTTAGGTATGAATAATTTTGACAAAATCAATGGCACCTTTACACAATACCGCTCCAAAAGTTGTGAAAATATTAATGAAGCAAAAAATATTCTTTCCGGCCTCTCAGATTTTAGCAAAGTATTGTTCAACTTTAATTTTAAAAGCTAAAAGTTGAGCAGGACCCTTCAATAATAAATAAGTAATTTGTGACTACAAATTGATCGTTTCGTCAGAGTTTATAAAAGGAAATTAAGGTAAAATGTTTATGTTACATGGATCATTATTTGAGATTTAGATACTCTGATGTTTTACTTAATTGAGCTCATTTTTAGGGTTCCGTTGCCAAATGGCAAAAAACGGGACCCTTATAGATTCGTCATGTCTGTCTGTCTGTCTGTCCGAGTATGTCACAGCCATTTTTTCCGAAACTATAAGAGCTATGTTGTTGAAACTTGGTAAGTAGATGTATTCTGTGAACCGCATTAAGATTTTTACACAAAAATAGAAAAACAACGATAATATTTGGGTTTCCCCAGAAGGCATAGAACTGAGACTCAAATTTTTTTTTTTTCATCAAACCCATACGTGTGAGTTTAAAAATGATATTGAGGTTTCTAATATCATTTTTTTCTAAACTGAACAGTTTGCGCGAGAGACACTTCCAAAGTGCTAAAATGTGTGTCCCCCCCCCCGTAACTTCTAAAATAAGGGAATGAAAAAACTAAAAAAAATATATGATGTACACTACCATGTAAACTTCCACCGAAAATTGGTTTGAATAGTTTTTTTTTAATACGCCATAAATCGTAAACCACAATTTACCTTTCATTCAGTCAACTCAAATATAAAAATTAAAAAAAAAAACCTTTAATTTCATAAACATAAACCCTTATGCATAAACCGTGAATACCTGCAGGTTTGTACGGAACCCTCGGTGCGCGAGTCCGACTCGCACTTGGCCAGTTTTTTTAGTTTGAGGGTCAAAATTATATTTTTCTTTGATGTTATGACTACTCTCCTATTAGTGGTGTAGTCTGAATAAATAAAGTTAATTTTTTTTTCTACCTACGGATCCTAGACTAGGTCCACAGGTCTAGGATCCATGGGTCAAAATGGAAAGTGCACTTGTCCATAAATTTTCATTTGTTTTTAAACAGAATAAATTAGTGGTAGAGTTCTGGCATAAAATTAGTCAGAGAACCTACAAGATAAATTATAAAAAATGTGTGAAAAGCGGGAGGGGGAGATAAGGAGCGAAGGGTAAGCGAGACCTTTGCCCAGCAGTGGGATCCGAGGCTAATTAGTGAGTGATAGTAGTAATTGAGCTAAGTAAACGACATCGTGTCATATTTATGTGACTTAAAACTTTACTATAGTCTTTTCGCCATAAGATGAGTTCTCTGACAGTTCATTTTTTTCCGTGGCACGCATATTACTTTAGACGAATAAAAAATAAACTGGCAAAAAAATTAAAAAAGAAATGATAAAAAAAATATTGCCTTTCGTAAATTACTTAGTAAATTATTGTAGTTATAATTAACTGTTAATAAATTAAGTAAATAAAATAAAAAAGTATAAATCTTAAAAATGTCTAATGCGTTGAACGGAACGTCGGCCAATAGAGATTGCCACTACTCAATACACTAATCGACAAAAAAATAGATGAATCGGAGCGGCCATTTTGTAATCGCGATCGCGTCGCGTCAGTACGAGTGCGTTATGTGAGGTTTTTGCTCTGCTCCCGTGATGTTATGTAGCCTATGTCTTATTCTGATGTATAAACTATATTACTGTAAAGTTTCATCAAAATCCGTACTGTACTTTATGCGTGAAAGAGTAAGAAACAGCCACACACACACACACATACTAACTTTCACATTTATAATATTAGTAGGAAGTAGGATAACCAGTTTAATAAAAAAATATTTTGAAAATCTAAAATCGATAATCCGATTCCATTTTCTTTGCCAACTGAATCGATATTATAAAAAAATCGATTATATTTCGTTAGGTCACGTCACTACAATTGTCAGACAAGAACTGTCAGGGAACTCATCTTATGGCGAAAAGACTATAATATGTCCTACCTTTTTCCTACCACATAATGATTCCATTCCGCATTATATACTCATATTTTACATGAAATAATAACTATATACCTTCTCAGTCCTCTGTAGTATATAAATCATCTACTTACCTCCCCTCATAACATCGAGATAACGACAGCTACTACCTCATTACGTTTTAAAATATTAATGTTTGCGTGATGTCATCGCGATGACAGCGCCCTCTGGCTTTATTACTGCCGTAATAATTTATAAAGCCTTCTATAAATGTGGCCGACACGCCACGTCATTGCGTGGAAAATGTGTTGTTTCTTAGTATGGTTATTTTAAAATGAAATGGATGAATAATAATCGAACTAGAAATAGTTATTGATTTATTTATTTGGTAGAAAAAAAAGTGTGAGGTCGGGGATCTCCGTCAGGATCGAAGTTCCTTACACCATGATGACAAATTTGAAATTTTTCGCAGCCATTATCTTGTTAACATTTTCATTTTGTCCTCTCACTATCGATAGTCGACTTAAGCACCCTCGAAAACCAGAAACTCTGTCGTATGGAGAAGACATAACGATTCTTAGTTCGGTGAAGATTTCTACAAGTTTATTCCTCCAGTTACGTCGAAGAACTTGAAAAGAACGTGAAAGAGAAAACTAGAGACATAAAGCAAATGGTTCTCAGTTCTTACATGCGATTGTAACCAACCAGTCGATGTCCATAAAGCATCGACTGGCTGTTTGAAATGAGGTGCCTACGCTTAGGTACGGAAGGGAACGTTGGGTGTCATCATCATCATCATCATTTCAGCCGTAAGATATCCACTGCTGGACTTAGGCCTCTCCCAATTTGGGGGGCTTTGCCATAATCGCCACGCTTGGCAGGCGGGTTGGCGATCGCAGTATGATGGTAAAATGCATAGAGAACGCTGCTGCCCATTCTTTAGTAAGTCCCTTAGTCGCCTTTTACGACACCCACGGGAAGAAATGGGGTGGTGTTATTCTTTACGTCCGACACCACACGGTATGGTAACGTTGGGTGTGGCAGAGCATAAATCCTATGAAAAAGTATTCCTTGCGAAGCATGTGTGGTGTTACTTAAATGATAGGCTGAGAATAAGGGAATGGTCTGATATAAAAGATGTAACGACAAAATTGAAACGAGTATACTTACATCGTCGATCCATCGATTAAGGTTTTGCTCTGGGTTTCCATTGTGATAATTTCAATAAACCATGATTGGCAATCCATTCGCAAAGCGTGGTGACTAATATTTTGTTATGAACGTGGACCAACGCGAGATGCAATGATTTTTAATTCTCATTGTAATTACGGCATTCAACGGGTTAAGGCCATCTATTTATTTGATGGTTCATTGTAGCAGTTTTTGGGAGGCCCATCTACAAATAATTGGACATTGCGGAACTACTTAGTTAATAAGTAATGCTAAAATCTTGTAAGCATTATCTTTTACGGCTGTTGACCATGACATTATTCCAAGAGGATAGACAAAAGGTACTAAAAGTCTATCATCTTGAATTACATTTTTATTCTTTCCTTGACACTTAGGTTCTTACAGCTCGGAGTTTGGAAGTTGTCAGTCTAACCCCCCCTCCCGTTTTTCCAAAAACACGCAAACCGACAGTAAGCACGTTGATCCTGCGTATGATCTATCTCCGGTTATGTTGTTCTACCGTTCTATCGGACTACGAGAGTGAGGGAAGAAAGAGTGCACCTGTGACTGCATACATACTTATGCCCTATAATATCTCCCCAGTCATGGCTAGCCCATGGCTAGTCTGGCCAAGAATGCGGAAATTCGGTCTGGAGGACTACTATGACATATCTGATGATGCTGGTTATTTAACTGCCTTTTACACTTATGTGTAGATACATTCATATTTTATAAATGAAGCACAACGATAGAGCAGGTGACTTAGCTTATATCATGTACTAGCTTCTGCCCGCCACTTCGTCCGCGTGTCAATCAACCCAGAGAATATTTTTTTTTACAGAAAAATAAACCCCTATTTCCCCCTCTTAGGGATGGAATTTTAAAAACCCTTTCTTAGTGGATACCTACTACCTTTACAAAAAACACAACCTCCAAATTTCATGTTTCTAAGACCAGCGGTTTAGGCTGTGCGTTGATATATCAGTCAGTCACTCAGGACTTTGAATTTTATATATATAGATTACGTATACTCCCCTAGATACAAATTTGCTCGTAAAATTTCCAACGAAACCGAGCTAGCCAGTGTCGACTGAAAATTAGTTTCATCTCAGCAGGGATGCGGCGAAGGGCCTGAATACTCAATAAACCATTTTATGAAGGTATTGCCTGAAAGTTATAGTGGAGTTGTGAAAATAGAGGCGCTTTTATTAGTAAGCTTCATTTTAGAGGTTTAAGCTTGGGGCTTTAATGTTATGTTAGCAACAATATATAAATAGCATAAATAATAAATAAATAAATATCTTAGGACAACCAACACACCGTTATCTGATCCCAAACTAGGCAGAGCCTGTACTATGGTAACCAGACAACTGATAAACATATTTATATATTTCCAAATACATACTTAATATAGATAAATTACACCCAGACACAGCACAAATGATAGCATATATTGGAACGCCCATGAATTGTATTTCGCCCGCCTGCCAAGCGTGGCGATTATGGCAAAGCCCCCCAAATTGGGGGAGGCCTAAGTCTAGCAGTGGATGTCTTACAGCTGCAATGATGTTGATGATGATGATGATGATGATGATATATTGGAAACGTTTTGTCAAAGTTAAAGGCTCGAACATTCCCATACAAATGTTCATGCCTACTCGACTCAATTATATAGGACGGTTGATAATTTCTTCTCGATTACGATCTTGGTCCCATTGAGGACGGTCCTTTTAATGGCCTGTAAATTAGACTACAGTTTTTTGAAACACGCTGTATATCACCATGCTGATGTTCATTAATGGGATGTAGCAGGAATGTATATACAGATTTTGGTGTGTTACTTTGTGTAAGTTCAATTTGATAGTCATTATTAGGCACTGCTAGGATACAGACGTCTTTTCTACGAGAGGGAGTACGTTTTTACCCTCCATGCAGACCCATGGTAGATGCCACTTGCCTTCGAATTTTTGGTTCTAGTCATCCCTGTTTCTTCACGATCTTTTTCTTGACATCTACCAACCCGAACTGGACCCGCGTGATTGATTACGGCCCATTCTTTCGAAGAAAAGTTGCCAGTGTCCCAACAGAGGGAAAATTATAGGCAAATATTTAACCCTTGCAACTAACAACGAACGAACTAAACGAGCCTTCGAAACGAAACACTTGGTATGCCATCTTATTTTTGTTATAAATAGTCCTTTATAAAACTTTTTGAATTTTAAAATATTGTAATCAAGTTTACAAGGGAATACTTTGAGAAAGTTTAAACTTGTTTCGGAAAAAAATAAACTCAATTTTGATCGAAAAAACATAACATTTATTAATTGACTTCAAAATCTTCCTAGTACGTTTGTTTACTAAAGAACTTTTAACTTATCTGGCTTGCAAATTTCTTGGCAAATTCTGTTTTACCTGTTACTACATGTGATGTGTCAACTCCCAAGCTATTACAAACTTTATGACATTGGGGTTAAAGTTGAAATCGAGTTGTTAGTTTTGGGAATTTTGTTTTTCTTTGAGACATCGATCTTGAGCCAAGCTGTGCTAAAACTTATGATGTTAGTCGACGTCTAGATGAGTAAATAGGGTATGAATGATATATGGACATTAGATAAGAGTGAACGCGGAATATCATGTAAAGTTACGTTTTCTTTGGAAGTAAAGTTTTCGCGATATGGGAGGGAAGAATGTGTTCGGTATCTTGTTATTTTGTGTTCTGTGTTTGGGAAGTCACATTCAAAAGCGTTTATTCACAGTTCTCGTGTGTCTATATTTTTGTGATTGTGTTAGAGGTTTTACTTCTTAGAAAGATGTTACCCATCCAGTGAGCCTCGCACGAACGCGCGGAGTTCACTATATTTGAATGGTTTTCAAAATTGAAAATATTGTTGCAATAATATTTACTGAAATAATTAAGAAATCTTTAGAATTTACTTTATATTTGTTACTCACTCATTTTTCAGGCTAATTACAATCATTGATCACCAGTTCATCTGTTAAGCATGGTGGCATTTCTCTCAGATTATCATTCGCAACCTTATTAGAAGGCTTTAAGTCATCCAAAGAGCAATTACTCGTAAGAGGGTTATGCTTGGAGTTTCCCTGTGTGATCAAATCAGGAATGAAAAGATCCGCATTAGAATCAAGGCAACTGAAATTTCCCGAAGAATTGCCGAACTAAAGTGCCAGTGGGTAGGGCACATTGCTCGCAGAATAGATGGCCGATGGGGCCGAAAAGTTCTGGAGTCGTGACCGTGTATCGAAAGACGTAGATTGAAAGACCTCTCACAAGGTGGGCCGTTGACATTGTGAAGGCCACAGAAATCCGCTGCATGCGGATTGGATGCACAGAATCGGTCGAAGTGCTTGAGGGAGGCCTATGTTCAGCAGTAGAGGTGTTTCAGCTGAAATGATAATGCAAAAACTTTTTACAAAAAAAAAAAAAACAACCGACTTCCTTAAAAACACTACAAAGTGAAAAATAACTTTAATTTCGGAAGTCGGTGTCTTAGGATCTGTATTTATGGTTATTTTGCCACCGACTTCCGAAATTAAAGTTATTTTTCACTTTGTAGTGTTTTTAAGGAAGTCGGTTGTTTTTTTTTTTTTGTAAAAAAGTTTTTATTTTTAAATTTTTAGTTGTGGTGTTCACCCCGCACTAATTCCAAACAAACAATGCATATTTATGCGATAGCAAAAGTCGCGGTTGATTTGCTGTCATTTTTTAAAGAGTTCCGGTGTCTGTCTCCCGAACTCATCATCAGATCTATATGAAATTTACATGGGACCATTTCGGAATAAACCCCTTTCGAACAAAAAAAGAATTTTGCAAATCCGTCTATATATGACGGAGTTATGGCCGAACATACATAAAAAAAATAAAAACATATAAACATCCGAATTGAGAACCTCCTCCTTTTTAAAGTCGGTTAAAAACAACTGTACGACGTTTAGCTGTTGCGGGTAAAGATTAGAGGTTATGTAAAACAGCGTGAAATGAAACGTCAAATTGTAGATTTTTGTTCAACATTTTGTCACTTGTGGCTTTGTGTATCATAACACCAATAGTGGTGTCCGGAACATAACTAAATAAAACGAGTTGATATGCGTTGGAAAGACCATATCTCAAGTGAAAACAATGACGGTCATGATGAAATTAAGAAAGGTTCCGTTGCCAAATGGCAAAAAACGGGTCCCTTATAGATTCGTCATGTCTGTCTGTCCGTGTATGTCACAGCCACTTTTTTCCGAAACTAAAAGAGCTATGCTGTTAAAACTTGGTAAGTAGATGTATTCTGTGAACCACATTAAGATTTTCACACAAAAATAGAAAACCAAACAATAAATATTTGGGGCTCCCCAAACATAGAACTGAAACTCAAAAAATTTTTTTCATCAAACCCATACGTGTGGGGTATCTATGGATAGGTCTTCAAAACTGATATGAGATTTCTAATATATATTTTTTCTAAACTGAATAGTTTGCGCGAGAGACACTTCCAAAGTGGTAAAATGTGTGTCCCCCCCCCCCCGTAACTTCTAAAATAAGGGAATGATAAAACTAAAAAAAATATATGATGTACATTACTATGTGAACTTCTACCGAAAATTGGTTTGAACGAGATCTAGTAAGTAGTTTTTTTTTTAATACGTCATAAATTGTAAACCAAAATTTACCTTTCATTCAGTCAACTCAAATATAAAAATAAAATAAAAACATTTAATTTCATAAACATAAACCTTATAACACCACCCCATTTCTTCCCGTGGGTGTCGTAAAAGGCGACTAAGGGGCTTACTGGAGAATGGGCAGCAGCGTTCTCTATGCATTCTACCACCATACTGCGATCGCCAACCCGCCTGCCAAGCGTGGCGATTATGGCAAAGCCCCCCAAATTGGGGGAGGCCTAAGTCCAGCAGTGGACGTTTTACGGCTGAATGATGAAACCTTATGCATAAACCGTGAATACCTGCAGGTTTGTACGGAACCCTCGCGGCCTCGGTGCGCGAGTCCGACTCGCACTGGGCCGGTTTTGTTATTTGGCAACGAAACCCTAAAAAATAACAAAAAGAGAAATGTTACGTTTTATGCTTTCGATGTTCGGAAAACTTAGCCTTGAATGTCTTAATTGCTTCCTTAATAAGATTACAAAAAACAAAAGTCAAATAAATTAATTCAAGTACCTACGTTTATTCATTAACGAATAATGGAAATAAGATGACTCAAAATTGAAGGATGAATGAAATAGTCTAATGGATAAGGGGGTAAGGTTGATACTTTCGCAAGCTTCAGAAAATTGAAACAAACCCTTTAAAAATTAATTTTTAATTAGTTCACGGAAGGACGCAGTTGGATTTTAAACTAATTTATAAAAAAATCCTCCGTAGTCACAGGAATTCGTTTTTGTTATTGAGAATGATGTTAAATTGTTTTGTTTTTAAAACTTGACAGGTATTTTGTGATGCGTTGTTTTTTTTTATGGGGGGGAACCATCAATAGACTTCTCCTGCTTTGGGGGGAGTGGGAACCATCAAAAGACTTCTCCTGCTTTGGGGGGAGTGGGAGGGCGTGTCAGACTTTTACTGGCTAAAACCCACCTGTGTTCCTTCAGTTGCTTTACTTACTTAACTCTTTCGAATAAATCTACGAGGTCCTACTAATCTACTGAGGTCGTGGGTTCGATTCCCACCCAGAACAAATCTTTGTGTGATGAGTACAATCATTTGTTCTGTGTCTGGGTGTAATTTTTTATATAATATGTATGTATTTAGAAATATATAAGTATATTTATTAGTAGTCTGGTTACCATAGTACAGGTTCTGCCTAGTTCTAGAATTATTATTATTTCAAATAGCCCATAAAAGGCACTTTTGAACGTCAACATGTACATTAAAATAGAATTGATTCTAGTTGCCTCTTTTTTATTTTATTTTTTGGATGGGAAATCATCAAATGACGTCTCCCGCTCTTGGGCGGAGCAAGAAGGCGTGTCAGACTTTTACTGACTAAAACCCACCCGTATTCCTTCAGTTGCCCATGTGCCAGGGTCACGGTGTCTCTTTCGAACAATCTCGCGACCTGGGAGGTCTAGTTGCCTCTGGTATGCAAAGTGAAAAGATAATAACTGAGTTGGTACGGCATGATGAGAGTGAGAGAGAGAGAGTCAGTGAGTTTCAGATAGGAGTTACGGCATCAAGAGTCACTTATTTTGGTATGGTTGTGCGTCTGAACTATTAATGACTTAAATAGGTTAAGTTGATAAACAAATAGTGGATGTTTCTTAAATCTGACGACGTAATAAATCCAACCTCTAATCCTATTTAATTTCCACTTTGTTCTCCTGAAAATATTATTGGACCGTAAAAATCATTGCGCTGTTTATATCCATTGTGTTGTTTTGGTGTGCCTCAAGACGTACTGCAAAATGTAACCAATCAGATCCGTCAGATACGCCAAGTACCAACCAGGCTTGATAAAATACCTGAAGAAGTAGTAAAGAGCTACCCTAAAGTAATGGATTACCCAGAAGACTATGTACTGAAATAAATTGTTTTAGATGTTATGGAAATATAAGTAGGTAAGATTAGATTGTTAATAAATAAATGAGGAATGAGGATATCCCTCATATAATGCCTACATTAGGGTCATTAAAATACTAAATAACCAAGTAACTGCGACTAACTTGGATGATTCTTTTGTTTAAAAAAAGCGTCCAACATTAGAAGTTCTTTTCAATATTTTTTAGAGGATCACTTAAATGTTGCCCCAAGATAATTACAGACTTATTATAACAGTAACTCTTTAAGCCCCACGAAAATAATCTACAGCCGTAATTTTATGAACGTCATCAACAATGTTAACTACACCAAAACTTTCACAAAAGCCCAGAGGTTCACGAAAACAATTCCTTTGCCGACAAACAAAAAAATAACAGTAACATTTTTTAAATGAATTTCATAATTCAGTTTTGGGGACTTGAAAAAGTTACGCTAACGGGGTTGTTTACGAAAAGTTAAATTAACGTTAAACCAACAGTTTTACATCAAAGTGTGGTCGTTCCGTATATTTTTTTGTTTAAAAGTTATGAAATTTTATCTTAATACGCTTTGTTCTGTGGTGTTTGTTCCTATCATCACGTTTTAATGTGTAGACGCAAATTGAAAGAACAACTTTATATGAGACAAGCTTTTGCCAGCAGCTTCACCCGCGTGGAGGTCGGAATTTATCCCGTGGGCACGTACTGTACTACCAGGATAAAAAGTACCCTATGTGTTAATCCAGGTTATGAACTATCTGTATTTCAATTTTCATCTAAATCCGATCAGTAGTTTTTACATGAAAGAGTAACAAACATCCGTACATCCTTACTCACATTCACATTTATAATATTATTAATAAACTACCTTCTACCAGCGACTTCGTCCGCGTTAAATTTCTTGTTCCCCCGACCCTTCCCGTCGCGTCGAATCGCCTACCCGTGCGATTTTTCCCGTTTTTGCAACATTTTTCATTAGTGCTCTGCTCTTCTTAGTTGTAGCGCGATGTTATATAGCCTATAGCCTTTCTCGTTAAATAGGCTACCCAGAACAAAATGTTTTTTTTAATTCGGAGCAGTAGTTCCTGAGATTAGCGCGTTCAATGAAACAAACAAACTCTTCAGCTTTATAATATTAGTATAGATATAGTCGGATAATTAAGAAATGTCTGCTTCGTTGGTTTAGCGGTCGCAAGCGCTACTGCTAAACATGTGGTCCTGGGTTCGATTCCCAGGTCCGGCAAAGTAAAGAAAGAAAGAAAGAAAATACGTTTATTTGCGGTAAATATGACGCAAAGACAAACTATACACAAAACAAATATTTAAAAAAAAAATGCTGGGGAAAATATGCGTCAAAACGGCCATCGCTCAGCATAATACTGCGACTCTGTGCGAGACAGAGCCCCAGCGCTGGTTTTCAGCGACAGCCGGCGCTGACGTGTGACGTCGGACGGTGCAGAGTAAAAAGAAGTATACAATACTAAATCTTAAATAATAAATAAAACAATATTAAAAGGCAAATAAAGAGTAAAAAGAAATACAATTGGGTTTTTTATCCGGAATTACGCAGTAGCAGCCTGGAGCCTGGATTTATGTGCGATTGATGGCAATAGGCTCGCCCCCTTTTACATGGGACTTGAACATAACTGGCAAAATGTGGGTGTATTATAGGTAGACCTCTGTCCAACCGTACGGGAAAACAGGGCGTGATGTTATGTCACTAAGAAATTTGTATATTATTATCGTATATAAGTACAAAGTACCTGGATGCCCGAGCTCTGCTCGGTTTACGAATACGAATACGAATTACGAATACGAATACGAAAGCTAGATCGATTTATCGCCCCCGAAACCCCCTGTTTACTAAATTTCAAGAAAATCGTTGGAGCCGTTTCAGAGATTCAGATTATATATATACAAGAATTGCTCGTTTAAAGGTATAAGATATAGCTGTATGTATTTAACAAAATGTGTTGTTTGGTAGTGATCCCACAGAGAATACGGCAAAATTTTATCGGTAAATTTATCATCGTCCTCATCATTGTTTTAGCTGAAAGACGTCCACTGTTGGACATAGGCCTCCCCCAAATTGGGGGGTTTTGCCATGATCGCCACGCCTGGCGATCGCAGTATGGCGGTTAAATGCATAGAAAACGCTGGTGTCTATTCTCTAGATCGTCGAAGAAAGTCCCTTAGTCGCCTTTTACGACACCCATGGGAAGAAATGGGATGGTGCTATTATGAACGCTAATATGATTCGGGTTTTAATAGATTTTCACAAATGAATAGTTATATGGGGATCGTGGCTAAATGATAACAGTCTACGGGTTCATTGAAGGTCCCATCAACTACTTATCGAGACGTCTTTCATGCCTCGGAAAGGGAATTGTCCAAACTTGGCCATTTTTAAACACGCTACTATACAAAAATGTAATTTAGCAATTTTAGTAAATATCTGATGCTAATAACTTTGTATCAATATGCACTGTAAAAAATCTTTTTGTTTGGTATTTGTTATGATTTTACCAAGTCTTTGGCTTTGAATTTGACTTCAGTGTTGCCAAACAAAAACTGCATAAACAATAAATTGAAATCGATTTAAAGTGTAGGGTAATCTCTCCACTGTATTTAACGCAGTTTTCATTTAATCATATTATTAAAAAAATACTAATATACGATATAAATGATTAAAGACTTAAAAATGATAAACTGAAGAGTGCATTATACCTGAAGAACTTATAAAACAATAATCGATTCCATATGTATCGATACAATTATATATTTTTTTATTTGGCAACACAATGCTTTAAAAATGTTGTGTTAATTGTCAAAATGACAGTTATCATTCACTTTGTTTTTTTTTTTGCATCGTGAGTGTTGTTTTTGTAAGTTTTATTACGATTACTTTGGCTGTTTCTAAATGGATTCCAATTCTCCACTTCTTGACGACCCCGGCACTTCCATGGACCCTGAACCTTGTATTTATGATGAACCTGGCACATCTGAAGCAAGTTTTATTTCATGCATAACCAATTTCAATAAATGTTAAAAAAATTATCTAAATATAAATCTTGATACAAAACTAGGTTTATATTGGCATTCTTACTGATATGAACTATGAAATCATTCATATAGTATTAGCTGAACTGTTTGTTTATAAGTGGCCAAAGTCCCATAGAAGTTGGTCAATGCCCTTTAGCCGTCGGTCTCGGCTGTCATTTTTACATCTTTGATACTCGTTACAGGTAGTCAGATACCCGAAAATCTGACAACCGGTCTTGCCAAGCCGTGGCGTGGTCGTTTGCAACTTTATACGTAAATATGGTCACCCATCACGGACCAACCGCGGACAGCGTAGCTTAACCTGATCAATCGACCCGTGCAGCTATTATTAATTATCCAAAAACCTCCTCAAGATCACCCAATCCACTCAAAATAACCCATATTGACCTATTTTTTCTCCTAACTTTCAGTACCTATCTACTCAAAGACAACATTCCCTCTCAATGAACTTTGACGTATCACCGTCAACACTTTGGCGACAACACTTCCTCGCCCTTAAAGAATTACATCCATCAAAAGGTTGGTGATTGATGGCCCATGATGGCCCAGTGTCGGTTACGGTCTATAGTGGAAGGTTTTATCGTGTGTGTGAATGAATGTCTTGTCAAGTGTGTTCATGGGTGAACCCTTGGGTTTGAAGGATGAATATGTGACTTTATAATACCTTTCCTGATATATTCAATGATTCCTCACTTTGCGGTGAAGTTAAAAATCTTGTCGGTGCGACTAGACGCAGAAGGCTCATTTGCGTTTGCGACTAGTCGTTAAGACGGAAGTCATGCAAGAAACGATGATTTCCTATGAGTGTTTGAGAGAGTCGGTAGTATCTACGCCGAGAAGCTGCAGCTTGGTGTTCAATAAAACGAAGGACTTTTACTTTAAACTATGAATTTAATTAAGATAACAGTAGAATAAGTTACACTTCGTTCTGTTAATAATATTAAAACAATAAGTGAATACAAAATCTACTAGAGCAACGAGAGTATTGTATTTTCGTCCTTTAAAATACGGACGAGAGTTCTTTTGCTTGATTAATCGAAAAGTCAGGTAGAAGTTTTTCCTTGGACGATTTGTTTTGTGCCTGAACTACCGTCACTTGTGTTCGCCTAATTCGATACCGTTAGCAACGACTTGACATGGGCACTAAATTCACTAAAGGTAACAGGTAGTGTTGTTCATCTTTAGAGTGAATACGGAGTCTCTAGTTGCACTTGCCTTGCTTATCATGTGAAGACTGACGCTGGCCACAGCATGTGACTGCCGTTGGGTGTGCGTGAGTTGTTGACCTTGTTTCTAGTCGCTGCAACAACTAGCAAGAGAGTACGACACCAAGTGTGCAGAGCATTGAATAAAGCGTTTGAAAATGGTCGGCACTAGCTTGTCGTAGCACCATGTTGCCGAGCTTTTGCTTTCGCATATCATATAGTGTACTTTGGCATACTTAGTTATCTGGAAAGCCTAGCAATGAAGGTATAAATGACAGTACCTTAAAAAGAGCTCTAAATTGAAGCTCTTCAAAATTTCTAGGTTTCTCCTCAATTATTTCGACAGCAGTACCGTGTGGTGCTGGACGTAAAGAATAACACCACCCCATTTCTTCCTGTGGGCGTCGTAAAAGGCGACTAAGGGACTAACTAGAGAATGGGCAGCAGCGTTCTCTATGCATTTTACCACCATACTGCGATCGCCAACCCGCCTGCCAAGCGTGGCGATTATGGCAAAGTCCCCCAAATTGGGGAAGGCCTAAGTCCAGCAGTGGACGTCTTACGGCTGAAATGATGATGATGATGATGATTTCGACAGCGACCGGTCTTGCACTGTCTGTACCCAGATTACCGCAATCCCCACATGTTGATTTAGAAGTTTGCTAATCTTACGATGTGTGATTATTTAGCTGATATTTAACCAAACTACAATACATAACATCACGTTTGTAATTTCCAAAGAGTAAGGCAGAGGTGTACTTGTAGCACACTCACATTTCACCAGATATATTTTTTAATGTAATAGGGGGTGAGCCTAATGCTATCAACTAGGCATAAATACAGCCTCCGGGCTATCCTTGGGAATCAAACTTAAGACCTCACTCTCGGCAGGAGCGCTTGCAACCACTATCTCAGCGGTAGTCTCACTGAAACTAATATACGATGTGGGTAATGATATACAAAATACCTATCTATTAAATATTCGTTTAACACCCACACATTATTATAATCGACCCACCTACTTACAAAGGCTAAGGTTCAAGGCTAAATAAAATACGTAAATATTTTCAGACTTCAGTCATAAAGATAAATGGTATGGCCGGATGCGGTAACAGCTTCTTCAGAATATTGCCTGAAAAGGTTGCGTACCGATACGCTACGAAAGAAAAATAAGCGTACCTACTTATTGTATTATAATACAAGATGGCTACAAGCTTTCTAAAATTAGATTGGGCTTTGTTTTTCGACATATTTGTGGACGATGAGATAGCAAAAGGTAACAAATATCGGGTTCGATTTAACATTTTGGGAAAGCCAAATAACAGCGCAAACAGTCGCTGCGTCGAGACGCGCTGCTTTCGATTGTGTCTGCGACTAATGGTAACGAAAGACGTTGTGCAGGAAGCAACAGTACACTTTTTATTGAGTTTTTGAGAGAGACGATTCTATTGATCGGTTGCCAGCGGCTGTCGTGGGGTTTGCGCGTGCACCCTGCGTCTAGTCGATGCGTCACGTAGTAAGAGCATACAATTTGTTAATTAATCGGACCTAAACATAGAGATAGGTATTCAATGTAAGCAGTTAAATAAAGTCTTTGGCAGTAGATTACGTCGCTCAGAGAAGACAGAACGAATTACGAAATGTCTATCATATTTCCGACTTTTTCGCGGTTATGAAAATAAAAAAGGCACTTTGCGTCGTTTAATTGTATGGTATATTGGTTTGAAGCTATTATTCCATAATAAAATATTGTGACATTGCAGACAAATAATTTTGTTGTCCTCTGGTATTTTGCAAATGGAAATAAAAACTGTGAGATCGAAGGTGAACTTCGAATTTTATCACGTGATTATTTTATCGCAGAAATGCAATGTGTTGGTTTATAAATCGATGGCTCCTAAGTATACACCCTTATACAACGTTATACAACCTTAAAAAAATCCCAAACCTCGAAACAACCCAGGTTGGGGTTTGGGAAATTATTTAATTTTTGTTAATCTACAAAAAAGAGCAATTGTTAAAATTTGTTAGTTGACTCAGTGTACTCAGGAGCCATCGATATGGTAACATAAGTTAAAACGAAGGTACATTTTTTTCGTGCATACACTGTAAAAATACACTGTATAAACAAACACCTTGAATTTCTGCGACAAAATAATCGCGCCACAATAAATAGTAATGCACGCTCAATCTCTCTTACAGATCAAGAAATAAACAAGCTCAACTCGGTTAATCTCTTGACTGAGCAATTTAACTGTTAAATCTCTCATTTTCAGATAAAGTTAATCCCGGGGTTTTGAACTCTTAAATCCGCACCAAGCAATGGCTAGAAATCAAGATAAATAGAAACCTCGTAAATGCTTTCAAGTAAATTGTTTTCTTATAGTTTATCTTTTACTAGCTTTTTCTCGCAGCTACGTCCACGTCATGATCAGCGTGTAATATTCCTACTGTTTAGACGCAGATCTACGTTCCGTGAGAGTGGGCCGTAATTCACCACGCGGGCTAAGTGCGGGTTGATAAATGTCACATGTCTTCGAATTTTTGGTTCTAGGACCTGTCGGTTTCCTAACGATGCTTGCCTCCGCCATTCTGATAGCTGTGGTAATGTAATTATCATCATCATCATTCCAGCCGTAAGACGTCCACTGCTGGACTTAGGCCTCCCCCAATTTGGGGGGCTTTGCCATAATCGCCACGCTTGGCAGGCGGGTTGGCGATCGCAGTATGGTGGTAATGTAATTATATACACAAAGTAATACGTCTGCCTGGGTTCGAACTACTCGACACGTAATTCGGGGCCGATACCATTGCTCTCTTATAAAGATAATGACTTGCATATATGTTGATATTTTGGCTGTCAGCTCGATTTTGCTTGAAGCATAAAATCGAAATATACCCATATATCGAGAGAGTCATGAGTACGGGATGTCAATTGACAACGAAACGCAAGTGTGAAGTTTGCGCGCTTCGACAGAGTCTAGCCTGACGTTCGTGCAAGTTGACAAGAGCAGCTGCAAGCACCGTGGTGCAACTCTCTCAGTGGTCTCGAACCTACCGATTTTTCGGTATTTCTACCAATATGGGCTCTGTTCTACCGAAATATAACGAATATTCTACGATTTCACGGTACAAATGGAAATTCTCTTTACCGCTTTTGGGTAGGTACAAATATACCGTTTTAGCTGGCAATTCTACCGATCTCGCTCTATGACGTTCGAGACCACTGATTACTCTCTTGACCATCTGACATCGTGCGCGCAAAAAGTGTCTAGAAACTGTCCCAAAATTTGAATTGGCAAGTTCAAATATAACCTAAAAATCAATAAGCATCTTCAGCAATTTTCTACTCACCTGCAACACACATCTACGCCCAGTAAAATGTTCAACGGTGAAGCTCCAGTCAACCTCTTGTTCCGATATAATTATATACGATAGAAAAAATACGATATAACTTCTCTTTCCGAAATTACCACAATTTGCGGTTTAAATGACACGAAATCTCTTAAAAAATAAAAGCTGAATTTCTTATGAATAGCGTTGGTACATGAAAACATCTAATTGACGCGGCTTTCAGACGTTTGAATGCTGTCCTTCAAAAGATGTGAAAGGAATTTCTATTTTTTCTCGATTGCCGTCGAAATGTATCCCCCATTTTATTTTTATGATAAGTATTAGATACTAAGGTTTGTGAGAGTTTAATGTTTGATAGTGTGGTTTTCGTAATGATGATTTTGTTCGGAATAAATAATAAAATAATTATTTTTATTTTCCACTTTCTAGTTGTGGTTCCTACCCCTCACAAATACCTTCACTTGCGAAGTAAATAACATAGACAAAAAAAAAAACATAGCATCAACAACATGAACTATGTGGAAAAATACGTATTATTGAATACAACTAAAAAACCACTAATCTGAACTTGGCCAAAGGAGATGTTTCATTTTCGGCCATCAGATGTACATTTATCAAAAAAGAAGAAAAAATAATACAAATTAGGGAAAAATATTCCCTGGTTAATTTGCGCCTGATTTGTTGTGTACAAAAAATAATAGTTTTTCATTTATTACCATGTTTTATTCAACGTGGCGTCTCGTTTGCTTGCAGACTTCATTCGTTCTGAAATCATGTCTCATCAAATCAATGTTAAGTAGAAAATAATTAAAAAATGTGTGTATTCTTGTAGTGTTAAAAATAAATTACTATTATTCTCTTGCAAATATTTTTGAGTAAACATAATTAAGTGTGACCATTTCATCGTTACAAAAATCTTTAGTTTCCATTCTTGAAGTGTGTTTCTAAACGAATTCAAAATAACCACTTGCTAACTCTTAGGACAAACGTCAAACATTTTTAATTTTTATTTTGTACATAAAAACCATTTGATATTATGAAAAAAAAAAAAATTGGTTGCCTGTAAAGTCGGTATACGGGCGAAAGTTTTACGTGACAACGACTTTGAGTGGTAAAATAATTTTAATGTGAATATTCATTCGTATAGTAGGAAGAAGGATGAAACTGTCTCTCTCGCTCTTAGGCGGGCTAACCATGCCCGAGTGGAAGGGACACGTGCCTCTCACTCGCTCTCATTGTGAGCGCATAACGTGAGCGGAGCGTAACGCAGTTTCTTGAAGTGTCACCCGGCAAACCAATTTATAAGACGTTGTCACGTCAAAATGTTACTTTATTCTATTCATGAGTAATTTACCCAGCTTCGCTAAACGGTACACGTTATGGCCGGAGCCCCATATAAAAATGAAACATCTCCTTTATGCGGGACCACTTGGTAAACCCATCGGTGTATAGATAAATGATGGAGTTCTGAGGAAACTAGCATTATCACAGAAATATATTAAGAATAATCAGTCCGCAATGTTCCCACCGCTGGATCACAGGCTTCCTATTTGTGAGAAGGACAGAAATGTATAGGAAACTTATACTATAAGAATACTTACATTTCATAACGCCTTGTTTATTCTAAGAGTGGGGCAGAGGTGTACCTATACACTTACATTTCACCAGTTATGTTTAAGTTCCATATAATATGGGCTGAGTCTGTTGAAGAAATTCAATAGCTGAACGTAAACCTATAGCAAAACGTAAACCTTTACCTAGAATATAATCCATTGATTGTTAGACACTCGCCCCAATAAGATGGATTTGTATCAAATTATGAACAGTGAATTTCATCATCATTTCAGCCGTAAGACGTCCACTGCTGGACTTAGGCCTCCCCCAATTTGGGGGGCTTTTCCATAATCGCCACGCTTGGCAGGCGGGTTGGCGATCGCAGTATGGTGGTAAAATGCATAGAGAACGCTGGTGCCCATTCTCTAGTAAGTCCCTTAGTCGTCTTTTACGACACCCACGGGAAGAAATGGGGTGGTGTTATACAACAGTGAATTTACTTTCAGAAAACTAGTTAACAGTTCTGAAACCACAAACATTTCCTTTATTCGCATGACTAAATGGCAAATAACGCTAAAGTGTCGAAATTTGTTATTGGATTTTCTATCTGGAACTTCTCGGTAGTAGGCCAGAGTCTGGATTTGTGCCTGGTTGATGGCAATAGGCTCGCCCCTCATTACATGGGACTTAAATGGGCAGCAGCGTTCTCTATGCATTTTACCACCATACTGCGATCGCCAACCCGCCTGCCAAGCGTGGCGATTATGGCAAAGCCCCCCAAATTAGGGGAGGCCTAAGTCCAGCAGTGGACGTCTAACGGCTGAAATGATGATGATGATGATGAAATATAACAGGCAAAATGTGGGTGTACTATAGGTACACCTCTGCCCAACCCTTTTTTTTTGGATGGGAAATCATCAAATGATTTGTCCCGCTCTGGGCGGAGCGGGAGGGCAAGTCAGACTTTTACTGACTAAAACCCACCCGTGTTCCTTCAGTTGCCCATGTGCCAGGGTCACGGTATCTCTTTCGAACAATCTCGCGACCCTGGCAGGCATCGGTCCTAGAAGACCCCTTCAGTACTGCTGACATCTCTTTGAGGAGCGCGTGGAAAAACACTACGTGCCGTCGACCCGAGCCTGGTCCTTACCGGGTGGCGAGCTTTCCATTGCTCGTCGCCCGCAAGCTCGCGCCTACGGTAGCCGGGAGTCCGCTATCGACTTCCGACGCCCGGGGTCTGCCCAACCCTTCGGGGAAACAAGGCGTGTTATGTGATGCTGTCAGAATATCAGATTCCAATTCTGGCAGTACGTGAACTTTTGTGAAATAACCAGATTTATCTGTTAGAGGCTTTCTAGGAAACTCGTTATCCATAAAGATTTGTAAAACATTTCCGTCCGTAAATAAAATATTTTCGTCTTTGAAAGGAACTTATGCAATCCAATTATCATCTACTAGCTTCTGTCTGCGATATCTTCCGCGTGGTTTTTTTTTGTGTTAATATAAAAATATACACCCTATAGGGTAAAACCCGGATAGGTGCCCCAGTTGAATACTTGCCCTGGTTTGAAAAACACTATATTAGAGACGGTAGTGGTGTCAGTGCTTTATTGTAATTATAAGTGCCCCTCCCGTAGACCTTGGTATCTTGTAAATCGTCAGTACAGATAGGCGCACACGTTTCATCCGTGCGAGCGAAAATCTTTCGCGGCAAAGCTTCGACAAAACTTGGAACAAAGATTGTTAAATCTTTATTCAAAGATTGTTTTCTATGTCTGACTGCCTCTTTGGTCTAGTTGTCGCAAATGCTTCTGCTGAGCATGATCAGGTCCTGGGTCCAATATCCGAGTCGGGCAATGTGTTTTTGTGTTTTATTATTTATTATTATTATTATTTATTTATTTAATTTGACAACATTGGTCCACTGGTTAGTAAAAACTTATCAACTAAGGGTTAGTATTAATTAATTAGAATAATAATAGTATTTATATTCATACCTGCCGCACGAGCAACCTGACAAAGTGTCCCAGCATTGGTGCATCGTGTTGTTCGGCTAGGGTTTTCAGGATACTGTTGCTGCTAGCCCTCATTCTGCCTAATAAGGATGCGGTCTTTTTCCTCATAATAGCATAGAAGTCGTCAGTTTGTGCTACAGCAAACATGCTAGACGCGCTGCAGAACCTGGGCAACCACAACAGCACCCTGAAGCCATTATTATATTATTTATTTTACCATTAAGAATTTCTTAGCAACAGCTCGGAGTTTGAAAGTTGGCGGTGTGATGCCCCCGTGCCTTGGAAAGCACGAAAAGCCGTTGGTCTTACGCCTGATCTCTCTCCGGTCGTTTCGGATTGTCGTCCAATCGCCGGAAAGAGCGAGTGCTCTTGAGTCTGCGCACACAATTGTGCACTATAATATCTTCCGCGCCGTTAGTCTCCGTCAACGGAGATGGACGGAACGGCGACGGCGGTGGGACGACGGACGGAATCTTAAGATTGGTTGCTATGGCCAAAATATGGTCTTACACACTATACTATACCTATGTATTTAATCTAAATGATTAAGTTCTAACACTTCCTGACTGATTGAGTAGGTACCATCACTAAAAAGTGAGAAATAAAAAACTTGTTTGCTAAAAAACAACCGACTTAAAAAAAAAAACCCTACAACGTAAAACATAACCATAATTTCGGAAGTCGGTGGTAAACAACTACAAGAGATCCAAAGACTTCGACTTCCGAAATTAAAGTTATTTTTCACTTTGTAGTGTTTTATTTTTTCACACTGTCTCTGCGTCACCCAAAGCTAGACTGCTAGAAAATCCCTATGATACTAAGTCCACCTCTGTTTATTTTTGCGCTAGAAGTATTAAATAAACAAGTAAATACATACATCCAGTTTTAACAAGATGGTAGAAAAGCAAAAAAATGTGTTTACAGTACGTCTCTTCGAGATAACGACACTCCTCACAGTAATGTGATAAGTCTGGCGGAATTTAATTTTGCCTCGCCTCATGGCATCCGCCATTATTGTGCCAATTACATGGCTGTAAAGCTTAGGACCACTTGCATTATATTGTAAGGATTATCAATTAATGTACCGAATAAATGTGAATTGTATTATTATAAATATAAATTAATTAACTATAATAACGTTAATGTTTTGTAAAATTTAATATTCAGCAACGGTAAAAATATGGGTATTTTGTATTATCCTGCTGGCAACACTACACCGAGCAAAGCTCGATGGGGTGGTGGCAGCAGGCGGTCATTCTTTGGCACGGAGCGACAGCGAAAGGTTGACTTGTATAACCGACTTTTTCATAAGATTATAATTATATAAGGTTTACAATAAGTACTTAAATTATCTTGGTGAAATTGTAAGTAATAATAAAGTGATTCCTGTATCGATCTTGGTAGTTTTCTTACAATATCATAGAATGTTTTGGTCGCAAAAGTAGCTCGAAAAAGAAAAGTAGTATAAATAGGGGTAATAACGTAACAGACTCTTAATTTCAGCCGAACTATGTCCACAGCTGGACATGTAGGCCTCCCTCAATTACGGAAGATTTGCCATAATCGCCATGCTTGGCTGGTGGGTAGGCGATCACAGTATGGTGGTAAAATGCATAGAGAACGCTGCTGCTCATTCTATTGTAAGTCCCTGAGTCGCCTCTTACGGGACGAAATGGGAATCTTATATAAGGAATGGTTGGCAGTACTACAACATTTATTGCTTTATTTACACTGTTGACCTGACAACATTTTCGAACATATATTTCAATGGATTGGCAATGTTCTTGAAAATGATTCAATTTATGATTGGTAGTGTGTTATTTACGTAGAGTGGCAATCAGAACTAACTGGTTAACGTATTAAATCAATTGCGATACTTAATTAATTTTAGCTACACTCTGCTTCTATTTCAATGATCATCGGCTAACGAATCTGCCTAGCAAACATTTAATTTAACCGTTATCAAAAGTTTTAATTGAATATTTGGAGTAATATATTTGTGGATGACACACGATATAACTAGTTAGACTTGTTAGTAGAATTGTGTAGAGAACAAAAATAGAGAAGTTATTTCTGCTTACCTATTTTACAACCGTTCAATACGCGTCCGTGCCGAATCGAAAATCAGTCATTGTTTATTAGAAGGGTCCAAACGCCGTTCACTAATCCAAAATTCGAAAATTCTGTCAGTTTCAATCAAATAGACGACCGCCATTCTTCCTCTGTCGAGGGCAAGGTAAATTAGTAATGGAAAATTTATTTTCGGTTCGACAGCCTGTCGAATTGTTATAGAAAACTTATAGGTACCTACTGTTGTCTACACAATGTTACTATTATTATAAATGTGACAGTTTGTTTGTTTTGATGTTTTTTTATTCAATCACACCAAAACAGCTGAATAGATTTGGATTAAAATGAGCACACACACAGTTTATAACGTAGTTTAAGTCATACGATAATATTATGCCAGTAGTACGTTCCTCTCCATTTTGACTTAAAGAATATCACCAACCCAATTGATCCCGGTGGTGTCCTAAAAGGTGACTAAAGGAGAATGGCCAGCAGCATTCTCTATGCATTTTATTACCATAATGTGATCGCCAACCCGCCGGCCAAGCGTGGCGACCATGGCTAACTCCTCCTATCCAGCGGTGGACGTCTTTCGACTGAAATTATGAATGATGAGCACGTTCTCATTGCATAATTTCCGACTTGCACATGGGCAAAACCGCGGGACAAAGTTAGAGTTGTAATAATATAATATCTTTATAGTGAAATAGTAAAAGATTAATAGAAACAACAGTCAAAGTCACAGCAAAACCGAAACGGAAATCAATCTATCATAATCTACAAGCCCAATGAAGATATTGACAGCAAAATTTTTACTTATCACTAAAACAAAAAATTACTTTCACTTTGATAGCTGTGCTATCACGCTAGATTGCGTGTTAAGGGGTAAACAAAAGTCTTGCTTGTTCCGTTACTTTAGTCTATAAAATGATAGTAGTATAACGTAAAACGTAGATGCTATATAAAATTCTATAAAAGGTTACTACTTGCTGTCACGCTTTGTATCTGAATATGGTAGTATAAAATAATCGGAATTGATTCCTTTTGTCATATTAGGTCTGTACATGATACACAGAACCTAGTCTAATTTACTTACATTATTATAACCACTGAGGTATTACTACTACGTATATAGTTCAATGATTATAACACAATTTTATTTATGTGACTAGCAGTGAATAGCGTTGACTAGCTGACAACTAGGGTCGCGTTGTTCTAGAGTTGAGTTGTAGCGGAGTGGCGTTGTTCTAGGGTCAAATTGTAACGGAGTCGCGTTGTTCTAGAGTCGGCTTAAAACAGGGTTGTGTTGTCCAAGAGTCTAATTGTGACGAGGTCGCGTTGTCCCAGGGTTGACTTTATCAAGGATTCGCTATGTCCTAGGGCTGAGTTGTCAAGGGATTGTGTGGTCCTAGAGTTGAGATGTCACGGGGTCACACTGTGTTAGAGTTGATTTATCATCGTTCGACAACTCAAACGTACGGACAACATACCCCCGTAGGATACGTTGTTCTAGGTTTGAGTTGTCAAGGAGTCGCATTGTCCTAGGGTTGACTTGTCACGGAGTTGCGTTGTCCTAGAGTTGAGTTGTTAAGGCACAGAGGCTTTGTTGTTATAAATACACACCATCATTGCCCTCACACTCACATACACAACACACATACATTCACACATGTACACAACCCACATACATCCTCACTCACACAACTCATATACATCCTCACTCACACACAATCCCAGTCTTACAAGCACACTCTGCATACCGTTTAATACATTTAACGTATCATAGTGTTTAGTTATTTCTTATATATAAATTGGAAGTAGAAATAAACAAGTATTTTATAAATACTAATAACGTATGGAAGAGCGGAGTCTCCTAATACAGGCTTTATACGCTTAAAAGGAGGCTCCAATCACCACTGATGTAAGTTAAAACTTGATAATTCGAATAAACCTTTTTCATTTATTTTTTTTAACGGTCGTGTTGTCCTAGAGTTGAGTTGCTACAGAGTCACGTTGTCCTAGCGTTGACTGGTCATGGGGTCGCAATGGCCTGGAGCTGAGTTGTCACGGGGTCGCTTTGTACTGGGGCTGAGTTGATATGGAGTCACGTTGTCCTAGGGTTGAATTGTCACGGTTTTGACTTCATAGGTATTTACTACTATTTAGAATGTTCAACTAGCTTAATATATCTGACTGACTGATCCCGTGAAAATTCAAAACTTTTAGTTGAATTGAGATGACAGTACATTACACCTGTGCGAAGTAGTGGCGGGTCACTAGTATATAAATGAATTCGAAGACATGATTCTTACTACTATAAATATCTGACAGATGACTACAGCTGTTTACTTTTTTATTCTTCAATAATATTAAATTTAAAAAAACAGACGGTTTTTTATCGGAGCCCGTGGGCGATTGTAAATAATAACGTAAATAAGATCCATTCTGACCCCTAAAGTAATAAAATCGTTTACGTTCATTGACTTTTAAACTATCGTGAGAAAATAAACAGCTGATAATGTGAAATTCATTCACAGTTTTTTGTTTCCCTTAAAAGAAAATTCCTGTTCCCGGTTGATGGCAATAAGCTCGCCCTCTATTGAATTAAACTTAAACATAAATTGAGAATTGTGGGTATACTGTGATAATGTATAATGAGAGTGTACACTCTAAATGTAAGTACTGCTTAGTTGGTCTAGAGGTCGCAAGCGCTACTACTGAGCAGGAGGTCCTGAGTTCAATTTCCGGGTTGTGGCAAAGTGCTATTGAGTTTTTCTACCTGCACCCTAATTGCGAAACACATAATTTATCAGAATCTGAATGGGATTGAAGATTATTTCTAAACCATTGCGTCATTTGTTCGAATAAATTGTCGGCTCAGCAACGTAAATAACGCAATGAATGTTGTTTAACTATGAATATTAAACCAATTCCTACCGATAAAAAGTTCCGCAATTACCCCTCTGGTATTTTTCGGTAGCAGTCCCGAGTCTAAATTTGTGCCCACTCGATGGCAATAGACTTGCATCATGTAATATAGGACTTAAACATCACTGGCAAAATGACAGCCTCTTTATACAACATTATTTTTAGTATATGCGAAAACTGAATATAGTTTGTTCAGAATCAGTAACTGAATCGATTTCAATAATTTTTAGACCATGACCATTAGACCATTTTGTCCCAAAAATATTTAATTACGCTTACAAGTTGGACACCGAACGACACTAACTTCTTATCCGCAATCACGGCAGTTCATAGCGGTACTAGGCGCGGGCGCACAGCGGGGCGGGGTCAGTGGGTCGTCTTAAGGGCGGAGTACATGTTTTAGTACGGACAACCAGGTAGCATAACAAGCTTATAACTTTGTGATTATTAATGATACAGTTTTGAATTTTTTTTCATAGATTCTTTACATAAAAATACTAGACCTGTGTTTCGGGTTTCGCATATACAAAAATTAATGTTGTATTATAGTTTCACCTCTGTCTATCGTATGTTATTGTTATACTCACCATAATTTTATTAAGGTGCTACGTAACTAAGTTAAATAATGGTGGTAGGTAGGTAGTAGATAGGTAGTCACTCCATGTAAAGAAAAAATGGTATTCAGCTGCATCCGGTTTGACAAGACGCTGACCCTAAATTAGGTGGGAAAAAATTGGCAGATGATGAAGAGATGAGTCATAATTTAAGGGATTCTATTCTTGGGCATGGAATCAATACTGGCAAGTCTTAATGTGAAGACTCCGGGCTGCTACTGATAAGTTCCAGGGGGCTTACTCTTCAACCTAATTGTAATTCCAATCTAATGCCAATACGATTCCAAATTATAATTTTGCATACACGTAATTTGGTACTCTTGAAAACAATAGTGTCAACACTGGAACAACAACAACGCCCGATTGATTCCACTTAGTTAAAAAAAATGGATACCCAATTTAAACACATTTTGGCGCTAGCGTCGAACTCAAGATTACGAAAAGTTCCAATACCAATGTCAATCGATCGGAATTAAAATCAAGAGTAAGCACCCTGATAGAGAAACCCAATAACACAATACCCGAACTGGGAATTGAACCCAGAACTTCGAGCTCATTAGTAGCGCTTGCGACCACTAGACCAACCAGGCAGTCCTTTAACAAGGTAAAGAAATTTTAATAATATACCGAAACTCCAGTATATTTTTCTATGACAAACAATAAAGTAATACACATTTAGTAGATTTATTGAAGGCGAACAAATAATTCAGTAGGTGTTAACCAATAAGAAACACATCCAAAATTCAAATAACTTCAGTGAATAATATATTGAAAATATTGATGAAATCCCTTTGAAAGTTCAATCAATCTCTTGAATTATTCATACCGAAGTGGTTATTAGATTGGAAACTTAATAAAAAGCTTGTGATTGTGGTTTATTTTTATTTTTTCTATGTTTGAATATTTTGCGATAAAATACAGTTCGAGAAACTCTTGTATTTTTGTTTTACTAGCTTCTGCTCGCGACTTCGTCCGCGTTAAATTTTTTGCTCCCCCGACCCTTCCCGGCGCGTCGAATCGCCTACCCGTGCGATTTTTCCCGTTTTTGCAAAAATTTTCATTACTGCTCCACTCCTCTTGATTGTAGCGTGATGTTATATAGCCTTCCTTGATAAATAGGCTACCCAACACAAACATGTTTTTTCAATTCGAACCAGTAGTTCCTGAGATTAGCGCGTTCAATCAAACAAACATACAAAAAAACTAATATTAATAATATAGATTGATTGGTACATATTCCATTACGTTTATGTGAGTATGAGAGCAGTAGTAGCCCAGTGGTAACTACCGCGACTTACGAATAGCAGGTCGTGAGTTCGAACCCAGGCAGGCGCATTACTTTGTGTTAATTATTTCATCACCACTGCTCTCAAAACGGTGAAGGAAAACATCGTGAGGAAACCGGCATGTCCTAGAACCAATCATTCGAAGACATGTGACATCTACCTACCTGCACTGGGCCCGTGTGGTGGATTATATCCCACCCTCTCTCACCGAGAGGAGGCCTGTGTCCCAGCTGTGGGAATATTTATAGGCTGCTGATGATGAATGGCATATGAGAGAAGAGTCGAAGACGAATAAGGAGAGTAACTGGTCACAAGACTTGTATTTATTTCAAAGAGACTTATTTCATTTGCTAGTATAATACTTAGATTAATATAATCACCATAAAATACATACATGCCTCACGCCTTTTCCGATGGGGGTAGGCAGAAACTACGGAACGCCACCAGCTACGATCTTTCCCATAAAATCTGTCACCATAAAATGACAGATGTAAATGTAGAAATTTTAATAGGTTGACACAAAGAGTGGTCTTATCGCTAAAAATGATCTTTTACAGAAGAAAAACGAACAAAGAAAAATAATAGAGTAAGCATAGCGTTAAACAAGTATCACAGCAGTGACCGGCGAGCACTACTGGGTCAAATTAAATTAGCTGGAAATACCTTTAGGTATTCCACCACTTAAGTAATAATACGTTTATTAGTACATAAAAAAAAAACAACAACACAGAACATAGCATATGGAAACAGTGGGTTGTACTAACATGCTTAAAATTACTGTCAGTTTTCTGGACTTAAAACTAGGTACATGTCTAAAAATAACCATGTACATTTACTACTACTTTATCACTACAAAAGGTCTATCCTACCATAATTAGCCTATTTGTTCCCACTACTGACACAAAGGCTTCCTCTTGTTAAGAGGAAGAGGGTCGTAGTCTACCACGCGGGCCCAGTGCGGTTTGATAGATGTCACATGTCTTCGAATTTTTAGTTCTAGGACACGCCAATTTCCTCAAGACGTTTTCCTTCACCGTTTTGAGAGCACTGGTGATGAAATCATTTATACAAAGAAAAACGCTTGCCTGGGTACAAACCTATGAACTAAAATTCGTAATTCGCATTTGTTCTTCTTATCTTATAGCAGGGCTGTCCAAGCTACATACCTTCGCGGGCTAATTAAATTTACTACAAAAGCTGGAGGGCCGCAGAAACAAATATTTTCAGTTATCAAGTAAAAAAAAAAAAAATACAGGGTAACCATTTCTTTATACGTTTATTGGTTCTTAATTAATTAATTAATCTAATAATAGTAATCCAGACAACGGCCCGTGGGCCGCATGCGATACCAGCGCAAAAACGAGTCGGAGATAGACGTGTGTCGATTGAGTGCGGAAGTTCTAGCCATACCGCCATGTCAAAATTATAAAATTGTAACCGACTGACTATACAGAAATCTTTTAGTATTGTGAATATCTTAAACAATAAAGGGCCTACCGTCACGCCCTTTGATTGTTGGAGAATTCCAAGGAAGTCATATATGTGCACTTGTGAAACCGTACGAATTCCATATTAATTTATAACTGTCCTGCATTGTTTACCACTTTGTGACGAAGACCCACGCCTGCCGGCGGCACTGAGGACTGGAAGGATTCCTTGCACCTACCGTCACCAGCCTAAAATCCTCCTGGCGCCCTCATATAATTAGTAGTTAAGTTAGTCCTATTTAGGTTAAGACTTAGTAGTAAACTTTTGTGTCAGCAGCATTTTGTAGTTCTAAAACTGTTAAATTAGTCATAATTAATTAAACCTTCTTTTGTGATCAAACTAGCGTTTCACTGCTTACCACCGCCTTGATATAGACTCATAACATGGCCGCATGCGGCCCACGGGCCGTTGTCTGGACAGCCCTGTTCTATAGTATAGTGATAAGTATAAATGAAATATTTATTTCTGTAAGTAGATCTTATAAGACACATTTAAACGTCAACAATTTTTTTAAACTATAGATGGCGCCGGCATTTCCTAGCTGACTGTTCCCTGAGAAGAAATGCCGAAACAAACTCGGAGGTCATAGTCTCTTTTAAAGTCCAATCATTTTATTATTGGAATTTTTATGTGAGTCTTACAATGCAGGGCAATGTCTGGAAGAGCCTTTTGAAGAAAGAGCCATTGTAGCTTTGAGCTGACCTGTCCCAACAGACGGCATGTATGTATCAGTCATCGTGTAACTCAACCCTATTTTAGGGAGCTCAACGACCCGTCACAAGACGCTACATTTACGTAGGCCATATACAAAATACTCAAAGCCACCAGACAGTTATGTTATAGTCATGTATTCAATCTAGCTTGCATGGTACTCACATTCACAGTCAGTTTTATTTTGAATGTCATAAAAAATAATAATAAATCAATAAATATAAAATGTCAACATTATTCTCTCACACACTTCATAATAGTTGGTTGTTTGGTGGTACATTGGAGTAAACTTAACTATACCCGCCTGTCTACCCTATGCAATATTTTTATTCAATAACGTGACTCGTGCGTTTATTAGATCTGCAAGTTAATAAAAATGCAGCGTTCACTCAATAAGATTTAGCGAGTACCAGGACGGCGCTAACTCAATATTACTGTGTAAAACTGATGAGAATAAATCGAGTTTGTAATGGAAAAATCTAGTTCATTGGATTTTCAATTTGTTGTCATGTCAATCATTTTTTGTTGAGCGTTGAAATTGAATTTTAACTTTTTAACTAAACTCGAATTTATCTGACGTGTTATGTACCTATTTGTTTCACAATTGAAGTGGGTTCGAGCTTTTTAATAACTATGTAGTTAGGGATTGTAAATATTTTAAATTAAAATAAAACTTAGTCTTGAAATAGGCATTTACTGAAATATGATTTTTAAATGTATTTTCGTCTTGTGATTCATTCGAATTTCATGTCCAAAGGTCTAGGCTAGGGATCATTAGTTACTTTCATTGGAGGTCCGTTTAAAATATAATTTAAGAAATACAACGAGAAGAAATATTGTTTTTGTTGTTTTGTTTTGTTTTGTTGTTATCATCATTTCAGCCGAAAGACATCATTTCAGTCCACTGCTGGCCATAGGACTCCACCAAGCTCCGCCACTTCGACCGCTTCTGGGCCTCCCACATCCAGCGGATTCCTGCAGCCTTCACAAGGTTATTCGTCCACCTTGTTGGAGGCCTTCCAACTCTACGTCTTCCGGTACGCGGTCGCCACTCCAGAACCTTTCGGCCGCATCGGCATCAATCAAGCAAGAATCTGTTCTGCGAGCAATGTGCCCTGCCCACTGCCACTTAAATTTCGCAATTCTTCGGGCTATGTCGGTTACCTTGGTTCTCCTACGGATCTCTTCATTTCTGATTCAATCACGTAGGGAAACTCCAACATAGCTCTCTCCATCGCTCGTTAGGTGACTTTCAGCCTAATAAGGCCCATTGTGAACGATTATGTTTTAGCACCTTAGGTCAACACTGGCAACACACACTGGTCAAAGACTATCGTCTTGAGACACTTGGGACTTTATATATACACACATATAGGTTCATATAAACAGACAAAAAGAAAATAACAGGAAAATAGGTACAGAGGTGATGTTTATTTCTAAAGATGCGTACTTGCGATAGGAGAGACGATAAGGAGATGTAGACAACGTATGTAAGAGTAAAAGAGAAAATAAATAACTTACAATAAAAAAAATAATCACTTAATAAAATTAAACAAATAATATAAGAATGTACGTACATACATACATACTTCTAAAATAACTATCACTAAAGTATTAATAATTGTAGTGTGATTATAAATCTTCATAGTTTTTTAACACAGTAAGTAATCAATATTAATGTGCACAGACTTAATTTTTACTTCGAACTTAAGGTGAATGTTCCAAACCAGCCCGCGAAATTCAAAATTTCTTGCGTTTTTTGCAATTTGCAGGCCAGTGCTAGGTTGTATGTTGATTAAAATATTATTCGCGCCTGTAAGACGTATGTACAGAATTATATTCATCAAAATCGCCAATACAACCCTCCAAGTTCATAAAGCTGTAGGAATGACTTTTTCTGTTTTTTTTTTGTTCCTAGGCCTTTATGAACTTGGAGGGTTGTATTGGCGATTTTGATGATTATAATTCTGTAACTACATACGTCTTACAGGCGCGAATAATATTTTAATCAACATACAACCTAGCAGGCCTGCAAATTGCAAAAAACGTAAGAAAATTTGAATTTCGCGGGCTGGTTGAAGCATTCACCTTAAGCGTGTATTTGACGTCCTTTTAGGTAGTCGATATTCCAAGTTTTTTATGTCTGAAGTCTGGAGTAAAGTTCTCATCGGTAAGTTGAGATCGAAATTTACTAAAAGTTCGTACAAAATAAGTTGGCCGGTCCGAGTCCGGCCGAGGTCCACAATTTGGTGACTATTTTTTCTGGTTATTATTTATTTATATTTAAGCCAACAAGGACCAATTACAAATAATAAAATCATAAAAATCATCATCATCATCATCATTTCAGCCGAAAGACGTCCACTGCTGGACATAGGCCTCCCCCAAGCTCCGCCACTTCGACCGGTTTTGTGCTTCCCGCATCCAACGGATTCCTGCGGCCTTCACAAGGTCATCGGTCCACCTTGTTGGAGGCCTTCCAACTCTACGTCTTCCGGTACGCGGTCGCCATTCCAGAACCTTTCGGCCCCATCGGCCATCTGTTCTGCGAGCAATGAGCCCTGCCCACTGCCACTTCAGTTTAGCAATTCTTCGGGCTATGTCGGTTACCTTGGTTCTCCTACGGATCTCTTCATTTCTGATTCGATCGCGTAGGGAAACTCCAAGCATAGCCCTCTCCATCGCCCTTTGGGTAACTTTCAGCCTTCTAATAAGGCCCATTGTGAGCGACCATGTTTCGATTCCAAATGTCATCACTGGCAACACACACACACATAAAAATCATAACATAAAATAATACATAAAACAAACACAGTCACAATATAATATAAAATACAGTTTATATATCGACGTAGGTACTTGACCCAAACACCATTCAAGAAAACGAGTTTTTAAATTTATAAGACAGTTTACAACCTAAAGGTACAGGCAAATGTGGTAGATTCTATTTTGACAAAAAACGGTCTGGATTTATGCCCAGTTAATGACAGTAGGCCTGCCGCCTATTACATGGGACTTAAGGAGGGAAACCAGTTTAGGAGACCGAAATTTTGGTGTTTTTCGTGATTTTTAGGGTTCCGCACCTCAAATGGAAAAAGCGGAACCCTTATAGGATCACTTTGTTGTCCGTCCGTCCGTCCGTCCGTCTGTCCGTCCGTCTGTCAAGACCTTTTTTCTCAGGAACGCGTGGAGGTATCTAGGTGAAATTCATATCAAATACTCAAATCTACTGTCTCTTGAAGCTGTAAAAAAATCAAACTTCTAAGCTAACGCAATCAAAAGATATAGCCATTTATGCCGCAAATTTCCGCAAATTTTCGAAACTCGCAAGGGAATCAAAACCTAAAGGGTACTTCCAGTCGATCTAGAATTTTAAAATTTGGTACGAAGCAACGTCTTATAGCACAAATAAAGGAAACATTGTGAAAACCGTAAATTTTTAGTTACATCATATAATAAAAAATAAAATAAAATTTTGAATTTTATACCTACAGGTTTGTACGGAACCCTCGGTGCGCGAGTCAGACTCGCACTTGGCCGGTTTTTTTTTAAACAGTGAAGGAATAATTAGAAATTGTTTAAACTTGGAGGGTATATCATTCATGTTTTAAATAAATAATAATAATAATAAAAAATAATAAAAAAATCCTTTTGTTTCGGACAACTAAGATCCATAAATTGTTAGTAACAGTTTTCCTTAAAACACATAGTTAGTAACTTATTCTACAGACATAATAATGAGAAGATCACCCAACAACTGGACATTGCAAATGGCCACTAGGGTATAAGTCTTCTGACAAATTGCCTTATTATGGCAGAGGAAGTGTTGGCCACCACAGCCTTCAGGATGCTATTATGACTGCCTCTTATTCTGCTCAGTAGTGAAGCCGTTTTTTTTCGAATGATGGCATGAATCCATCAGTACGGTTCACTGCAAACATTTCTGAGGCACTGCAAAAACGAGGCAGTCGTAACAGCATCCAAAAACATTATTATATTGGACGCGTAGGACATCCAGCGACCTTTTCGAACAGTTGACCCAAAGATTATTGGTGTAAAAACTCTGACAGTAAGCTTTAACAGTACACTTAAATTTTTTTTCAAGTAATTTCCGCCAGAATTACTGGCGTTAGAACGTGATGTCCATGGACGATTTCCATCCGAGTATTTTGCTGGTGCATTCCTGAAGTCGCAATTTTTGTCTGTAATCATCACAATTTTGTTTGTTTGTTAACAACATATTTCCTGAGAATATTAACCTAATTGTAACTAAAATAATTTGAAAATTGCATGTTTTTGAGGTGTTTCTCCAATCTCCAGAATGTGTCCAATTTTTTTGCATAAAATATTATATTTTTAATAATAATATAATCCCAAAATTAGGTTCATATGGATTCGAATTGAATAAAAAATACACAGAACAAATTTCAGAACGATTGGTCAATAACTACTTGAAAAAAAGTCGTATCGAGAAAAACTCATTTGAAAATAAAATATAGCAAAATCCGTACATTATCTGTTAGCCAATTTCATAACGATTCCAAAGATGTAATTTCTAAATAGCTTCCATACATAACTTTGGAGGTATCGTCGTTTTAGTCACTGTCTAGTCTAAACTGGTTTCCCCCCTTAAAGATAACTGGCGAAATGTTGGTGTAGGACACACCCTACCCAAACATTCGGGGAACCAACAAGGCATGGTGTTATGTTATGTGTTACGTCAAAACAAAAAGTACTTTCCTACTACCTACGTCTACTTTTACATAACATCATGTCCGTAATTCCCAAAAATTTAGGCAGAGGTTCACATACGCCTTTAGCCAAAAGTATAAGGCACTCAAATAAAACACGTTTAATTAATATTGTGTGAAAGAATACCCCACGCGATGTATTGGAACAATATTTAAAATCTAAAATATAGATAAGGTTTTTTGAGGTTCCATTAAGTAATCTATAATCAATTAGAAATTACATTTAGTGACAAATATTTTAGTTTTATTCAGTCTTCGGGTGAGCCTATTGCCATCAACTGAGCACAAATTCTCGAACCTAATACCTCATACTCAGTTATTACTAAACATTGAAACTGTTAGAAAAAGCTTAGTGTTGCCATCTATAAATAGCAGCCTCAATAAAATACCTGTAAATAAATACAAACATTTGCATAGAAAGTGTAAATAAAAAGTAATGTGACTTACAATATTTATTTACGCAAAATCGGGAGGTATTTGAGGTAGTCGATTGAATAAACATTATCGACTGACGAGGTCGTCTGGGCCTCACACATAGGTACCCTCTGAATCTAAAGACCCTACTAACCCTTTGCTAAAAACTAGCTTTAAGAACGTGAAGGTCAAGTGTAGAAGAAATGGCGATTTTGAAGGACAAGAAATTCGTTTAGGAATGTTTATCTTTATGTCCTGATTTGCAAAGATGTGTCAATTTAAGCATTCTTCGCGAATATTGAAAGTGTAGCTGAGAGGTATTTGCATGCCAGGGGCCAGGGAGATTGTTCGAAAGAGATACCGTGACCCTGGCACATGGGCAACTGAAGGAACACGGGTGGGTTTTAGCCAGTAAAAGTCTGACACGCCCTCCCGCTCCGCCCAGAGCGGGAGAAGTCATTTGATGATTTCCCATCCGGAAAAAAAAACAAAAAAAAGAGGTATTTGCACGCCTTAAAGGGGCGCACATTTGGCGTGGCGATTCACAATTTTATTTAGAAGATCGCAATGTCAATATTTGTTCGGCATTAACAAACGCACGCTGTGCTTCGCCTCAGTGCTGCGGCCAAATGTATAAAAAGTGCCTAGCGTTGATCACAAGGGTCGAGGATAGTCAGTTTGGGAGATCTCAATAGGCGTATCTGAAACAAGTGCTCCAGTAAAATAATCTTCGTCATAGTCATTATTATTCAGTAACAAAAATAAGAATTTGTATTTTTTATGCTTTTCAGGAAGGTCAGGTGTGTAGTACTCACAACTGACGTGCAGATGTATGAAAGTAACCGAAGCAAAATGAGTATGTAAAGATCATAAACAGGTGGTCTTTACTGTTTCTGTCAACCCCCTTTGACAAAAAGAAGTGAGTTTAATATACTGGGTGACTTTTTTTAGCGTCATAAAAAAAATGGGGGTAATAGGTGAACAGAATAGAAGCTTTTGGCATAGAAATTTTTATTATTTTTATTTTTGAATAACATGTAATTAAATTGATCTAGTAATAAATACTACACATTTAAAGTAACATCTTCATACTAGAACAACAAAAACAGAAATTTGGAAAAAAATAACATTTTTTTTAAATTAAAATCTTTCGAAACTCAAATCATACGCACCCTACTCAATGCGCGGCATGTATCATTGATTTCGGAGCGCGGTCCTACCCTTTGAAGCCGGCCGATAGGCGGCCTCATTGATCTTTCGTAGGCGCACGAGCCGCACACGCATCCCTGTCCACCCGCGTCCCGCGCTCCTTTAGTCACCTACGATGAATCTGAAGGCCTTCCTGCCTTCTATTCTAGTTACACAACACACCATATGAAGGTCGAGACGGTAAAAAATGTCATCCGGTATACGAAGAAAAAATTTGAATCTGAATTAACTTTGAAGAAATTCGATTTGACGGTGCAGAATATAGATACCTATTATAATTATCAAAAAAAAACACATTGAAATACAGCAGACTAACGAAATAGCGTAAATAGCTATATGTACATGCACATAATCAAATTGTTTGATAAATATAATAGTTTAGTTTACAATAATGCTATTGTAATATGAACAACCTAATTGATGCCGCAGGGCGTCTGTTTCTACATTTTGAGCGTTTGTAGTTTGTGCTCGGCAGCCCTAATAACTAGTTTAAATGTATACAAAGGTATTTAAAATACCTTCAACCAACTGCAAATGTCTCAGTTTGGGTTATGATCTTTTGTCTGTATCTATTTGATATGATTGTTTTGTTGATCAGCTCTAAAAATATCGAAGTGGAATTTTATAGCGTGTTGGAATTTCATCTCTCGGTGTTGAACCGAGCATATAGAAATCAACAGAGCGCGTCAGAAAAATACATTGTTCAGTTTTCAACTCCCGACTCTTTTCAATGCACTGAGCATTCTCAACGCTCAGTGCAGTAACCACTGAGCCATCACCATTCCTTATACCTACGCGATAGTTGCCTACCTACTTATTTGAATTATAGAGAAGAATAGCTTCTAGTTCCCGAGGTTTAAAGTTGGTACATAGGCTTCCGTCATCAACCAAGCCTTTCCCAACTACATTACTGTTGGCTTCCAGTCAAACCGGACGCAAAGACCGACTTTGGTTATACGTTACATACCTAACTCATATTAGCATAACACAAAACAAAATTTAACGCCTGTAGTTTCCGAAGGATTGGGCAGCCACATTTCGCCGATTACGTTAAGGTTTCATGTATTTAGGGGGCAAGCCTATTGCTATCAGCCAGGCACACATCCTGACTGCTTCTCTGAAATTCCTGATGGAATAACGCAATAACTCTTTACTTGACCTGGGGATCAAATTCAGGACCTCAAGCTCAAAAACTGGAAAACAAAAAATAATAAACTTTAAAATTATGAGTCGGCGCTTTGAGTGATCTTTGTTTATTGATTTTTCAGCGCCGACTCAAAGTTTTAAGGTTTATTATTTTTTGCTTTTCAGTTTTTTCGGCGGTTTAATTTTTTGTTAAAAAGTTTATATTTTACAATTTTTTGTGGCTTCCCTATCCAATGAAAAAAGAATTATCAAAATCAGTCTACTCTGTGTAAAGTTATGCGTGGTTATACATTACAATCAGTGAGTGAACAATCAATTATCCCCTGTAAAAAGTTATGCGTGGTCATACATAAAAAAAAAACAAAAAAAAATATACGCGTCGAATTGATAACCTCCTCCGTTTTTTTTCGTCGGTTAACAATAGGGCTTACAACAATTAGAGTAACGCAGCAGAAATTAAATAATTACTTTCTAAAACGTATAAATTTAACTGACATTACGGTGTAATGAGTTTTTAAAGACGATGTTACATTAGAATAACACAAACATAGGTACCTAAAGTCACATTTACACTCAAAATCAGACTTGTCCTAAGTAAGCAATGAATATAAGCTTTTTTTTTGTTTTTTTTTTTCTGGATGAGAAATCATCAAATGACTTCTCCCGCTCTGGACGGAGCGGGAGGGCGTGTCAGACTTTTACTGACTAAAACCCAACCGTGTTCCTTCAGTTGCCCATGTGCCAGGGTCACGGTATCTCTTTCGAGTATTAGCTTTACTTGAAAACCTTAATATGCGTAGTCCTTTTCCAAGTATTTTGGGTTTTAACCATATACATCTGAATTCCAGAATTTTTATTTTCTGCGTATCTGACCTTCACAATCAAGTGCCTGGGTAACATAATACCCTTTAATCTGGTAAAACTGGTTGTCAGACTTTCGGGCTTCTGGCGACCCGTAACGACTGTCAAAGATGCTGCTTTCTGGGCATGAATGAAACTTGGTATGTCAAGATGGTCACATTATCATTTCAGCCGTAAGACGTCCACTGCTGGACTTAGGCCTCCCCCAATTTGGGGGGCTTTACCATAATCGCCACGCTTGGCAGGCGGGTCGGCGATCGCAGTACGGTGGTAAAATGCATAGAGAACGCTGCTGCCCATTCTCTAGTAACTCCCTTAGTCGCCTTTTACGACACCCACGGGAAGAAATGGGGTGGTGTGATTCTTTACGTCCGGCACCACACGGTACTCCGGCACCACACGGTAAAGAAAGAAAGAAAGAAAAAGTATTTATTGGGGCACGCACAGACGCGCGCGCACGTACGATGGTCACATACACTGTCACAATTCATCTTATTCATCTCTATTTGAAAACCTAAGCTCTTAAATACCGATACTCATAAAGGGCAAGAATACTTAGCTTTATTCAAAAAAGAGACACTGTTGCCCCTAAAAGCTTTGCCTACTTAGATTTACTACTCCACATCATTTTTACGATGATTGATGTGACAACCTTTTACTCTTTTTATAGAACTACGTTTTTAACGCGGCTTGCGGTAGGTTTGAACTAGTAGAAAGCGTCACTTAACGAAAAGGCGATTCGTTCTGGGCCCTATATGATTTGTTCATTCTGAAAGAGAGAGAGAGAACTAGTTGACATAGTTTTCGAGGGTGCTAAAGCCGATAGTGAAGTCTAAATTTAAGATGACGGCAACGATTTTTTGTCATGGGTGTCGTTTTCATAGTTTTCGAGGATGCTTAAACTGATAGGAGGTGAAAACGGAAAACCAAGAACGTGACAACTTTATGAAAGCTTCGTAAAACTTGTGCTACATGGCTATTTGTGTGTGTGAGTATCGGGTAAAAAAAACTTCGTTTCTGACGGGGGTCCTCCGATCTTACCCGGCCTTTTATAATTAACAATGTGGCGAATTTGAGACTAAAAGAAAATCAATGATGTAAACTTTTTTACAGGCCTACCTGATGGTATAGATTGTATCTGTTTGTTATCTTGTTGTCTTTACCGCGAAACAAAGAAATAAATAATAACTCCTTTATTGGCATCATCTACAGCAAAAATAGATAGACCATAACCAGCGGGGTATTAACTTATTGGCTTAATGGGTCTCATTTTCACAGTTGAATAACATTATTTGCGTTATTAACGTTAATGTGACTAACAAATAAAAATAAAGGAAACAAATTACAGCCATGTATGAGCTTTCCTTAGATCTTCACTGTAAAAATGAACTTAGAAAAGAAAGATCATACTAAATTAGTACAATGGTTGCTTCTTTTAAAATATTTTTGCTCAGTATATTTTACGAGTAATCTTGGGGCATACCTGCAGACACTACAGTTTGTAATTTTAGACTACAACAGGAAAATCTGAGGCTTAAAATATTTAATTAAAAAATTTCTTCCTTTTCGTAACTTTATCTACTCAAAAAAGAAGCTACAGGTACAAAATTTAGTTATTCTTCATGTTGCTTATATTAAATTATTTTTGGCTGGCCACTGATTTATTAGACAAAATAGCAAAAATACCATTTTAATAATTGTAATACTGAGGGATATGATCGGCATTGGCAGCTTCCACAATAGAATCAAAACATTTTTTTAGCGCTACGAAGGTTTTCTGCATATAATGTGTGGGAAATTTGGCACAGTCAAAGTTTCTATAAAGAAGGACTGCAGAAATCTATTTTTTTTTTTAAATTATGTTCGAATTCTGACAACTGGGTGAAAACTAGTTACAATATTTAGTCAGCACAAATCAAAAACATGAACAAGACGAAAATAAGTGATGGTATAAAAAGTAAGATCATTATAGCTACCGCTTCTAACATAAAACCCATACTTGGGTCTACAGCCAGCTACCTAAAAAACTTTAACTCCAACAGATCAGCTTACCCTCGTCACATAGTCAATTGGACACCGCCGGAACTTATTTGATTCCTAAAATTATTAGGACAACAAAATAGACTACCTCGTTGGTCTAGTGGTCACAAGTACTACTGCTAAGCATAAGTTCCAGGGTTCGATTTCCTGGTCAGACATAGTGATATTGGGTTTTTTCATCAGGAATTTTTCAGTAACAGCTCGGTCTGTATTCGTGCCCGGTTGATGGCAATAGCATCGCCCCTTTTACATACTAGGACTTATACATGACATTCGAAATGTGGTTGTATTATAGGTGCACCTCTCTGCCTATCTCTTCGGGTATTACAGGCATGGTGTTATATCATTATGTACGGAATACAAGTAAGGGATCCATGAATAGTTTGTTCACACGTGATGTTGCTCTGAATGGCATATGTGCATGTGAGAAGGTTATAAGCAAGGAACTTAGTGAGGATACTTGCCAAACAACCTTGTACCGTGTGGTGCCGGACGTACAGAATAACACCACCCCATTTCTTCCCGCGGGTGTCGTAAAAGGCGACTAAAGGACTTACTAGAGAATGGGCAGCAGCGTTCTCTATGCATGTTACCACTATACTGCGATCGCCAACCCGCCTGCCAAGCGTGGCGATTATGGCAAAGCCCTCCAAATTAGGGTAGGCCTAAATCCAGCAGTGGACGTCTTACGGCTGGAATGATGATGATGACTTGCCAAACTAAGTTTTTTTTATGATTTCAGTTATGATTGGTTATTATGAAGCTGTGGTGGCCCAGTGTAAACGGCCTGACTTTACGAGTCGTAAGTTGTGGGTTCAAACTCAGACAGACGCTATATATATATATATGTAATTTATTTATTTAGACAACAAAGATCCATAGTGTTAGTGTGATAATAACTTAAAGCTAGTGTTAGTAGTACATTATTATTATTATTACTGAACTTTCAAAGTTCAAGCATTTTGCAAAGAAGATGACCAAGAAAAATACGAATTTCTCACCTGGCCATCCTCCTCACAAGATGCCTCAATATGGGAGAATAAAAACTCTCTGATACTGTTTTCAGAATGCTATTTTGCTACTGGCCCGTGTTCTTGTTACTATCGATGCGACTTTTTTGCGAATGACCGCATGAAAACCGTCAGTTCGATTCTGTGCAAACATTTCCGATGCGCTACAGAAACGGGGCAGTCTCAACAGCATTCTGAAAATATTATTGTATAGGACGCGCAGGTCATCTAGCGACCTTTTGGTGTAGCTGGTCCACAGACCCCCCGTGTACAGACCCTGGCAGTAAGCCTTGAAAAGTGTTATCTTGACCTGGTCGGTACAGCGAGAGAATCTACGTGCCAACATGTTACCACGGGCCGCCAATGCCCTGCGCTCCCTCTCAATATCTACATTATCTTTAAGGTCGTCGGTAAGTATGTGCCCTAGATATTTAAATTTATTTACTCTTTTTATGCACAAGCCATTTAGGGTAAGATTAGGGGCATAGTCTGCGCATTTACCGGCGGCCTTAAAAACCATGTACTCACATTTTTTAACATTGTACACGAGTCCATGTGCAGCAGCATAGTCCTCGCATACTTTCAACATCTCTGCAATGGAACCTGCAGTCGGGCCCAGCAGCACCACGTCGTCCGCGTAACTGATACTGTTAATATTAACACCACCAACCCGACAACCGACACGCATGCTGCTGAGCTCGACTATGAGGTCATTAACATAAAGGTTGAAGAGTCCAGGAGATGTCAACCCCCCTTGTCTCACACCGCACTCCAGCCCATACGTTCCAGAGAGTGTGTTGGCCCATTTTACATTGTTCGTTTGGTTCGCGTACCAATACTGCAATATTCTGCGAACTTCGGCCGGTACATTCCTGTCCCCCAACTTCCTCCAGAGCATATCGTATGACACATGGTCAAAAGCCCTGGAAAAATCCAGGAAACAGGCATACACCGGCGTCTTACGATCTGTATAATATTGGACAGTATTCTTGAGGCTCAGAATTGCACTTTCCGTTGAAAGTTCAGGTCGAAACCCAAATTGTGCATCGTGCAAGCACAGATATTGTTTTAAGCACGTGTCAAGCATACTGTCCAATATTTTAGCAGTGATCGTCGCAAGGGAGATTGGTCGGTAGTTTCCCTTGTCAGAAATATCACCCGTCCTGTTTTTGAGTATAGGTACTACAATCGTTCTCATTAGTTCGGCTGGTAGGTATGAGTGACTAATGCACAAGGAAAAAAGCAATGACAGTACCCTTGGCAGATGAGCACCTGCATACTTTAAATGCTCGATGCTGAGTCCATCGTGTCCGGGTGATTTGCCTCTACTCATGTTTTTAATTACAGTTCTAACCTGTTTCGCCGAAAAATACATTACCGGTTCTACTTCCTCACGGCAGGACTCAGCACCGGTCATCGTAAATGAGGGACCAAGAGGTGACCGTACTTTAAAATGTTCCATGAACAAGTTTGCGATTCCCTCTGGATCATTTATTCCGCCAACGCTCACCGGTAACCCAGGCTTGGTATCCAGCTTACCCGTAGCTTTCCAAAATTTGCTAAAATTTTTCGTCGCCCTTTGTTTAGCTATAAAATCCATTTTAATTTGGTCGCTATTTTTTTGACACCATTTGTGACGACCCTTAAAAATTTTTCGAGCCTCACACATTTCGTTATAAATTACTCCAGTGGTCGGTCTGTTATGTAATACCCACATTTTGAATTTTAGCGTGGCCTGCCGGTGAGCGTCTCGAACATGATTGTTCCATCCACACACTATACCTCTTCTTGGCCTGTATCTTACTTTCACACTCGTTTGTACAGCAGCGTCACATAAAATATCTACAATATTCTTATATAAATTATTATATACATTGTGTAAATTATTTCATCACCACTGCTCTCAAAACGGTGAAGGTAAACATGGAAACCGACATGTTCTAAAATCAAAAATTCGAAGACATGTAAATCTATAATTCTATACTAATATTATAAAGCTGGAGAGTTTGTTTGTTTGTATGTTTGTTTGTTTGGTTAAACGCGCTAATCTCAGGAACTACTGGTTCGAATTGAAAAATTATTTTTGTGTTGGGTAGCCTATTTATTGAGGAAGGCTATAATCTATATAAAATCACGCTACAATCAAAAAGAGCGGAGCAGCAATGAAAAATGGACGAAAACTGGCAGGCAATTCGATCCGACGGGAAGGGTCACGGGAGTAAAAATTTGACGCGGATGAAGTCGCGGGAAGAAGTTAGTATCTAAATAAATATCTTAGGACAACCAACACACCGTTATCTGGTCACAAACTAGGCAGAGCCTGTACTATGGCAACCAGACAACTGATAAATATACTTATATATTTCTAAATTCTTTCATATTATAGATAAATTACACCCAGACACAGAACAAATGATTGTGCTCATCACATAAAGATTTGTCCTGGGTGGGAATCGAACCCACGACCTCAGTCTCAGCAGTCAGGGTCACTAACTACTAGACTAACTAGACTACATGGATAACTTGTTCACACGTGATGTTGGTATGAATTCTATGTGCATGTGAGAAGGTTGTGAGTATTGAACTTAGTGACGAAAGTAGCTGTATTCGGGTTCTTTTATTGTTTTTGTTATGGTTGGATATTATGGAACAGTGGAGGACTTACGAGTCATAAGTCGTGGGTTCGAACTTAGGCAGGCGTTTTACTTTGAGTAAATAATTTATCACCACTGCTCTACTATGCTCTCAAAACGGTGAAGGAAATCATAATGAGGAAACCAGGATGTCCTAGAAGCAAAAACTCGAAGACATTTGACATGTATCAACTGGTCCCGCGTGATAGATTACGGCTAACTTTCTCCTTCTGAGAGGAGGCCTGTATCCCAGCAGTGGGAACATTATAGGCTGATATGATGATTCTGGTGTACCTATGTTTCTTCTATCCCTTTGCAAATACTGTATCCCAGGACCATAGTCAACCGCATCGACAGAGTGAAGCTACAGGATGATCTACGCCACCGTACATTTTTAACCCACAGGGGCTTTAAAGCCGCAAAAGTTTTATTATGTGACCAGTAGATAGTAGCTCTAAGGTAGGAAGATTAAAACTTTGGCAAGAGCTGTTACCTCCTGATTTCTTCATAGAACCATCAGAGAGCTTACCATACGAAAACAAGTTACCGTGGCCAACTTGGAAAACCTTAGACCCTAACCAAAGTAGGCCACACAGTTAGATCAAAACACATCCAACAAAACACAGTTCATTAGTCTTCTCAACATAATGAGACGACGAATCAAAACCGCAAAGCTTGCAGTGTACGTTTCATTTCTATTTTCTCTCCACCATTAGGTTTGGGGTACAAAGCGACACGTCCGCATTACCTCTTCGTACGGACCCCACTCAAAAGTTCCCTGCGGTTTGAATCTGGGTGTGTCCTTACCACGACATTAGTCACTACCCTACGGCTGTGTCCTCGATGACAGCGACGAGCGAAGCGGGAGCGATTGCAAGGCGGAAAGTGGAGTAGAGAAAGACAACTTCGTTGAAGTTATGAGTCAATCTACATTGTAGTGGAAGACATAGGAAGGAAAGTGATTTCGTTCTGATACGTGAGAAAGCGCGTGGAGTCGTGAGAATGTTCAAGAATTCGCGATATTACGCCATAGATGCTCATCACTTCGCACCACTTCTCGTAGATTCCCTCGATCACGCTAACAGTAGTCGCGAAATGATAAGTGTTTGTTCTTATATCTAATTTGAATATTACATAATATACTGTATAAAATCAAAAATTAATCAGTTTGCTTGCCTTTCCTCCTCTTCCGCCGCAATTGATTCATTTGATACGAACGAGCCCTGCAAGGAGTCCAAATTATCTCCTGTTGGGTTGCATCGAGGTGGTTCTGGAAAAGGATGCTAGAGGGATATGGGGGAAGCCTTTGCTCAGCAGTGGGATAGTTAGACAAATAAAAATTAGTTTTAACCTACACTCAGGTAGTCACGTGAAAATATGATTTGTTTTACCTGATATAAGAAAAAAAAAAACAAGTATATTCAAAAGCTAAAAGTTCACCCAAGAGAGCCACCAATTCAAGAGCCAGTCAGTATAAATATTCGTCCCTCAACAATGTTGATAGTGACTGCTCTTAAACGGTTTAAATGTGCTGGTCGCGTAATCACGTTCAGGTCTTTTGATGAAATTCGCTCTGAATGTTTCCGCTCCGCTCGCCGCTGTCATTGACACCGTGACTTGTCGGTGACGAAACATGGCTTGAATTAATTATTAGCTCACTTTAACTATTTTACTAATGTGGTAATTATTTTAATGACTGTTTAATGATATCTATTGTAATACTATTTATTTTTGATATTGTTCTGGATTCAATTTTGTAAGAAGAGGTTTATAGGCTTTAAAAGTTGAAAACCTGAATAATGTTTCACACCTCTGCTATTGATAATTTTCTTGCATTTACCCAGGACAATCTACATGACTCAAAGCAGTGCAGCAATGAATTGCCTCTTGATACTATTTAGTTATTTTAAGATGTACATATACATATTGCATAAACGCATGCTATCTTCCCGCAAGGGTAGACAGAAGAGGCGATCGGCGGCGGCGACCTCTCGCGTCCGGCCCTGGTGCGAGCCATGGTTGGGAGCGAGAGGGCATGGGAAGCCGTCACCTCCTTCTGCGAAGCAGTAATGCTCGCGAAGGAGGAGGCGGGGCGCGTGAGGGAGTGGCAGTCTCTGCGCCCTCACGTCCCTAGCCGCCGCAGGAGGAGACGCCCCGGGCGTCGGGAGTCGATAGCAGACTCCCGGCCACCGTAGGCGCGAGCTTGCGGGTGGCGAGCAATGGGTAGCTCGCCGCCCGGTAAGGACCAGGCTCGGGTCGACGGCGCGTAGTGTTCCACGCGCGCCTCAAAGACATGTCAGCAACACTGAAGGGGTCTGCTAGGACCGATGCCTGCCGGGGTCGCGCGATTGTTCGAAAGAGGTACCGTGACCCTGGCACATGGGCAACTGAAGGAACACGGGTGGGTTTTAGTCAGTAAAAGTCTGACACGCCCTCCCGCTCTGCCCAGAGCGGGAGAAGTCATTTGATGATTTCCCATCCAAAAAAAAAAAAAAAAGGGTAGACAGAAAGTACCGAAAACCATCTGCTATGATCCTTACATACGTTTACGTTCACACATCTGGTCATACAGGCTTATTCTAGAACAGACATCATACTTTGTTATACTTTTAAGATCTAAACGGTATTACACCTATTGTTATGAATATTTTATTCATAATACACACGCTAACTGCGAGTACTACGCACCTGACCATTCTGAAGAACTTCTTTAGATCAATCGAACATAGTTTTCATTTGTATTTGGATGTCGAACATTTGTAACAATGTATCTAAATAAGTTTCATTTGTTTATAACTACTCCTATGTGTAATGCATGCCGTGGCAGCCTTTAATTAAGGCTATGCTATATTATGTTAGAATATAAGTGGTTTACAACATGTATTTTAGTGTAAGCTTTGTTGGTTGTCCTTAAGTAAATAAAATAAATAAACTTCACCAAGAAAGTCACTAAATGTGACTCTTTGAAGACCATGTTCCGTGTAATGCCAGACGTAAAGAGTACCACCATGCGATTTGTTCCCATGAGTGTCGTAAAAGAAAATTCGGGAACTGAGGGAGAATAGGCAGTAGCTTTCTCTATGCAATGTATCATCATATTGCGATCACGAACCCCCTGCCAAGCGTGTCGATTATGGCAAATCCCTTACAAATTTTCGGAGGCCTATGTCTAACAATGGACGTCTTTCGGTTGAGATGACGACGTCTTCTTTTTTTTTTTTTGTGAAATCATCAAATGACTTCTCCCGCTCTGGGCGGAGCAGGAGGGCGTGTCAGACTTTTACTGACTAAAACCCACCCGTGTTCCTTCAGTTGCCCATGTGCCAGGGTCACGGTATCTCTTTCGAACAATCTCACGATCCTGGCAGGCATCGGTCCTAGCAGACCCCTTCAGTATTGCTGACATCTCTTTAAGACACGCTTGGAACACTACACGCCGTCGACCCGAGCTTGGCCCTTACCGGGCGGCGAGCTACCCATTGCTCGCCGCCCGCAAGCTCGTGCCTACGGGGGCCGGGAGTCCGCTATCGACTCCCGACGCCCGGGGCGTCTTTCTCCTGCGGCGGCTAGGGACGTGAGGGCGCAGAGACTGCCACTCCCTCACGCACTCCGCCTCCTCCTTCGCGAGCATTACTGCTTCGTAGAAGGAGGTGATGGCTTCCCATGCCCTCTAGCTCCGTACCATAGCTCGCACTATGGCCGGACGCGAGAGGTCGCCGCCGCCGATCATCTCTACGGTGGAAGTGTGCCCTGCCTGGGCGGAGCAACGCCGTGATGATGTCTTCTTCACATTTAGATTTGGGTGCTCAAAAGGGCTCTGGGAGTAGTTTTATACCATGGCTCCAAGGAAATTAAAGGAGAGAAAGTAAAAGCGTTATAGTTCTTACTTCCAGCGAAGTTACACAAAACCACATTTTCCGCTGCAGCAGTTGTTCGGGACTTCATAAAAAAGCACTCTATACTGCGCTGAAAGGTCAACAGTGGAACTTACGCAACAGTAGAGAGTAGGTGAATGTATGAGCAGAGCAAAGTTCGCGGTTTGCGCGCCCCAGAGGGGGGTGTTTGTTACGCCATCATTATGTTTGAGTAACAGCCGCTCATTATAAACTGCTGCGATTAATTTTATTGTAATCGGACACTTGAGTACTTATAAAAGGAACTTTAAAAAAGCTTTCATAATACAACGTTTGAAATGAGCTAGTAACTAGTTGATAGTAAGAAAAATACCCCATGAATGAAGTTTCAAACATAAACATATTTTTTTACCTGGCCAACTTTCGAAATTAAAGTTAGTTTTTACTTTGTAGTGTGTTTTTTTTTTCTATTTTGACTGCGTTTTATTAAGCTTAGCTTTGTTTATGTTGGTGTCTATTTTGCTGAAATATTCAAATTTTGAGGTAAATAAACCACTAGAGACATTACTAATTGATAAACTTATCTGGTGAGTTAGTCACTAATGTCAACTGTCAGTTCGCCACGAATAATATAATATAATATCTTAGGACAACTAACACATCGTTATCTGATCCCAAACTAGGCAGAGCCTCTACTATGGTAACCAGACAACTGATAAATATACTTATATATTTCTAAATACATACATATTATAGATAAATTACACCCAGACAAAGAACAAATAATTGTGCTCATCACACAAAGATTTTTCCTGGGTGGGAATCGAACCCACGACCTCAGTCTTAGCAGTCAGGGTCACTAACCACTAGACTAATAGGCCAGTCAACGAATGACGGCAAACAGTTGAAATTGAAGCGTGCCTGCACGAAAGGCTTGGTACAGTGATGAACCTGTGCATTGATGTAACCGGCTTAAATATGGGATCAACAGGATTTGACATAAAGGCACTTGTGTTTTTTCGACTCCATCTAGCGTTATATTTAAACATGAACTGTAAAAGTGATTCCGTTATCTATACTGTAATATTATAAAGCTGAAGAGTTTGTTTGTTTGTTTGATTGAACGCGCTAATCTCAGGAACTACTAGTCCAAATTGAAAAGTTCTTTTTGTGTTGGGTAGCTTATTTATCGATGAAGGCTATAAGCTATATAACATTACGCTACAACCAAGAAAAGCGCAGCCGTAATGAAAAATGTTGCAAAAATGGGGAAAATCGCACGGATAGGCGATTAGACGCGACGGGAAGGGTCGGGGGAACAAGAAATTTAACGCGGACGAAGTTGCAGTCAGAAGCTAGTATAATATATTCCGTTATTTTGATTACATCCGATCCGTCATGCTCCCTTAGATGTCAATGCTTGCGGTAGCATCGGGGGTCGGGTTGCCCCCTTCCCTCAAATATGGCGAGGGGGGCAATGGCTGATCTTTGCGTTATGCTCGTGAACGGGTGCTGCTTGTGGTGACTGGTCGTCTTGCTGACTTTGATGTTGATATTATTATTAATATTACTTACCTGTTTAATTTATTTTACGTCGATGGTCCTAGTTTATCATTTGTGGCCTCGAGTTGTAACTCAGGTCGTAACAGCTATGTGAACATTCAGCATTGCATATGTAAGCTGTCACGCCCTTTATGCCAGTTTTTTATTTTTGCAGCCATGTTTTTTGCTGCTGGGGAGTTTGTTGGCCACTTCTTCTTCCCAGCTAAAGCACTAGGAAGTGCGCGACGGGTGGGCGTTTTGGGGGGACTGTCTTTTGTAATTTTGACGTTCGAAAAGTGCTGATCCTCAGCCTAATTTGAATAAATGACTTTTGATTTTGATTTTGATCTTGGATGTAAAATCTTTTATTCATTGATTGAAAGATATCGTACAGCTTTTAGTCTGTGCCGCTGGCTCTAGAAGATAGTTTTTGCATGAGATTTACGTATGCCTACAACGAAGTTGAACAAAAAAAAAACGATTTTTGGCAGTAAATCTCCTAAAAGAGTTAAATATCCTTAAAAATTTGCAATTCATACTTGTTACCGACGATGGGAAAACTCAACGGCAGCATGGCTTGTTCACAGAATTAATAATTTTATTTTAATCCCAAAAATCATTGGCATTCGCTGACCACTAAAAACTACTATTAAAAACCTTTTGTAGGTAGAATTAACGTTCTTTATTTATTCATTCAGATACAGTTAAACAGTCGGTAAGCAGTCTGACAGTTAATTTGTTGGTTTGTGCCAATTACCACTGAAATTATAGTGGTTAGTCAATTGAATGTGCCAATTGATTGCGTAATTGGGCCATAATT